>CM055871.1:51790111-53040111 GCA_029582165.1 Portulaca oleracea | reverse complement strand
GAATTGTCAACCATCTTCATGTTCCTAATAAAGGCTGCTCCTCCAAACTTCTCTTCTGGAAAATTACCACTTCCCATTCCAGGGTAATCTTGAGCTGTTGAACTGTAAATTTCACCACCCCATCCACCTCAGGTTGCTCCGGTGGCGAGGGTGGTGAAAAGCTCCTTCGGGTAGTAGCCCACGTTTTCGTTCGCCACTTTAACCCACCAGTTGCCCGTTACGTCATCCTGCACGAATATAATGTTGCAATTTTCGGTTATAAAGTGTTACTCTTTCTGTCTCAAAATAATTGTCATTTTTTATTATTTATAGTCCCTGAAACGACAATTGACTATATATCGAACAGTTGCTGGTAACCGGTGCACGAGGGTGGTGAAAAGCTCCTTCGGGTAGTAGCCCACGTTTTCGTTCGCCACTTTAACCCACCAGTTGCCCGTTACGTCATCCTGCACGAATATAATGTTGCAATTTTCGGTTATAAAGTGTTACTCTTTCTGTCTCAAAATAATTGTCATTTTTTATTATTTATAGTCCCTGAAACGACAATTGACTATATATCGAACAGTTGCTGGTAACCGGTGCACGAAGCATCCCTATAGGCAACCAAGAGTCCAGGAAAGGATCCCACCCAACACAAAAGTGTAATATAGGCAAAGCTTACCTTACAAAAGTGTAATATAGGCAAAACTAACACTATTAGATTTGTATTGAAAAATATTTTTACTTGAATACAATATTATTAGTCTTGCTTAGATAAAACGTGAAAAATAAACTATCAAAGTGTTACATCAAAGACTATAAAAAAATAAACTAAGACAGAGGGAGTATAATATAGCAATAATTAGTTCTAACTACAACCAGGGGGTCCCCCAAAATACATAGTGTGTCCACTAGTTCTACCAAGATCTCCCAAATACAACAGTCTGAAACACTTTTTCTTGGTAATAATTTGTGCAAGTTTGTTTTTTTGAGGGTAAATTGTATGATAAGAATTGTCAAGCATCTTCATATTCCTAATAAAAGCAGCCCCTCCAAATTTTTCTTCTGGGAAATGACCACTTCCCATCCCAGGGTAATTTTTAGTTACTGTACTGTAAATTTCACCACCCCATCCGCGGCTGGTCGCTCCGAAGACTAAGGTGGTGAAAATCTCGTTCGGGTAGTAACCCAAGTTTTCATTCGCCACTTTTACCCACCAGTTGCCCGTTTAGGTATCCTGCGCAAATGTTGCAGTTTTTGGTAAAATATTACTCTTTCTCTCTCAAAATAGCTATCACTTTTGATTATTTATAGGTCCCATTTGGTAACATAGTTTTTTGAAACAAAAATAGCTTTTTGAGGCTAATTAGCAATTTTGTCCAGTCAAAACAGTTAGTATAGTGTTTGGTAAATAACTTTTTGAGCTAGCAATTTGGGCCCAAAAAGTTGTTTTTCTAAAAAGCTATTTCAAATAGCTTTTTAACAATAGTTGTTTCTGAAAAAACTAATTTTACCAAACATTGTTACGGTAAATAGTTAATCTAAACAACTAAGTCAAATAACTAATTTAAACAACTAACTGATAACAGTTGATTGCCAAACAAGGTCATAATCTCTAAAATGACACTTTTTTTTACTATCATTTGCTATTAATATATATTCATAAGAATTATAAGGTTATATTTTTATGAAAGTGTATTTTTACTATGATATACATCTTGCCTCAAGATGGATAATAACCATCTTGAGTTATCTATATTTCACATTTTGTTAACTTTTAATAATATTTTCTCTAATAATTATGTACATATTTATCAACTACAAGAGTATAATACTTATTTGCTAGGTCAAAAAAATATAAATAATAGTTAATTTTATCAATCATAGTAAAAAATGCACATTTTATGCATAGTTTTATATTTAAGAAAAAAGATAAATAAATAAATATTTTTATATTATTTATAAGTTATAATAACCCTCAAAGTAATGAAACATACCTTTATAATGATTTAAATATACTTATATATAATTTTATTAATGATTTTGGTGAGATGCAAGATGGTTGCAGCAAGATGTTTATCATTTTCGTTATATTATATGATTCTAATGAAATTCATAAATTTCAACATAAAAGTTGATATAGTTGATGAATGTTCACCCAAATGAGCATACATACATACATACATACATACATACATACATACATACATACATCAGTTTCAACCCTCCCCCTGCCCCAAAATTGTACCTTATTTTCAATTTGACGTCGAATTTTTACCTGCGTTATACAAACAATTATCTGAAATTGGGAGCCATGATAGGTCGATGTACGAGGCAATGCCATGCCAAGCCAAAATCTATGGCTAGTTTGAACAAATCCTGGACACTCCATGTTGAAACAACCCTTCGTCTTCCCGCTGTCTCTCTATGTGCATCAAAATATATTATCAGTTATACACACTAATTAATGTTGATTAATTTTAGAGAAAAAAGAAGAATCTTAATACTATCATCGATCATATAGCTAAATTTTTTTTTGATAGAAGATCATATAGATAATTTATATAGCTAATTAAAATTGATAAGATTATAAAAAGTCACCACAAAATAAAAAAGGATAGATTGATGTACCGTCCAAAATCCATATATTCGAGTGACATTTTCTTGGCTAGGAAATTTATTCACCTGACGAATTGTTGGCAAGGAAAGTTAGGAAACTAAACACATATTTAGGTTAGTGGACAAAATAAAAGAACACCAATAACTAAAATTGAATAAATTACTAATCACCTATACCTAATTAATATATTTGGCCTACTGGGTTCTCTCTGAGATAAGAGATTCAGGCCCTGTTCTTTTGTGCGTTGCATTTGTGTTGCGTTGCATTACGTTACGATTAGTTGTGGTAGATTGCGTTAAGTTGCGGTGAAAATAGTTACAAAGTAATGGTAATTTGCGTTATGTTGCGGTAGATTGCGGTAGGTTGCGTTGCGGTTAGTTGCGTTAACGCACAAAAAAACGGTGCCTCAATAGATGACCCGACTTATTAATGTAAAAAAATAAAATAAAATTTAATATATTAAAAGTTGAGTACGAACGAAAAAGGTATCTTTATTTTTACCTATGGCATTCGTTCAATAAACCCCCGGGTTGATTTTGATCGAGGATGTTTAATTGATTTTTTCATTAATGCATTATTTTCAAAAGTTGCATAAAAAGAAACAGATGCAGTATTTTATGAGTATTTCTTTTCTCATGGAATCTTATATGAGACATTTCATGATAATTTATTATGAGATATTATCAAATGAAAAAAATTAGTTAAAAAATTAGATAGAAAAATAAGGGATGGATATTAGTATAGAGTAGTATTTCCTTTGTTCCATATTAATTGTCGTTTTTGAAAATCGTGCAGTCAAATTTCAAAATATTTGACCATAAATTTCTCAATATATACAATAAGTAACTATATAAAACTACCACCATTAGATTCGTAATGAAAAATACTATCATAAAAATATAATATTACAATTGTTAATAACATATTATGTTAAAAATTATCAATTAAAAAGTAACATTAGAGACCGTAAAAGTCAAAATTATGACAATTAATACGGAACGGAGGGAGTAATTAATTAGGACTTGCAAACCATCCAGCAGAAATGCCATTGGCAACATATCCATCGTCACGTTGAAGATAAACACTACTAGAGCTATATTGATGATCGCCAACTTTTGGTCTCCATGTATTAAGGTATCCACTTATTCCTCTATTATTCTCCTCACGCATCACAATAGTTGCAAGCTTCATCAAAAATTAACTCATTATTATCATTCAAATCACAAAAATAATATTCAAGGATATATAAGATATATATATATATATAACTTTCACATTTTTGTGATAAGTGAAATTGTGAAAATACACAAATTGTCAATGATTGTTAAAGGCTCAATCATATTGTGTCCTATGAAAAACTATTCTTGGACCCTCAACTATCAGAGTTTTTAGATGAAAATGTCACTAAATTTTCCAAAATAGAGTAAAAAATGCCACACATTGTAAAAATCTTGACTATTTACTACTAATTTTTCCAATTTAGTCAAAAATATCCTTTTAATTTTCCAACATAGTAAAAAAAAACGCCACTGACTTTAGACAGATGGGTTTTTTGCTTTTTGGACCCCGAACTTTGGGGTATTTATTTTTTGGACCCCCATATTTCAAAGTTTATATTTTGGACCCTATACTTGGTCTTCGGCAACAATATGGACCCTATACTTTGTCTTCAGCAACAATATGGACCCCCATATTTCAAAGCCATTATCGATTTTTTTTCTTTCGAAAATTTTCCAGTCGCAACTTCTTCCTCTTATTGCATGATTTCCAACCCCCATATGAGCATAAATTTGCCAAAAAAGTTACCAAAATTTATCAAAAGTTACCAAAATATAACTTTTACCTTACTGTTTTTTACCCATGAATTTTACACACCCTTAGCTGTCAAAGTCTGGTCAACTTTAAAACAACAGTCAAAAGAAGGAAAAAATGATAAAAAACCATATCTGGAAGTTTAGGCAACAATTAGGTCATCACCGGAGTCAAACATAACTTTGGGTCACATTTTTTGGATCCACAAAGTATAGGATCCAAAATATAAACTTTAAAATATGGGGATCCAGAAAATAAATACCCCCAAAATTCGGGGTCCAAAAAGTAAAAAAACTCCAGACAGATTGGGGGGTGGGTATGGGGAAATTAGAGTTTTCTAGTTTTCGATCATTTAGAATATTTTGTAATTAATTGTCATCCACCTTCATTCATTACCGGTTATAGTAGGTAGTTATTACTTAAATGGGTATGTTCGACTCAATTGGAAAGATCGGTGGTAATTAGTAGAGGTTTGTAAAGTCAATGACATTTTTTAATATTTTGGAAAGTTTAATTTAGTGGCAATTTTATCCAAGCACTCTCAACTATCGACTTCAACTTGTGTTGATGATAAGTCATTGAGGATCAAGCAAAATTTTACCTCATGGCCGGGGCGAATATTTTCTTGTCCATTATGCACTAGCTTTGTGCTACTTAGGGCCGCGACTTTTTCTATAAGAAGATCTTCCTTCTGAACCCGTCTAACAATAACTGTTCCTTTTGGACATTTTATATTCTTCGGCGTGAGCTCTAATAAAGCTTTCAATGTCGTGGAAGGAGGACTAGTTATCCTTTGAATATTACTCGAAGGTTTCATCTGTAAATTAAATCCATGCAGTGTTCATTCTAACTACTCAATTAGTTTTCTAGATGTATAAAACATTACATTCAACCAAACAATATAGTAGTTTTACGAACCTGTACGGAATGAATATTCTTTAGTAGAGGATGATCCAAGGCTAATTGCTTGGTTATTTCTATGCAATCCAATATATCTCCTTCCTTTGTCTATTCAATAATTAATTGTACTTTTACGTTAGACAAAACTCACATATATCATAAATTTAAACTGCAACAACAACAAACTTCTAGGATATAAGCACGTGTAAATAATGTGATCTATAGGACTTAGATGTAGACAATATTTTCATCATGACTTAAAGTTCATGAAGAGTTTGATTCCTACAGATTCTGAAAAAAATTTCGAAAACCACTTTCAAAAATAAATTAGTTATTGCATGAAACCAAGTTGGAAAATTCTTGTAAAACACCAGAATTACCAAGAAAACGAGCAAGAATACAATAATAGATCTTTTGTATGCCTAGGACCAAATTTAAACTGAAAATATAGGGCTCTTATTTTTAAAAGTAAAAATTACCTGAAAACTTTTGACTGCTGGTTTATTGATGAATTTTAATCGCGCCTCGAGCTCCATTTGTTCTTCAATTAGTGAGATTTTTCGTATACCTAGTACCAAATTCAAACTTATAGCAATTAAAACCAAAAATATTAGCAAACATAAACTCATACTTGCTTAGTTGCTTAGCTAGATGAACAACGTCAATTTGGGTTTGAGATCCTAACTATTGTCTTTTTACATATATATACACAAGAGTTAAAGAGGATTAATTAATTTGCTAATAACTCTGGTTTATTATTTTCCATTCTAAATCAAACTATATATATATAGACACACACACCAAAGATCGAGGATTAATTAATTTCCAAATATATATATAGACACACACACTAATGAGGATTAATTAGTTTTCTATTTCATATTTATTAATCAATTTCCAAATATGCATTTGGCGCACTAATGAAGTAGGACTTGTCTAACATTAGCACTTTAAAAAGGGTTTAGGGTTTAGGGTTTGAGGAGTTGCTTCCAAAATATACCCTCTAGTTTTCTGGGTGTCTCCCATAAGCATCATAAGTTCCTTGGCCATACACTCAATCTTTTTCATGCGGAAAATTGGATTGCAGTAAGTTGAAAGATAAGGAGATCAAGAATAAAGTGAGAATACATGTATACTAGTTTTTTTCCCCACCGGTTACGTCATGACAACTTTTCGAAGCGACCAGATATGAGAATCTATATTGATTTGTTTTTCTATAGAGAAGGTATGTGGTAGTCAATTTTTTTAACGACTGTAATTAAACTTGATATTAGCTGCTGATTATCAGAATATTGATAGATAAAATAATCCTAATTGTTGATTTAATTTTCCTTAACATGGTAAACAAATACTTTTAATTTGATTAATATGATTTAAATTTAATATTTATTTTATTATTACAACATTTAATAAATATTCTCCATCAAAAAAAAAAATCTTTTAACAACTTTTCCAAACTTACAAATATTTGTGTATTGTACAAGACTCTGTTCTTTTCCATGGTATTATGTCGCATTTACCGCAATTTACCACATTATCCACAAACTATTGCATCTTACCATATCGATCATACCGCATTTTACCACAACCACCATAATTTTCTCTCATCACTTTTCCCTCTACTTTTCACTTTTTTCTCTTCTCGATCACCTACCACACCAATCATTCTTACCACAACATACCATACCATACTGCAACATATTACACTTTCCACATTTACCATACCATACCATTTCCGCACTTTATCCACTACAGAAAAGAACAGGGCCTAAATCAAAGACGTTGACAATTTACTTATTTTGACAATGTGAATGCAGAAATGCATGACCTGTCAATTCGGGTGGGTCGGGTTCGGTATGCCACATATTCAGGTTTTATTATATTTCAGGTTTGAAAAACCGAGTAAATCTCGGGTTGGTTTCGGGTCGAGTCAGCTTTTGCCAGGAGTTTACACTATTATATTCAACCATTACACATAAAAACCATAATTTTTATCAATAATCATATAATTTTTTTTTTTGTATTACCGATGACCATAATCACCCTAGGCTAAGCCTGAGATCTGCCATTGGTTTTGTTTATACGTTTACATACTAAACATAGAAATCAAGAAATTACATTTAAATAAGAAGATATACAAATATACTACTCCAATTTTATTAAAAACAACAACCACCTCCATTATTTTAATAATTTTATTACAGAATTTTGTTGATGAATATGATAATCAAACCCTAATTAGGGCATAATTAAATATTTGCTAATTGTTCCAAACACAATTAGGAGGTCCCCCATAATACATAACCTGTGCAGGACCTCCTTCATACAACACCCTATAAGACTTGCTCTTGGTGACAATTTCAACTAGGGAATATTTTTCAGGGTAAATTACAGAATAAGAATTGTCAAGTAACTTCATGTCATCAATATAAGCAGCTCCTTTAAACTTTTCTTCTGGGAAATGACCACTTCCCATTCCAGGGTAATTTTGAGTTATTGGACTGTAAATTTGGCCTCCCCATCCACCTCCACTGGCTCCTGTTGCTAGGGTTGTGAAGAGCTCCTTTGGGTAATATCCTATGTTTTCACCCGCGAGTTTAACCCACCAGTTGCCTGTTACGTCATCCTGCAGGAACAATGGTTTGTTCTTTTCAGCTTATTTTGACTGAATTTAGAATGTGTTTGGTTGCGTGAAAACCCAGGGGAAATTGGTCAATTTTCCTAAGTTGACCTATTTTTTTTCATGTTTGGTTGTCATTTGTCAATGGAAAACATTTTACCTGGGACCTACAATTTTACAATGGTCTTTGGGGAAAATTTTCCACTCCTAAATATATATGTATTACCGACTACTTTTATCCAACCAATTAAAGACGTACGGTTGGAAAATTAACCATTTTAACAATCATTTCATATTCCAACTATTTTTCAAAAATTTTTTGTGGGAAAATGAGTTGGAAATTCAAACTACTTTTGTTAAAATGGTGGGAAATTTTTCTCACCATCATTTTTCCTACTATGTGAAAATGATTGGAAAAACGTTCGGATTACTAATAATTTTCCCACTCAATTTTGAACAGTAGGAAAATAGTTGGTAGGACGTAAATAAAGATTCTCGTCAGATGTAGCGGGCATCTACTTTTCTAACTGAATCTACGGGTGTTCATATAACTTCTTACCCTTTTCCAGCTTAACATAATTAAGTGCTAACTTATTGTTGAGAAGTGTTGATATTATCAACGGTGATGAGCATGTATGAGTGCTAATTTATATTGATTAGTGCTCATCAATGTTGATTAAAGCTAAATGCACAACTTAATTAAGACATGATCGAATGTTGATGAATATTGATCAATACTGATGACGGTTAATAATTTTTTTTTTTTTTACCTGGACTATATTGGCAGTAATCTCATACTGGTTACCATGGTAAACTGACAAAGGAGACACCACAATCCCAAGAGGATATTTACGACTGGTTTGAACAAATGCTGGACAGTCCATATTAGAACAACCTTCAGTCTTCCCGCCATCCCTCTGCAAATATACATAATCAATCATCAAGGTTGTTAGAATCAGAATCCTAATTCAGATCTATGGGATAGTTAAGATTGGAATTAACCCACGTAGGATAGTGGATCGGAATGTAGATAGTAGAATTGTATTCATCGAAGATTTTGGGTCATAAAATCGTAGGATCGTAGATTTGGATCGAGATTTTAATAACTATGTCAATCATATGTATGTATTATGATATTGTTTTTTGTTAGGAATGTGTCCTAAAATCACCGAATCTCTTGATCTCACAATTATTTGTTTCCTAATTGTATTAGGATATTATTTAGGTTTCCTTATTATGTTGGGTTTCCTAATTGTATTAGATTCTAAATCTAATTAGAGTGGGAGTCAAGTTAGGTTTATAGGGAGTTTTTCTTATAAATAGGGTTTGGTATTCTCCACTTTATTTTACAGCCCGGCGTACGGTGCATGGCGCACGGCGCAGGACGTTCGTCTAGTACGGCGAAAAATGATCGAGTTATGGAGAGTCAGAGAGGGAGAAAATATTGAGAGGGAAAAAGGTCTCACCAATATTTTCGATCCCAATTGTATCCCGAGAGAGAAAGATTGAGAGTTGTGAGGGAGAGAGATTTGTGTTGTAATCTCCTCTGTTGTGGATCGCATCATACCCTGTGATAGTGATCGGGTTGTACTCCTCCTTTCTCATAGTGGATTATTTTCTGGCTGTCGTCGTCCGTGGGTTTTTCTCCGAGTTCTTCGATTTTCCAACGTAATTCTGGTGTTTGATTTTATCGCTTATTTTTCGTTCCTAAATTTTGTCCTAATATCCGTCATCTCGTTTTCGATTCTATTATTCGCTTCCGCTGTTACCTTGCTACTCACTTTTCTCTAACATTTTGAATAGAGATTGATACTTACTTAATAAAAGCAAAACTATCTACACACTCCCTTCATCCCATAGTTCTTAGCATATACATGGTTATATTACATAAAGCTATTACTATTAAATTCGTAACAATAAAAGAACACCATCATAAAAATATAATACTGTAATTTTTTTCAAAAAAAAAATTGAATACTGCAAGCCCCCGTCCTTTTTTTTATTTGGCAAATTATATAGTTTCTCTGTAGCTTTTAATCTGTCAAATTACTTAAGTTTTACCATTCTCATAACTATAATACTCATCTTATCCCTAATAACATGAACTCTTTACCCCTTCTCAAAGGGAAAAATTTGCATATATCATGTTTCAGGTTTATGACATTTATAAATTCAGCCCAAGCCTTTTTAAGTTAATATTTACCTCTCCTCACCTTTTGAACAAATTTAATTTAGCAACATTCCGGTGAATTTAGTTAATTTTTCGATGAAGGTATGACTTGTGAAGAAATTTTTTTGTTAAAATCACCGTCAATTTTCGCAAATAAATATCATCACAAAGTACGCATCTACCGAAAAAGTTGCTAAATTTACCGGAAATGTTGCTAAATTAAATTTGTTGAAAGGTTGAGGGAGGTAAATATTAGCTCACAATGGTCAGGGTTAGAATTATAAATGTCATAAATGAGAAGGGGTATGTGCAAATTTTCTCAACGATATTTTTGAAGTTTAAAAAAAAAAGGTATTTTTGAAAATGTGCAAAACGTTTGCTTCATTTTCTATATTTCTTGGTTTTATGAAAGTAGTTTTAGGAACAAATAATTAGGGACCGAGGTAATATCAGAAAGTGTCAGTCAAATATTGATATTGAAAACCATGAAATATTTATTAAATGACAGATAAAATGAAAAGGAAGAGTAATATTTACCGTACTCCACGCTGCAAATAATCGAGTGAGATTTTTTTGATTGTGTAGTTTATTCACCTGAGAAATGAAATTATTTCGTAAAGAACAATATTATACATTTATGTAATTTGTTTATGATAAATAATATACTACCTCCATCCCTAAATAAGTATCAATTAGACTAAGTTTTGACCATTGGTTACTCACAAATAATCATAATGAGTTACAATATAAAATTAACACTATTGTAATATTTAGTACAATATCTTTCTAACGATGCTAATTTCATATTGTAACTCATTGTAATTTGTGAGTAATCATCAGTCAAAATTTAATCAAATTGACACTTATTTAGGAACGGAGGCAGGAGTAATTAAAGTTTAAGAAGTAGGAACTTACACACCATCCAGCAGCAATGCTATTGACAACTGATTCATCCACATTTTCAACATAAACAGCACCACAACTAAATTGACCAGGACTAACTTCTGGTAGCCATACATTGACTTTTCCATTAACTCCTTTACTGTTGGTGTTCATCAAAAGAGCTGCAGTCTTAACAAAACAGAAAACAAACCTAATATTAGTCGATGTTAATTAATAGTATGTTTGGTAGTTTTAGGGGAAAGACTTTCCAGAGAAAAAACTTTCTCGAGAAAGACTTTCCCAAATCCCCCTTGGGAAATTGTTTACTGAGGTTGTAATGGAAATAATGGGTTTATATTAAAACTTTTCTATATATCATGAAAAATCAAACATGGAAAAGTTTGTTGACTTAGAAAAGTTGGTCAACTTTCCCGGAAAAGTTTCCCATCCAAACGCTCCATAAGATCAAAATGAGTGAACTTGGGGTTTCTTCTCTATTGAGTGATTCTTAAACATGTTGGGTTAATTACACCCTTTCACTTATGGGAAAATTCCTTCAAGTTTATGACATTTATAAATTAAACCACGACCTCTGGGTTAATATTTACCTCCCTAGACCCTTTGAGCCAATTTAATTTAGCAACCTTTTCGATGAATTTAATAACTTTTTCGTTGAAGATTTGACTTGTGATGAAATTTTTTTGCAAAAACTCTTGTCAGTTTTAGCAATTACATATCATCACAAATCACAGATTCATCAAAAATGGTTGCAAAATTTACCAAAAAGGTTAGAAAAGGTAAATATTAATTTGAAAATGTTAGAGTTGAAATTATAAATATAAAAAAATGTGAAGGACATGTGCAAATTTTCCCTTCAATTACTCTAAAAGTTACACTCATGAGTCATGAGTACCTATTACTCACTAAGTCACTATATATATAGAAATCAACGTTTATTTGTGTATTTCAATGAGTATAAAATTACGCATGAAAAAATTACGCATGAAATATGCACTTTCTATGAATGGGCGTCGTATAAATTTCCCACTTAGCCAACGAATGTTATATGCTTATGATTCAAAAAATTACTAAGGGGTACCCTAATTTTTGATGAAATTTTTTTCTGATACCCCAATTTTTAAAAACTAATTTTGGGATACCCTAACTTTTAGAATTAGAAATAATTAGGTGAATTTCCGGCCAATGATTTGAATTTACCGGTGAGTTTTATGCGGGAAATTGATTAAGTGTTTTTATGGATAAAAATACCCTTTGTTTTTGTGGACGAAAATGATTTGAATCAATCAGAGTTTCGCCGGAAATTCACCTAGTAATTTCTAATCCTAAAAGTAAGGATACCCAAAATTAGTTTTGAAAAGTTAGGGTACCAAAAAATTGTTTCTTCAAAAGTTAGGGTACCTCTAAGTAATTTTTTGCTTATGATTGCTAAATAATTTGCATAATGCTAAAAACTTAATATCTAACATCATTTAAAAAATTATAGGCAAATACAAGATACATGTTCTGAAAGTACCAAGATAAATGTCATCATCCAAGAAAAGATAAACAATAACAACAATAACACTTTTCAGTGTAGGTCCCGATTATGCAAGAATTGAGATACCTAAATAATGCAAGCAACCCCACATCGATAGGCACTTATCGCATGCTAGAGGCAGATTTCAAGAGATCTACTGAACAGGTTTATGGAAAACATTTTTGAGTTGCGAACATTTTTACAAGATTAGTTATACCACAATTCTTACCTGATGTCTGATAAGATCATTTTCATCCTGTTGTCCTTGATGCAGAAGCTTTGTACTAGACGAAAATGGGGCGAATTTTTTCATAAGAAGTTCTTCCTTCTGAACTCGTCTAACAAGAACGGTTCCTTTTGGACATTTTATGTTCTTCGGCATGAGTTGTGAAGCTTTGAGTCTCGTGGATGGAGAACTAGTTATCCTTTCAATTTTACTCGAAGGTTTCATTTGTAAAATTTAGTTTCGGTTTTATACAAATATAAACTTTCTTAAAGATGAACATAAATTTACGTCGAACCAAATTCAATATTATTAGTTTTACGAACCTGGATGGTATGATTCTTTAGTAGAGGGTGATCGAAGGCTAATTGCTTGTTGATTTCTATGCAATCCAATATGTCTCCTTCCTTTGTCTATTCAATAATACTTATATGTTAGAAAAACATAACGAAATCCAAAAAATTCAAAAGGCTAACTATTGGATACCGACTTTTGCATGAACAAGAAACTCTTCATTCTTCAACACGAGTATAAAAAAATAAAGAGTCGAAGTAACATATACATATAATATATAGTAGATAGTTTACCTGAAAACTCTTGATTGCTGGTTTATTGATGGATTTTAACCGTGTCATGAGCTCTGATTCTTCATCAACCGGTGAAATTATTTTTGAACATTGAGCTGAATTTAAATTTATCGCGAATAAAGGGTGTGTTTGGTTGAGAGGAAAATGATTTTTGAGGAAATTGTTTTTCATGAAAAATGGTTTTCCAAGGAAAATGGTGTTCCATGCCAAATTTTCCCTTGTTTGGTAGGAGATAAATTATTTTTCGAAAAATGATCATTTATGTCGATATAAATAGCGATATATGTTACAAATGAAAATATTTGGAGCTCAAAATTCATATTTGAGCTTTTCTTAATCATTTCTATCGTGTTACAAAGTTTCGTAACAAACCGATAAAATTGAATTTTGCTTTTAAGTTTCAATCATATTTAACCGCAAAAAAATGTCGACAAAAGTGGCGATATATGTTACAAATGAAAATATTTGGAGCTCAAAATTCATATTTGAGTTTTTTTAATCATTTCTATCGTATTGTAAAGTTTCGTGACAAAATGAGAAAATTGAATTTTACTCTTAAGTTTCAGTCATATTTAACCGCAAAAAAATGTCAATAAAAGTGACGATATATGTTACAAATGAAAATATTTGGAGCTCAAAATTTATATTTGAGCTTTTCTTAGTTCATACTATCAAATCATAAAGTTTCGATTCAAACAGTTCAGTTTGAATTTTTAAAAGTTTCAGTCAGTTTTAGGGCAAAAACTTCTGATGTATATCGAGATAAATGTTATCAAATAAAAATATTTTGAGCTAAAAATTTATATTTAAGATTTTTTTAATCAATTCTATCGTGTTACAAAATTTCGAGCAAAACCGTTAATGTTAAATTTCGGCCTCAAATTTCAGTTAGGGTTAGTAGTAAAAATCGACCCAACAATCAATGGTGGAAAATGATTTTTCTAGGTTGAACAAAGGAAGTCAATTTCCTTCCTTTAGAGGAAAATGATTTTCTTTGGAAATGATGTTCTAAATTTTTTTTGTACCAAACACTAGAAAATTGGGAAAACATTTTCCAAAAAAATGTTTTCCCCCCTACCAAACACACTCAAAATAAAAATATTAGCAAACATGGAACAGTAGACTCCATATATTTGTTTGTGCTTGAATTATTTAGGTTGATTAATTGGAAGAACACTGTCAACCTTAATATATAATGATTGAGTTTGATCATTTTGATTATTTTCCTTTTACGTTAGATAATCAAGTAATTTCTTACCTGTTTAATTTGATTTCTATGAGATAATATTCCAAAATACAGTAATTCACACATGGATGAAGAAAGTAGGAATGTTCATCCTCATCCAGTTTCTTGTTCAGATTAACACAATAATTATGGACCTAAGGGCTTGCATACGTAGCTTTGATTGGAATTTTGCAATTTTTAAACCCTTTGCATTTTGACATTGAATTTTTTTTACCCTATAGTTCTCGGTAAATTTTTTATGTTTTTCAGTTCTCGCGTCAATATACTTTTTCCAGCTCAAACCAGTAACTGATATGAACAACGTAAATGACAACAATAAGTCAATAACGTAACCATCAATATCGTCACTGCTCATTTTTCAGGTTTTTTTTTGGTGTTCAATAAATCATCCATTCACTTTTTAGTCATCCTTTTACATGAGGCAGTCTTATGATAAGTTATTATGAGATCATCTGACAAATAATTTTATTTTAAAAATTTTCTGCCGATGGTTACTAGTTATGTGAGATAGTATTACAATTACTGGTTTTTTACTTTTTGGATCCCGAATTTTGGGGATATTTATTTTCTGGACCCTCATATTTCAAATTTTATATTTTGGACCCTATATTTTGTCTCCGGCAATAATATGGATCCTATACCTTGTCTCCGGCAACAATATGGATCCCCATATTTCAAAGCCATTATCGATTTTTTTCTTTCGAAAATTTTCCAGCCGCAACTTCTTCTTTCTCTTTTTGAACGATTTCCAACCCCCATATGAGCATAAATTTGCCAAAAAGTTATCAAAATTTACCAAAAGTTACCAAAATTTAACTTTTACCCATGAATTTTACACACCCTTAGCTGTCAAAGTCTGGTCAATTTCAAAACAACAGCCAAAAGAAGGAAAAAATGATAAAATGTCATATCGGGAAGTTTAGGCAACAACTAGGTCATCGCCGGAGTCAAACATAACTTTGGGCCACATCTTTTGGGTCCACAAAGTATAGGGTTCAAAATATAAACTTTGAAATATGAGGGTCTAGAAAATAAATACCCCCAAAGTTCGGGGTCCAAAAAGCAAAAAACCCTTACAATTACTTAGGGTAAAATTTACTACACTTTTTAAAGCGAAAAACAACTAAAAGGTTCTTATATTTTGATGTAATTATTTTAAGGATCCTATATTTTGACAAATAATTAGAATGTGACATTATCTTTATTGTAATTATTTATGGGAGACATTCCCGCCTATTTTCCGACACATAAAGTAGTACGTGTAGAAATTAAGGTTGATTAGGGTTATGTAGCTTTGATCAACCCTAGATATTGAGACTCTTAAATTAGGTACTTCAATTAAAACAATCCTGAACACAAAAAAATATTGCTTCACGCGTTTTTTGGTGAAAAATAGGTTCGAATACCTCTAGTAAATAATTACACCAAAAATAATGTAACCCCACAATTATTTGTCAGAATATAAGGCTCTTAAATAATTATATCAAAATATACGAACACTTTAATCGTTTTCTGCTTTTTCAAGGTAAAAAGGAAATCATGATTTGTTTACTTTTCTTGTTGTTATAATGTGGAATTCTTTTACCTTGAAAATTTTTTATTGGTTTATTTTTTTCATAAATGTAGAGTTACACATAAAATACGTACACATACTGGCAGTTGATATGATTAAATTATCAGTAATACTTTTTTAGCGCAGTAGATAATTGTGATAATCTTTTCTTTTTTTTTTAAATCAAACATATTTCATTAATAGCAAGCCATACGACACTTACAATGAAAATCGTGATTGAAAAATTGTAGATCTAAAACATAGATATGAAATTCAACTTCCAAATAACTAATACTAATCTTACTGACGTTCGACTTCGATTTATTTGATGACTCTGCATCTTTCCTCGATGACTCTGCATCTTTACCATTGGCGGAGAACTTCACAACCCGTGCTATAGCGATTTGAAAGTACATCTTCATCCAACGTATTAGACCACACCAACTGAACAAAAACTCTAGAAAGAGACTAAAAACCCTAAATAAGGGTACAATAAAACTCTAGAAAGAGACTAAAAACCTTGAATAAGGGTACAGTAAAAACTCTTACAAAAGAAGAGACTGACTTTCTTTGTGTAAACATAAAACCAAACTAACAATTGAAGTAGAAATCAATCAAATTTTCTAGGCAATTCCTTAAAAAAGTTATTTGGTATGGGCGCAACAGGTCCATGTTCCTCGCTAGGGTTTGAATCCTAATGACTATATAGAATGTGTGTCCGTAACTAGGAGCTCCTTGCAGGCCTGTTTTTAAGAGCATATCTCTATTGAGTAAAGAAACTGATCAGAGTCATAGGTTGATATGAGTAGCTCAAGTGATATGAGAGTCGAAGGTCCATGTTCAACACTAGGGTTCAAATGTTTTTTTAAGAAAAACCCGTCAATTTTGAAATTCATACCAAAAGACTATGATTTTACCGTTTGTGCCAAATTATTTTTCAATCAAATCGTACCAGAACCGGTTCTTGGGTCGGCTAAAAGTTAGCCACCTCTAGATTCGGCAGTCTTACCTTAATAAACATAATGGCTCAATAAACACGTATTTCGTGAGATCCACAAGAAATGTCTTTTAGAAAAACATTTTGAAAAGTACCAAACTTACCTTAAATAAAAACTTCTACCAACTATATTCAAAAATTAAGAATCACATATTCATATCATCAAAAATCATAATTATCAAAGGATTTTGTTACAATGAAGGGGTGTTGTTTAATTACCTGGACTATATTAAGGACAAACTCACATTGGAGACCACCATAGGTTGACCAAAGATTGCACATTGCACCAACTGGAGTTTTTCTGCTGATTTGAACAAATCCTGGGCACAGTAAATTGAAGCAACCTGTGCTCTTACCATTATCCCTCTGCATTGTATTTAACATATAATAAATATTCCATAAGGTTAATTAGTCAATTTCTATGTGCAAATTGAAAATATATACCCCCTCCGTTGTCCTCGATCTTTGAAAATTCTATGGTCGAATTTTAAAAATTTTGACTGTAAATTTCTCAATATATTCAACGACTCATCATGTAAAATTACTACTATTAGATTCGTAACGAAAAATGCTGTCCTAAAAATATAAAATTGTAATTGTTAATAAAATATAATATGCGAAATCATCAATTGAAAAGTAACATTGGTGACGGTGATACGATTAGGCCATTCTTGGCAATGTTAGTGCTAGCTTAGCACGCATTTTGACCTAGTCAAAAAATTAATCTGGAAAAATATTAATGTTCAACAAGCTGGTGTTCGGAGTAGTAGTTTTTATATTGCGTTTAAACTCGTATTTTTCAAAAGCTAATAAGGCCTTTGGCTTTCAAACACATATTTTACGGTCGTTAAATATCTTGTGAAAATTAAGTTTGTTATAGTTGCTATCCATATCATTTTGTCAATTAACATTAATCAGTTAACCTAATAGCTAATTTATTGACAAAAATTTCATAACTCCTCAACCACACCAGCTATCCATCGATAAATTAATTTGAACAACTATCTGCTAACCAAACAGTCATTTTAACGCATAGGTGTTAGTGTCTTACCGTCCAATATATCAACAACCGAGTCATGCCATCTCGGTACAAATGTGGATTCACCTGACAACGGTCTCAGGTAAGAAATTAAAAGAAACAAACGGTAAGGGGTTAAGGACAATATATTTATGTGTGTACGCACGCATGATTGTATTTATTGGCGGAATTTTTCGTTGAAATAATAGATTGAAATATGGAAATATTAATAAGAAATCGAAACTTACAGACCATCCAGCTGCTATACCATTAGCAGTTGATCCATCTATACTTGCAACAAACGTATAGCTAGAGCTAAGTTGATCAGCTGCTACTTCGGGTTTCCACACATTAAGAAATCCATGAATTCCTACATTTTTTGTAGGCGATACGAGAGTTGCGACCTTCATAAAATTATGAAAATTATAAGACTAGAAATGAAAAAAAATTGATTTTTAAGTGTAAAGCATTTCGATGATAATATAACTTATATAATATTAACCGAGAAATAATTACTTTTCTTCTTAACCTATAGTTTGGTTGCTAAGTATGATATGATCTTATTCTTATGTACGATAACTAATTATAAGATAGTCTCAAACAATAATTGGAGGGAAATATATAGGAAATAAATTAATTTCCAATTGAAAGCAGCTAAAATGATAAAATGAATCCAATAATTAATATTGCCTCCGTCACAAAATGTTTGTCAAAATAATTAACTCCTTTGTCCTAATTTGTTTGTCGCTTTTACGATTGTAATTCCATTTGTGCCCCTAATTAATAACTTTATGTATCATTTTTTACAATCCCAATAACTATTATATCAATAAATATAGGGGTAATTTGGGTAAGTTTCAAAATTTTCACTCTAATTCCAAGGTGTATTGGTTTTGCCATATTAGTTAGGGTGACAAAGAAATTGGGACGGAGGTAATAGTACAGAATCTTATTAGGAAAGTTGTGCATGTTTTTCCTAATAGTTCTCACATTCTAATTAAGAAAACGAGTTGTTATTAGGTACTCCCTAATCTATCTATTAAAATAGCTAGTCCTTCTTACTTTTTTTTCTTTAGAATATATAAAGGAAAAATAAGGAGAGATAAAAATAAAGAAAAAAAAGGGGAACTCATAGTTATTAGGAACATTGCTACACCAAATAATTTGTCGAAACAATTGTGTCCAACCCTTGAAATCGGCAAATCCGTTGATAGTAATGATTTTTATGTCAGTCAAACATTGAAAACCATTCATTTTGGAACATTGGAGAACAATGATTTATTATATGCAACTATTACTATTAAATTCTTAACGAATAATACTATCCAAAATGACGAAACTTTTTTTTAAAATATACTGTGTGAAAAATTTTCGATCAAACAAGTGACATTAATAACTGTAAAACATTCAGTAAACGACATATAAAATAGGAAAAGTGAGTAATTGAGTAAAGTTTTGAGACTTACTTGATAACCAGGTGGAGTTTGATCAAATGCAGTGTAATTTTTAAACTTCATTCCAAAAGATTTTGAAAATTTTGCCATGAGAAAATCTTCCTTTTGAACCCTCTTTATAACAACGGTTCCTTTGGGACATCTTATGTTGTCAAATATTGCTTGTGAAGCATTCATTCTTGATGAAGGCCTCCATATCCTTTGAATAGCCCTAGAAGGTTCCATCTGCAAATAGTTGAATTAATTTCGCTTGTAAGACCGTTTTACCTTAAATTTATCGTAAGACATATAATATTATGGTGACTATTTATAAATACATAGGTGACTAATAATTTATTTGAACCAACTCTAATTAAAGTCACCGTTTATCAAACTATTAGTTACATTTGTATTAAGAAGTCATTCTAATATCACATATTAGTCATTATAAAATATAAAAAATGTCACTTTGTGAGGAGTCTGTTTCACAATAAGTTTATGTGAGATGGTTTTATACTAAAATTTATGTGTACCCAAAAGGATTACATCTTACTAGTCAATTAAAGTTGACAAAATTTATGCCTAAAATATCAAACAACGACAATTATTTTGAGACGGATGGAGTATTCACAAACCTGGATGGAATGATTCTTCAATAGCGGATGGTCGAAGGCTAACTGTTTGTCGATTTCTACGCAATCAAATATGTCACCATCCTTTGTCTATTCAATATATAGTAGCTATGTGTTAGAGAGATATTGAAATCATAACTATATAAACATTTATAAGTGTATCTCGAGAGTCGAGTATAATTACCTGTAGGTTTTCAATATAGACTAACTAGCGGTGTATATCCCGTTCATGCACGGGAAGATTGTCAATTATTAAAATATCGAGAATTATGTGTGTTATACTATTTTGCGATAGAATATATGTGTTAAACTTATTAATATTGAAATATACAATTTTCATACACACATATAGATAGATCATATATTAGAAAATATTAATTACATATTTTATTTTAATTTAGTTAATTAAAATATAATTATGAATATGAAAATAAAATCAACAATGATGTGTTATAATTTTCTCCATAGACACATACACTAAAAAAAATTTAATAGTAATCTAGGTATGGATTTCCCTTAGGTGGTCTTGTTTTAATATATTTAATAGATAAGGGTAGTATAACAGAGATTTAATTACCTTAAAACTCTTAGTTGCTGGTTTGTTGATGAGGTTTAATTGCATCTGGAGCTCCATTTCTTGATCAACTTGTGATAATTTTCTTAAACCTTGCACCAAATCTAAATTTGTGGTTGATAAAACCAAAACTATTACCCATCCCACTTTGATGGAATCCATTTTTTTTGTATGTATGAATTTATGATGGTGGATACTCAAATGTAATGTCAATTTTTTTCTCCCATTTTGTGAAAGGGGTTTATTTCCAATTTATTATGAGTGAAGCTCCCAATGAACCATCAAAATTGATAAATTTGCTAACTAATCAGGTTTGATTATTTTCCATTTGGATACAAATATTATTGTTTGTAGTCATGAATTTCTTGCAGTCTTATTTGGGACACCCATTGAGTACATTAAATTCGAAGTTATCCATCTCTTGTATCTCTTCCCCAAACCCCTCTTGCGTGGATGTTTTGTACACCGTGATGTCCTTTTATCCATTTTAAATATTTATTTTTTGTAATTACACATATTTATCCAGTATGAAAAGCAAATTTATGCACTACGCCGACAAATATTAATGATAACCTACTCGTATTATACTAGAGAATGCACAATTCTATATTTATTAAAAATAAATATAAACAGATAATAGATTTTGCATGATTTATTGGGTAGTGACGACCCTCAAAGCAATGAAACTTGCGTTACCTTAATAATAGTTTAAATATGCATAACTATAACTTTTAATGTAATTTAAGTGAAATTTAAATATGGTTATCATTTAAGACACTTTCCATTTTTATATATAATCTTATAATTTTGCTCATATATACTAGTAGCTATTAGAAATATTTTTTTTTTTATAAGTAGCGGCAATATAAGCGGGTTTTTTGGATTTTGGACCCTCAACTTTGGGGGTATTTATTATTTGATACCACATTTTTCAAAGTTTATTATTTGGACCCTGTATTTTATCTCCGGTGACATTGTGGACATTAATATAGCAGTCCGGTCAAAAAAAGCCCTTAACTAAGTTTGACTATTTTTTCCTTCCAACTTTGCCCTTTAATTAATGATGAACTTTCAAGTTTGCCCTTGATTTATTAATTCTTTATTTTCCCTTCACTTATTTATTATTGCCAAAATTCTCACATTTTAAATTTTTTAATTTAAAATTTGTTAAGAACTTCAAAATTTTAAAAATTAAAAATTAAAAATTAAAATAATAAAACATTTAAATAGTTTAAAAAGTTTAAAAATAAAAAATTAAATATAAACTTAAAATTTAAAATGTTAAAATTTTAAGATTTTAAAATTTTAAATTTTTCAAAATTTAAAAATTAAAAAATTGAAAATTAAAAAATTGAAAATTTTCAAAAATTAAAATTAAAAATTAAAAAAATTAAATATTAAAATATTAAAAAAATTAAAAATTTTATAATTTTACAATTTTAAAAATTAATAATTTTGAAATTAAAAATTAAAAATTAAAATCAAAATGATAATGATAATGATAATGATAATCAAAATCTTAAAAATTAAAAATTAAAAAATTAAAAATTAAAAATTAAAAATTAAAAATTAAAAATTAAAAATTAAAAATTAAAAATTAAAAATTAAAAATTAAAAATTAAAAATTAAAAATTAAAAATTAAAAATTAAAAATTAAAAATTAAAAATTAAAAATTAAAAATTAAAAATTAAAAATTAAAAATTAAAAAATTAAAAAATTAAAAATTAAAAATAAATATTTAAAATTTAAAATTTTAAAAATTTAAAATTAAAAATTAACAAAAGTCAAAAACCTTTAAAAATTGATAAGGGCAAATCGGGAATTTTATGTGTATTTTGGCCTTTTGCCGGAATAAAACTTAAGATTGGGCTAGATTTTTTGGGTACCCAAAGTACAGGGTCCAAAAAATAAACTTTGAAAAGTGTGGTACCAAATAATAAATACCCCCAAAATTGAGGGTCCAAAAACAAAAAAAACCCCAATATAAGCCCTAAAAGCATCAATCTCATGTAGTTCCTCTTATCTTATTAACCAAACATGGTGTTCACATTCAAGCTACAACCCATGTACATACTTTCTTAGCTAGCCTTGCCAAAGGCAATTAGGAGGTCCACCAAAATACATGATTCCGCAATTTCCAACCTCCTCACCCCATCTATCACACAAGCGTCTATAACACCGGGGCAAGCTCACAATTTTCTTAACCTTATTATTATCGGCCTTAATCGGAGTATGATAAGGGTCAAGCAACATCATGTCCCTAATGAAACAAGCCTTCCCAAACTTTTCTTCTGGAAAATGCCCATTTCCCATGATAGGCAATGGCTTAATTGTGGGGCTATAAACTTCACCTCCCCACCCGCCAACGGTTGCTCCATGGGTCAAGCTGGTAAAGAGCTCCTTCGGGTAATATCCGATGTTGTCGCCTTGGAATTGAACCCACCAGTTACCCGTTACGTCATCCTGCAATCGAGTTAACAAGAAAGTGATTAATTAGAACAGTGATTGGAATGTAAAGAAATTAAATTACGACACACTTCGACTTGTTCTTTTATGGTTATTTTCAATTTATAAACTTATTCTAAACTCATTTTCAAACTTGTTTCGTACTTCTGAATGTTTTTTAAATGTCGAGTAAATTTTTGGCTTACTTATTGGATCCTTATAAGTTCATGGACAATCACCAGTAAGTTTTATAGGTCATGAGTAAAGGGAAGGTATCAAATTGTCTATCATATCACAAGCGCGCATGACCTATAAACGTCATAATGAAAATTTTTGTTTCTACCAAAAGTCGAACTAGAGTTTTTGTCAGGAAATTTTGTTGTTTGAGTTGAAAATTGATGACCAACATGGTATTTATATTTATTTTTACCTTCACTATATTAAGAGCAATCTCATATTGCTGACCTCCGTAGATTGATAATGGTTTTATCACTAAACCGACCGGAAATTTTTTACTTATATGAACAAATCCAGGGCACAACATATTGAAACAACCCGTTCTCTTACCGCTATCCTTCTGCAGTGCAAACAACAAAATGAGATTGTGCATGCATGGAAAAATATGTGTAAGTTTATAAACAATCATATCATACTATTTCTAACGAGAACAATTATAGTATCCTACCGTCCAATATACGAAAAACCGGATGGTATTAGAGCGCAAATGTGGATTAACCTGACGAATTAAATATAAAGTTAAAAATTGAACATAAATGTACATATTGAATACGTGCATACACACGGACGCACAAGTACAAATAATACCTTAATTTGATGAACCTCATCAAGAATTACACATTATATATGTCATTTTGTAACTGTAAAGTCATACATGAATGTACATATATATTACTTAAACAAGTTATAATAGGTTACATCCTTCTAAAATCCATTCATACATATTTTTTCCTGATTTAATATACGGTAATATATATAGCTTTTATAATCAAGAATTGCACGTATATATGTACTTTTGTAATTGTAAAGTCATACATAAATATACATATCATTTAAGCAAGTTATAATGGGTTACGTTACATCCTTCTACAATCCATTCATACATATTTTTTTTCTAATTTAACATACGGTAATATATATATATATATATATATATATATATATATATATATAGCTTTTATACAAGGACAATGCAAGTCTCACATATATAACAAACACTCACTCACACATATATGTATAATGAATTCATATTTCAAAATCATATTGATTGAATTTAATTAGTTATAAATAATAAGAAATGGGAACTTACAGACCATCCAGCTGCTATGGAATTGGCATAATTAGCAACATAAACAGTACTAGAGCTAAATTGATCAACTGCTACTTGAAATCCCCATACATTATGCACCGAATGAATTCCTATATTTTTCGCTCCATATTCGGCAATTGCGACCTTCATGAAATTATATTAACCATGTAAAATTTTCACGAAGAAAGACTGCATGTTGTTTGGTGACCTTGTAGTTAAATCAAAATTTACCGTGCGCTTACCTCATGGCCGGGTTGTACTTGATCATTTGATCCATTGTATTCAAACTTCATTGCAAACATTTGCGAAAATTTTTCCATGAGAAGATCCTCTTTTTGAACCCTTTTTACTATAACTGTACCTTTTGGACATGTTATGTTGTTAAACTCCATTTGTGAAGTGTTCATTCTTGATGAAGGCCACACTAGCCTTTGAATCGCACTTGAAGGTTGCATCTGCAAAATTGGATTTGATTAATTCTAGGGCTCAAACATTCATGTTGTTCATTATATATATATATATATATATATATATATATATATATATATATATATATATATATATATATATATATATATATATGTGTGTGTGTCTTGTATGTACATGAGAGCAAAATAGGGTTTTGCTTTTAGACTGAACTTTGGGGGTATTTATTATCTGGTACCACACATTTGAAAGTTTATTTTTTGGACCCTATACTTTGTCTCCGACAACAATGTGGACATTGTTAGATGAGTCCGGCCCAAAAAAGCCCTTATTGACGTTGAGTCTTTTTTCCTTCCGACTTTGCCCTTTAATTATTCATGAACTTCCAAGTTTGCCCTTCATTTATTCATTCTTATTTTTCCTTCACTTATTTATTACTACCAAAATTCTCACATTTTAAAATTTTTAATTTAAAAATTCTTAAGAACTTCAAAATTTTAAAAATTAAAAATTACAAATTTAAATAATAAAAAATTTAAATAGTTAAAAAAGTTTAAAAATTAAAAGATTAAAAAAATTTAAAAATTTATAATTTTAAAATTTTAAAAATTAATAATTTGGAAATTAAAAATTAAAAATTAAAATCAAAATGAAAATGATAATTAAAAATTTAAAAAATTAAAAAATTAAAAATTAAAAATTAAAATTAAAAAATAAAATTAAAAATTAAAAATTAACAAAAGTCAAAAACCTTTAAAAATTGATAGAAGGGCATATTGGGAAGTTTATGTATCATTTGGGTATTAGCCGGAGTCATACTTAACTTCGGGCCATATTTTTTATGTACCCAAAGTATAGGGTCCAAAAAATAAACTTTCAAATGTGTGGTATCAGATAATAAATACCCCCAAAGTTCGGGGTCGAAAAAGCAAAAAACCGGGCAAAACATGCGTACCTGGATGGAATGGTTCTTCAATAGTGGATTGTCGAAGGCTAATTGCTTGTCAATTTCTATGCAATCCAATATGTCGCCATAATTGGTCTGCTCAATATATAGTAACAATGTGTTTAATTGAGTAACAATTTTTATTAAAATAATTATGCCTAGAATATTTGTTTCGATTATTTGCAAGCTGAAAAGATAAAATGGTATAAAATTAAATTGGTTGACAAACCCTAAATAAACAGAGAAGTATGAGCAAATTTGTCGAATGTATAGTGCTAATTCTCCCTTTAAACTACAAGGGCAATGTGAACTTGTTTTTATATATACTCTTGGTAAGGATGTTTAAAATGTCAATTTTTTTAAGAAGTAAGGTTGTTCACAAACCCTAAATAAATAGAGAACTATGACATTATTTGTAGAGGCCTGTAAGATTGTTTATATGTAGATTTTCTGCATATCCGACTATAAGAAATGTTGCGGTTGTTCTTGATGCTACTGATATAATTTGAATAGACTAATGAACAAATCACTCAAATTTACCTTAAAACTCTTGATTGCTGGTTTATTGATGAGATTTAATCGCTTCTCGAGCTCCATTTCTTCAACTTGTGCCATTTTTCTAAAACCTTGCACCATATATAAATTTGAGGCTAAGAAAACCAAAAATATTATCCAAACCACCTTGAAAAAATCCATTTTTTGCATGATGATCAAAGTGTGCTGAAAAGATAGTATATATACCAATACGTACTGTCAATCTTTTCTGTTCTTTTATTACAGAGTATATACTTTATTGAAAAAGTGGTGTTAAATACTAGTCCTTTGGTCTTTTTTTAATTGTCACTTTGAACAAAAAAGCAGAAAATTTAGTACAACACAAAAATTTAGGTAGAAATTAGATGCATCTAAATGACAAAAATGTCATCAATTATTGTTTAATTATTGGCTATAAAATTATTTATTAAGAATAAAAATGGTAAAGTTGTTATTAGAAATATAAAATGGACAGATAATTAAAAAAAAGAGTACCAATTTCATTAAATGCACGTCTGGATTTGATGCATTAATGAAAGTATCCACCTTATATCCACTATATAAATGAGGATAAGTCAATTTGGGTAGATACGAGTATTATTCAAAAAAAAAAAATGCTCAGTTTCGTTGCTAATTCATTAATATATTTTGACCTTCTTACAAAGTAGTCACTCCCTCCCATTTCACCTATTATTATTTTATATCCACACGCTAGTCAAATTTATAAAAAAAAATTTACCGCTAATTTAATATCTCCAACAAATACAATGTTTTATGATACAAAAGTATATATTTTAATTGAATACTCAAAAAGTTATTATCGTAAGAATATAATATTGAAATTTTCAGATAAAATATTATGTACAAAATTGTCAGCCAAATAAGCATATTAAAAATTATGAATATTTAATAAATGACAGATAAAATAAAAAATGAGTATTTTCCTGCCCTTGGGATTGGATTTCATGATCAAACACTTCAAAGATGGAATATAACCTCGGTAAGTGGGAATTTAACTCAGGGGACGTGCATATGTGTGACTGAACAATCGTAGTATTTGGAGCATGTGTTCCGAGCACATAATAAATTGTAGTAAAATTCGCAAATGTTCATACATTAGCCCTTAAGGGTTAGGTAGCGGGATTTTCAGGGATCCACTTCGAAACCATGCGTTTGGGACTAAGAGACCTAGATCCCTTCGGGTCAAATATAGCCCAAGAAATTGTTACCAGATTTTATCCACAATCCTCTCATCCATGTTAGGGATAGCACACACAGTTATTAAAATCTCGATTCTAATCTACGATCCTACGATTTTATGATCCAAAATCCTAGATGCGATTCTACTGTCTACATTCCTATCCACGATCCTACGTGGATTAATTCCGATCATAACTACCCGTAGGTCCGAGTTAGGATCCCGATTTTAACAACCTTGATAGCACATAATCCATCATGTTTAGATCTAAATCAAATTTCAATCCGCTCCTTCTGTCTACTAATTGAGGAATGTAAGCATTCACCACATTACCATAATTAGCAAATAAGTTAAACTTCTTAGAATTCATTCCATTAGGCATATTATGCACAAAGATAGGAGAAGCAATGATGAATTTTATTATTAAAACCATATGAATTTTATTATTAATAGGAGGAGTACCAAAATTATGCAGTGACACATCTAAAAATTGGACTATCAACCCCACCCTTTAAAGAGCCAAGAATAGGAGATTTAGACACATCAATCAGTCCCACAAATTTCTTAAGGAAAGATAAAATCTCACAAGGTAGCCCTTGACCCTTGTTGGGTTTGATGTGTGGAGCCCAAATTATGAGTTTGGGATGGCTTGACTTGAAGCACGGATGAAGGCGAAACAGACGAAATGGGGGCTGACACGGGTCGTGTGTCGATCTGAGAGCAGGAAAACATTAACATGGACCGTGTCCTACATAAACGACCTGTGTTGTATGGACATGGGGCATGCTAGATTTTGACGGTGTCGATTTCCACGTTTCGGAGTCCTGTTTTGATATATTTTCCTTATCTGGGCTGATTTCGGATTCTATTGCCGATTTTATTGAGTGTTTGGCAGCCAAGAAACTCTTATTAACTCTAGACACTATTGTATTGCCTTTATTATAAATAGGACCTTACTTTAGGCTTATTTTGTATCACAAGCAATTGAGAGTGTTGTTTTGTACAACAACAAATTAATCTGTAATCTCTGTATCCTAGAGTAGAGAATTGTGTGGAGCCCATCAACTGTGAGAGTTGAGTTCTTAAGTTGTAACTTTAGGGAGGTTGTAAGAGATTGTAGAGATATGAGAATCTCTAAAATACTGTTGCAATCATCTTGTATTGCATCATTCGTGTGTTTTTCCTGATATGAGTTTTTCCACGTTAATCCTTTTGTATCAATCTTTATTTATAATTAGCCTTTATTATTGTGTTTGTCTACTAACAATGCTCTAAGATCCTGACAGTCCTTGCATGTCTTATTACCCTAGTTAACATGTTATTGACATACAAGCTAGGTCATCTTTCTTAGCCTTGCCAAAGACAACCAGGAGGTCCACCAAAAAATATCATTCCACACTTGGAAATTTCACCCCAATGATCACACAAGAGTCTATAACACCGGGGCAAGCTCATAGTCTCAATGATCCCAGACGTATCAGGCTTAATTGGATTATGAGAAGGATCGAGCAACATCATGTCCGTAATGAAACAAGCCCTCCCACGCCCTTCCTCTGGGAAATACCCACTTCCCATTGGAGGCAACGGCTCGATTATGGGGCTATAAACTTCGCCACCCCACCCACCAAGAGTCGCTCCATGGGCTAAGGTAGTAAAGAGCTCCTTCGGGTAATATCCGATGTCGTCACCTTCGAATTGAACCCACCAGTTACCCGTTCTGTCATCCTGCAACCGAGAGAGCAACCAAAAGCTATATATTAGAGGAGTGTGTTGGGTTGTTTATCAAAAAGTTGGTCAGCTTTTCTAAATTGAAAATGTTTTATGTTTGGCTGTTGTATTTAATGTGGGATCTATATTTCGCATTGAACTTCAACAAAGTTTTTTCTAAGGATGGTAAGGAATTTTTTTTCCAATTTTTCGTGAGATTCTACCAAACAGACTCTAGAATGAAGATTCGAATAATTCATTTTTTTTGGGGGGGGGGGTATGCGGAGGATTTTGGCACATTTTGACTACATCAATTGTTTTTCCAATTTGGTTTTAATTTCTTCGTGATGTGTTTGTCAATCCTATTCTATTGCCATGTTATAGATTTTGTTGATCATCCTAGTTATTTTTGCCACTTTGCTCGAATTTTTCCTAAAATGTTATAGAATCTATTTTTAAACAATTATGTCGGTACAGTTTTGTTAATTAATAACTATTATTTTTTTTTAAATATTTCCTCAAGAAACTGCGTTGTTTGTGTCGTAAATCGAAAGCTAGCTACCAGCATGGTGTTTTTTCTTACCTGAACTATACTAAGATCAACGTTATATCGGTCACCATCGTAGACCGACACAGGATGTATCAACAGGCCAACCGGAGTTTTTCTACTAGTATGAACAAATCCAGGGCACAACATATTAAAGCAACCCGTGCTCGTTCCACTGTCCTTCTGTAGTACACTCAACAAAGTTAGATCAAGCAAGGGAATATATATATATACTCCAACAAAAGTTATATTACGCATGCGAATAAATATATGTGTGTGTGCACGCACGCGCTTTCATTATCAATCATCTTTACATTATATATATATATATATATCATGAACATAACTATAGCACCTTACCGTCCAATATATGAAAAACCGGATGTTATTTGAGCGCAAATGTGGATTGACCTGACAAAGATTTACTAGTGTAAGATTAGAAACCGAACAAAACTATGCACGACAGCTATGCGTAGTGTGCGCACAGACGCCCACAAGGTGTCGCGTTATTGTCTGGCAATATGTTTTATGCATACACAAGGTGCACACTTGAGTGTACATATATACATGCATGTATCTATGTACGTACATATGTACGTATGTAGGTATGTATGGACACACCTATATACATACATATAAACATATACACACATGTATGTATCTATGTATATATGTGTATATATCGCCCAGAGTACATTGGTCGAATTGGTAAAGATATGGTCATATAACTAAAAAGATCGTGAATTCAAATTTCACTACCGATGTGAAGGCCTCGTTGGTGGGCGATATGTAAGTATATGTATATTTGTGTGATAACTAATAAGAAATGGGAACTTACCGACCATCCCGTTGCTATGACATTAGCATGAGAACCATCTTGACTGGCAATATAAACATTACTAGAGCTAAATTGATCAACTGCTACTTGAAATCCCCATACATTATGCGTTGAATGAATTCCGACATTGTTTGCTTCATATCCGACCATTGCAACCTTCATGAAATTATATAAACTTATTAAATTTTGAATTAAGCTCCTGATTCGGTTTGAGAGAAAATGGGAGAGTTTTCTTTTATAATACTTAGCATCCTTCGAAATTTTTACCGTAATACCTTCAATCTTATATTTTACGAGTTATTTTTTAACACCCTTGATAACTAATGTGGAATACGCGTGTGGCACTAGGGTTCAACACTTGCATCACAATCACACGCATGTGTCAGTTGTCAGCTTTTTTTTTTTGTTTAGCAGGCGGCGCTAAGGGCAAGATTAGATATTGTTCTTCAAATATTTGTTGAAAACATGATGTTAGAGGTATACTCGTCAATGTATGAAACAACTATGTTATAAACGCCGCAAATAATTTCCTTAAGAACGTAATTTTCAATCACATTTAAGCTTATGAATTTCAAATACATTCTACAAAATAAGATCCACACTGAAACCATGTTAAAGTAAGATCTACACTGAAAGTTATTAAATCGAGTTTTATCGCTTACCTCTTGGCCTGGTGGAGCTTCATCATTTGACCCATTGTAGTATGCAAACTTCATTGCAAACCCTTTCGAAAATTTTTCCATAAGAAGATCCTCTTTTTGAACTCTTTTTACTATAACTGTACCTTTTGGACATGTCATATTGTTAATCTCGATTCGAGAAGTATTCATCCTTGATGAAGGCCACACTAATCTTTGAATTGCACTTGAAGGTTTCATCTGCAAATTAAATTCAATTTGATTAATTCTAGCTTGGACTCAAACATTTATGTCGTTGATTTACGATACACACATATATATAAACACACGAGCTAGACATGCGCACCTGGATGGAATGGTTCTTCAATATCGAATTGTCGAAGGCTAATTGCTTGTCGATTTGTATGCAATCCAATATGTCACCGTAATTGGTCTATTCAAGATATAGTAACAATGTGTTTGAGAAACATCTTAACGATAATAACCGCGACATTCAAATATTATTTTTAATATATAAATAACCATTCGTGATTTCGTGCTAAAATAATTATATTTATGAAATGTCCAAGTATGTTTTTTTCTTTACTTGATATTGGCTAAAAAAATTATTCTTAACATACATATAAATAAGCTTTGCCCGAAAAGTCGCTAAATTATATTGGCTAAAAAAAGTCACGAGAGGTAGACGTATACTCTTGGTAAGGCTGTGTATTTGTTTTTTTTTTTTTTTTTTGGAGGTAAGTTTGTTAACAGACCCTAAATAGATTGAGAAGCATGATATTATTTGTCGAGGTAAGGTTGTTTATAGATACATTTTTTGCATATGTGATCATAGTAAATCTCTAAAATTTACCTTAAAACTTTTGACTGCTGGTTTATTGATGAGCTTTAATCGCTTCTCGAGCTCCATTTCTTCAACTTGTGCCATTTTTCTCAAACCTTGCACCATATACAAATTTGTGGCTAAGAAAACTAAAAATATTACCCAAATCACTTTGAAAGAAGCCATTTCTTGTATGATGATCAAAGTGTTTGTTGAAAAAAGATGTTTAATAGTACCAATTTCATAAATGCACATATGGATTTGATGAATATTAATGAAAGTATCCACCTTATATCTACTATGGTTCTGAAATAATGTTATATTCACTATATAAATGAGGATAAGTCAATTGGGGTAGATATTATTGAAAAAAAGTTCTGTTTTTGTTGCTAATTTATCCATACAAGTTGTCATTCATACAACGCACTCAGTCCCATTTTATTTATCATTTATACCTACACGTCAATAAAAAAAAATTGATCAATAATTTCTCAATAAATATAATGTTAATGAAAATTACTATTGTAAGAGTATAATATTATAATTTTTACATAAAAACATGTTGTGTGAGTAATTATCAGTCAAATAAAGGTATCGGAGATCGTGATTTGTGAAACATTTAATGAGTGATAGATAAATTAAAATAGAAATGAGATTGCACAACAAAACACTTCAAGGATAGAATTTAACCTTGGTAAGTCGTTAGTTCATTGCGAATCTAATTCAGGGATCGAGCTTGGAAAATATTATAATGCATGTGGTGGGCATAGATAATTTTTAAAACCCATCAATTTTCTATACAAATTTATCGTAAATTCATCTGCATTATTTCAAAATTCATTGATAATTTTTAAAACGTATCAATTTCCTATACAAATTCATCATGTAAAAAATTGACATATTTTGATGCATGTGGTGGGTATAGATATGTGATAGGTCCATAGTATATGGTATAATTTGCGATCAAAACCAAGATCCCATGTAATATATATCATCCCATTTCCTCAATCCATAGACAATAATATTTCTCACTAATTATTTCAAAAACCTTCTCTTGAACAACAAAATGAAGCAACCTAAACTAATCTATCATGACATTATTAATTCTTTTCAACTACTTACAACCAGGAGGTCCACCAAAAAGCATGTACAATGAAGTTTCAGGTGTACTATCCCAACCATGCTTGACCTTATAACATTGTGGCTTGCTCAAATTTTCTTTATATTCTTCCTCATGAATAGTTATGGGATGATAATGATAGTCCCATGCACCCAACTGTCTTATGTAAGCGGCTCGCCTGCTCCCTTCGTCGGGGAAGTGACCGCTTCCCATAGCCGGGGCCTGCTCATCAGGCCCCGGGTTGAAAATTTCACCACCCCACCCTACACTGGTCGCTCCATCGACCATTGTAGTAAAGAGCTCCTTAGGGTAGTACCCGATGTATTCCTGGTAGTATTGGATCCACCAACTTTGTGTCCCGTCGTTCTGCATTATCAATAGAAATCAGGGGCGAGATCAACTACAGCTAAGAGGCTGTCACTATTAAAAATATGTGTATTACCGACCATTTTTTCCAACTAATTTAAAATGGTTAGAAAAAACTAAATCGTTTTAGTAGTCATTTCATATTTTTCTAATTTTCCAACTATTTTTCTACTTTTAAGTGGGAAAAATGGTTGGAAATTCCAACCACTTTCGCTAAATTGGTGGGAATTTTTTTTTACCAATCATTTTACTACTGTTTGAAAATGGTTGGTAATCCGATCGTTTTTCCACCCATTTTCAAATAATGGGAAAAAAGAGGGTAGGAAAATTTCCAACGATTTTAGCAGAAGTGGTTGGAATTTCCAACCCTTTTTCCCACAAAAAAATTTGAAAAATAGTTGGAAAATTAAAAAATTTGAAATGGTTGATTTTTGCAACCATTTTAAATTGGTTGGAAAAAAAGTGGTTGGTAATATAGATATTTTTAGTATTTATGGGGGTTGTAATATGAAAAACCAACTCGATTTTATCGAGTTTACAACACCGTATGGAAGAAAAATAGTTTGCGTTTGAAAGGGGGGCGAGGGGAGCCAGCTATAGTTAAAACAAGGGGTCGTAAACTAGTTTGAACTATTTTATGGGGGTTGTAATATGAAAAAGCTAACTCAATTTTACCAAGTTTAATGTATAATATTGTATGGTTCTTTTCAACTATGATAGAATTTCTTATGTACTATGTCAGCCAGTGATATACTTATCGGAAAGGGTTTTTTGTACCTATACTAGACACAGGTCGATCTCGCGTTGTTTACCACCTTAAGTTGATACAGGGCTCTTTTCAACTATGATATATAGAATTTCCTATGTACTATATCAGCCAGAAATATACTTATCAGAAAGGGTTTTCTTTACCTGTACTAGAAAAATGTCGATCTCGCGTTGTTCACCACCATAAATTGATACTGGGCTGAATATTTCTCCGAGAGTAGTTGTCCGGCTAACTTGCACGTATGAAGGGCACAGGTTGTTGAAACAACCTGTAGTTCTCCCACTGTCCCTCTGCAATATTTCAATATATATGCATGGCTCAACATAAATTAAAACAACCTTAGCACAAAAAAAAACAAAAAAAAAAACACCAATTGAGGCAAAAATTATTTATCTTACAATACTGCATGATTGGGGGAAAAAAAAAAAACTTGTAGTTAAAAAGTCAAGGGCCGGGGTTCGTGACTGTCTCCAGTAGCTCCACCCATGCTAATATTTCAGGTTATTTTTTGGGTTGAACGATTCGAACGAAGCTTAAATTTAGGTTAAAATTGGGTATTATGGAAAATGTTGTGTCTAAATTTTCAGTCTATCAAATCAATCAATGTTAAAATTTAGACGAAAATTTATGGTTATGCTTAGGTTTTTTACAGTCCTAATTATCAGGAACGTCTTCGAGTTGTTAGCGTTGGAATACTGCTCTTTTTTGACACAATTTTGGTCTAATTTTGACTTTAAAATGTGTTTTTCTAAAATAAGGCTAGCAAAGGTATATAGTGATCTATTTATTTAAAATTTAAAAACAACAAATTTCAATATAATTCTTAAACTATGTTAATCGATTTCGGGTGGGATTCGACTCTTTGCTATTAACTTCCGGTCGAATTTTGGTCGAATTATTAAACAGTTATATCCAAACTCAGTTCAAAACTTGCAAAGAGTTATTCAATCAAATACAGTAATAGATAGAAGTGGTTTGGATACATATATATATATTTTTTTTTTTTTTGAGGGGTTGGATACATATATTTTATTTTAACGTTTTTTTGGGAGGTTCGAAGTAAAATTCAATTCTTATGTGATTCTAACCATTCAACTCGTAGATTAATTAAATGTTACCAAGAAAATGTCACAAAGAAACAAATATTATTTGGGCAAGAGTCTTACCGTCCAATATCCGTAGAATTGGCTAGAGTTTGTACTTAAACTTGGGTTCACCTGATTAAGTTTTTCAGAAAACAAAGAATTAATTAAACCATTTCTCCATTTGCAAAAGATTAATACATACATACATACATAATGGCATGGAGAACTGAACGCCAATGGGAGAACAAAGATAGCCATGTCATTTATGTGGGGAATATACCTGAGAAATTGGATAAACATGGCTTGAAAGGAATTTTCAGAAGGTTTGGGAAGGTGAAGGATACTTTCGTTCCTTGGAGGAGAGGTAAGGAAGGTAGATATGGCTTTGTCTATTTTTGGGAGATGGAAGCTGTCCAGAGGAGTATGACACGGATGAATGGGAAAGTAGTGAGAAGGAATAGAATAGTGGTGCGACAAGCCAGGAGAAGGGGTGGAAAGAAGGATAGGGCCAAATCCTATAGAAGCAGGGTGAATAGAAAATGGGTAAGGAAGGGTGGTGGAGTGGTGGCTCCAATAGGAAGCAAAGAAGGGAAGCAAGGTAATGCAAGCGCAAATGGAGATAATGGCATCATAAGAGTGGAAGGGGAGGAGAATGAAGAGATAAAGGAGTGGCTTGAAAGGAGTGTGGTTTGTATAAGTTCACAACCGAGAGACCTAGATACATTGGCCTCGGCAATAATACAGAACTATGCCCCAACATCGAAGATTACAGCGATCAGCAGTACCAAATTCATCATCGCGTTGCCAACAAAAGAAGATGCAGAGGAGGCGATAAGGAATCCGATGGAATTGGAGGTGTGGTTCTCAGATATTCGTAAATGGTCTCGGTATGAAGCATGCGAAGATAGAAAGGTCTGGGTTGATGTTCAAGGAATACCCCCCCATGGGTGGAAGTGGATTAATTTCCAAAGATGCGTTCAAGAGTGGGGGCAGATAATATCCCTAGGTCGCAGCACAGCATCGACGGAGCATTTTGAAAACATGAAGATACAAATACTGACTAAGGTATTCAGTAGAATCGATGGTGTAGTACTATTAGCGATTGGTGAGTGCTCGTACAAGGTGTTTATCAAGGAGGCAAATACGTATAATCACCCACATAGCACACGCACAACAAATGTCAACGACTTTGATGAGGAGGATGGGAAAGACGAGGAAGGTTCAACTGATGGTCATATCAGTAACACCGGAGAGGGAAACATGGAGGACATTGCTATTGAGACTATAGTCCATGAATCACCGAAGGCGATCATGTGAGATGATCAGTTTCAAACTCAGAAGGACGAAGAGGAAGAGACGGGGGAAATTCTGTCAATGCAAATTCAAAATAGGCACGAATTACGAAATGAGTTAAATGACGGCTGCACCAATGAGTTTCAGGCAGTGGCTGAGGAGGTGCAAGCGTTAGAAGTGCTAGGGACATTGGGATTTAATCATTTGAATGGGGAACAACAACTAGAAGGAGAACAATTTGTTGAAGGTCGAGAAAGCGTGAGGAGAATAAGTAACAAAGTAGATCTGGTGGAAGGCCAACAGGTGGAGAGTGAGGAATTGCACTCAGTACACATTGAACCCAGTGAAAGCTACATAAAAGCAACTCTAGGAGACAAGGAGGAAATAATAGTTAATGTAGTACATGGGGAAGATGTAGTAGTCGAGCAGAATTATAGTTCTGAGGAGATAGAGAGGAGGATAGCAAATAGAATGTCCGAAATTGCAAAAGACATCGGTGTAAAATTCATTGAGGAACTCCATGTGGAAGCGGTCGGTTTCTATCAAAGTTGGGACAAAAGCAAGGAAAGGAAGGAGAAAAAGAAAACACTCAAAAGAAATAGAAATAGGAGCAGAAAAGGGAAGAAACAAGTTGAGACTGAAGGTATGGAACGTTAGGAGAATTCAATTGCGGAAAGGATAAAAAGGGAGGACAGGCTGGAGCGTGCCTTTTTGTGTGATTTCAAGGTTGAATGTGGTGTTTGGCATGGGTTCGAAATCTCATTTTGTTGGAGAAGCAAAAGCAACAACAACTAATGCTTTTGCTGCAAAACAATTGTCCTGTCTGAGAGGTGAAGGACAATGTTAGCTGGGCTTCAGTCACTCAATATAAGGTCACTGAAGTGATATGAAAAGCTGAAGGGCTGGCTGAAGGAGGTTCAAGTGGATTCACCACACCAATGAGTCACGAAAATGTTGGATTGTGAGCTTGTTGATCAATACAAGGTCATGATCTTATTGATTTTACCTGTTCAGTGAAGTGATACTCAATATTTGCCTACTTTGTGGGAGTGGTTTAAGCAGTGGCTTGAATGGCAATCAGAAGCGAACTGAGAAAGAATTTCTGGATTATGAGCCGTTGTGCTGAATTCTAGACTTTATGGAACACAGGAATGAGGTTGTGTTTTGACTGGGAAATCTGGACATCAACCTGGTCGTAGATCACCAAGAAATGGGCTGCAATGTGGGCCGGAAGCTGGATAGAGAACATCCCATATTCATCGGATCAATTGAGCAGAATCTTCAATCAAACCCCTATCATCTTCTGATTGAAGGTGCAGCAAGGAATTAGAGCAGGAGGAACAATGGAGGGGTGCTGGATGCTGGAAATCGTAGTGAGGCAGTGCATTTTGCTGTTGAAAGAATAAAGGGACAGCTAACATGGTAACATAGAGCATGGAGATTCTGCAAGGCTAAATTCTACTGTTGGGCTATAGTGTATTTTAAATGGTTGGACTATTATAATGATGTAGTTTATTTTGGTAGATGTGGCTTTCAATGGACCACTCTTGTTTTGCTAGCTGTAGTTCCTAGTGGGCCACTTTTTGCTTTGCTAGCTTCAGGAGGCTGAGGTTGTATCTCCCTTTGGAAACTTTTTTGGCCAGACTTTTGGCTGAATTTTGGGGCTTTCGCCCGTACTAATCGAAAAAAACATACATACATACATACATACATACATACATATGTGTGTGTATGAGTAAAGCAAAATTCAATTAGTTTGGTAAAATTTGGGTTCAAGAGAAATTTTGAAATCAAACAAATATTGTGCAATGCAAATTATTAGTATTTCTTTTATTTAAAATAAAAGTTTGGTTTTATTCTTGTTGGACAAATCCCTCTAGAGTCTAAACAACTCAAAGTTAGCATCAGGACTATGGTTGGTGAAAAATCGGGTCTTGATTAAATTTGGGTTGGTTAAATCGGTTAAGTTTAAGAGGGACTGATTTGGTCGGACAATTCGAGTAGAGATAAATTCAGGCCATAATCAGGTTAAGAGACAATAGAAATATGATAAAAATTGGGTCATAATTCCATTCAATTATGTAAATATTAAAATTCAGACAAAAAAATCTATGATCTGCCTCGGTTTTTTCCACATAGAGCAAATTTTGGTATTTGGGTGGATGAAATTTTGTTAGCTTTCATCACGACGAGAACACACAATTTTGTATGGGTCCATCCATCTGTTGAGTCCTTGTTTCATACATAACCACCAGTATCTTCTATAGGTTGTGGGGTAAAAGGTAACCGTCAAACTGCATGTCATATATCTGCTTATAAGCCTATTTATGGAAAAAAACCCCAACTACCAAACTGTCATTTATCACGATATAAATATATTTATTTGGCCAAACTATACATATATATATATATATATATATATATATATATATATATACATATAAATGAATAGTCAAAAGACATTGAAGACCGTGAAAAGAAGTCAATCAAGAGCTATAGGGACTTACAATCCAGCCAACGGCAATGCCATTGGCTATCTGGGTTCCATCTTCTCTTGCGACAAACATCGAAGCAGAACTAAACTGATCAGGTTGTACATCGGGTTGCCATATATTTATTCTTCCATGATTTCCTCTGGCTTTATTTTTTAATGGCAATACAATGGTTGCAATCTATTTATTAAAATCGAAACAAAAATAGAAAATCAAGAAAATTAATTGTACTTCAAACTTGTGATTAATGAGCCATGTGTTAGAGCCAAAGAAAAATGAAGCAAATACCTAAACAAGAGTTGTAGGAGCAACGAAATTTCACCCTTTGTATATGGCATCGTAAAATCCAAATGAAAGTATATACTTCATAGTGAACAATCTTAATTTTATGAGTGAACTAAACAAAACAAGTTTGTGAACAACTATCATTCTTGTAGTAGAAGCTCCAAAAACACCTAATAAATTGCAAACAAAACTGATGATGTCGGTTTTTTTTTTTTTTCTCAAAAGGTTTAGAGTAAAGAGTTTAGGGTTTACGCTAAGAAAAATAGATAATTTTGGGAAAATTAAATATGTATCAAAATGTGACTAAGAAAAATGAATCTTAAATTCAAACATCAAAGAACTTGCTAGAAGCAAGGAAATTCCCTCCTTAATTATTTTGTCATTCATAAATCCAAATACAACAACTACTTCTGATGTAGTCCCACAAATGTGAGGTTTAAGGAAATCTAAATATAAATTCTTGTTCACTATCTTATTCACGAAGTGTATAAAGAGAACAATTCTGACTATTCATAAATTCAAATAAACAAAGCGAAATTAACATTCTTTTTATTTTGGCCTCGCTAACTTCATTGATCTTACAAAAAAATAAAGTCACATATGAAACAATAGTTAAAAAATAATATTGCAATAATATGATTGATTCGTGTTTTGAATCTTATTTGATGACCATCTTGAATTTGATTATTGAAAAATGATGGCGTAGATTTCGCCATAAGAAGATCTTCCTTTTGAGCCCTTTTAATAAGAACTGTTCCTTTTGGACATCTTATTTTCTTCCGCTTGGGCATCAAGGATTTTGACCTCAACGAAGCCCTAATTCCAAGGCTTGGAATCTTAGGTTTCATCTGCCAAATTAATTCGAGTTTGTTAATGCTAAAATTTGATTAGTATTGTTGTACATCGTACTCAATATCGCATTTGTTCTATTGTCCAAAAAAAATCACATTTGTATATATATATAGTTTAACTTTTACTTACCTCAATTGAATGATTTTTTAGTAGAGGATGATCGAATGCTAATTGTTTGTGAATTTCTACACAATCCATAATTTCGCCATACTCTGTCTGCATGCATGTTAATTAATTAGTGTATTTCATAAATATCATATGGTTCTAAATGTAGCTTCAAATATCACAAAGAGAAAAGGATAAAGTACAACATTATTACACATCAACAAACTCTAAAATTTCAATATCATTGTATTAAATCAAATCAAAACTTACTAAATATATTTGCTAAAAAATAACAATAGTGGATCTTGATTAAAGTGAACCGGTTTATCTTATTTAGGAGCCCGGTTTTTAATTATGAAATAAACAAGAAGCTTTTAGTTTTAATATGGGTTATGCTTCATTTCCAATCAATACTATATAATACTCCCTCGGTCCCTAAATAACTGTGAATGTGACTAAGCTTTGTCCATTGATTACTCACAAATTATAATGAGTTACTATATAAAATTAACACCATTGTAATTTTTAGTACAGTATCTTTCTAACGATAGTAATTTTTCTATTGTAACTCACTTATTTGTGAGTAATTAACGGTCAAAACTTAGTCAATTAACACTCATTTAAGGACGGAGGTAATACATACTTTTTTTTTTACTTTCCATAGTTTTCAATAGTCTACTTTCACTAATATTTTACATCGATATAAATTCTTTTTTTAAAAAAAAAAAACTTTATCTTCACATTTTATCTAGTCACCTAGTGTTACATATTAATCAAACTTTAAAAAGTTTTGGCCATTAATTTCTCAATATACACAATATTTAATCATCAAAGGTATTACATTAAATTCGTAATGAAAATAATGTTGTAAAATTATAATGTTATAATTTTTTTTTTGCAAAATGCAAGAAATTGTCAGTTAAAGATAGATAGTGAAGACTATGAAACAATTATATAATAACATATAAAATGACAAGAAAATAATAATATATATTTTTATAAATTTTTTTAAAATGTGAATTTAATGATAACAACTTCATACTATATCATTATTTATGTTGTAAAATTAATAGTTAAAATTTTCAAAAATTAACTGCACATACCTCATAGCGACAAATATCGAAACACAAAGTATATATATACAAGGAAAAACTTATAGTAGTTGTCAACTATAACAATCATCGCAATAAAAATAAATTTTACCCATACATATATCAACGTTTATCTTCATGACCATTCATTTTTTTTATTTAGTATAACAATATATAAATAAATGTCATCCATAAATATCATCCATACATAGAGACAATATCTAAAGAAAAAAAAAGGATGATACCTTGAAACTCTTGACTGCAGGTTTATTTATGAGCTTTAACTGCATCTCAAGCTCCATTTCTTCAGCTTGTGATAACTTTCTCAACCCTTGCACAAAATTTATGTTTGAGGCTGATAAAACAAAAAATATTAGCAAACATACCTTCTTCATAATTGTCTGCATAATTCCCTTGAACTAAAAGGTTATAAATTTTGATTTGGTAGTTGTTTTGTCTTTAATTTTTTTTCTGGTTAAATTCATTTATATGGAGTTACATGAAATTGCAAATTATGGTATGCCTCAGGATTAATTTGGCAATAAATCATATTATGATTTTTTCCTAATTAGGTGGCCAATTTGAAAAGTTGTCAAAGCAGGAAAAAAAAATTCTTCTTTTAATGTACTCCCTCCTTCCTATTTTATTTGTCATGTAATAAATAGTATTCGATATTTAATGTCTGTCTTTGACTGATAATTATCTTGGTAATATTTTATCAAAAAAATACAATATCATATTCTTGTGATAGTATTTTTGTTACGAATTTAATGTTAATACTTTTGTATAGTAAAATATTGTATATACTGAGAAATTAATAATCAACATTTTTATAGTTTAACTAACTCATAGATCAATTCCATAAAAAAAAATAAAACTCATAGATCAAGTGACAGATAACACGGAAATAAGAGATTACTAAAATTCTTGCCATAAAAAATTAATGAACACAAATGCACAATCCTTCTGTGGAGAGTCTTTTGTCTTTCTTTTTTCGTCTTTTATCTTTTAAACCATACCTTGACTTTGATAATAAAGTATTCAAATAAATTTATTTGCAGTTCTGAACCGTTCGGGGGTGTAGCTCATATGGTAGAGCGCTCGCTTCGCATGCGAGAGGCACGGGGTTCGATTCCCCGCACCTCCACTTTTATTCACTTGTTTGGAATTTTCCCCTTTGATTTTTTATATTGCAAAGAGTCTGATTTGCATTAATTCATTGTAAATTTTTTTTATATTGATTTGAAGAGGCTAATACTTTCGAACCTTTGTCCAAGTACAAAACATCCGACTTGAATACAATAATAAAAAATGAAGAGTTGAAGTAACACAAATGTTATATATGGTTGCTTTCGAAGGACAATTCTCGTTATCGACTTAATTATTTGCAATCTCATTGCTCTAGATCACAAATCGGACTCCGATCGATACAATGACAACCCTATAGGTGAAGATCACTTGAATGTTTTAAAACTAAGCAATGGTTATGCAATCGAAAAAGGGATGAAAAGATCATGGCAGTTTGATTCCATGTATGAACTTATGGTGTTATTGCTCTAGCTGTTTAATTTGTGTGCGAATTGATGTCCTCATTACCTATATTCGAGTTGGTAAAATTTTGTCTGACCCAAATGCTCCAATTTACCCAATCTAGAAAAAAACCGGGTTTGGTCATAGCTTTTTCGTCCAAATTTTAACGTTAACCGAAAATTCGAACGCAATATTTCTCATATTTCTATTGTCCGAATCCCATTATGACCATAATTTATATCCGTCTGAATTATCCAGCCTTTTGTCTGAATTTTGACATTGACCGACCCATACTTGATTCATACCTGAACTTTTTCCAACACTAAACCCATTTATGACTCTCCATTAAGTTTGTACATATGCATTGTACCATCCTCAAATTATAGACCTCCTTCTAAATGGAAACTAGAAATACTCTCAGAGGTTTGATTCTCACATATTTCACACAAAGAAAATCTCAACATATTTCTCATTAATTCTCCAATACTATACCTTGTCAAAACCCTGAATTATTGGATCAATAGATGAAGTAATAAATTCACCTTGGACTGTCTACACATACATAACAGCTCACTGTTTTTTTACTGCTGTCACAGGCTAAGACAAACTCCTGAATGTAGTAAAATCAGACCCAGATGGTAATAATTGCCCTAATCACAAAAATTTACAGCCTCATTATCTTTGTTTACCTTGTTTGATTATGCACCTGAAACACCAAATAAATGCAAAAACAACTAGAGGCTCTTGAAAATAAGTTTCTGCTGCAAAATTTCTTCTGTTGGGTTGTTCTTCACTGGTAAGGTAAAACTCATTCAATCCTTACAAAAATCGCCTTCTTTTTATTTTCTCGGTTTATTTTTTCTGGGTTTTTAAGGCGATGCGTTTCCTGTTGTTTCTGGCTTACTGTCGTAGTCTTTAGTACTCTTCATGTATCTGAATTTTCGCTTTGCGGTTTTTTCCATGTTTGGGTTTTCTTTTTCTGGGTTTTTTTTCCCCTGTACTTCTGATAATTTTCATTCATTTTACTGTCAGTCTATTTATGAATCTGCATTTTCGCTCTTGGCTTGTGCCGCCTGTGGTTTTTTCCGTTTTGGGTGTTCTTTTTCTGGGTTTTTTTGATGATTGTCATTCATTTTACTGTCAATCTTAATCTAAAGAATCAAGAAAAGGCTTTCTTTCTGACTATATAGACTTCACTTCATGACAGCAATTTTTCGGTTTTCCTGTGCATGCAGCTGTTGAATGCATACACATAATCGCATCGTTTTGGCTTAAGAATGAGTGATCAAGATCAGGAATTCCAGCAGAGATGGGGTTTCAGACGAAATGAGAGCGATTTGGATTCATCCAGCGAAGATCATTCCGCGAAACCAACTTCTTCTGGTGATCAGCCTCAACTCAACAACAAAAACAATCAGGAAACCATCAACATTGACTCAGATCCTGATGCAGAACACGAACCCGAACAACTTCCTCCAGTCTCCGAAGAGCAAAACCCGCCATCCAAGGGCAAAAATCGTCGCCCTAGAGAAAAAGTCCGGGGGAGAAATGTCACTCCCAAGAAGAAAGAAAAGACGGAGAATTCTTGTGATCTGAGAGGATACTCAGAGACATTGATTGAGGGGGTTCGATATGCCAGGGTGGATTTGCTCAGATGGATGAGCAAAGAAATGGGGATGCCAGTTCGAGATGATGATGAAGACGTGGGCCCCTCGAAAAAGGCGGCTAATCCGAGAAGAAAGGGTCAGAAACAGAACCCGACGAAAAGGGCCAAATCTGGACCCCCCAACAAGGGTCAGAGCCGGAGAAAACCAGCCCAGAAACAACAACAACAACAACAAACTCCCAGGAAAAACACGACTGTGGACCGACCTAAAGAGCCCGAAAACGCTCCCAATTCAACAACTACTGCAGATAATAATGCAGCAGTTGGAGTGACTGAGAAACCAAAGAGGAAAAGATCAGCAGGATTGTCTGTCAGAAAACAGAAAATTGTCACTTCTGTTGCTGATACTGTTGCTGTTGTTGCTAAGGATGGTGATAAGGGAGGTTCTAAGACAGCAGTTGTTGCACTTCCTGCTCCTGTTTCTGCTCCTGTTTCTGCTCCCGTTTCTGCCCCCAACTATCTGACATTGCCAACAGTTCGACAACAACAACAACCACAACAACAACAACGACAACCACCCGAAAGGAACACTGACAGGAACCCGACAGCGGACAGTACTACTGAAAGGGAGTTTGTGATGCGAAATGTCGGTTTATTCAACTTCCCAAGGACCCAACAACAACAACAGAAAGACGCGATCTTTGCTCCGAATAGCCTCAGGAACAATGTGGGTGATTTCGAGCAGAATGTTGGTCTGACAATGGGAAATGTCAGAGGAAATGGAAGTGGGCCCGGGTTTCCCTTTTCGCTCCAGAATAATGGGAATGGGAATGGGAATTCAGGGCTTGCGAATGGGAGTGGGCCCGGGTTTCCTTTTTCACTTCAGAATAGCGGGAATGAGAATGGGAATGGGAATGAGAGTTCTGGGGCAAATGGAAGTGGGCCCGCGTTTCCTTTTCCCCTTCAGAATAGTGGGAATGGGAGTGGGAGTGGGCCCGGGTTTCCGTTTTCGCTTTACTCTCATCTGAATGGGGGAATGGGAATGGGAATACAGAATCCGGATCAGTTTGGGATGCAGTTTTTGGCACAGGACAACAGGGTTTCAGGAGGAGGGCATAGGGTGAATGGGGGAGTTTCTAGAATGGGTAATGGTGGTGGGAGTAGCCTTGGTTTTGTGGAGAATTATGGGGGTTTGAATCAACATTTGAGGTTTAAGCCTCAAGGGGGAGGTTTGGGATTGCAATGTCCTGAGATTAGAGGGCCAAATCTTCCACCAAGATAGTCAAGAAAAAGTCAAACACAAACTCCGAAAAAAAGAGAAGTCAATCCTAGTAGCTTCGAAGAGCTTGTGATTGCAATGTCGGGGCAAATCTTCCATCAAGATAGTCAAGAAAAAGTTAAGCATGAACTCTGAAAAAAGAGAAGTCAACCATGATAGCTTCGAAAAGCTTGTGATTCTAACAGAAGTGTTAGGTTTATGCAATCTTATTCATATACAAAAATGCTATTGTTAAGGATTAAATTTGTGTTATTTAGGTGATATCAGGGCTCTAAATCTTGCTCTTAATAAATGTCATTCAAATAGAGGTGTTAGATGTACGTAATTTTATACAAAAACAGTTATTCCCACGAATTCGATTTGTGTTGGCCTTGGTACATGCAAAAAATTACTGGGAGGTGTCACACATCTTTTTTAATTGACTGGCGGGGCACAACTTTTCTACAATACATTCCCGGGTGACATTATATTTAACTAAATGACGAGGTGACATTCATTATTTTATTTGAAATCCGACTAGTTATGTTGAAAATGACGAAAATGCCCCTATTTTTCTATCTAATTTAACTTTATCTAACTTTCCTCTATCTTCCTCTCTTTCCCTCCTAGCAAAACAGGATAAAAACACTCCCCAACAATTTTTTGATAAAAACACTCCCAAACACTTCATTAGCTGCACCCAGATCACCAAAACAGGTGTACACCCCAATCATTTCAGTTTGAACATAAGCATCAAACAACATCCCAGTCTTCACAACTTGGCAGTGAAGAGCGAACCCTAGAAACAAGTCCCCAACAGCAGAAGATAGCTGCAATAGGGTTGTGAAAGTCGACCCATTTGGCCGGAGACATTCATACCTCATCTGGGTTAGCAACCCAAACGCGTAACATGCTGAATCAAGGCGACGGGCATAGGCTGAAATAAGGGTGTTGTAGGAGATTATGTTTCTTTGAGGCATTTTGTCGAACATTTGGTGGGCGTTGAGGAGTGAACCGCATCTGGCATATATAGCTATGATGTTGTTATGCAGAGAGGGTGAATGGTAGGAAAGGTGTGTCGAAGAGGTGAGGATGAGGGCATGGAGCTTGGTAGCCTTCTTCATGGAAGCCATGGAGCTGCATTTTTGTACGAGAGAAAATAGTTCACTGGGCACTTGCATTTCAATCAAAATGTTTATTTTGGCCCCCAATATTTTCCGAAAGAACAGGGATTTTATGTGCATGGACTACAGTTTGAGGATGGTGTCTTTGCACATAGGAATGTTTAATTGAGATCTATCTAAAAGGATTGTGTGTTTGAGAGATGTTCTTGATTGAAGCATACACAGTTGAGCAATCGCCGGCCCGAACCTGAGACATTGTTTTTCAGCGGGTAAATTAAGGGTAAAATGGTCACTTTACTCAATTTTCTAGGGCAAACAAAACTTTTCATTTTTTCCGGTCAAAACATGCCAGATTGTCACCCCACAGCCACTTAAGTAAGTTTAATGTCCCCCGAGAATACATTAAAAAAGTTGTAATGAGTCGATTAAAAAGATGTGACTTCCGAAAGAATTTTGTTGGTACATGGTAGTTCTATTATTAATAGCATGGTTCCTTTATATTTTTTTCCCTCCAATTTTGTGGATAGTGCTTTTGTGATTTCTCTATCATTGAAGAGTTGATTTGATGCTTGCTAATGCTCTCACTATCAAGGTTGTTGCAATTGTGTGTGTTCCACTCATCCAAATTCCAAAATTATGGATGAGATAATGAGATCATATCAATTGGCAAAAAGGCATGAAAAATCCATAGTTGATGCTCTTGTGATATAAGTCCAATGTGATTCTCTATTCCACCGATTAAGCCACTTGTGCTGCCTTATTTAAATTTCGATTTCATCTGATTGTGACGTCTCGTTCAACCTGTCATATGGATTACGATTTTGTTCGATCCCAACTCCTGTCCTAGTTCAGTTTTACAAATTATATTTGAACTTATCCAAATGGACAAATTTGACTATTTCTAAATTAAACTTTTATTCACTAAAATTGCTTCTATTTTCACAGCTGACTTCCGTAAGAAACATCTTTTTTAATGGATAAATTAAGATTGTTTATCGATAGCATGTAGGTCCATATGCACCCAAACAATTTATAATAAAAATACCAAATAAAGACAACCACGATTTCAAAATCATTGAAGATTTAGGAGTAAAATTATAAGAAATACAAAATATGTAGCAAACTTAGTTTAAGGATTAAATTTTGCCTAAAAATAAATGAAAATGGTTGTTAATGTTGAATAAAGTTATAAATCATTGAAAAATAAAAAAATAATAATGAATAACAAAAATATTAATAAATTTATTATTAATACATTAATCCATCCATATTTTTTATCTGATATAATTAAGTTTTCTTATTTCATATTATTTTTCATTTTCTAATTCCGATCACATAGTAATTATTATTTTTTTCATCTACCCTTAATATTTATCAAATAAACTCTAAAAAAAATTAATTTTAACCAAGAATATTACTTCCAAACATCTAGTACAGATTAAAAAAATGGTGGTAGCATTATTAATTTTATAAAATAGAAATATTATGAAAAAGACAAAAGTTGGGAAACTTTGTAGTAGAATAAAAAAGTATAAAATAAAGCAAAAAAGGAGCCAATATTCTTTTCTCTGTGCTTTCTTCCCTCCGGTAAACGCATCTTCCTCGCCGTGGACTGATTCTGCGCGTACTTCTGCAAACAAAAACTCCAAAATCAAACTGAGAATTTTATGCAAAAAAAAAAAGAAAAAAAATTCAGCATTACAAATTAACAATTCAACCCTCCTAGATTGACCCCCATTTTCTTTGTTTTTGGTCTTTGTTTTTGTTTTCTATCCCCAGAAAACTGAGAAAATTTTCACACTTTCTGATGCACAAGGAGAAATAGAGGATTAGAGAGATGGATTTGGGTAAATTAGGGGGTTTTCTAACCCTAATTTCTCTGGTTTTGAGTGTTAGAGGTGGGGATATTGTTCATGATGATGATAGAGCTCCCAAGAAACCTGGGTGTGAGAATGATTTTGTTCTGGTGAGTTTGAAATGCTTTATTTTTCTCTTCAACCCATTTCTTATTGGCTTGATTTTTCATCTGGGTATTTGTTTAATTTAGTTTATAGTGTTTGTTTTTGTGATTTGTTGCTTAATGTAAAGATGGAGGCTTTTTCTCTGGTATAAGATGGATAATATTTGATTTTCTCTGCAACCCATTTCATCTGGGTATCAGTTACATTTGGTTTATAGTGTTTGTTTTTGTGATTTTGTTGATGAATATTTGATTTTCTCTGCAACCCACTTCATATTGGTATGATTTTTCATCTGGTATCAGTTACATTTAGTTTATAGTGTTTCTTTTTGTGATTTTGTTGCTTAATTTAAAGATGGAGGCTTTTTCTCTGTTATAAGATGGATAATATTTGATTTTCACTGCAACCCACTTCATATTGGTTTGATTTTTCATCTGGGTAGCTGTTAAATTCAGTTTATAGTGTTTGTTTTTGTGATTTTGTTGCTTAATTTAGAGATGGAGCAAGGGATGGAATCTTGTTGTGGATGCTTTTTTCTGGGATTGGACTCTGTGTGTATTCCCTGGTATGAGTATATATGTTTGAAATACTTGATTTTCTCTGCAGCCCATTTTATATTGGTTTGATCTCTCATCTGGGTACCACTCATATTTAGTTTATAGTGTTTCTTTTTTTGATTTTTTGCTTAATTCAAAGTTAGAGATAGGGATAGTATTTTGTTGTGAATGCTTATGCTTGGATTGTACTTTATGCACTGTGAATGTTTCTCTGGTATAAGATAGGTTATTGAAGTGGGAATCTTGCTTTGTGGTGAAGCATTTCTCAATTAATGATTATATATATGAGTTTGGAAAGTGGCCCAACAATTAATTAACAACCATAAACATCAATCACAATTGGTGAAGTAACTTTCAATTGATCTTATCAGTTGTTCCCTTTTCATTTGTTCATTAATTTTTGTACTATAATCTTTATTTGTCTCTATGTGTGTGTTTTTTGTCAAGAATGGTAATCAACCGATCTCAGGGTAACCATCAGTAAGCTCTAGAGGCCGGGGCCTAGGGCAAGTGCCGACCCACAATTTATCTCTCGATGTGTGCTTTGTGATTTGGTTTGGTTGGAATTATACATTGTAACCCTTTTGACACTGATGTTTTCCTTGGATAATGAAGCAATATCTTGTTTTTATTTCTTAGTTTGGATTGACTTTATCGTAGAATCAAGGGTTTTTCTTTAGCATGTCATAGGTCTTTGTATTTCTTATTTGAACTTGTAGTAGAATTCGTTAAGATTCTCTATTTCGGCATGCTTGATCCGTTGATCGCATCAACTTTAGGTAAAAGTGCAAACATGGGTTGATGGCGAAGAAGGTGAAGAATTTGTCGGTGTTGGCGCAAGATTTGGTGCCCCCATTCACTCAAAGGAGAAGAATGCCAATTACTCTCGCCTAGTTCTTGCTAACCCTCCGGATTGTTGCAGTTCACCCAAGAACAAGGTTCGTCTATCTACTCCAATGTCTAACCTTTTTCGGGTGGTATTTTGCTTCTCTTTTGCTAATTCAATAGTTTTCCATAGCTTGCTCGAGATGTCATTATGGTACAACGAGGCAACTGCAAATTTACCACCAAAGCGAATATTGCACAAGCTGCTGGTGCCTCTGCAGTTCTCATCATAAATGACCAAAATGGTAATTTCACGTGAATTCTTTCGGTGCCCTTAATTGGTTCGGAAGTATGTGAAGCTTGAACTCCGTTGGTTATATATAAGCTTACAGCTTACTGGAAGCTGAGTTTGCGGTGTTTAGAGCTTCTAGTTTCTAGAGGCTAAATTTGGGTTGTGCTTACTAAATAGGCATGTAGAATTGGTAAGATTGCAAGTAGAAATGAAAAATTTACCGAACTGAGAATCATAGAGGTTAACTTGTAGTGTAGGTCTCCATCCAAGAAAGCACTATAGATCGATCTCTGAAGTTCTTAGGATCCGTGTTAGGCAAGTTTTTATGACTAGAGCTTTTACATATTTTCTAGCTTGCTCACCAGTCACCATATTGGCGTGTCGACTGGTAGGAGATAATGATCGATTTCAAAATCACGGGTCAATTGAAACCAGTCTCTCTAAATTTTCTAATTCTGGGGTAAGGTAATACTGCTACATTAGAAACTTCATACCTTGTTTCTATAGCGGGGCTTTTGGGGAATTGGGTTTGGATTGGGAATTATGTGTTTTGGTGGAACTTATGTAGCTACAATCAGTAGGATTTCCATTTCTTAACTCGTTACAGATTGCATTCTAGTTCAACCCATTTTATTTATTTTCTTGCAGAACTTTACAAGATGGTGTGTGAGCCGGACGAGACTGATCTTGATATACGTATCCCCACCGTGATGCTCCCTCAAGATGCCGGTGCAACCTTGGAGAAGATGCTCTCAAACAGATCCTCTGGTTAGTGTCGTTTACATTTACCCGCATTTCAAGGTGGAGAAAATTCAGAGGATGGGGTATTTTCTTTGTTTTAGTTGTGGGAGCAACTTCATCATCTATTGTTGTCTAGACTTGGCAAAGAGGTCACTAGAGATAGATTATAGCCAAATTAATTGCAGATTAGGTCAAATTCAGGAAATGAATTTTCCAGCTGGTGTAAGCGAATTCGGGTTTCGGAATTGGGTTGCTCTATAGCTACGTAATCTTTCCTAAACCGTCCCGTATTTACCCAAATTTTTACCCAAACAAACCCAAGTACCCAACCCACCTTACCTAACCCCTCTTTAGCCACTTTAGAGCTGGAAAAATTTTGTCTAACCCAAATACCCGATTTTGTCTTACCCCGAAAAAGTCAGATACAGTCATTAATTTTCATCTGAAGTTTAACATTGACCAAGAAGTTGGACCCATAATTTATATGTTTATGTTGCCCGAACCTGATTTTGACTTGAATTGTACGACTTGGTCCTATCCAAAAGAACGGGGTAAAGGTCATCAATTTCTTGCCCGATTTGACCCAAAAATTTGACTGAGACCTGAATTTTTGCCAATGCTAACCTACTTTACCCATCCTAATCCAAATTTACCAATTATTTTTCCCCATATTTTCAAAACAATTTTTCAACTTTACGTAAACTTACCCAACCTTACTTAACTCTAAAGAGCAGACCAAGCCAGTTACTTGCCTTACCCAACCTTACCCGCAAAAAGACGGGTCTAGGCAGGTTATATCATTATAGATGGTTTGAGGTCAAAAAACTCAGTTTCCACAATTTCGGATCAAGCTTTAGTTTCAAAGACATAGCATAAATGGTGGATTTGCCAGATCTAGTATGTTTGTCAATATTATTTTTACGTATTATTGATAGTAAAAAGGTTTCCTTTTCATCCAGTATCCGTCCAGCTATACTCTCCACGACGTCCCGTGTTTGGCGTTGCCGAAGTTTGCTTATGGTTTATGGCTGTCTTTACCATCCTAGTTGCTTCATACTGGTCCGCTTGGAGTGCCAGAGAAGCTGTTGCTGAACATGAAAAACTATTAAAAGTAAGTTTGGCATGCGCATTTTTTTTTTTTTGAGGTGGATACTTAAAATGCTCCAACGTTAACATTTTCTTTTTGTTAACTTATTCTCGTAGGATGCCCCCGACAACCTATTCGACGTGGGCTCCGGTGGCATTGCGAACATTAGCACGACATCAGCGGTTCTCTTTGTTGTTGTGGCTTCATGCTTTCTTGTCCTTCTTTACAAGCTGATGTCGTCCTGGCTAATCGAGCTATTGGTCGTTCTTTTTTGCATTGGTGGTGCAGAGGTAAGAGTCGTCTCGTTTGGTTGGTCTTGTAGATTTTGCATTGTGCCTGTGTTTCTACGGGTATGTTCTTTTCAGGGGTTAATAACTTTTCCAACTTTTACCTGAATTTATCAATTCTTACTTTACTCAACCTTCTTATAATCCTGTAAAGAACAGACCCAACCCTGTGTTTATTTAAGCATGAAGAAAGTAGAAAATTCCCTAGGAAGTACTTCAGGAAAAAAGTTCTTTTGATGATGCACAAAGAGACTTATATATATAGCTTTTTCCTCCCATTCTATTTTCAGGGTCTACAAACATGCCTCGTTGCTGCATTATCAAGGTATGTTAGCTTAGGTCAATTGAAACTAGTCTTTCTAAATTTTTTATCTGTTGCTTTCAATGAACTAGTAGGTAGTGAAGGATTTCAAAATATCGAATCATTTGGAACCAGTCTTTCTAAATTTATGTAATCCATGTTGTATTCCAGACGGTTCAAACCCTTTGCGGAGTCCTATGTGAAAGTGCCTCTGTTTGGACCGGTATCTCACCTTAGTCTTATCGTCTCGCCGTTCTGCATCACATTTGCAGTCCTTTGGGGAGTTTATCGGAATCGAAACTTTGGCTGGATAGGCCAAGACGTACTGGTAAGATAAAATCGGCTGCACGTTTGTCATTTATATACACCTCATATTGTCCTACATGCGTTCCATTTTAGCCTTGTGATTGAAACATTGAAGCCGTGCTTGCTTTGGTTTAGGGAATCGCTTTGATAATCACCGTTATTCAAATTGTTCGACTCCCAAACCTTAAGGTAATATCTTCTATTTCCCTTGTACTTTACTTTACCACGAAGTAGTTAAGTATCAAACTACTGAATAGTTTTGAAGTCTTGGGTCAAACAGAGTCGGTCTTTATGAATTGTCTAATTCAAGCGGGACTTTTGGGGAATTGGATTTGGATCCGTGGTGAGAGTTCTGATATCATATGTATGTATTTTGTCCGGTGGATCAGGTGGGGACGGTTCTTCTCTCTTGCGCCTTCTTGTACGACATATTTTGGGTGTTTTTGTCCAAGAAGTTGTTCCATGAGAGCGTGATGATTGTGGTAAGTGATCCTTTTGCATGATTCACCGGGCTTAAAATGTCTCCTAAAGCAAAAATATTTACCTTGAATGAAAACTGCCATGGACATGCTTGTCATGGACAGTTACGCACGAGCTTACTGGTGATTACCCTGAAAATTTCAAACTTTGTATGCCATTAGGTAGCTCGAGGTGACAAGAGTGGGGAGGATGGCATTCCTATGCTCTTAAAAATCCCACGAATAATCGACCCGTGGGGTGGCTACAGCATCATTGGATTTGGTGACATCCTCTTGCCCGGGTTGCTCATAGCATTTTCTCTAAGGTAGGGCGTCGGAACTTGAAAATGTTTTTCTCAAAAAAATTTTGTGGGTCTCTTGAAATCAGTCTCTCGGAAAGCAAGCACACACTGGCGTGTAGCGGGATCCGCACTGGGAGGAGTTTCGGTTCGTTGTTTCACTATATTTTTACATTGTAAGAACCCCGAATCGCTGACATCAAACTTTTTTTTCTTCATTCGTATGTTGGACAGGTATGATTTGCTGGCCAAGAAGAGTCTCCGAGCAGGATATTGCTTCTGGGCTATCATAGCTTATGGATTAGGTCTCTTCATTACATATGTGGCTTTGAATTTGATGGATGGACATGGCCAACCTGCTTTGCTCTACATTGTCCCTTTTACTCTAGGTATATAACTTTCTCCAACACGTCATGTCATGAGATTGTTCGATACTATTTAGTGTGAGTCCCGCTTATGTGGGATCTGGACCGTCTACTTAATCACCTCATCACTAGATTTCAATACCGCTCAAGGTCTATTCTTTTCAAGGGTTAATACCCCCTTTATCTAACCCTATCCAAATTTACCCCATTTTCTCGTATTTTCAATGCTTAACTTTTCAATTTTTACCAGAACTTACCAATCTTTACTTAATCCAACTTCAGCAAACATTTCTTTTGGTCTGTTGAGAGACTGATTCCAAGAGAAACCCGATTTTTATTTTTTGAGGCTTTGTTTGTTTGTGTCGAATCGCAGGTACGCTCTTCATGTTGGGCATAAAGAGAGGGGAACTCAAGGTTTTGTGGGAAAGGGGCGAACCCGAAAGACCTTGCCCTCATTTACACTTGCATATGCCCGACGGATCGACACATTGAAAAAAATGAAAAAAAAATAAAGGATTTATCACATAAATTGGAAGCCATTTTTGTCTCCCCGTGTAATTATATTGCGATCATTTGATGACCTAATAACATCAGCATTCCCTGTAGTTCTCTGAGAGTTGAAAATCGAGAAATCAATTTAGGGTTTTGCTTAGATTGTTCATAAGATAAAGTCATGTTGCATTCTACATCCCAAAGGGTGTATATTATTGTATTTATGTATCAACTATGTAACTTCATGATCAATGGTTGAGAAGAATGGATTTCCAACCTAAAATGAGCAAGTTGTAGTCATGTGCCTAAGTTTATGGTTACTTACTCCCCGGTTTCATATTATTTGTCTTCTTTGGAAATATATCATCAACATATAAAAATTTTGATTGTAATTTCTTGATATATATAGTGACTTGTTATATAAAATTATTACCATAAGATTTGTAACAAAATATTCTATCATAAAAATATAATATTGCAATTGTTAATAAAATATTGTATAGTTTCAAAAAAAAAATATTGTATGAGAAATCATCAATTGAAGAATAACATTGAAAACTTTGAAAACTGTGACTCTCAACTTAAGAGACACAATATATAGAACAGAGGGAATATGCTTGAGGAGTATTTCGATTCTTTAACTGGTGTTTAGTCTAAGGCCCTGTTCGGCAAAATTAGTGTTTTAGGTAGTGGATAGAGATTTATGTAGCGGATAACGGTTTACGTAGTGGATAGCGGTTTAAGTAGCGGATAGTGGATGACTGTTCAAATGAAAATTGTGTTCGGTAATTTTAGCGGTTGAATTAACAGATTAATGTGAAATGACATAAAAGGATATCAATAATTTTAAAATGGTATTTTTTGACCGAAAATATGAAACGCTATATCCTAAACGCTAAACGTTAACTTTATTAGCGTTTCACAAAACGTTCCTTAAAACGCTAAACGTTCCTCAAAACGCTAGCTTAACGAACACTAATATTTATGCAATTAGAGTTTTGACTTGGTCAAGACGCTAAACGCTACCCCAAACACTACTGCCAAACACAGCCTAAGTATTGTATTTCCTCTTTGGTGTATGACTTTGAACAATCAATAAAAAAGGTCATATTATATAATACTATGATAGCAACATTTAACATACGTTATTATTTTCAACTTATAACAATCATATTATATGTTATCATTATTATTAAAAGTTATCTTATATGCCATCATTTGAAGCTTTATAATTTGAGATTGGTATGATGTCTGTTTAATTGCTCATAATATGATGAATAATTGAACTGTCCAAACCAACAAGTTACAAATTAAATCCAGTTCACAATATTCCTAGTACAACCAGCCCATGATTTTTATTAAAAAAAAAAGTGTGAAATTATGAAACTGTAAAAAATAAATAAATTGGGGCCACTTTAATTATGTATGAAATTATTTGCATCAAAAAAAATGTGTGAAATTATGAAATTTTGAGCAACGGATAGTGAGAATATTTTTGGGTTGAAATATAATTGATGATGCTGATAATTATTGGACGGTGGATTAGCTGTATAAGTTGATGTTTCTGCTGTTGCTCTAAAATTTTAGCCGTTGAAAATCTTTTTACAAGATTCATGCATACGACATTTTTAGACCCTACATTTGTTTCTTGATAACATTTGGCCGGTGCCTTTGACTTGAATAACTTGCTATGGGGGTTAATTCCTAACATTTTTGGCGATAAAATTAGCGTTTTAAATAATGGGTAGTACTTTATATAATGGATAACAATTTAGGCAGTTGATATTTGTTTAAGTAGCGGATAAAGGATGATTATCCAGAGGAGAATTATGTTCAGTAAATTTAGCGGTTAAGTCAGATTAATGTGAATTGACATAAAAGGATATGAATAATTTCCAAAGTAAAATTTTAAAAGGGTATTTTTTGACCAAAAAATATGAAACGCTATTCTAAATGTTAAACATTAACTTTATTAACGTTTCACAAAGCGCTACTTGTATCGCTAAAAGCTAATCAAAACAATACCTTGCCAAACGCTAATATTTATGCAATTAAAATTTTGATTTGGTCAAAACGCTAAACACTACCCAAATGTTACTGCCGATCACAGACATTGCCAAGTTAATTGTGGTGTATTAGCTCTGGCTTCGCCCCCAGTATTAGACTTTAAGGCTCCGTTTGGTCTTTGGAAAATGAAATGGAAAAAAAAAACTTTTATCTCCTCATTAATTTAGTATAAGATCCTCCATGTTCTCCACCAATCTATCCCTTGATTTTCTACCTTCCCAATCCTACCATCTCACTTAGCCAATCATTTTTCCCTCTCACTTTTCTCTCAACTTTGGAAGGAAAGACAAAATTAATTTAACTTTTCCATTATGTTTTCTATCTAACTCTTATTCCTCCACCTTTCTAAAGCCAAGTTAAGGAAAATAAATGATGTTTTAAAATTTTTTCTTTCCATCCTACTTTTTAAGGACCAAACACGGAGCCTAAAAAAAAGTTTCATCAAACCTCCTCAATTTTCTTTTTCGTGGAGCAGTAGATCGCGAATGATTTCTAAATCTTGCCCACATCTTTTATCTAAACTTAGTTTGTCTTTAAAATTGAACTCTCAATACAATGGAAAAAGTGTTACTGTCTCCGTCATTTTTTTATTTGTGATTTTGGGTTATTTGGGAAAATTAAGATAATTATCAAAGTTATATTGAGGATGTAAAATCATATATAAATAATCAGGACAAAAAAAATTAATTATATGAACAAATAAATAGTGAGAGGGAGTACATAACAAGAGAAAAATGTTCTTTTATAGTGCCAAATTAGAGAAAATTTAATAGTATGAAGATAAGGTTAAACCATTGGGTGGGTTGAACAATGAATCATCATTGAATTGATACACAAAGTATTCTTGCTTAGTCATTTCAATATTGGACCCAACATGTTTGTAGGGTACACCAAACAATTTAGGGTGATTCCAATAACAAGAATATAAAGCAACAAATATTACTACCTCCATTTCATATTATTGGTCTTTTTTGAAAATTATGCAGTTAAATTTATAAAATTTTAGTCATAATAATATATGTTATCATTTATTAAATAAAATTACTATCATTATATTTGTAATGAAAAATACTATCATAATTTATAATATAGCAAATGTTAATAAAATGTTATATAAGAAATATCAATCAAAAAATGAAATTAAAAACCATGACAACCGACAATAGGACAATAATTAACCCTATTCAGTATGAGAGTCGCAAAAGGTACAATAACCCAAACAACACATGAGAGGTTTTCGTAGCGAATCGTGATTAGCGACAAATATTAGTATTAGTTTAAGTTTTTTGGTTGGTATGGTTCTTACAAATTGGGTCAAAGCCTTTATGGAATAAATGTCTCAGGTTTGATTCTCAACAATTTCTATGATACGGTTACTTGCACAAAGGCTATGAGATTCATTTCAACATTCATGCTTCAAATTTTAAGAGTATCCGCGTGAGCCGTAAAGTGACCATTTAGATTATAAACAATTCTTGGATTTTAAATTATAAATTTAAGTTTTTGGTTGATAATATAAATAATTTATACACTTTAACCATATGCTCTTTTATTATTCAAAGTATAAGACACGTTGTAAGATTTGCATCACAACTAGATATAGAATTCTACATATTACAACAGTCAAGCCTGAGACATTAACTAGTTGTTTCAAACTCTCAGTTGTATTGTTGTGAGCTTATGCTCAATTTGGTGCTCCCTGGTGCATTGTTGATCAATTGAATAAAAGGGCTCGTCGGCCTCTACTTATAAAAAAAAATACACAGTCAAGCAACAATAAGTAAAAAAAAAACGACAAAAATCATTAATACACATAACCTCGAAGGAACTTTCATATATATCGTGACACTCATAATAAAAAGCCCATATTATTTTACTTGCTATACTTTTAATCATCAACTTAAACTTTTAGTTGATATGATTCTCACCTAAATATACTTAAGAATTCGGCATTGGTTAATTACTTTGGCTAGTGATCTTTTTGCTGAGATATACTACATGTGATCATCTCGTACCAAAGGGATAGTAACCAAGTGACCGGCTATTACCCCATCTTCCAAGATCCCTATCAAGATTCAATTCACAATAGAAGTAAAAAGAATTTCCATAGGTAAAAGTTATGAGATCGATGGATCATGCTTATTATAGGATCGATGGATCATGCTTATCATGGACAAATTAAATATATATCCTTTATCCTTGAGTGGTAAAGCTCACTAGTGATTATCACAAATTAACTCAACTCTATCTAGGAGAAATATTGTAAGTAGACAAGTTAATTTTTGATACGACCAAATGATCCGAACCCGACCCGCCCGAAAATTGTTGGTTTGGAATATGATTTTCACGACTTATGCCTGAAAATTTAGATTCAGTAGAATTTCACCCCCTCCGAACATCGACTTGGAAACACTATTTCCAAACTTGAAACCCAAGTAAAGCCAAACGCGATCATACCGAACCTGACCTGAACTGTCCATAACCCAACCGATCGACTTAAATACGCCAGAAAGGTTTTGAACATGATTCCTAAACCCGAAACCCACACATACTAAACCCGACCCGAAACTGTACGTCCATCCAAATTCACAGATATCATGACATCCATGGACCCCATTGTTTGGTAAGGGGGAATGTAAGTCAAGAATTCCCATCTGGCAAAAATAATTACTTAGAAAAAAGGTTAGGTCCCCCATTGTTTGTTCCATGTGATACGTTACTAGTGGTCACTTTCACAAACGGTCATCTCCTCAAACAACGGCTCTATTTTCTAAGTTTCCTACCCTCCACTTAAGTCTAGTTAACCTTCGTTTTCATCTCGTTTGATTTGATTCCTAGCTCACAAATTAAAATTTTTTGAATCCAATTTATAGGAAATTAAATAACATGGAAAATTAAGCAAAAAAGGTGTCATATTCACAAGTTTCTTGAATTTTTGATCTTTCTAATGCAATAAAAGGACGGCTATTGTATGTAGACTAATGATCTTATTTTGAAAGAATTTTGATCTTTTTCAATCCAATAAACGTACACTCACTAATCATAGTCATAGTGATGGAAAATTCAACTTGTACATAATTTATAACTAAATACTAGATTAATAGTATTAATTAGTAGACGAACGTGCTTGTTTTAAGAAGCAAAAATAGCTTTCTATTTCGTCTCTCTAGCTTTGTACTACTGTTAATTAGCTCTAATTTCTACATAAATTTTGACATTAATGAATTAGAAGGTATGTAACTTGAATTTTATATATACATAGGTATTCGATCCCTCCGTCTCAAAATATTTGTCTCCTTTGATTTAACACATATTTTAAGGAAAATCAATAAATTAATCTCAATTAGTAACAACATATTAATAATACCTTTAGTTTTAAATTCAAAACTACTATTTATACTTTTTCCTCTCATATTTAAATACTTTTAAAATCCAAACTAAGGGTATTTTAATAATTTCAATAAAATAAAATTAAAGTTTTCATTTTAGGAAAGTGAACATAATTTTGAGACATCCAAAAATAAAATAGCAGTGAACAAATAATTCATGGAGTATAACTTTAACATTTACAAGCTAGTTTTAATTCATGCAATTTTGAACCCTTTGAATTTAAATATCACTCATATTAGTATCTATCACTCATATTACTATATTAGTATTTAATTATGCCTTAATCAAGAAGAGAAAAGGAGATTACAGATTCTTATCACCTTTAACTAGCCTCCTTTACACTTTTAACAAAGTTAATGGTTTATGGAACATATAAGAACAAACAAAACAAATCATACCAATCATTTAGACTTTCAAATAAAACACCTAAAAATAAATAAATAAATAAATAAAAAGGTTGTCCACGTCCCCCCTAGCTAGTTTCCAGAACACTCCTTCCTTAATCTTCTTGATAACATTAACTAATCCTCCTAATCACACACATAAACACAGCTCAATTATTCTTATTAACAATAACCACAAATTAATAATTATCACTACCATTTTTAAATTAAACCCAACAAATTATAGAGAAGCAGCAATAATTAGTTAAGTCATATATCGTTATTAGGTACTCCTTAGTTTATCTAGTAAGATAGTCGCTCTCATACTTAATTTTTTTTTTAATAAAGAAATTATGAATAAGAAAAAAAAAACTTATAATTGTTGAGAATTACCTTGCTACCGGATCAAAGAAGTAGCCACTAGCCAGTCAATGCTTAATTTTTTTTTTTATTTACCATTCAATTCATTTGTATTGATTAGTTGTTGCTCTTTCCGTTACTTAATATTTTTCGTTATTGACTTTTCACAGTCTCTAAATGCTCCTTCAACATGTAATTTTTCAAAATAAATTTACCAAAATTGCTCATATATTCCTATCAAAATATTTTTCATGCATGATAAATTAATGTTGTTAATTTATATTTCAAATCATTGTACAACAACAACAAATCCCAACATAATCCCTCCAATAATGAAGGCAATATTCCCCATACACATATATATTGAATAACTAATAATCAAAAATGGTAAAGATCAATTAATATTGCACATATATACCACATCACACAACAACATATATATAATGATTAAGAACAAATTAAGGAAGTATTATATTTGTTAAGTAGCTGTTAGGGTTATACTTTATGTTATCATGTCCTTCAAAAAAAAAATTAATAACCCCCCCCCCCCAAAAAAAAAAAAAGACATCAAAATAACAACTAAAACCCTCTATAAAACCCCCCATATAGTCCCATTACACCCATCTCACATTCACCACTTCCAATATTCCCTACAACTCCAACTTCACCACCACCCAAACAAGCCCTTAACCCTTTACTACAACTCCAATGGAGGGTAAAGAAGAGGATGTCACCTTAGGAGCCAACAAGTTCCCTGAAAGGCAACCGATCGGGACATCGGCTCAGACCAACAAGGACTACAAGGAGCCGCCCCCGGCTCCTCTGTTCGAGCCGGGGGAGCTCAAGTCCTGGTCATTCTACCGGGCCGGGATCGCCGAGTTCATGGCTACATTCCTGTTTTTGTACATCACTCTCTTGACTGTCATGGGGGTCAAGCGGACGCCCTCGATGTGCGCGTCGGTCGGGATCCAAGGCATTGCTTGGGCTTTTGGAGGGATGATCTTTGCCCTTGTCTACTGCACTGCTGGTATCTCTGGTATGTATATGTATCCATGTGGTTTTCCCTTTTTTTTTTAATATTATCGTGCGTTTGGGACAGACTTTACCGAGAAAAATCGGCTTGGGAAGGACTTTCCATGAGTCTCCCCTTGGGAAACTGTGTTACTCAACTTGAGTGGGACATAATGGGTCTCGTATATTAAAATTAGGGTTGTCTACTTAATATAGTTACCGTTACATATATTTGAATTGGACATAAGATGATGAAGAACTATGGTCTGATGCCCTGTTTTTCGTGTTTGTTTCAAGTATGGACGAATTCGGGACAAGTTTATATTCGGGTTTGGACAACAAAAATAAGAAAAGTGTGTATTATGTCTGAACCTGAAAAAAGTGCCAAAATTTGGACGAAAAATATTTGTGATCATACCCTTGTGCGGCCAAATAGTTTTTTGATAGTCCTAATTGTTGGTATATATATTGGCCGAATCAGTCTTTCTATTAGTAGAGAGATTATCTCTTATATAAAACTTATTGATGATCATCTCTTATATAATAATATAGTTTGATGACATGCTTACCATTCATAAATTAAAGAAAAAAAATGTACATGTTCTATGACATTAGAATTACTTCAATTCCAAGGAATTTTCACTAATGAGAATCATATATTTTGTTTGCATTTCAATTGGACAGGTGGACACATCAACCCAGCAGTGACCTTTGGTCTATTTTTGGCTAGGAAACTGTCCCTAACAAGGACACTCTACTACATCATAATGCAATGTCTAGGAGCCATATGTGGGGCTGGGGTGGTCAAGGGGTTCCAGCCCAGCCCCTATGAGATCTTGGGCGGTGGGGCCAACGAGGTCGCCCATGGCTACACCAAGGGTAGTGGTCTCGGTGCTGAGATTGTCGGCACGTTTGTCCTCGTTTACACCGTCTTCTCTGCTACCGATGCTAAGAGGAGCGCCAGAGACTCTCACGTCCCTGTAAGTACATAGAATTTCAGAATTACTCGATCATTCGTTTATTCGTTTTTTCATCTGTCCTTGGCTTAAACAAATAGTCCTTTTTGTTGGGATCGATAAATGAATTATGCTAAATAAGATGATTTTTTGGTGAATTTAAAAAATTATACATAAAAATATAATTTTGTAAAATTAATATGTGATATTATATTTATAAAATTCAATTATATTTTCAATTAATATGTAATAATAAATGTATAATTTTTATACTAAAATAAAACACTTATCCTGAAACTTATATAAAAAAACTAATACCACATGTCCACAAAACTAATTAATTTTTTTATGAGACAATCTTACATATCAATCTCTTTAAGAAGTCATACAAATAAGGGCGACAATCATACCTAGTTGACAAAATAAATGTTACATGTTTAGGGCTATGCATTAAAAATCTAATAACCTTGAGCATTTCTTTTCATACATAAAAATTGTCCACTTAAGATTGACAAATATTAATTAAGTTCAAACCTTAGGTCCCGAATTTTCTATGTCGACGTATTGATGATATGTTCACAATCTGGCCGGTTGAACATCCCAACTTAATTATCGGGTCTAATTTTCATATAATTGACCCTAGCTAGCTAGAAGTACCCTAGCAACTGTATCATTTTTATATCTAGATTTTCTTAAACCCGGTAAAAATACATAAGAGGTTGGGTACTGGGTAGAGGGGCTATATACCATGTGAATGAGAAACCCTAGCTAGAACCCTAACATCTGTATCATTTTTATATCTGGATCTTCTCAAACTCGGTAAAAATACACAAGGGGCGGGGTTGGGTCAGGGCCTCAGGGAGCTATAGCATGTGAATGAGAAACCCTAGTTAGAACCCTAACAATTGTTTCATTTTTATATCTGGATTTTCTTAAACCCGATAAAAAATGCAAAAGGAATTAGGGTAATAAGTATAGTTGTTAAAATCTCGATCCTAATCTACGATCTTATGATTTTCTGATTCAAAATCCTCAAAGCGATTCTACTATTTACATTTCGATTCATTGTTCTACGTGGGCTCATTCCGATCCTAACTATCTCATGAATCCAAGTTTAGATCTCGATTCTAACAACATTGATAATAAGGGGGTTGGGTAGGGGGCCTATAGCATGTGAATGAGAAATATGAATTATTGAGATGTCTTTGTCTTCTTTAAGCAGCATAATATATGGATGGTGATAAAAGCTGGATTCCCATGTGACTTGTTTGGATATATATATATATTGATATGTACATCTCATAAACACTGCATTCCTTTGATTTGGGGCTATTGCATGTTTGTCTTTGCCCTACATGCATGATGCATCACATTATTATGGAATTTGGACCTATCATTTATCAAACCAACCCTAAAATAGGCTGGAAACCTTCATTTTTTCATAAAAATAAAAGTCACTTAAATGTACACCTTGCAACTAGGTGATTTGATTTGAATTTGGGTCCGCTTAATTTCAAATAGACAATTATACCTGTTTTGAATTTATGGATAATAATTATGTTGAAATTTCTATAGTTTATATTTTTATTTTTTAAATAATATTATCTGTTAATTATATATACTTATCAATTATAAGAGTATCAAATTTATTGACCATGTCAAAAACTTTAAATGATAATCTGATCTTATGAACCATAATAGAAAATGCACATTTTATTGATAGTTGTATATTTATGAAAAAAATATAAATAAAAAATTATTTTTATATTGTTTATAAGCAGTAATAATATCAATAGTAATGAAACATATTAGTGATCTAAATATGCTTATATTTATAGTAATGAAACATATATTTAACTTTTAACCCAATAGTGTTCTTTCTTTGGTCCAAATGAGTTGCAATAGGTACCATAATACATTGCAATTAATTACACTGTAATTAGAGGAACTTTTTTAATTATTTTTATGTGAGGACTTCATTGATAAAATAAAATTTTCTTAATATGTAAACTTTATAATTATTTTTATGTATATAAAAATGAATATACTAATTTTAATATCTATTTTTTTCTGGTAGATTTTGGCACCACTTCCAATTGGATTTGCAGTGTTTTTGGTGCACTTGGCAACCATTCCCGTCACAGGAACTGGCATTAACCCAGCAAGGAGTTTGGGAGCTGCAATCATCTACAACAGAGGCAAAGCTTGGGATGACCATGTATGTTCAAATACACCTTTTTTTCAAAGAAAAAAAAAGAAAAAGAAAATTTGCATATACCTCCTTCAAGTTTATGACATTTATAAATCCAACTCTGATATTTCTGAGTTAATATTTACCCACCGTAAGTTTTTGAACTAATTTTATTTAGCTATTTCTCCGGTAAATTCGCAACTTTGTCGGTGAATGTATGATATGTGATGAAATTTGTTTGTTAAATTATTGTCATTTCAGCAAACAAATTTCATCACAAATTACCCACCGGAAAAGTTGCTATTCACCGGAAAAATCACTAAATCAAATTAGTTCAAAAGTTCAAGATGGGTAAATATTAACTTAAAAATGACAGGGTTGGATTTATCAATATCATAAAACTGAAGGGGGCAAATGCAAAATTTTCAAAGAAAATAATCAAATCATAATTTAATTTATATTATATGGATAATAATTATATATAATTGATTTCTTTTTGAAAAATGCAGTGGATTTTCTGGGTGGGACCCTTCATTGGAGCTGCTCTTGCTGCTTTGTACCACCAGATTGTGATTAGAGCCATGCCATTCAAGTCTAGATCTTAATTTTGTGTGTTTATTAGCTAAAATTTAATTTGTGTATGAATTTTGGCTCTTTTTTGTTTATTTATTTTCCACTTTCAGTTCTTTTTTCCCCCTCATTGTCTTCTCTTCTGTGTCCTGTGGACTTTGAGCATGGAATGTGTGTAAATTATGGAGTTTCAATCAATGTAAGGAGTTTGTTGTAATGCAAAAATATTATTTTATATTTTGTTGCATCCCTTCGAGAATGAGTTCTTTTCTTTTCGATAATTAAAATCACATAAAGTTAAAAGTACATCAAAAATGCTACAATAATCCCTAAAATACAACATAACAAAAAAAAGACAGCAAGTCATCACCACAATAATTGTATGAAACAACCAACACAAACAAAACACTAAATAGCAGCATCAAAATCACGCTAAAGAAAGAAATTATATAGCTATGGAAAGAATATTATTGTCTATTTTTATATCTATAATCATAGTGAATTTTATTTGTTATTCAACCAATCATAGTGAATTGGATTTTAATAATCTCTACTTTTGCAAATTGGATGGTAATAATCCCTACTTTCAATTTGTATTCTGGTGGTCCAAAAAAAATAAAATTGTATTGTAGTGGGACATAATCGATAGTATACCCTAAATATCATAGATTTTGTGCTGCATTTGATTCAAAACTTTGTATAATATTTACACTATTTTTAATGAATTTATAGCATTTCTCCCATTTTTTTCTATTTTTTTCTATTTTTTAAGATTTTTTCAATTTTAATCCTTTAAAAAAATCATAATAATTGCTCGAAATCTCAAAAAAAATAATTTAAAAAATGTTTTAGCAACTACACTTCATTACCTATCTGGGGGCAGGAACGAAAAAAACAAAAACAATATGGGGTAGGCATGAAAAAAATAAAAAGAATGTGGTGATGGATTTGGTACCACTACAATACAATTTTTTTTTTTGAACCACCAGAATATAAATTTAAAGTTGGGATTATTGTCATTCAATTTCCCTATATATATATATATATATATATATATATATATATATATATATTATTTTTACAACGATAAATTGGCTCCTCCACTACATCCACTTTACCGGATGTATATGTATGTGTGCGTATGTGTGGATACGTTGTGCATTTGTAGCTAAATATTTTTGTATTTGTATCCTTTTCAAGATTAGGTGTAACAAGTTTTCCAAAGTTGTTCCTCATCTTAGGTGCTAATCACAAATGTACAACTTCACCAAAAAAAATTTGAGATTTTGGACTTGACTTAACCGAAATACCCTTAGTTAACTTATTTTTATTGACTTATTTTTAGTTTCTTATTTGCCAACTTCAACTCTAGTATGTTCGTTATCTTCTAACATCATTGTCGATCACGGCTTATACCCTTTTCCACCACCTTAGGGTCTATCTTTCTCTGCTCCAAAGTAATTTGAACTAAAGTCTTCCCCGACACATGCATAGGAGTACACGAAGAGCCCAATTTCGATGTATCCAAAACAACTTTCAAAAGGTGAAAACAAACCATTTGGGCGAGATTCTAAAGATTAAAGCTAAGCTAGGCTAAAGCCTCCAATGTATTCCCACCAAAGCGAGGTCTGAAGAAATCCATATGTATACCATCTTCTCATTATATAAAATTAGCGTAAGCAAAATTTTGTCCGACCCAAATACCTGAACTTGTCCAGCCAGAAAAAACCTCTACTTAGTCCCAATTTCTTCGTCCGAATTTCGACATTGACCAAACTGACGGAACATTTGCACTCGATATTTCTCCCTTTTCTATTATTCAAACCCAATCTGAATTTTTGTGAGTTATATAAAAGCTATATGTAGTTATTGGGTCTAAAACCTAAGGTTAGTTGAGTAATAAATGATGACAAGTTGACAACTAAGGCTCAACAAGTTGGGCTACAATACATAACATACACCACCTAGGCCCAGAACTAACAACGTTAAAAACAAAATTCATTCTTCCTTATTTACGTCATCAATCATCAAAAAAAAAAAAAACAATGTATTATATGCTCTTGGAGCACATGCTCCATATCCCATGTGGCATCCAGGCTGGCATTAGGGTTTAGTATTTTTATTTTTATATTAAAAAAATTTTCATTAACCGCAACACCCACGTTTCTTCACCTTCAAAACTAGATCGATCTTTCCCCCTCCTTCCCCATCTCTCTCTCTCTCTCTCTCTCTCTCTCTCTCTCTCTTTCTAACCATGCTTCCCCAACGACGTCATGAAAGCTTCTGCTTCAACTGCTTCATCGTCGCTGCCTTCACCGCCATTGCAGACACTTGCGTTCGCCGAGTAAACAACCGTCAACTGAGACGCTTCCCATTTTCTTCATGGTTGCCATTGTCGGTGAGTTGAGTGTAGTGTTTTTCTTCCCCAGTTTCCCTTGTTGGTGGCTAATATTTGATTTTTCAGAGCACGTGACTTCAGGCTATTGGAGGGTTTTACACTCTTTAGTCCATCTAAACGCAATCCTTGATGAATTTTGTGTGAGACCCTTGATGATATTAATCATGGTGTTTGATAGAATATGGATTCAACTCCATCAATGAAGAATAGAGCTTATTCTATGGATATTGATATTACCTTGTAACGATTTCCATCAAGATATGGATGTCTTGGATGCAGTTCGGCCGAATTTTTGTTCACTATTTCAAGGAGGTTTGTTCACTGGTTCACAGAGGTTTGTTCACTAGTTCATGTAGCCTTATTCACTAGTTCATGAAACTTTTTACTGTTTGTGTTTAGTTGAACAACAGTCATTGATGAGCTATTAATGACTTTTCTAACCCAGATTATGATACAAACAACAAGATTCGAGAATCCCAATATCGCGTCAACAATTCTTCTCCAGATCAAGCTTCCAAGATCGTTTGATCGCCTCCCTCGAAGACCATTGTTCACTCATTAAAGGATCGTTTACTCATAAAACGAAGAAGTTTAAGATTGTTCACTAATACTAGGGACATTGTTCACTGGTTCATGGAGCGTTGTTCACTGACTCATGAAGTTTTGTTCATTAGGTAGCTAATAGTTGTTCACTATAAATATTACCATTGTGTACTATGTATCGTTCATTAATACGTTTAGATTGTTTACCAAACATTTTTCCATTGTTCACTATATATGTATCCATTTTTCATCTTATATATTACGATTGTTATATACTTTATCTTTGAGTTTAAACCATGTTCAGGCCTATATTTAAACAAAAGTAACATGCTTGCTATAAACTTGTAAGTTGTAAGTGAACAATATTGAACATGTTAGTGAACAATTATAATAAACTACATAAGACAATTTACAAGTGAACATTCACATTTTTACGAATGAACAACCTAATCTATCTAATGAACAATTCCATTAGACTTGATGAACAACAATAAACTAACTGACGAGTCTCAGCGATCGATTAAAAATGAAGCAGGGATGAACATGAGTTGCAGAATATTGTAGATTTTTTAGTGAACAATTCAGTTAAAGTTAGTGAACAATGTGATGTCAATTGATTTGATAACTGCCGCATTGATAACCGCTGCTGAAATTTTTAAAAAATTAAAAATATCGGCGTGGCGTAATGTAAATGTCTCACCAGCGCATCTTTCGAAGCATCTGATAATTTTCCGTGCGACTCGTGTCACCATAATATCTATTTGGGTGGGTTCTAATTGTGCTTCTTTTTCAGGGGTTCATTGTTTGTACAGTTGAAAATCAAAAGCAGCAAAACTCCAAGAAAAAAACTAAGGAAAAATGATGAAAATATGGCCATTCAGCAGAAAAGGACCTTCAGGATTCGCAGCTTCTTCAACTGCTGATGAAGTTACTCATGGAATTGATGCCACTGGACTTACTGCTGTTGTCACTGGTATGAATATGAATGATTATTATTACCCATTTTTTATCTTCTTTTATCGCTAATTTTTCTGGGTTTTTTTCTGGGATTTTTGCTTGTTTTTCTTATACCCTTTTTGGTTGGTTGTTCATTATTCTATCAACAGTTGTTGCTAACTTTTGGGGTGTTTTTCTGGGGTTTTTGCTTGGTTTTGTTATACCCTTTTTGGTTGATTGGGGAAAAGAATAGTACTTGGTATTATTCATGGCTCTGTCAACTGTTGTTGCTGATTTTTGGGGGTTTTTCTGGGGTTTTTGCTTGTTTTTGTTATACCCTTTTAGGTTGGTTGGGGAAAAGAGTAGTATTTGGTGATTAGTCATGGCTCTATCAACTGTTGTTGCTGGATTTTGTAGGGTTTTTCTGGGGTTTTTGCAAGTTTTTCTTATACCCTTTTTGGTTGATTGGGGAAAATAGTGGTATTTGGTGATTGTTCATGGGTCTATCAACTGTTGATGCTAATTTTTGGGGGGTTTTTGCTTGTTTTTCTTATACCCTTTTTGGTTGGTTGGGGAAAGGAATAGGATTTGGTGATTATTCATGGCTTTATCAGCTGTTGTTGCTAATTTTTGAGGGTTTTCTGGGGTTTTTGCTTTTTTTCTTATACCCTTTTTGGTTGGTTGGGGAAAAGAGTAGTATTTGGTGATTATTCATGGCTCTAACACCTGTTGTTGCTAATTTTTAGGGGTTTTTGCTTGTTTTCTTTTACCCTTTTTGGTTGGTTGGGGAAAAGAATAGTACTTGATGATTATTCATGACTGTACCAACCCTTGTTGCCCAGTCTTTCCTCTTTCTGGGTTTTTGTTTGCTTTCTGTTTCTGTGTAAAATTGAGGAAATTTTGCTCTTTTGTTTTGGTGGGGTGTTATTGGTTGAAAATAGAAAAAGAGCAAAATTTAGTTGGTACAAAGTATTACCCAATTGAGGACTGTTGATTCTTTGGTTCATCCTGGAATTCATATTTTGGTATTGGTTTTTAGGGTATGGTGCTGTGTTAGTCATTGGCACTCTTATGAAATGAATGAAAATCTTGAAATTTCCTCCTACTTTTGACAATTTGGGGACTTGCATACATGTTGGATTCAATATTAGGATGATGATCCCACCAGATGACATGTTTATGTGGTGTATTTTCCCCTGAATTCTCTACCTACGGTATAGACACTTCAAATTACAATGAAAATCTGCAACAATTTGTTAAAAAAACACTGAGCTAGATACCCATATCAGACACCTATACCCATGTTTGAGTGACATAGTTGTTGAGCAAATTATTACTTGGAACTACAAGACACCTTGCCATAAGAATGGTGTTTCTAGTTGAGCGAACTAAGTACCAATTAGTACACACTTGGGCAAAGATATGGATTTCTACATGTGATGTGTGTTGATACAGATATTAGGTGGCATAGGCTCATAGAGTGTCGTGGTGAAGGCGAGTTGTAGTGGTCTCTACTAACTAGCGATGCAGATGCTCCTTCTTAAACCATTATCTAAGGGGTGTTTTCTAGTATGGTTTATATCCATTGTATGGGAGATAGAGGTCATTGAGTCACATAGTGCCCTTGGTAGGCTTACAAACAATCATATGGTGCACTAGGGTGTGAATAATTGAGTCTTAGTCTCTGTTCTTTAGAAGGTTAAATATCCCATTTTACCCAACTCAATTCGAGTTTTTATCTACTTTCAGTCTTATTTTCAACACCCAACTTTTCAACTTTTATATATAAAGTTACCCAACCTTACTTTACCCAACATTGCCCTACCCCTCTAAAGAACAGAGCCCTAGTGGTGCCTTCGAAAAGCACTCTTTTTGATTAAGGATCCGTTCCCTTTAGCCTTCCTTACCCCCTAGTAACTTCTAGGTAGCAAAGACCAAAAAGGGGGGCAAGATCAGCCTATAGCCGGGCTATAGATGGCCCCATGTTGGCTAATGAAGGCCTGTAAATCACAACTACAGGAAGTTGATCCTGTTTTGTGCAATGGAAGCCTATAAGTCACAACTATGTTGCTCCTAGATGTGTCAATTTGGGTGGGCTTGTCGGTTTCGGGTTTGGAAATCTTGTCCAAACCCTTAAACTTTCAAATGGGTTCGGGTTGATTTTCGAGGTGGGTCAAATTTAGCCAGGTCTCCTAGGCAAGGTTGGTGGATGCCAAGTTATTGCCAATAGGCCCCCTTCCAAGTTTAATTGGGGTTCTTGATGTAAGTAGTTGGGGTTATAGTTCCCTTTGGTTGGTCCAAAATTAAGACATATGCACCTAAAACCAAAGAAGCTCTCCTATGATGCAACCTTCCAAAATGTGTTTGCCCCTTCCATGCCTTTATAGTTAATACTCAATTTGTTTGATTGTTTCTCTTTGTTATGGTAGCAGGGGATTTGATATGGGCCCTTAGGATAGGATATTAGGTCTCCAACCATCATTGATTGACATGAAACTTGATATGGCCCCTTTGATTTGATTTTGATTTTTTAAATTTAGGGGGTAAGATTGCTACATCAAGTTTGTGAAAAAAATACAGCATCAATCTAAGGGTCTGATTATGCCTGTAAAATATATTCCTTCATGATCACTATAAAACAAGATAAAACAAGATAATAGTGCTCAATTCGTCACATAATTATTGCTTTCAACTAAACTCGTCAACTCCGCCTCCAAAAAAAAAGAAAAAATCTAATCTACCAAGACAACAAATCGTAAAACACAAGAAATTATGAGTATCATACCGATGATTGGAGAGCTAGAATTCCATGGCAAAACTGAAGATGACATGTGTAGAAACGAAATTGTACGAGGAATAGAGAAGTGATGCAAACTCCACACAGAAAACCCACAAAACAAAATCCGACAATGAATGAACTACTGCTAATTGCCAAGGCTTTCTGTGATAAAACCCTCTCTACGCCCTTCTGTTGTTGTTCATCATTTGTTTCTCTCTCTACTGTCTCTCTCTACTTACTCTATGAATTGTGGGTTCAATTGGATTGGAATGAATTATCAGGGAACCAAACAACCAGGCAAATCACAGCAGTCTTCTCCCATCCAAAAATTTGCAGCTTTCTTTTCAAACATGTAGTTTCTCCCACTTGAGGTTTCTGCTATTGAAATCATCCAATCGCCCCAAACGAAAAAAAAAGGACCCATATTAGAGACATGTCATAAGTATCATTACCTAAGTATAATCCAACTCCCACCAACAAATAACGGCCATAATAATGATAAGGTTATGACCCATGCTGCTAGAACCAAAATGATGCAACCTTCCAAAATGTGTTTCCCCCGATTTTATTCACTCATGAAAGGATTTATATATAAAATCTTCTCGTCAAACGTTTTTGCTTACAACTTGTTTTCAATGTTTTTCGTGGGTGTCTTGGAATCAGTCTCTCAACTAATGGAAATATTTGGATCTCCCAGGCCACGCATATGCAGGACCCATACTGGTTTATTTTGTTGTTGTTGTAACATATTTTATATGAAAAGGCGTTTAAAATCTCGGTACCCGGGTGTTTTCCAGGAGCTTCAAGCGGTATAGGGGTGGAAACTGCACGCACTCTTGCCAAGCGTGGGGCCCATGTAGTCATGGCGGTGAGGAATGTGGATGCTGGCAGACATGTCAAGGATGAAATTCTAAAAGAAACTCCAAGTGCAAAAATTGACGTCATGGAATTAGACCTAAGTTCGTTATCGTCTGTTGAGAAGTTTGCATCAGAATACGACTCCTCGGGCCTCCCCCTTAACATCCTCATGTGAGAAAACTGAGCTAAATTGAACAGCGCCTTTTGTTAAATTGTTGATCACGTCATTTTGTTGGTTTTCGAAGCGGGTTATTTGATTTGGTCGAGTTTATTTTGAAGTAACAATGCAGGGATCATGGCTGTACCGTTTCAGTTATCGAAAGACAACATAGAACTCCAATTTGCAACCAATCATTTAGGTAGGGTTTGTTATCATCTCCTTATTTTCACTGAACTTATTTTGAACCTTTTGTGAGAGTGTTTTTGATAATTTGTTCTAAACTTATTTTGAATTTATGAACTAAACTTAGCTAGAACTTATTTATTTGAACTTGTGCTGAACGAAATTTATTCTTCTAAAAAAATCCTAAGAGAAGACGCCATTTCAACTTAATTGTATATTCGTTTGTTTTATCAGGACATTTTCATCTGACAAATCTCCTGTTGGACACCATGAAAAAGACGGTCCACGGAAGCAATAGGGAAGGAAGGATTGTCATTGTTTCTTCAGAGGCACATCGGTTCACTTACAGTGAAGGAATTCGCTTTGACAAAATAAACGATGAATCACAGTAACATCTCTTACACTCCCGGCCCGTATACCCTTGAAATTGTCACAATTTTTTGTTGCTACAAATAATCCATTGCTTTAGCAAAGTTTTTGAATTTCTGCTGACTTTGTAGTTGGCGAATGTCGCAGATACAACAGAATGCAGGCTTATGGGCAGTCAAAGCTTGCCAACATCTTGCACGCGAATGAGTTAACGAGAAAACTCAAGGTATCTTCTTCATTTCTTGACCACCGGATTAGGATATGACACTAGACCATAGTTACCGGGAACGCTACATACGCATGCGACCCGCGTTCCGGGAACAAACATCCCGAAGGCAAAACTATACTAAATTTGTGTAAAAATTAGCGACTCGCGTTCCAGGACTAACGACCCGGGAAGCGTTCCCGGTAACTATGCACTAGACACTTTTCTTTACATCTCGTACGGAGTCCCCATGTAAAATTACCGAGTCGTTATTAGGTAGTTCCTGGTCTATGTAGCTAGGTAGTCCCACATGCATTCTTTTCGAATATCTGCAAATGAAGATATGGGAGGTTAGGAATCAAGAAAAGGAAAAAAAGAACTCATAGTTGGTCGAACTACGTAGCTATGTAGACCAGGGACTACCTAATAATTTACCCAAATTTACTATTTTTGTCATTCTCGATTGATGCAGGATGATGGGGTCAACATAACGGCAAACTCGCTCCACCCTGGATCGATCACCACCAATCTCCTGCGTCACAATAGTTTGGTTAATGGTAACTCTTTCGGCCTCCGTCAATTCGGTGCCTTCTTATCGGTTACCTACATGAAATGCACCACTACTTTGATCATCAATGTTGAAACTATCTTTGTCCATAATGTGGATAATTGAGAGATGATTATGATGCTTAGATAGTAATGGGCAAAAGCAAAATGATGCATTGAGCACCATCTGCTTCTTTTCCATGGAATAGTAGGTAATGAACGGTTTTTATATCTTGGATCAATTAGAACCAGTCTTCTCTGAATTGCAAAACCTAGTAGTAAGACTGCTATATCTAAGCCCTTGATATCTCACTTTGTGGTGGGATTTTGATTTTCACCATGGATCTAATGCTTAGTAGTTTCATATAACAAAATCTATCATAAAAGTTCGAAAGACAATATGGAACGGATGTAGTTTCTCCAAAGTTTTTATCTTTTTTGTCGATTCAAGTCTTTTGTCGGGTTCTCTGCAGGAGCAATCCACACTCTCGGTAAACTCGTGCTCAAAAACCCCGAACAAGTAAGCCTCTACTAACCCTTCAAACATACATACATAAACCACCAACACGAACAAGTTATCGACGTAAGAATCTTGTGGTGTTTGTGTTTGTAGGGAGCAGCGACGTCATGCTATGTGGCATTGCATCCACAGGTGGAGGGTGTGAGTGGGAAATACTTCATGGACAGCAACATAGCCAAGCCGACTTCCCAGGGCGAAGATCCCGAGTTGGCGAAGAAACTTTGGGAGTTCAGTTTGGAGCTCATTGCACAATCCAAGAAGTGAAAACAGTGTAATGTCACAGATGAGAATGAATCTTTGAGGTGTTGTGTCTGAAACCTTTGTAGATAAAACTTAAAGACAGTTGTTGTTCCCCTTGTTTCTCGATATGGGGGGCTTTAGACATGGTTGATAGTTTGGGACTTATCCTAGAAATTGTGGGTTAGTTCTCGATTTGCTCGTCGTGGATAGTTTCGACTTTTTGTTGTTTGTATTATCGTTTTTCGATGCCTAAAAGACTGAAAAGTTAGCATCGCGAAAGATGCATGATCATGTAAAGTACAACAGCGAAGCAGCAGTAAGTGAGAAAACAACATTGATCAACAAGGTATATGAATATGGTGTTAAGTTATTGATTTCGTGGGAAAATATAACTTGAAAGACATAATTGAATGCCAAGTGCCTAAGTGTTATGACAACCTGTAAAATTCGGTGATAAATGGTAGGTATAATAAATGTTATTTTTGATAAATTTTGGTAATTTTTAGTAACTTTCAGCTTGTATACTAAATGTTGCTTTCGGTAGGTACAGTAAGTTTCGATAATTTTCTTTAATTTTCGATAAATTACGGTATCTTTTAGTAAATTTTTACCTTCACCCAATTACCATCCAACTTTATGGATCCATTTGGTAACTAGTTTTGATTTACACGCGTTGCATGCAGTCGTTTTAAAATTTATTTTGATTAGATTGTAAAACAAATAAATTTGCTCATAACACTAATATAAAAGAATAAATCCAAGTATATATTTCGCAATTCCTTTTCCTTTCCTCCCTATAAAAGGGAAACCATGAGCTACCTGTAATGTATTTACATGCATGTACAACAAATCCTGAACCCGACTGTACAACTCCTCCCAGTGTGAGTCCTGCTTTTGCGAAATCTTTCCATCCCACAACCCCGCCTATCGCTATCGCCAAATACATTGATTTTCTTACATAAGACCGCCCCACCAAAAAAAATGACAATACTCGACATCATTAGGGTAAAAAAAATCAGCATAAAGTGAAACCCAAAAAAAAACCTTGAAAAATTATAAGTAGGGCCGAGAATTGATAACCAATGCTGGTCGATGCAGGTTGGTGCAGGAATCATAATTCTCTCTGTAACCCTCCTGAATAAGCCGGTGCATAAACCAGTTTTGTACTGAAGCTGCATCGAGAAGAATTCGCCTTTCTATTGTTTATGTGGGAAATTCCCGGATACCCGATTCGAGGTTCGATTTGCAGCTCAAGGGGCTTTGATTAGCACTGACATTTTTGGGCCTTCGGACCGGTGAGGGTTCGTAAGAACAGGAGGCCAAATAATAAGGTGTTGATGAGGCGGACGAAATTGTGTGAGCCTTGAGTGTTGTCATAGATGGACACCTCATCCTCCCGAGCGTGCTCCGTGATGACTTTGGTTGCAATAGAGGACTTCCGATTGGAGAAACCGGGCACGATAGATGGCTCGGAATCCATGGATCGCTGCAGAGGAACGAATGATGCAAAGAGTATTAGGGAAGTCTGGGGATTGAAAATGTTTCGTCAAATTCTTTAACTTTTTGTGGGTTTCGTGGAATCAGTCTCTCCACAAATATAGTCATGTTTGTCGAGGTAAGGATGCATGAATCTGGAGCTCCCTAGGGTAAATCTCGATCTCTTAGACGAGCACGATAAAATGACCGGAAGAAACAAACCCAAAACTGAACCAATCTTCAACAATTACCCAACAAGTGTATGAAAAGAAAAGGAAGAAAAGAACCTGATCTTGAAACCCCTAGACAATTGCAGAGCCGCGCGTTCCGTCTCCAAGGAAGAAAACCTCTTTTTGCATCTAGTATCCTGAATGACCGATAATTTAAACCGTCAATGAAGATCAAATCTAAATCCGAACCTAGGTTTTCTTGAATCGAGAGTTCTTAGTAATTAAGCCTTGTTCATGGAACTCAAACCAGTTAATGATAGGTCTATGCATCCTTGAAAAGGGCCGCACGACAACAACTCCCTGTGTGGGTCCCACATATGAGGGGATGTAGCCATGTAGGGGTAGAAAATCATCCTTGAATGAAAAGGGTACATAAACCGAACAATGGGATCTAGAAAAAAAAATGATAAAGGTAGCTCGCTGAAAATGAGAAGGAGATGCATGAAGGAGAGCTACTTATACCAAAAGCAGAAGCATCTAACTTACCATATAGCTTGTGGAATTAGACACCGGTTGCGGCAAAACCTCGGGCGATTCACAGCTTCTCGAGGGTCTTTTAAGGGGGGCGGCGTTCCTGATAAAAGGATGCTGCAACAACTGGACCGCAGTGGGGCGGTCCAGTGGGTTTCGCTGCAAACACTGCCTCACAAAGTCCTTACCTTCCTCTGAAAGATGTTCAGGAATAGTCGGTAGTTCTCTGCTATTCACAATCTTGAAGAGAGCAGCAACCTTCATGAATTAAATGTTTAAACTCGTGAGTCTCAGGTAGACCTGGCTATATCGGGTTATTCGGGGCGGGTTCGAATAGGGCCCATTTGGGTTGGGCCTTTTTGGGGTCGAATTATTTTTTTTGTCAAATAAGATTATCGTCAAAGAAACAAACTCTAGTAAAAAGATGAATTCAGGTCGGGTTTGAGTTGCTTGGTTTTGACATGGTCACGTCGGGTTTGGGTGGTCATTCAGGTCGGGTATGTTTCGCCAGGACTAGTCTCAAAGTCGTAGTATGGGTCCCGCTTTTAATAATTTTAAAATAAGGCGCAAAGAAACTACCGATAATTTTAACTCACCCCTTCGTATTGGCTCCATGGTGGTTTCCCAGTTGCCATCTCTATGACAGTGCAACCGAGACTCCATATATCAACAGCAAGGTTGGACCCGCCGCTTGAGTTTCGAATTACCTAAAGAAATAAAAATATAGAAGAATTTCTTTGAAAAATCCACCAAAAAAATCGAGGTTAAGAAGTAAAGTTGCCAAATATTGAAAGCAAACTAACCTCAGGAGCCATCCAATAAGGGCTTCCTTTGAATGAGAGGGGACAAGGCTGCCCTGTGATCTGCCAAGATTGAGTTAAAACCTTTACTAAACATTCAATGAATGTGTCATCAAAAGACAACGAACTTTGAACTCAAATTTAGACATCCTACACAAGCACAATTCCTTAGATAAATCAGGGGAGTTCTTCTACTCTATATAAATTATGTGATTAGTGATTACATCTAATAGCAATGGCTTCCGAGTGTATTTTCCAGACTCCGTAAGTAATTCTGCATCATACGGTACTAGCCAAAATGAAGACATGACACTGTGAACCGATGATAGATTGTTTGATCTACGACAAAAGCATAGTAATTGACAAGTTATGTTTGAATATCCTAATGCTCTATTGTCCATAATTTGGATAGCTGTAAATGGAGCTTAGGTTGTAATGGACAAAACCAAAATGACTTCTCTTTTACTTCTTTTCCATAGAGTCGTAGGTAGTAAACCAAATTTTGAAATCTTGGGTTGACCAAAACCAGGCTCCTAGAATTTTTTTAAATTCCGAGATAAGACCGCTACATTGGAACCAGTCTCTCAAAATAGTAAGATTTAGGAGTAAGACTGCTACATTCAGCCACGCCTGGGCGGGATTTCAAAGCATTTGTTGTGGTTTTGGTTTAGGGATAAGACCGCTACATCAGATCTCCCCCCCCCCCCCCCAAACAAACATACACACACTCAGTTTCGCAGCAGGACTTTTGGGGGTATTAGATTTGAATTTGAATTTGGATCCTAATGCTCTTGTGGGTGGTCAAGTTACTGAACCAATAAAGTGTTCAAAGTTTGCTACAACTTACACAATATCAAGTTCAAATTCTACCTATGCTTTTGCGAATGACAAGTAGTTGCATAATATTTGAACACCAAGGTAATGAAGGTTGAGTCAAGTGCCTAAGCCAGCCAGGCAGCCACGGTATGCATGAGATGTACTTTTGAATGCTAGGTTGTGCCTAGAATGAAGCAAGCTATGTTCATAAAAGAAGAGCTACAGTCTAATTTCGATGGAGTACCAAACTTCCTTACATGCTTTGCCATTCCAAAATCGGCCAGTTTGACCCGCCCGGTTGGATCCACAAGTATATTGGCTCCTTTAATATCTCTGCATGACAAACATTGTAGGAGGAAAGGGGGAAAAATCAACAAATAAGTATAGGAAAGTAAAAACACTAAGGGTGTGTTCTATAGCAGGGTCAATGCCCCTTTTTACCTAACCAAACCCAAATTTACCCATCCTTCCCATATTTTCTACACTCGACTTTTCAACTGCTATATGAACTTACCAATCTTTACCTCACCCGACTTCCCTTACCCCCTGAAAAGAACACGCCATAAGGTTTTGTTCTTAAGATGGGTAAGGTAAGGTTGAGAAAAGTAAGAGTGAGTAAGTTTAGGTAAAGTTGAAAAGCTAAATGTTGAAAATATGAGTAAAAATGGGTAAATTTGAGCACTAATTAAACTTTTAAACATCCTGAATCGCACAAGCAACATGCTAAAGACACAAACCTATGGACAGTGTTCTTTGCATGCAAATATGCAAGTCCCGATAAAATTTGTTTGGTGTAGCGCCGGATTGCTGATTCCCCGAGCCGCCCATACTCCCGGAGAACTTTGTGGATGGAACCACCGGATACATACTCTAAGTGTATATACAGTTTGTTGTCCACCTACATGAAATCAAACCCTTTGAGATATTAGCATAGAATGGAGTCTAAATGTGTTGCTAGATCATAATGTGTGTACGACAAACTAATGCACTATCTTTAGTCTCTGTTAGGGGCTTAGGGCCTACTTTGGCTTATTTGACTGAACTTATTCTAAACTTAGTTTCCCGATGCCCTTGTTCCAACTCTTCATTTTCCTTACCATACTCGTCTTGAATCCTATATGCTCTAATTATGATGAAAATGCAAACTTCCTAGAAATAGCCGAGTGTAACACTTGTATCCATGTCCATATCAAGCACCCACACTCATGTCCGAGTAACATAGTCTCGAATAGGACAGGACAATTGAAGTTAAAATGGAGCAATACAAAGAGATTGTAATTGTCCGTTAGTAATGACAATAGGAAGTTAACAAAGAAATTGATGACCAAGACAGCATATAATTAGTCTATAGACCAATTTCAAACATAGTCAATACACAAGATATGAAAAACAGCATAAACCAAGAAAGGCTTTACCATCTCAGACCCAAAATACTGCACAATATTTGGATGTCTCAAGCCGCTCAGCAAATTTATTTCCTGCCGTATCATCAAAAAGTACAAATTAACTAATGTACAAAATTTTCCATGAGAAAAGTACAAAATATGATAAAATAAGAGCCCGAAAAAACCATCAACACAAGAAATCAAATACAGAGTCCATAAACCACACAAGACAACGTAGAGAAGAAAACCTACTTGCTCCAATTGTTCTACGCTATCTCTTGACAAGGCATCACCGAAGAACAATGTAACCTCCTTCATCGCACACATCTCGCCACTTTCACTGAGAGAATCAACGAACAGAACATAATCAGAGACAAATAAATAATTCAAAGCCCAACAAAGAGATAATGATCAAAATTCAACCCTTAACCCGGAAAGAGCTTCAAAGTCCAAAGAGCCTTGTCCAGGGCCACATCTACGTTAGCCTTATGGCCACCCTTATTTTTTTTTTGGGGGGGGGGGGGGAACACTCTAAGCCCTAAACCCTAAAAAACACCCTAAGCCCCAACCCTAAAAAAATCACTATAATTGGGATGAAAAGTATGGATTGTTTGTTTACCAAATGAATGTACTAATGTATTCGGCGCCCCTAATATGAAGGCTTAGATCCGCCACTACAGTCGTGAACTTTCTAAAGTATACAAATCGATGCAGAAGACTATATACACACAAGAGGGTAGGTGGTGACAAACCTATTGAATCCAAGATAAACCCGACCGTATGTCCCACTTCCAATAAGTCGACCCTTCTTCCAGCACGAGCTAGAGCTACTAGCTAAGTTTTCAACTTGACCGCTTCTTGAAGTAGGGAGTGGCAGCCTGTGGCACTGAGCCTTTCTGTCATCTAACTGAGTACTCATCACACCAGTTATGTGTCTATGAGAACCAGGACTAGTCCTTATTGGGCTTTGTATCGGTGAACATTCGGAGCTGCAGTTACTTATAGTTGAGGACAGTGAAATGATGTCATTGTACCCTGAATTTTGACCCGAATCGGGGCTATGTGAAGGAGATGACACAAAGCTGTCTGGGGCGCTAAAGAAGCCGGAATGAGGAAGAATCTGCAATTTGGCCATGTGGGCGCTCAACGGTCTGCCTCTTTTAGATGGAAGGTAGTCCGGCTTTGATGGGTGCTTGAAAATTTGTTCCGGGGCGATGATAGGGGATCTATCCTTGGGGCTTATGCTGCAGAATGAATCAAGTTATGAGTCAAGTAGTTAGAGCTGGCAAAATTTATCCAACCTGAAAAAACTAGGTTTGGCATCGTCATAGATTTTGTGTCCAAATTTCAACAATGATCAATATAGTCAAAAATTCGGACATAATATTTCTCTTAATTCTAACCTAAATTTAGGTCCGTCCTTGTCCCACCAACAAAAACGGGATAGTGACCAACAATTTTCCATCCAAATTATAAATTAACCATTTAAGCAACGCAAACGCAAACTTTTTCCAGCACCACAAGTAGTCAAATAACAACTACAGGAAGCAGAATCTTGATAATGGAACCGTGGAACCATCTCAACCAAAAGTTAAGCTGATAGTTAAAGGTCCAATGATAGTTTTAAGCTACTCCCTCCTTCCCATTTTATCTGCCATATAGATTTACGCATCAGTCTAACTTTGATCACCAATTTCTCAACATATGCAATGTTCTAGTACACGAAACTACTGTCATTATTTGTGATGAAAAATATTATCATATGAGTATAATCTTGTAATTTTTTGATAAGATATTACGTGTGAAATTTGTTAGTCAAAGAAGGGCATTGGAGATCGTGAAACATAAAACAGGAAGGAGGGATTATAGCAGAAACCTCACCAGGAAGGGCTGTTGATAGTAGTTGCACTCCCACTATCATCTGTATCCATCGAAACATTACTCGAGACTGAGGCAGCGGCCAATGATCTCGATGAGGTAACTTCAGAAACATCGTCGGCAGCACTTGAAGTTGGAGACAGCTGTTGTGGCAGTGGAAGAGGAAGAGGAAGAGGATGAGGATGAGGTTGTTCTTTACAACTCTGGCACCGCGAAGGTGGTAAAAAGGAGGGCGATTCTGATCCTGGAAGAGCCAACCCTTTTTCAGAAAGGGCATCATCATTTAAGTACTTCTTACTGTCAGGACCTCCACAGTTACCAGCATTTTTCTTGTGAAATTTACCGTGAATCGCGTTGATAAAACTCCTTGTCTTTCGTTTTTCATCTTTCGATGAACGCTTTCCCCACCACGACGGCATATCTGTCCATCAAACGTATTTGCTCCCACAATAATTTGTTGCACCTATCAAACAATTAGAAAGGGTGTCAACCGACCACCATTTTATGCAACAAGTACATCGACAGTAAATTCCACCACCATGCTAACATAAAGGAATACCGAATACCAACCTCCAATCGAAGAAAGGGTTGAACCCTTTAGTAAGCCAAAACAACTTTAATGAACCAAACACAACAACAGATCCCATAACATACTCTTGTTTCAAAAAAAATCACACTTTCTAGTTCCTAGTTAGGGCTCAAATTGGACGGGACAACATTGCTTAAGCTTGTAGAAATCAGTCCTTACAAACCGAGCAATGTCTACCACCCTAGGTGAGGTTCCATCCTCGAATGGATCAGCAATTAAGGCCAACTCATTTTACATCGATTAGAGCTACTACAAGACTCAACACATACACTACAATATATTGGGATGCTAACTGTTAATAAAATAAGGCCTTATCAACCAACTCGAGCATGACGCTCAAGTGAGATTCCATCCAACAATGACTTGGAAATGGCAAAAGTAGCTCACTAGCATATAAGCTAACCTAAGGCCTACTCATATTATATCAATTCAGGCTATAATACAACGCGACTCAACACATACACACAGTATAGTGTTATAGAAAACAGGCCTTAATAAACTAAGCGATGCATATAAGTTCAAATGAGATTCCAACCCAAAACCGATCAAAACCTATACTCCGAAATCCAGCTAAGCTAGGTATGGAGCAGCTGGGTGTATCAATCTTCCTCCTAAATTTTGCAACTTAGAGAGACTGGTTCCAAATGATCCAAGATTTAGAAATCGTTCATTCCTACTACTAAGAGAAGGCTCAATGAGACATTGTCCATGACAACCTAAATTGAAAAAAAAAAAAAAACAATCTTTTTCAACTATCCAGATCATGGACACAACCGAGCAATATAGTATTATCGAAATCAGGCGTAAATAAACCGAGCAATGCATATAAGCTCGAGTGAGATCCAACCCAAAACCAAACCACAATTACAAAACAATCATGAACTCCAAACAAGTATAGTATACCTGTAACAAGCTGCAAGAAGTATACACTAAAAAAACTCATCTTCTACCATAGTCCATAAACAAAACTAGGAATTAACTAACCCACATTCTTCCTTCATTTAATATAAGCAACCCATGTGGAAAAATAAGTACCCAGTTGCCCAATTCCAAAAAAAAACCCTAAAAATTCAATGAAAGTACAAACCAAAACCGTCCACACTACACCTATTGGAGAATTCAAGTCAAAAGGGGGCACAAACCCTGAAAATTCCGCCCAAAAAACAAACCCTAACACGGACAAAAAGGTGGAAAATGTGAATCAAAAAAGTGAATCAATACAAATAATCGAAATTGCGAAGAAATTGACAGAAAAAAGCACGAGTAACTTATTGATGATGTGTTCGATTTGGATTTGAATTGGGTTTGAGATGAGAAAATGTGCGATCGAAATTCAAAATCCACCTCATGAAAAGAAACACGGCAGCTGGAAAATAAAAAGGAAAAAGAAAAGGAAAAAAGAAGATGATGAAGACGCCGGGAAAAATCCCGGACGTCGGACGTCATCGCCGACGTTGGGTTGTGAGTGCTCGCTTACGTCACTTATGGCTGTGTTTTTCTGATCAATCTTATCCACACATTAGAGGGAGAATCGAATCTTAGTTTCTTAATCTTGCTTATTATAGAAATTAAGTACGCTGCTAATGACGGATTAAGGAACAAAAGTCTTTTTGTGGACCATGAATTGACTGGGCCCTTTGGGGCCTTGGGCTTAAGATTATATGGGCATGGGCTAAAATAAAAATGTTTTCCTCGAATCGTGGGTAATTAATAATTTTTAAATTGTTGGATTGTTGGTAGTTGGGTAATAGTTAAATTTTGGTAATTATTATTTAATAAATTTTGATAAATTTATGTAAGTTTTTGGGGGAAATATATAATTTACCCTAATAAAAGAATTAAATTTTTTTTGATTTTATTAATTTTGATAAATTTTGATAAATTTTGATAGATTTTGATTAAAAAAAACTAATCAGTCCACTTTACCCGTCAATTTAATAGATGTATTATATTTAAAGATGTCAAATTGAACACACCCTTAAAGTTATAAATGGCACGTCGTCATTTACATTACTCTTGTGCATTTTTCAAACAAAAAAAATAATGGTTTTACTAGTGTTTGAATATACTTCATTAGTTTAATTTGACTTATTTGATGGCTTCACAAGTCACATTTTTTTGGAGGTCAAAACCAAGAGCAATGAAAGCATAGGAAAAAATGATGTGAAGTGACATTTAGATGGTGTAAAGTGGCTTTGGTCAAGTGAAAAAACAAACAAAGGAATCCAAACAAGGTAGGTTAGCTCTCCACTGTGACCAAAATACCAACTATAATGATTTTGGTCCCATTTTCAATCTCTCTTGGAGCAAAGCAAATGCAGCGTGGGAATACTTGTCTTGGCAAATGTGCATGATCTCTGCATTTTCATCCAACAAGGAATGAAAATTGTGGAACACATTGGAGAATGTTGCATCATTCTCATAGCACTGGCAGCCCATGAAATGAGGGAGTAAAGATGACATGCGTGGAAATAGTATAGCTACAGTAAAATGGAATGAAATAGAAGAGTGCAAGTTAGAATGATATCAAGTTTTTCCATACATGTCAAAATTGTAAGAGAAAAAAAAGATAAAGTATTTGAAAATTAAATAAAGTGGCTGAATTTGGAAAATATAATTCAAAAATTAATTTATAATTGTAATGGATATGGACCCAAATTTAATATTTACATTAAAGGAGTGGAATGAGTTCTAATTGTTGTGGGGATGAGTGTAATGGAGTTCCAAAAAATTAAAATTTTAGATGATGTGGATAAGTGGACCACTATCAACATTCCATAATTATGGAATTCCATTGTACATGCTCTCATGCAGCACCTTTTTATTTTATTTTTTCCAACAAATAGTATTTCAACATGTGGCAATTATGTAGTATTTTTATCAAAAAATAATATTTTGAAGATGAAAAAGTAGGAATGAGTTCCTATGGTTGTAAATAAAATGGAATGAAGTTCCAAAAAATAGAAATTATGGGTGATGTGGAAAGGGTGGACCTCCACTAACAATCCAAAAAATATGGATCACTGCTGCATTTGTTCTAAGGTTGTTCGTTTTTTTGTGTGGTACTATGATGTATCTACCACAATTTACCACATTAATCATAGACTATCACATATTACTATATTATATCACATTTTTATCACAACAAACATAATTTTCTCTCTTTTCAATTACCACAACAACCATTCTTACCACAACTCATCACATTGTACCACATCATATCACATTATCCATATTTTTTACCATATCATACTATTACCATACTTTAGGAAAGATCGGGGTCTTAATAGAACGTTTGTAACAAATCTTCATGTTTGTAACTAATGTCATATATGTTTTTGTTGCTTTGCATATAATGAGCCTATTACCCCCGTTTGATTCCCACAAGACTTAGTTAAGTTGAATTTCTATTAATGAAGGGCATGTTTTTAGCTAATTTTTAGATATGGTTGTTGGTGGTTGATTTCCATAATGGACCTATAGTCCTCTCTTGATTTTCACAATAACAAGCCCATGAAGCATTTGCTCTTTTTTTTCTTTTTTTTTCTTTTCCTTTTTGAATTTTCAATAAGTGAATTATTTTTTATTTATCAAATAAATCAAAGTTTATTAAGTATTTTTTTGACTCTTAAGCACAAATAATTATTTATTTATATTTTTTCATAAATATAAAACTATGTATAAAATGTGCATTTTCTATTATGATTGATAAAATTAGGTTATTATTTATATTTGTTGACCTAGCTAATAAGTATTATACTATTATAGTTGATAATATATATATAAGGGTTATTAGGTTTTAAAATCCCAACTTTGGGGGTTATTTACCAAAATATCCCTTACTTCAGTTTTAACATGAATATTTCAGACTTTGGGGGTCAGATGACATGAATATTTCCAGGGCAGTAGTCCAACGTCAAATTAACATCAATTAAACTTATGTTTTTCTGTGATGTAACAATATTTTTTGGCATGATTTGTAGAATGAAAGTGTGTCTAAGCCAAAAAAAAACAACCACTGCATTGTAGAAAACCTTGAGTTTGATTGATGTTAATTGTTGGGATGTTAATAAATACCAACCTCCAAAATTTGGGATATGTATGTCAAAAATAAAGTTTGAGATATTTTAATAAATATGACCCAAAGTTGAGAATTTTAAAACCAAATAATCCTATATATAATTATTAGAAAAAATATTTATTATTAAAAATTACAAAAACGTGAAATATGGATAATTCAAAATGATTATATATTAATCGTCTTAGAATAGTCAAAATATGTACGTATCATTGTCGTTAATTTAACATCACTATGACGACATACGATCAACTAATTACGTACGTATCTCATTGAAAAGACCCTTTTTTTCACATCATCAACACACTATTTTGTGATTGGATTCAACCAAATTACCAAACCAATAAACTAAACTAAATTAGGAGGAAGGAGAGAGACTTATACGTACACAAGTGAAAAGTGTATGCCCTTTTATTATCTTCTTAAGTATACAAATATACTTATGATTGAGACATTGCCAACATAACCCCAACAAGAAATTGACTATTTATATAATAATTAAGTGTTTTATTCACACAAAATCTCAAAAAAAAAAAAAATGAATTGGTTGTTCTTAGAGAATGATCTATAACCGCCTATCTAGGTTATCTGGAACAGTACTTTTAGATTCATCCATGCATGCATCAGTATTTCTGGGTTGCATTATAACGTGGTTTTTCCTTTTTTAACTTTTTACCGCGATGGTAAATGACACGAAACTTATGGTGTGACGTGGTAAAATATGGTTAGTGTGGTGAGATGTAATTAAATTTGTGCTAAGTTGGTAGGTGGGTCCAAAAAAGATGAAAGGATTAACTAGATCAATTGACGGTGGATATTCGCAACAAAGGTGGCTTGAAGATCTTGCAAGACCGCGATTTCGCTATAGAGCTTCTCAAGATGGATCGCTTGGCTGTTCCTTGGCCGGTTCGGGTCAAGTATCATTTTCTTTTTCTTTTTTTTTTTTGGATTGTCAAGTGATTCCTTTTTCGCCGTGATGTTGCATTTTTCTCTATTTTCGATGTTGGTGTCCTTTAGGTTCATTGCATGGTGTTGCTCTGGAGTTGTTTTTCTTTTGTTTTTTTGGTGTCCTGTTCTTTTCGTTGTTTGGGCAGTGTCTTAGGTTGTTTTTGTGGGGTTTTTTGGTTGTTTGTGTCTATAATTATCGAAAAAAATATTATCAAATGTCACTAAGTTTACAAATTATATTTAAATGGATTCACAAAAGAGATATATAATCCATGTAAATATTTTTTATTTTATTTTTTTATCACCCCCTACATTTTTTATAAAATATATAGATATTGACAAAATTTATCCAGAAAAAAGTTGACTACAGGGATCAGTATATTACTATATTATCACCCATATTTTACAAAATCAAAACTATTTAATCAATTTATATTTTTGAATAATTGAAAATAATAGTATTTGGACAACCTGTAAAGAAAATATGGAATATGACTAATTAAAGAAGCATGCTATGTCTGGTATACTATACATATCACACACCCACCATAAAGCATGCAAATTAATCCCATGCAGTCCCCCCCACATTAACTACTATGGAGGCGCAGACAGCAACCTATACTTTTTTTTTCTTTTTTTTTTCCTCCATGCTAGTATATATACTTATCAATATACTAGTAAATGATATATACTAGTCCATTTGTAGCAATATATATATATATATATATATATATATATATATATATATACTATTTAAGAAAAATGAACATATATTACATAGATGGATGAAGGCTACATTTACCTCGATATGTTTGGTTAGCACATCCGAGTTGCGTATAACGAAATATGTTCGTTGGATATTAACTATACTTTTCCGAGCAGACATATCATATCGTATGCTTCTTAATATATTCATCGATCGCTTGAGCTAGGTTTGAATTTTTGAGGCTATGCAGCATCGTTTTTGTACCAACATATATTACTCCTGAAGATAAGAAAAACTACAAATAAACGACACAAACAAGATCGAACTGAAAATGATCCATATATATGATTTTCCACGTATGTATGCAACATAATATTTGAGCTTTGTTGAATAATAATATTACAAGGATCGAGTATTCTACATGTTTGGTTACAAATTAAAAAGTAAGTGTCTATTTATTCATTTATAAAATAAGACAAAATATAACTAAATAGTATTCAATGCTCATACTTTATGTTCTAAATATGGCATTGTATTCACAATGTAGAGTTCAGCACCATATGACCTACACACTCACTCATGTAGCCCACCCTCCACATAGCTTACCAACTTTTTTTGCCTCATCAATGATAACAAACTTTCCCAACCTTTTTAGTAAACTTTTTTTTCACATTTTTAGCTTTATTTTTATAATTATTAATTAATTAATTAACTGGTTGCACTATTCCTGCCGTGTTGGTAACGACCTGGTTGATTTTACCAAGTATAGGTGCCAAATCCCTACGGTGCACATCCATCATAAGCCCATTCTTCATGAACAAGGTCAAGGACATCTTTTGCTCCACCTTGTGTCCACGCGCCACCTTGAGGCGGTGTCGGAGTAGCACGGCGGCCACTATCGACTTCATTTGCAGGTAGGCGAGGTCCTTCCCGAGGCAGATCCTAGGGCCCGCGTTGAATGACACGAATTTGAATGGATTGTCGAGCTCTATCCTTTTGCCATCTGAGGATAACCACCTTTCTGGCCTGAATTCGAGGCAGTCTTCCCCCCAAATGAATTTCATGCGTCCAGTTGAGTAGATTGAGTATGTGATGGCAGACCCTGCTGGGACGAAGGTCCCGTCTGGGAGCACGTCGTCGGTGACGACGTGCTTGGAGTCCTCGGGGACCGAGGGGTAGAGCCTTAGGGTTTCGGAGAGGGCCGCCTTGAGGTATATGAGGCGGTCGACCTCTTCGAAGGCTAGGGGCTCGTCGGTCCACTTGGTGGTGTCTGTGCCACGTGTCTCTGTTAGGACGGTGCATATCTCGATGAGGATCTTCTCCTCGACCCGTGGGTTGAGGCTGACCAGCCAGAAGAACCAACTCAGCGCCACGGAGGACGTGTCACGTCCAGCGAGGATGAAGTTAAGCGCCACATGTTGGAGGAACTTGTCGGAGTAGGACTCCTTTTTCTTCATGAACCGGGACAGGAGGTCGTCGTGGGCCCCGACCTCCTGCTGAGTCTTCAGCTCGAGCTTACGCGCCTCAATGACGTCGGATAAGTACTTGTCCACATGGTCCAAACTCTGTTTCAACGTGGTCTCCATGCCAAAACCGAACCACTTCCTGAACCGCCAAATAAACTCGGGCAGGATGAACCGCTGGAGAGTTGCCTCGGTGGCCCGATCGAAGGCCATTGCGAACCCATTCTCAGGCAGGCCGGGGGCCAGGGTCTGAGGGTCCTTCCCAAAGGCCAAGCCGCAAATGTTATCAAAAGTGAGCCGCAACAGCAAATCCTGCAGGTCAATCGGTCTACCCTCGAGCTGGGCCATCTTCAATATCGGCACAAACCGGTTCTTGATGGCCCGGTTGACCCAACGGCCCATGGCCTGGCGCAGGGTTCGGGTCGTGAACTCCAACGCGGCCGTCTTCCTCTGAAAAAGCCACGTGTCACCATCCGAATTGAAGATGCCCTGCCCCAACAGATCATGAAACACAGCTTGCCACGTCGGACCCTTGGGGTAATTGTCGAATTTGCCCTTGAGAATGTGCTCAAGGTTCCTTGGGTCGCACGTGACAGTCACGAGCCCCTGCTTACGCCACAGAAATGGCACCGCGGCGATGCATGTCTGGTACGTGCCACCACACGCGCGTAGGTTCTCCGCGATCCACTCATGCATGCGGGCCCCATTCTCGATGAGACCCGGTAAACTACCCACTAAGGGCCAGACACGTGGACCCCTTAATGACCGTGTGATTGATCTGAACCAGATCATGTACCCCGTCACCAAGGCAATCAACACAAGTACTGTAAAGGGCTCCATCTGATCCACAGGACCACGATCACGTAACTGTGGATTACCACACCGTATAACTTTTTTTTCCCAAAAAAAAACCCTTTCTTTTATTCTATAAAACAACAATGTACCCTATTTTTTGTGGGAATTTGAACTAAATTTGTGAAACTAAGGAAAACCCAGATGAGGAATGTGAAAAATAAGTAAACCCAAGTCAGAACAAGTATAGCTTTCTTCAGGGTTTTAGAGAGAGAAAGCTAGAGAGAGAGAGTAGCAAAGGGAAGTAGTGGGGATCTATGGAGGAAAAGAGAGAGAAAGAGAGATTTATAGAGGAAAAAATGTGTAACACAAAGGTGGCATTTATTAACATTGACAGTTGGTATCTATGGAGAAAATTTTCTGAGAATATTTATTCATCTAATTATCTGTATACTTCTTCAAAGTGCCCCCCCCCCCCCAAAAAAAAAAAAAAAGAAAGAAAGAAAGAAATTATCTGTATACTTCATCTTTTTTTTCCCTCAGTAGTATTGTGGGTACTGACCCAGCGAAGAAGGACAGCAACTAATAAATGCCAACAGAGGTCGTTGGAGAGTTATGGAAAATCCAACCCTACTTAACAGTCGCATTCTTCAACCTAGCTAGCTAAGGAAGGAAATATATATATATATATATATATATATATATACAGGGAAATTGGATTCTAATAATCCCTACTTTTGCAAATTGGATGGCAAAATCCTTACTTTTAATTTGTATTCTGGTGGTCCAAAAAAAAAGAAATTGTATTTTAGTGGTACCAAATTCATCACCACATTCTTTTTATTTTTTTCATGCCTACCCCATATTGTTTTTGTTTTTTTCGTTCCTGCCCCCAGATAGGTAATAAAGTATAGTTGCTAAAACATTTTTTAAAGTATTTTTTGAGATTCCGAGCAATTATTATGATTTTTTAAAAAGAATAAAATTGAAAAAATCATAAAAAATAGAAAAAAAAATCAAAAAAATTGGGAGAAGTGTTGTAAATTCATTAAAAATCGTGGTAAAGTGTTATACAAAGTTTTGAATCAAATGCAACACAAAATCTATGATATTCAGGGTATACTCTTAATTATGTCCCACTACAATACAATTTTAATTTTTTTTGGACCACCTGAATACAAATTTAAAGTAGAGATTATTGTCATCCAATTTGCAAAAGTAGGGATTATTAGAATCCAATTTCCCTATATATATATATATATATATATATATATATATATATATATATATATATATAGTCGGCCACTTGTGATCAATTTTATATTGTAAAAATTTAAAGGTAAAATTGCTACATTCAACCCATTTATTCCTGGCTTGGATGAGTTTTTTAGACTATTTGTTTTAGTTTTGTGTTTATAGCCTGCCACTTTTCATTGTGCCTGGGTATATATATAAATTAAAGATGATATTAATATGTTGATCCTTGGTAGCTAAATTATAATTGTGAAACATTTCAAAAAGAATATGAGAGAAAAATAAGAAATAATGGTTAATTCATTTTAGAGCAGCTTGCAGATTGCGGAGAACTAAGTGGTAAATAGTTGTATAAGCAACTTGAAGGGTAGAGTCAACTTCGAATATAGCTCTTGGAAAAGGTAAGGAAACCAATGATCAACAAGACTAGTCTAGTAGTCATAAGCATGGGTTGAATTGTCATGACTTAGAAGCTGAAAGTCTTTATAATATCGATGCTGAAGTAACATGCATGACTTGTCAGAATTCAGAAGCTGAAAGTCTTTATGATATATATCGATGCTGAGGTAACACATATGACTTGTCAGAATTTGGAAGCTGAAAGTCTTTATGAGATTGATGCTGAGATAACACGCATGACTTTGATATTACCTTCCAAAAATATATAATATAGGGTTTTTGGCTCAAAATAATCCAAAGTCGGAGGTCATTTGCTGAAAATAATTCAAACTTACTTTTTGGTTTAAAATAATCCAAACTTTTAACTTATTTACTCGGACTAAACCGAAATCGATTCCCGTCAGAATGCTGATTGGGTAGCAGGAGCATGTGTTTTCTTTAATTGATTTTGGTTTTGAATTTATGCTGACTAAGGTCTACATAAGCTGACCGCTCAGCATTCTAACGTCGAAAATCGATTTTTGTTTTGTCCGAGTAAATAGGTTAAAAGTTTGGATCATTTTCAGCCAAAAAGTTAGTTTGAATTATTTTCAGCCAATGACCTCCGACTTCGGATTATTTTGAGCCAAAAACCCAATAATATATGTATACATGTTGAATTTCTAGTTGCCTACAAATATACCCATTTCTTACGTTAGATATTTGACCACTAGAAGAAGATTTGGTCTATAGAAGTTAATAGCTCTCTGCCTATCCCTTTAAACTCACTTATCTTAAGTATCTCTGGATTACATGTTGATCATTACGTATAGTTTTCTCTGAGGGTGCGTTTGGTTGGTCAATAACCTCGGAGAAATGGTTAATTTTTTCGAGTTGACTTATTTTCCCCATGTTTGGATGCAGGTTGATTTCAGGAAAGTTTTCACGATGTGCCCACCATTTTCTCCATTTTCCTAGGGAAAATTTCCCTTATGGGGGGCTAAAGGAAATTTTTCCCAAGGAAATCTTTCCAATGGGAAATTTCCCTAGGGTTCCTACCAAACACTCCCTGAGTAATAACCCATCATTGATGTTTTGTGTTGACAATAATAAATACTCCTCTCGTTCCATATTAATTGTCGTTTTTAAAAATTGTGCAGTCAAACTTTAAAAATTTTGATCATAAATTTCTTAATATATATAATGATTTGTTATATAAATTACTATCATTAGATTTGTAACGAAAAATATTATTCTAAAAGTATAGTATTACAACTATTAACAAAATATTATGTATAAAAAATTATCAATTAAATAATAAAATTAAAAACCATGATAATCAACAATGTGATAATTAATATGGAATGGAGGGAGTATTTCATACCACTCTATTATGTCGCATGTACATAATACATGTTGAATTTCAAACTGTCCCAAACATAACCCTTTTCTTGGGTAACGTATAATTGACCACTATATGAAGATCTTAATTTGTGCTTGGATAGATTCTTTGACTTGTATACAAGTCATAAGTCATAACTCATAGAGCTTGATTTTAGCAATAAATTGTGTGTACAGTATTTGTAGCCTTGTTAGTGAATTGTCCTTGGACTGTTTCTTAAATTCGTGCTCCTTCGTCCTTCAATATTTGTCTTCTGGAAAATTATATAGTCAATTTATAAAAATTTTGACGAAAATTTTTTCAATGTATTTGTTAAGTGAAATTGATATCATTAGATTTATGACGAAAAATGATTTCATAAAAGTATACTTTTGTAATTTTTCTGAAAATATGTTGTTAGAAAATGATGATCAATATCTTACATTAGAGAACATGAAAAGTCAAGAAGGACTAATATTAAGGAATGAAGGGAGTATTGATCATCACTACTCCCCTGCTCTCTGTTAAGCGACAGGGTAACAGAAAAACTAATGTTGCAAAATTTTATGAGCTAGTTAATAGGATAGTTACGTAATACTAGCTACTTCTATTCTACAATATTTAGCACTTTAACTAACCTTTTATGTTTCACAATATCTATCATTTGAATTCTAATACAAAATAATTGACATTAACAACAACAAACTTGATACGAAGTCTAAGGAGTCTAGATATTGCTATAGTGCTTCCTCTGTACACCGAAGCATTAAGAGATTGATTCCAGTCGACCTAAAAAAATGCTTTTTAACTAATTGCTGAACATCAGCCCATTTTCCCGATTAATCTTACAACTTTCAGCACATTTTTTATTTTTTTTATTCGCTATTTTGACTCCTCGAAATAATGACATGCAAGTTGTATGTCTAAAAAGTCATTATTTAGATTTCAACGTAAGACTTTATTTTTTTAAGATGGTTATTAATTATTTCGATTCAAGACGCTTATTATTTTACGTTTTCTAAATTAGGAGGTAAATAAGTAGTACTCGTATATACGTGGATAAAATCAGAGTAAGATGAAAGAAATTTGTCCTCATATAGTTATCATTATCAATTAATTATTATCTCAACAAATAAATAATAATGGTAATAATATAAGTTGTAATAAATGGCATGTTCTACATGCACCACCGGCGACTTTAAAAAGAACAAAACCTCACCTAAATTTGCTGGAAAATAAAGAGAATATATTTCCGCATTAATAATGAAGGGGCTAGTAAATGTGATTAGTTGAGAATATATATATTGCATGGCTTGCAAAAAGTAATTAGTCACATTGAGTAATTGACCAAATCATGCACTTGTATATCTACCAGTAAAATGATTATTACATCACTTTTTTTTAATGTGACGACATGAAAAAAAATTTTAAAAAAATTATACGGTAGTTAGTGAGAAAATTGGTTAAATATTTATAATGAAAATTAAAATTCAGGATTCATTCCATAAATATTAAAGACAGCGAAGTAACCGCGTACTTTGGCTACTTCACCAATCCTGAATTATGAAGCGACACAAATGGCTGGTTTGAAACTGTCAAAGTTGACCTTGTAATTGCTCTCCACTAGCGCACGCATAAATATACATACACGTCGTATGTACGTACATACACACATATAATCGAAAATTGGGACAGGGAGCGAGAAATAAGTTTAAGTCCAAATCCCAATCATGGTGTATGCTCGATTCTCATTTTTTGTCACATTCTTGGTCCCATTCTCACAAAAAGTGAAATTTTAGGACCAGGACTTAACCGAAAACGGGACAAGCTAGACTTTAGAGTGATTAATTAAGGTAATCTTGCACTTAAAGTTAGCTAAGAAAAGGGTCTTTTTCATGTTGGAATATGGTGGATTGAATAGCCTAATTAGTTATTTGACAAACGTCATCAAGTGGCACTTTGTATTCAAGTGATTGTGACAAGTTAATATATTTGGTGGCTCATAATTAGCACTTTGTTAGGTGACTTTAAAAAAAAAAGAGTTTTAACAAATAAATGTCGGTATAAGATATTTTTATCTTTTTATCGCATTAATATTTATGATGATTTTTTCATATTAGTATCCTTCATTGTTAAGATTGTTTGAATGGGTATCTTTTCAAGGTGTCTTTGAAAAGTTTTTCCCGTGAATTTGTATGAATTAGTTTTTTCAAAAAAATTTAGTTTTTTGAAAGAAATCTTTCTAAATTTAATCAAACTATACTCAAACATATTTTCCTCAAAATTTTGTTGTGTTGTTGTTGTTGTATCCTTCATTGTTGTGATTGGCTATCTGGTCCAATTAAACCTGTTCAAAGGTTGGGCCGAGTTGAGTCGGGTCGGGCTGGAAGTTTTTGACCCGTCGGCCCGAACCCGACCCGTCCGACCTTCGGGTCAAGTGTCTTCGGCCCAAGCTCTGACCCTACGGGCTTGGGCCGGGTCAATGGGCCGACAAATATATAAAATGAATTTTTTTAATTTAAAAAGCATAAAAATTTACGCATTTTATTTTTTTTAGTCGGGTCGTCGGGTTGGGCCGGGTCGGGTCACAAAAAACTAAAACTTAATCTAAGATTTTATTGAAAAAATTGTGTTTAGTCGGGTCGGCGGGCCGGGCCGGGTCACCGACCCCCGGCCCGAGCCCGACCCCACCATACATCGGGGCCCCTTTTTTTCAGGCCGATTCGATTCACCTTCTAAAATTGTGATCTTGACCCGCATTTTTTCGGGGTGAGCCAGGCGGGTCCCCGGCCCATTGAACAGGTCTAGGTCCAATATATTGCACACTTGCACAACTTATATGCAATGTCTCCTCTTCTTTCGAAAAAAACCCTAAGCCACCATCTCCAAATTTGTCATAAATCCTTCTAATCGATTGATGGTAAGCCCAATTTTGATTGATCTTTATGTCAATTAATGGTTCAGTTTTAACTGATATATATATAAATAAAGTCGTCATCTATATATGTAAAACTTTTAGTTGTCACTCATTGTTTATTAACTCTATATATATATATATATATATATATATATATATATTGATATTAATTTCTTGAACACAATTAGTAAGGAGTGAATGAGTGTAAAATTTTCCAACTTCCATAAATGAGAAAAATCCATCCTTACTCCAAGAAAGAGACATCCAATTTCACTATTATATGATGCCTTGGGTGATTGCGTATCTACAAGTTTTTCATATGCCTCACAATTTTTGTAATTGATGGAATTTAATGGACTTTAAAAGAAATTTGTTTTTGTAACTTGAGGATCTTATTAATGTTTTAATTTGTTTGTAAGTAGAAATTATATGTGATGTTTAATGAGAATTCACAAGTTGGAATGAAAATTCACTTTTGAATGGACAATTTATGAATTAGAATATTTCGAGTTAATTCACACCCAAGATTGAGTCTACACTTGAACATATTGGTAAAACTTAAGCCAAATTTTGAATTTAAATCGGGTTGAATTTAATGAGGGGCCTACAAAAAATCTGTCTGGCCTTATAATCCGAATTTGTGCGATCCGAAAAAAATCGAGTACAACCATAAAATTTTAGTTCAAAATTTATCATTTACCGATTTGACCGAAAATTCAAACATTTTTTTTTTAAATTTATATTGTCCGAACCCTATTTAACTTGAATCTAGGCTTGTCCAAATTGTCTGAACGAAACAATATGCGAAAACATTGGGTATCGAACATCAAATTTTCATTCGATGTCTGATTTGTCCGAACCGGGAATTACCTGGACCGAGATTGTTGTCAGCTCTATTATTTAATCTAACTAATTTAAACTTGACTCAAAATATTTACACCTCTAAGGACTTGTAAAGTTGGATGGTAAGTAAGTGAAGGTAAAACCCACTGAAAATTACCATAATTTACTGAAAATTATCAAAATTATCAAATACTACCGTAATTATAAAAAATAACATTTAGCATATAAATAGAAAATTACCTAAACTTATAAGAACTTACCAAAACTTACATTTACCACTGAACTTAATCAAAATAACATTTACCATACTTTAAAAAAAATAAATGCATTTGAGGTTAAAATTAGTTATCGTGTATGTAAAGCAAGGCGACTAGCTTTTTAAAGGGGCAATAACATATCAACTAATATAGGATAATCGAGCAAGTAATGTTTTTTTGAATAAATATAAAGACGAAATCCTTAGCCAATAAAACAAAAAATCATTGAAAAAAATGGCCATCTTCTTCAAAATTAATGAATGCGAATAGAGTTATAGCAATTATTACAACATTTTGAATATAAATTCTATTGGAAAAGACATGCAATAGGGCATTATATTGCCACCAATAATTTGGTATACCCATATTTAATATCGCCAGGTGTTAGTGAGTAGTGACACTGCATACATAATTTGAAAGACACGTAAATAATCGACATGTGTTTGAAGCAATTGTTTAATTTTTTAAAAAAACATATTCTCTAATTCATTAGATGTGATTTATTTTAAGTTTAACCAATACATGCTTAAAATAACTCATTAATCGATACTCCCCCCATATTTCAAAATATTTTATAAATTTTCATCGTTGATTAATTACTCAACAATATGAAATTATCGTCATTAAAAATATATTTTACTAAAAACTACAATGAAAGTAATTATATTGTAACTGATTGTAATTTATAAATAATTAACGATCAAAATTTAATCAAAATGACAATTAATTTTGAACGGAATGAGTATTTCATCCTTTCACAATAAATGTGGTTTAATAAATGTTACACGGTTTTCGATGTTCTTGTTTTACTGAGAATTTCTTATAGCATATTTTATCAAAAAATTACAATATTGTACACTTATGATAATATTTTTCATTACGAATCTAATAATAGTATTTTCGTAATAATAAAACATTGTATATGTTGACATATTAGTGGTCAAAATTTTTAAAATTTGACTGACAGGGAAGCTAAAGTGATAGTTAATAAAAATGGAGGGAGTGCTGAGTAATACACAACAACACCAACTTTTTGATACTCCTTCTCTTCCATATTAATTGTCATAATTTTGATTTTTATGGTCTCTAATATCACTCTTTGATTGATAATTTTTTACATGATAATGTTATTAACAATTGCAATATTATACTTTTAAGATAATATTTTTCGTTGCAAATCTAATAGTAGTACTTTTAGATAACAACTCATTGTATATATTGAGAAATTTATGATCAAAATTTTTGAAATTTTACTGCATGATTTCCAAAAATAACAATTAATGTGGAACGGAGGGAGTAACTTATATAAAAAGTCAACAATTATCATTCTCAATTAATGCAAGGGTAATTTGGGTAAGTTCCAAACTTTTCACCTTATTTCCAATACACATTGGTTTTACAAATTTAATTAGCATGACAAAGAAAATAGGACAAATATAGTACATTCACTACATTGATTTTCCAAATTTAGTTAAGACCCGCCCGACCTGGCCCGAAAAAATGCGGGTCAAGGTCACAATTTTAAATGGTGACCGACCCGGCCCGAAAGAGTATGAGCCCCGAAGTATGGTCAGGCCGGGCTCGGGGCAAGGTTCAGTGGCCCGGCTCAGCCCGACGTCCCGAAAAAATACGTACAAACTTTTAAAAAAAAATCTTAGGTTAAGTTTTAGTTTTTTATGACCCGACCCGACCCGACCAGGTCCGATGACCCACTAAATACATAAATAAGATGCATGAAATTTTAGCCTTTTTTAATAACAAAAATTTTATCTTATATAGTTGTCGGCTCGTTGACCCAGCCTGTGGCCTGTAGGGTCAGGGCTCGGTCGAAGGTACCTGGTCAGAAGAGCGGGCCGGGTCAGACTCGGGCCGACGGGTCTAAAATTTCCAACCCGACTTACCTGACCCGTGACCCGGCTCGACGGTTGAACAGGTATAGACCGTAAAGTTATCTAAACATGTTTTATGGTGCGTTTGACGGTGTTTCCTGGGAAAGTTAGTCAACTTTCCCTAGTTGACTTAACTTTCCCATGTTTGGGAGGAAAATAGAGATAAGAAAGTTTTTACCTAGGGCCCACAATTTTCCTACTACTCATGGTACAAACTTTTCCTGGGGGCTTTTGGAAAAGTTTTTTCACCTAGTGGATAGGAAACAATAGCAAAAATGAATTACCGAAAATGCCCCCAAAAAAATAGAAAAATGATAAGAAAGGAGGATAAATGAGAATAAATAAGGGTAATATGAACATTTCAAATATTTTTTCTTAGCAAAGTTAAAGTTTCAACCAAACATTGTAAAAACTTTCCTACATACTTTTTTAAGATTTTAGATGTAAACCAAACACAGTAAAATACACTTTCTCATAAATTTTTTTCTCATTAAAAACTTTTTCAAAAAACTTTTTCCTAGTATTCTACCAAACCCACCATTAGAGAAAAGGGCAATATAGTTAGTACGTATAGTTCAGTAACTGAACTTTAGGCAGACAGTATTTGATGATAATTAAAAGACAAAGTACAAAAGTTTTCATAGTGCAGGAAACCCTACTGCTGATTTGTCTGGAAACTTAGAGAGAGAAAGAGAGAGAAAAAGAGAGAGAATCTAGGTTGGTTTCTGATCAGTATTTTGTTTTAGGATATGAATGAATATGATGAAGAATGCATTAATTTGTAGTACATCGATCATGTCAGATTAATCGATTACGTTGCATGAATGTAATCTGCTTTTTCTGATCATCCCCATGCACCAAAGTATCAGTGTCCAACTGTTCATGCATGTACTCTCTGCTAGCTATGTCCTTTTTTCTTTTTTTTTTATTTGTCATTCAAACATAGCAGGGAGAAATAAAATAATCTATAAAATTTGAGAGAAAAATTATAAAATTACTTAAATTGATAAATAATAATTATAAGAAATGGATAATACTGATGTAAAATTTGTCAAGGTTATGTTTGAAACACAGGCGGATCCCCATGTCATCGAAGGTAGTTACGATCATGGTTAACACCAGAAAAAAATAATAATTTAGTATAATTTGGGATAAAAGTTATGAATTTTATGTTTATCATATGAATATATTGTGGTGTATTTGGTTGCGAGACTTTCCTAAGAAAGTTGGTCAGTTTTTTCAAGTTGACTAAACTTTTTCATGTTTGGGTTACAAAATAAGAATGAGAAAATTTTACGATAGGTCACAATATTTTCTCATGTTAGATGGGAAAATGTTTCCCATGGGAGGGGTTGAGAAAGTTTGTTTCCCATGGGAAAGGGAAACTAATTTAATCTAATTTCCCAAAGTATATTTCACTAAAAACTATTTTATAAATAAATAATAAGTGTAACCTAGTCATTTTAAACAAATAACTTTCCCACAAATTTCCCCATGATTTCAAATATAAACTAAACACTTTAAAATATTCTTTACCAAGAAAAACTTTTATGGAGAAAAATTTCCCAGGAAATATTTTCCTAGGAAAGAACCAAATACATCATTAGTATATTGGTCATCCCTAATAAGAAAACCTAGATCCACCACTAATTGAAAATGTAAAATAATCAATAATTAAATCAAAAATAATTAGTTAAATGGACAAATAAATATGAACATACTGAATACTTATTTTATCCCTAACTTGATTTTTGTGTCAACCAAATTTTAAAAACTGTCAACTAATTTCTCATTACTTCCAATAGTCTATATATCATGGTATAAAATTGATATCAACAAATTCTTATGAAAATATTATTATAAAAATATAATTATATGAATTTTGATAAAAACACTATATAAAAAAATCATTGACAATACATCATGGAATTCAATTAAAAAATAATTAATGGGCGATGTGTAAAATGGTAAGGAAGAAGTATTTATTATCCAAGACATTGAGGCTTTTATTATTTCTGCTGACATATTGTTATTCTGAGCAGTTTGTTCCATGACTTCATTTTTTCTAGAGATTAAATAAATAATTTCGTTGACTTCAATTCTGATTTTTCTCTATAAAAAAATGGGCTAGTACAGTATTTAGTAATCATTAATTACCTTTGAATATTTCTGTGTGCATAGGTATTCTTACTGCAGGTGAATTCGAAACATTCATTGTAAGTGAGTTGTACTAGGAGCTTCGATTGTACCAGAAGAGGTTAAAGTCATTAAAAAAATGTTCAGAAGTCAAAAGAGATTGAAAAATAACATAAGAGGTTAGTTTTAAGTCATTATATAAGCATTCATAAGCGGTAAAATGGACCTTAATAAATCAAAATATGGTTTTTGAAATTTAAATTGACTGTAAATTAATTTTTGCCTGAAATTAGTATGAGAGAGTCAATAAAAATTCACTTAAAACACATAAATAAGGGCATTTCCATTCATTTCAAGTCTCAAAATCAAGTAATGGCAAAACATTTGCTACTCAAACTGTTAATTTTGCCTGATAGAGTCTAAGATCGAGAATTGAGATAAGAGGTGTACTAAGAAGGTACTCCCTTTATTCCATATTACTTATCACTTAGTTGACTGTCAAAGTTTCTATTGTCATTCTTTCATTAATAATTTTTTGTATAATATTTTATCAAGAATTACAATATTATACTTTTATGATAGTATTTTTCATTACGAATCTAATAACAGTAATTTTATATAACAAGTCATTGTATATATATCGAAAAATGTATGATAAAAACTTTCAAAGTATGACTGCATGATTTCCAAAAACGACAATTAATATGAGAATTAGCAGGTAGAGAAGCAATTGAATGAATGCATGGGTTGACTTCGAATGAAGTAACAAGAGGTAACTAAGAGTGGTTGCATATGCACCACAGTTTTACAATACTATGGTACCACCCCTATATAGCTACCATATAATATTACATATATCCACATAATTATACGATGCAATTACAATGAGAATTTATAAAGTGGTCAGAGAGTTTGGTGATAGTTGGGCGTCCATGCAAAATTCAGCCTCATTTATTGAAAATGCAGCATAACATGTTCTTCCAATCTCTCTTCTTTGACTTTGAAACTGTCAACCCCAACTCAACTCTTTAAGGAGTATATGCCTAACTGTGAATTGTGGCTTTGTCTTAATTGATGTGGGATGTCCAAATCTGCACAGCAAAATATCAAAAAACATTGTCAAAATTTGGTTTTAGGAAACTGCTGGAATCCAAATTCCATGATAAGAAATCTTTTGTTAGGAATTGGATTTAGATTGAACCGAATTTATATTGCCTGGAAGCGAATAAAATAATTAATTTAGGATGTAGGTATTGGAAAAGCAAATAAGAGTAATGTAAGGGTGATCAAGACATAATTTTATGGGGAAACTCAAAGCGGAAAAAAAAATCACAGGAGGTAAAATAAAATTCACTATAATGGAGAGATTACAAAGGATATCCCAAACGGCTGTATAACACAACGAGATCAAGAAGTAAATATCTAAAACGGTTATAGCACAACGGGAGTAGACATATCTCAAAGGACGGGTAACGAGATATAAGAAAGATTACAATTTCATAATAAGAACTTTGAAAGTGGAATAGAAACAAAAATCTCATAACGGTGCCTTAGAGACACATAATTTGGTCACAACAAACTAGGTTGAATAACCTAGTATTTATAGCAAACCCAAGTAGTTCTAGAATAGACTTCTAGCTGAAATCAACTGATTTGAGCCTAAACAATATCAATAAAGAAAATAATTATTTATTTCCAAACTTGAGTTTGAATAGAATTGGGACACTACTTAACATAAACTTTTTGATTACTTTAGATAAAAAAAAGGAACTTTTTGATTACATAAATAGCTATATTTTAAATAAATTTTAGGATCTAATAAAAATTTACAATAATTACAATCACACGAGTTGCAAAACTAATTATACTTTAATACATTAAAATCTAAATTTTAAAAATTAAATTGTTGAGTTTTGTTGTTCATTGAATCCTCCTAGGGGTTCGAGCCAGCTCAATGCATCCGTTTTGGCTTGAAGTGGTCCAAGCACGAGCAGAAACAACATATTGGAAGAATTTGGTCAACATAGGTCGTGTCTTGCATGACACGGTCCATTGTGCTGGCAGCACGATCTGTGTCATGCTGATACGGTCTGTGTCAGTCGCGGGTTTCTTCCACGTTGTTTTATTTTACGGGAATTAAGTTTTAACATAGGTTTTTCCCTAAAGTCGTCAGTTCATTCAGTTTGCATATTCTTTCAAGAGAGAGAGAAGAGAGTGGTTCCTCTCCTTTATAATCCAAAACTATTGAAGAGTGTGAGAGAGGGTTTGAGATTGGTTTGTAATCTCTACTGAAGATTGAATCACTGTGATCACATTGTGCCTCTCTTATCTTATAGTGAATTATTTTTTGTCTGTTGCTATCCGTGGACTTTTATCCCAGTTCTTGGGTTTCCCACATATATATTTTGTTCGCCCCCTCTGATTTTGTTCTAATCCTGAATTTCGTCGTAATTTCTGTCATCTTTATTTACTTCCACTTTATATGAATCCTGCGGACAATTCTCTAAATTTCCTTTCATAGACAACCCTTTCCACAACTATCTACATTATGAATATGACATATAATTAGAAAGCTTGTACGGTCTCACATAATGGTTGAAAGAAATATTTAATGAACTAAAGAATTAGTTCCACCACATTCTTATATATGACCAACTTTTTTCATTTTTCTTTTGGAATTTTAAAGACATAGGAGTAGAGGATGACCAAAAGGGTAGGATAACTAGGTGTACAAACTGTGGGAAGATGACAGTCGTGATGATATTGAAGCAGAAGCAGACCGAAGGGCTATGATTATTGGCGATGCTATAGGCATGCGAGTCCTTAATAACCCACCAAACTGAAACAATTGATCTTATATCGTGTTTGAGATGTGAATGTTTATTTTGGTTGTGTTACTGTATTTTTTGTGTAGCAGTTTGACTGTAATATTTATCTTTTGGAGGTGGTTGGTTGCTGTTTAGTTTGTGGTTTATTATTTTTTATGAACTTTTAAACCTTTTAACTCTTAATAATTGAAGAAAAAGGAGTAGTTTTTTCTTTTCCTTATAGATATTTTCCCCCTCTAATACAAGATTTTTCCTATATTTTTTTATTGTGGGTAAAATCGATATGCATGAACCAATATGACTAATCGTAGCAATTTAATGAGGTTGCATGATTACTACTAGTACATGGATCGATCACACTCACTTCAACAACTACTCAACATTTTCATGCACATAATAAAGTCCATCATTTCACTTTATGTAGACATGTTATAGTTAATTATGAACTAAGTTGTTCTTTGATAATTATTTATGATGCTTTTAATGGAGCATTTTCGGATAGAAGTAGCTATCATTTCATTTAGTCATATACTCCATTTTATTTTATGTATCACTTTTTAAATTATTCTTAATTACAACGTCCTTTCGACTAATAATTTGTTATAATTATGTTAAAAAATGCCAATCTCCTCTTGCCTGCAGGCAAGAGGTTCATATTCTACCTCATGTGTCCAGGGTTCGAATCCTGGGGATGACATCTCTCTCTTACTATTTCGGAGAGTATTGTGAGTTGGAGTAGAACCCATCTTTGGGCCATTGGCATCCACCGTCCCGGTCCTTACAAAGGCTTATTGGATTATACTCCTGAGATAGAGGCCCGATGAGTTGGACTATTACCTATGTTAAAAAAATATAACATTTTATTATTATGATAATATTTTTGTAATGAAAAGGGTTTGATGTTTGTCTCATGTTTATATTATTTTTCTTTTTTATTTTTGTTTGAATTTTGTTGATTTTTGGTTTGTATGCTTCTTTTGATTTTTGGTTTTGTACTGGATTAATAATAAAAAAAAGAGGCTAATTAATCCTACAAAATCATTATTACTATTGATTCGAGACAATCAATCGGGTGGTTTCAGATTCAGGTCTTGTTGGACCACCTAATTTTCAGATTTTTGAATTCAATTTATTTTAGGTTCAATAATGGTTCATGTCAGAAAATTGTATTTCAACACCCAAAATTGTTGGGCTGGTTCAAGTCGTGTTGCGGATCTGTCAATTTCTACAAGTCTAGTAGGCTTACATTTTTTCAATTGTTTAGGTCATCTTTAACCATGATCCAAGTTGGATCGCTCGCTGACATGGCGAGTTATCCTTAAGTGATCTTGGAACTTTAAAGGTGATCCAAAGAGGATTGATGTGAGAGAAAAAAAATTTGGGATGGAGGTGATCTTGTGGATTGGAAAAGAGAGTGATCCATGAATGGATCATGAGTAGATCATGAGGTATTTCCTTTTTTTTTTTTTTGCCTTGAAATTAAATTACCAAACTCAATGTTTTTATTTTTCCATTTTTTTTTTGCTTGTTGGGTGGTGAATGATCCTTAGTTTTATATTGCCATTATTTGGGGTTTGCTCACACCTAATGTATTGCACCACTTTTTGGTGGTGGACCCTACCAATCCAATCCATTCATAGATTGCCTTTGCAGATGGCCTTATAGCCTAAAAACAAGGCAAACGTTCATAAAAGCACAAATGAATCAGCTCAAAGCATGCATGCTACAACAAAATAAGGCAAAAGTCAAGGCACAAAACATAAACACACAACACAGATGAAACAACTCAAAGCATGCGGGTTACAACAGAATAAGGCAAAACAACCAAGCCACGAAACATAAAACACAGCACAAATGAAACAGCTCAAAGAATGCAGAATACAGCAGAATAAGGCAAAATAGCCAAGCCACAAAACATGAAACACAGCAGATCGAACATGCTTAGCTCTTCAATTTTGCCTTCTTTTTCTTTCCAGCAAATTGTCTCTAAATTTCATCGTTATCATTTCTTTGTCATCACAAACTATACCTAATTTACATCCAATCTTTGCTGCTCTTCAAGCCTCGTCATCCAATCTATCCTGGAAGAAATTCATGGATACCTCCAAAACATCTCTATTAATCTATAAACCATCTTCCCTGCTGACGTTACGGAGTTTCGATATGAGACAATCAATCTAGTTGGCTCACATACTTGAAAGGTACAAAACCCCAATCCCCACCAAGTTTAAATGCATTTGTTTTAAATTTGATTTTGATTTGATTTGATAATTGGTGTAGTGATTGATTTGGATATTCTATTGTACTTATTTAGTTGATAGTAGCTTTAATTAGCCTCTTATTTGGTAACCCATTAAATGAAAATGTACCACGTCGAATAAGATTCAACTGTTTGATAATTAAGTTGCCTTTTTATTATCCTCCTCATATATATATGTTCGATTATGAAATGAAGACCACTATTCCCTTATCTTTTTTGGTGGCTTACTTAATGCTTTTTTTTTTTATTTTCTAGTTTATCATAACTAATTTGCTAATTATCAAATACTAACTATTATTATTGAGTATTATTGAAAAAAAATATAACTTATGATCATCGAGTATTGATATTGGCCGGAGTTAAAAGTATAGTTTATGTTAAGATCATATATATATATATATATATATATATATATATATATATAATTAATTGTCGTCTTTGAAAATCGTGCGGTCAAATTTCAAAAATTTTGACCACAGATTTCTCAATACATACAATGACTTGCTATATAAAATTACCACCATTAGATTTGTAATGAAAAATACTATCATAAAAATATAATATTATAATTGTAAATAACATATTATTTGAGAAATTATCAATCAAAAAGTGACATTGGAGACCGTAAAAGTCAAAATTATGACAATTAATATGGAACGGAGGAAGTATATATGATTATAAGTAGTAACTATTTATACAACAACAATGGTCCTCATCATAGTCCTGCAGACGCGGTGACGCGAGGTGTGAGAGAATTAGGATATAAACAGTCTTCCCCCTATGCACAAGAATATATGAAGGATCTGCCTTCTACCTTTACCAACCAACCTTAATCCTATGCGTTGTGTCGTCAAGAATGTCCCCATTATTTCTCATCATAGATCCCAAGTATCGAAACTTGTCTACCCTTGATACTATTGTCTCTGTCCACCCTTGATATACTACTGTCTCCCCAATGGTTATAGCCTGATTGTTGTCTTCCTAGTCTACCCCACTAAAGTAGTAACCATTCATAACCAAATAAAACTAACCTGGATGGAAATTTTATACAATAGTAATATTGGATCACAAAGTTGATTTTTCTTTGTTCTTGTAGTACTCTACTTAGAATTCATTCAGTTTTCTAAACTTGAAATTCTCATTTCAGATAGGTTAGGTACAAATTTTTACGAACTATTTTTATAAATTAAATTTTTTTTGTGCCTTATGAAGTTAACCCTTTCACAAAAAATAATATTTATTGAAGTAGCATTGTCTTATATCTCATCATACTCGGAGAAAACAGAACCACATGAGAAATGATGATGATCTGTACTCCCTCTGTTTCACATGCAATAACTATCTTTCAATACTCCGTTCTTTTATGCGGTAACGCACCCAAACGCAACGCAATTTACCGTAACTTACCGCAACCTAACACAAATTACCATTACTTTTAATTATTTCCACTGCAACTTAACACAATCTATCGCAACTAATCGTAACGCAACGCACAAAAGAATGGGAAAATTAATGTTCTTTTTTGATTGAGAATTTCTTATAATATATCTTATAAAAAAATATATAATATTGTAATTTTATGATAGTATTTTTTGTTACGAATTTAATGATAGTATTTTCGTATAATAGAATATCATATATGTTGACATATTAATGATCAAACTTTTTAAAATTTAACTGACGCAAAAATTAAAGTGACAGTTAAATAAAAATGGGAAGTGTATTATTGCTTCTAAAGTGGGCCTCTATATTGGGCCTAATAGTGGGCTGCCAAAGAAGTATCACTGCTACCCTGAGGTGGACCACATATTCATTCATACCAACAATATTTTCAAGTGAGATTTTTGCCCAATGATGATTCATATTAGGAGCCAGGCACCCTTAATCCAAATATTGTGCATCGTGGTGGTCTTCAAAAATGAGAATTTTCAACCCAAACATGGCCTTTTTTAGAGCAAAATGGAAGAAAATACCGTGAATAGATTCAAGTAAAGAATAAGATTTCTCGAGAACTCTACAAGAATATTGTAGCAGTCAACATAATAAAGAGTGTGTTGAAATTCTCTAGAAACTTGAGGAGAAAGAGAAGAATGGTGTGTGTATGAATGAAATTCATCCTTCTTTTACAGTGCTGTGGAGCCTCAACACTTGCCTTACAAATCCCTTGAGTCATGAACATAATCCACGGGATTATAATCATAATTGGGGGTCAATATTGTTCTGAGCTAATCGGTTAATAAGTAGTCAAAATATAATCCACACGTGGATTATATTAAGGCTAAAATCAAAGAGGTTCAAATTTGAGCAGATTGGGTTTGACACCGTCTGTGTCGTATGGACACGGCCCAAGTCAGATACGACACAACCCATGTAACCCTGCTCCAATTATAATCGAAGTTAATCGTTTAATCACCTTCATATCCGCTCTAATTATAATCAAAGACGAACTTTTTTAATCGGAATCATTTTTAGACTTCTTTTTGTTGGATTGTGATTGGATTTTTCAGCGTCGGAGCAGATTCACTTTAGATTCGAATATAACAGTCATCCCTAATATTTTCCATGAAGCAAATAAGGAGGTAAATTTGATAGCAAACCAACATCACCTTACAAGTAATCTTGTTATTTGGACTTGTAATCCTGCTTCAAAATTTCAGGAAGACCCCTTAATAGAAAACAATATATAAATTGAATAAATAATTGTCAAAAATTATAAAACTAGTCTATCAATCCATGTGACAAATAATAAGAAATAAAGAGAATAATTACATGCCCAAATTAGTCATATAGGCAAATATCCACACCAAAAAGCCTTATAGTCTTGTTTAGCTTCTCATTACTAGAGGTAACTTCTTCCCCTCCTTGAAAACATTCATTCTCTTTTCGAACAATTCGCAACAAATTTCCACAAGCAACATTTCTTCCCTCCGATATGCAGTCATTATCTTTCGAAGGCTTAGATCTATTTTCCGTTGATTCACACACTTGGTCATTGCATCCAGGAACAATATCGATCATGATAAACTTCCCGGCACCATCTTTAGCAGTATTGTCCCTCAACTCACATAAGTAGAATGCCACAATGTCACTGGCCTTCAGGTCCTTGTCCTTGACAAACTTGTTCCATCCCCTTGTAAACACGAAGCTTTCGCTACTCTTCCAATAGCAATACCTAAATTTCCAGCTCCTCATCGCCCTGTCGTACAAAATTAGCTCCATAACTTCCCCGCATTGTTCTTCTTGTTGCCATAGGTCGGAATTCAAATCCAAATCCAAATCTTGCTTTCCCTTTAAAGATAAACTAGTTGTACTAGGGAAGTACTTTATAGCATATCTTTTAGGGATAACAAGTCTATTGAGCTTACCCACATCACTAGGGGTAAGTTCCTTCCTAAAGAGCTCTTGACAAAAATACCCATCTTTTCCACCACCTTTGTAGCTTTGATTAGGGTATCTTTGGCAACCACTACTATCTTGTGAAAAGGAACTTACGTAGTCCAAAAACTTTGTTTGGTAGGATCCATCCTTGATCATATTCAAAACTTGCTCGATGGTGTATTGTGCTTGGAATTTAGGCTCATAGGCGAGAGATAAGGGGTCCCATGGAAAGTTCCGGTGGGGGTCGGTCGAGGTCCCACCGGGCCGTCGGAGCTTGACCGCGGCGCTATCATAAGCGGCAGCCGCCTCAGCCTCAGTCTTAAAGGTGCCAAGCCAAATCCTTTGGTGGTTGGCATAGATTTGGGCACCCCAATTTCCATTTTGTTGAGGGACAACACCTTTGTATTTTGAAGACGAAGATTTCCCATGATGTTTCTTGTGTTTGGTAGGCTTTTTTGGAGATAGAGAATTGGAACTAATTGAATCAGAGTCTTCTCTTTTTGATGAAATTGTGTTTGACATCCCCTTCTCCACCTTTTATATTTTCCTGCAAAAATTTTAAAAAAAAAACATTAGATATTAAATTGGAAAAAAAGTCCGACAAGATTGACTTCTATAACCATAACACTGCATATAAATTGTACCAATTATATTTTTACCCATAATTTTTAAAATTTATAAGAAATTGTCAAAACCTATTCCAAACTTTTTATGATTGATAATTAATAATATCTATAAAAAAAATTGCATAAAAAACTACAATAAGTACTGATTTCATCAAAAGCAAGATACATAAATTGTGTCTCCCCGAATAATAAAAACACTTAACACTTGACATAGAGGCACTTAACATTAGGAGGAAGAATCGAAAAAAGTATTATCTTGGGTAAGGATTCATCGAAACTTTCTCAGGATAACTAACATGGCGCGTAGGGTGGCTAGATTTGGCTGTGGCACAGGTTTTATTCATGGAGACTATGTGACTACAACAAACCTGTTTTTCTTATTATTGATAGCCAAAAGGCTTAAGGTTTACAGAGTACGGCAGACCGTATAATAAAACAGCAACCAACCAATTCTAAAAGAAAAGGTTACAATCAAATACTACTCAAATAAATAGCAAAGCAAAACAATCACACCAACGACTGCCAAAACTATCACAACTCAAACAAGTTGTTGAAGATCACTAACTTCATTTTGGTGGATCATCGAGGACTCTCACGCCTATATCATTGCCAATAATCCCAGCCATACGATCTATCTTAGCATCAATGTCTTCAAAACTATGACAAACCTGTTTAAGGAAAATTGGCGCCAGGAGAAATTTGTAAATTCAAAGTCTTAATTTTATTTCTTTCTGGTTGTCTATATTGTTCTGCTCCTTGTTGGCTCTTTCTAGCTGTCAATACCTAATTATTTAAGCTTTGCGAACTCTCACAATCACTTTCTTCAAGCTCTTCTCAAGTCTCTCACAGTTATAATCGATGATAATCCCTCGAGAACAACAAATTTCAAAGTGATATTTATATTATAAGAGACATAATCAAAAAAAACCTCAATCATTAGCTCACTAATTTATATATTTTAGTTGATAAATTGTCGTATTAGGTCTTATCTAAACCTACAACATATCCTATTGGAATTTTCTGTCTTTGTTTTTGTTTTTTTTTTTTTGTGAGATCTAAACCGTTTCAAGATTGAATCTTGGAAAAAACAACATTTTCTATCGTTTTCCTGATTTCCTTAGTATACTTAACCGACAATTCTTCTACTAATCTACTGATCTAATCTACCTAATAATTAGTTATCATATATCCGAAAAATTCTAAGGTAGTCAAATTTTTTCAACTACGTCTCAATATAAACCATTGATCTATATTTAAGAAAAGATTAGAACCATTAAATAATTTTATTTTATATATTCAATAGATCATTTAATAAAAAATTTGTAAAATCTTTCACATATTTTTTCATTATTTATGATAAATGAAAATAAAAATATATTTATTGCATAAAAAAGTATTATATATAAGTTGAATATTATAGTGATAAAAATGTTCGATCTAAAAGATAAATATGACTTCCTTTATAAAATGTAACAAATGCAAGATAGCACATTTGATTAACCATTTGCAGAGTATATATCTAAAATTTACAAATGCAAGATAGCACATTTGATTAACCATTTGATTTCGTAATATTGTTAGATGAATAATAGCATTTTCAATGGCAAGATCGGAGCTGAGGTGGCGGTGACCTGTCGCCGGCAAGGTCAAGGATGGGTCTGCAGTGTCGAGGGCAAGGCTGGGGGCAGAGTTTTTCTCGATGCTGAGCTCACAAGGCGAGGAAAATGCCGAGTTCTCACGGGCTTTTTAATTTTTTTAATTTTGTGTTAATTCAACAAAACGATGTCGTTTTGGGTAATTATGGGCCAATAACTAGGGCTTGAGTGAGATGGGTTATGTGGCTTGCGTGGGATGGGCTAGGTGGCCAGCAAAACACATGCAATGGCTATATTCCTTTTGGAAATATTGTCAGTGAAATTAATTAGTTTGGCCATTTGGGAATATTGTCAAAATAATTTATATTAATTTATTGACAATTTAAACATTGATTATTTTTTATTTAAGTTTTTGGTAAAAGTAATTACATCAAATAGATCAAAATAACTAAATTATTTAAATTATTAATTATGGGGTCTGCATGCAATTTTTTTTAATTATTTTATCCAAACTCAAACTCACCATTGAAAATCGAAGAGTTTAACTCTAACTCTCTTAGTGACCCTATAACTTCCACCTCATCAAGTGAATTAAACTCGCGCTTATCGTTGCGGATGCTCTAAACCGTTTCAAGATTGAATCTTGGAAAAACAATATTTTCTATCATTTTCCTGATTTCATAAATATACTTAACCTCTAATTCTTCTACTAATCTACTGATCTAATCTCATGCCTAATACTTAGTAATAGTACCATATACATATCCATCCATAACACAAGAAAAATTCTAAGGTGATCAATTTTTTTTAACTACAGTAGTCAATCATTGTGAAGCGTTGATCTACTAAAAATCAATTTGAACCATTAATTTATTTTTGGAAAGCACATATAATAAAATCTTTGTGGATTTTTTAAAATATTCTTTCTATACTCCTAATAAATTTAAAATAAATATTTTTAAAATCTTTTAAATATTTTTTCTATATTTATAACAAATGAAAATAATATATTATTTCGTTAAAAACGTATAGTTGAATTGCAATATGTTGTTGCAACGTCATTGATGAAGCTTATTAACGTTCATTACTATATGGTGTGTTATAAATTAATTTAAAGGCCAATAAATACAAAAAATATAGTATTTATATTCCATATATGATAAAATGATAAAAAAATACTACCTTTTTGATGAAGCAAATAATACTAGAATAATTAATTTGCTTTATCATTATTAATTAAATTATTATATAGATATTTATATTCCATGATAAAATGAGTGTAAAAGTTAATATTAATTAGAAATTCTAGTAAGTTATTAGCAAAAACATATCATTTGAAGTTTGAACCCACAATCTTGAGATATCTATATACAAACCTACACAATAGCTGTTGGAATTGCACTACTATGTAATTGACAACAAATTAAATATACGTAAAGTCCGCAATCATTCTATTTTTTGACGGAAATTTGCAATCTTCAGGAGGATTGTAAAAGATTTTCATGGAAAGGATTATTGGATTCTAATAATCCGTACTTTCACTCATTGGATAATGGTGGTCTGTACTATCACTTTATATTCTGGTGGTCCAAAAAAAAATATAATTGGATTTGAGTGGGACGGCGTGAGTTAAATGCGGTGGTTTTACGGCGTGGCGTATTTGGCGTATGTTTGGCCAAGGTTGACTTTGTTTTTGGGTGCCACATCAGATTAAAAATACATATTTTTTTAATTTTAATTTCCAGCTTGGATTTTGAAATATCGCCGTCTTTCTCTCTCTACCCTTCTCTTCTCTCTCCTACCCGTCCCTTTCTCTCTCTTCAACTTCACCCAAACTCACCCACTCTCTCTCCTAAATTTCCAGCTTGGAAGCTGATGACGGTGGAACGAGAACCACATCCATACCCAACTCAGAACTTCTTATTCAAAGCATAAATCTCAACAAAGGTTAGTTGCTCGATCGGGTTTGAATTGTTTTCGATTCTTCGATTTAGAGGTGCAAATGATAAACTGGAGTAGCTGTGTGATGTCAATGACAATCTGAGTTTGTAAACTTCTGGGTTTGAGTATATGGGATGCGAAATTGGGATCGGATCTGTGAAGCTTGCATTTTGAGGTCTAGTTTAGTTTTGGGATTGGATTCGATTTCTGCTTTTGTTTTGCTTGATGATTTTTGATGATTCGAACTGATTTGAGGGCATTACAAACTGAGTTCTTGTTGGTCGATCTTATTAACTCCAGATTGAAATTGGATTTGTGATTGATGAGTAATTCGATCTGAATTTCTTGCTGGGAATTTCTTGCTGGGAATCGAAACTGAATCGCCACTTCTTGGTGGTGAATTCCATTAGAGTTTCGATTTACTTATGCTGATTACTGCGATCTGGGATATGGCTTTTCTATACTGGGATTGACTGCATTCGTGTTATTTTTAAAATCTCTGGGTGCTCGTCTGGGAATTAAGTTCTCTGGGATTTGATATTGTGCCTTGCTTCTTCTTATTCGACTGGAATCTGCCACCACTGTGGTACTGACAAGACAAACGCAATCTACTGGTAGGAACCCAACTCCGGTGGCAAATTCGATCAAACCAAAAGGAAACCCAAAATCAGGGGGTCAACAAGAAAATAGAAAGGATGATCAAAATACTGTCATCCAAACTGCAATTGGGAAGAAATCAGCAGAGGAACTTATCCTAGAATCTTTTAATCAAGAACCGAAGAGAACTTATCCTAGAAATCAGCAGAGTAAATAAGCAGTTCTGATTTATGTTGCAACATGGAATTTAGGAGAGAGAGTGGCTGAGTTTGGGTGAAGTTGAAGAGAGAGAAAGGGACGGGTAGGAGAGAGAAGAGAAGGGAAGAGAGAGAAAGAAATTGGGATATTTCAGAATCCAAGCTGGAAATTAAAATAAAAAAATATGTATTTTTAATATGATGTGGCACCCAAAAACAAAGTCAACCCGGTTAAACACATGCCAAACATGCCATGTCAGAAAACCACCGCATGAACTCGCCGGCGTCCCACTCAAATCCAATTATATATTTTTTTGGACCACCAGAATACAAAGTGATAGTACAGACCACCATTATCCAATGAGTGAAAGTAGGGATTATTAGAATCCAATAATCCTTCATGGAATTCAAATTGTTTGCTAAAGATTGCATTAATAAAATAATAATAATTAAATTAACAGTTAAATTATTTTATCTACAACCAATGGTTACTATTCAATTTAACTATGATAGTAAAAAAAAATTAACTACCACAAACCTTCTCATAACACAAACATAAAAACACATCAACAACAAGATGAGGTTTATAGCGCCATAAATTAATACAGGTATATTATTCTCAAACCATTAAATTACAGATGAAAACTAAGGCATAATTTATAGCGAGTATATATACAACGAAAGAGATTCGAAAAATCAAACATGGATATTTAGCAAGCATTTGAGGAGGAAAAGAACATCTATAACATGAACTCTCTATAAAATGAGATTAAATTTATAGCATAATTTATATGTTCGAGCTAACCTCCGAACCACACGATATATTATTCTAGTAAAACTTAAATTAAAATCATATTTGAAATCATATTTGTGTTGCTCTTAATTGTTTGGTTTTCTGATTAGATGTATTGGTGATTTTGCTGTTTCCATAACATTATTACTTTTCTTTTAAAACTTGAATTATCGAAAAATACAGTATAATTTAGAGCATGTGTATAAATGTGCACAGGACACAACATAATTTATAGCGAGCATATACAACAAAAAAAGATTAAAAATTTGAACACACATAACTACTAATCCTAAAGAAACCCTAAACACATTATTCTTGAAATATAACTAAATTACAGTATTCATACAATAAAAAGATATCAATAAAATCAAACAGGAATTGAAAATCGACTTCAAATAACTAGGAGGAGGGAAAATATTTGTCTAACCTTTGAGTTGGATTGAAGTCAAACCCTATCTTGAATAAATAGAGATTAATTAGCTGATGAAGCTCGATGATTATGGAGGCTACTATGCAGTAAAGTAAATTAAAGCAGTAAAAAAAAGAGTTTTTGTTGGGAAATTAGAAGAAGGTTTTGAAGAGTAAGAATGGTTGAGATAAATTAAACAGGTAAAGATTAATTGTGTTGTTGGGTTAGTGTATATATATATAATTTTGGCTAGAAAAGTTAATTTTGGAAAAGATTTCAGGAAAAAGAAAGTGAAAAGTAATAATTATATATAAAAAAAACACATATATGTAAAGAAACATATATTATGTTATTATGGCAAGCTTAATCAAGGGAATTATTTTTGGAAATTATATTATTCTCTCTGAAAACATGAAAACAAGGGATAAATAATCAATCCCAAATTTGTTTCTTAAACTTCGTGCTAAATAATATTTCTGTCATTTATGTTTATTGTTTCCTAAATTATGCTTCTAATTAGGGTTATAATTTTGGTTTTGTCTTTTTTGTCAGGCAAGATGTCGTTTATTTTTTATTCTCATTCATCAATAATATCAATAATCCAAATAATTTCTTTGTTTTGTACTCACTCAATTTGTTTTTAATTGATATCAAGTTTGACCGTTAATTTTTTGATATATATAATTAGAATTGGCAAAATTTTTTATGACCTGAAATATTCAAATTGTCTGACTAGGAAAAAAACCGGGTCTGGATATAGATTTTTTGTCCGAATTTTGATATTGACCAAATCGATCGAATATTTGGACATAAAATTTCTCTTTTTTCTATTGTTCGAACTTGATTTTAGCTTTGTCCGAATTGTCCGACCGAAATAAAACCAGCTCCGGACATAAATTTCTCGTCCGAATTTTGACATTGACCTAATTTGTCCAACCCGATTTTATCCGGACCTGATTTTTTACCAACGCTATATATAATGATTTATCGTACAAAATTGATACCGTTAGATTTGTAAAAAAAAATACCTTAAGAAAAATATAAAATTAAAATTTTTTGATAAAATATTACATAAAAAAATATTGAAAAGAGATGAACCTTGAAAAGTGTGAAAGTAAGTTATTTATGTAAATCAACCACTCAAGTCTCAACTCTATTTATAGAAGTCCATGGAAGGGCTCATATGAAATTTCTCCAAATTCTAAGGCTAAGATAATATTATTGGTTAGTGAACTATGATGGGCTTTCTTCTATGTGTACATAACTGTGAATGGTCCAGTGTACATAGGATGACTGAACCCAACCCAAATTATTTCCAAGTTTCTATTGATGCAAGCCCATTATCCTTGCTTGATGTCCACCGCGGGCTTATTAGCCCAAATTTTTGAAATTTTTGCCAACTCTAACTGTGAATGGTCCAGCTAGAGTGTTTGACATGAAAAATCTGAATTGTCCGACCTGGAAAAATAGGGTCCGGATATTAATTTTTCATCCGAATTTTTATAGATTGAAGTGACCGAATATTCGAACATAATATTTATCTTTTTTCTACTGTCCGAACTGAATTGTTAGGCCGAGTTTGACCTGTATAAAACCAAGTATGGACATAAATTTCTCACTATATTTTGACAATTACCAAATTCAACGGATCCAAATTTAGTCACATCCAAATTTTTGCCAGTGCTATTCATGGCAATGAAGAATTGTTACCCCTATTTAATACAAGTAAAACCAAGTTTGAACATTAATTTTTCGTTTAAATTTTAATATTTATCGAATTTGACTGTACTAGGTTTAGCCGGACCTGAATTTTTATCCGCGCACGACAATAAAGAAACGGGAGAATCAAACAAAATGAGGATGAAATGAACCTGTCCTTGTTAACGACCAAAGGGCCACTTCCCACTTCAATCCTACTTCAAGCCCTTTTTTTTTTGTGGGTCACTTTGCCTTTCCATTTGTACCAAAAGCTCCCTCCTTTTTTTTCTTCAACAATCAAATTTCTACTTAATTTGTTCTTTCTCATCACTATCACTACTAGCCGCCTCTCAATTCTCATTTAATCAAATCCTCACCCTCCTAAATTCAATCCCCAAAACCCCAATTCAATTCTTTCATTCAATCTCATTCAGCTTCAGCAATGGCGGCTTCCCTCAATCTCAAGCTTCTTCTCCAACCCATTTCTCAGAATTACACCCATCAAATTCACACCCCATCTAAACCCTACTCAATCCCCACCTCCTGTTCATCTTCATCCTCATCTTCATCTTCATCTTCATCTTCATGTTCTTCACCCTTCACAGAGAAGCACTCCCGCGAGAGATACGAACGAGAAACCTGGGTTTTCGAACCCCTTTCTTCTTCTTCTTCATTCTCAAACCCTAATCAGAATCACGAGCGTGAAAACGACATCGCATTGCAGCTCCCAGAACTCAAGAAACTCCTCCAAGTTCTCAAGCAAAAAAGGGATCAATCTTCTTCTTCATCATCATCTTCTTCTTCTTCTTCTTCTTCTTCTTCGTATGGGGATGTGTGTTTGGTGGGTACAGGGCCCGGTGACCCGGATCTTCTAACCCTAAAAGCCCTAAAAGTGATCCAATCGGCTGATCTTTTGTTATACGATCGATTAGTGTCGCATGAAGTGTTGGATTTGGTGTCCCCAAATGCGAGGCTGCTGTATGTAGGGAAGACTGCTGGGTATCATAGTAGGACTCAGGAGGAGATTCATGAGTTGTTGTTGAGTTTTGCGGAGGTTGGGGCCAATGTCGTCAGGCTTAAAGGAGGCGACCCTCTTGTAAGTTTTTTGATCATTCTGATTGTTTGAGATGGGGAAATTGGTGTGGGTGTTTAGTGTTTGTGTTGGATTTTGGATTTTGGATTGGAAATGGGAAATTTGGGTGGGAATTGAAGTGGGTATTCATAGTTTTTCTTGTTGCTAAGCTTGGCTTTGTTTTGTGCTTGAATTGAATATTTTTGATGTGGGTGTTTAGTATTTGTTGTTGTGAAAGTTGGGTATGTCTTGGATTTGGATGAAAATGGGAAATTTGGGTGGGAATTGAAGTGGGTATTTGATATTCGTTGTTGCAAACTTGGGTATGCCTTGGATTTGGATGAAAATGGGAAATTTAAGTGGATATTGAAATGAGTATGCAATATTCATTGTTCTATCCGGAAAAAAGAAAAAAGAACTTGGGTATCTCTTGAAAATGAGAAATTGGGTGGAAATTGAAATGGGTATTCAGCATTCACTGTTGATGAACTTGGGTTTGACTTTGATTTGAATTTTTTTTATCTTTTGGTTTTTTGATTTAGGTTTTTGGAAGAGGTGGAGAAGAGATGGATTTCTTGAGGCAGAAGGGAATTCATGTTAGAGTGATTCCAGGTACTCATATGTGTCCTTTGTTTTTCTTGCTTCAATTTGGCATTCAGATAGCTAATGCTATTACACTGTATGTATATAACAGTTGTCAGATTGCACAAAATCAGAAATAGTAATGAATTCAGATCTCTAGTTACAAGCAACAGAGCTAGGAATTCATACTTGGGTGTTTGTTGTTGTTGTTGTAGACTCATTCTGTCCCTTCTTTGTCAGGTATAACCGCTGCATCCGGTATAGCAGCCGAGCTAGGCATCCCGCTGACCCACAGGGGCATTGCGAACAGCGTCAGATACCTCACGGGCCACTCGAGAAAAGGGGGAACTGACCCGCTTTTTGTGGCAGAAAATGCAGCTGACCCGGATTCAACATTGGTGGTGTACATGGGCTTGTCAACCCTCCCGTCTCTCGCCCAAAAGTTGATGCAGCATGGCTTGCCGCCCGATACCCCTGCGGTCGCCGTGGAAAGAGGGACAACTCCTCAACAGCGCACGGTATGCGTTTATTTCTTGGTCCCATTCTGTTAGACATCCTGCATAGATCTGTATGAGAAGATTTAGATATAGTCTTATTTGAGCATACATGTATATGTCTGACCCGGGATCAATTTTGGACAGGTATTTGCAGAGCTGAAAGATCTAGCTGATAGGATCGCATCGGAAGGGCTAGTATCACCAACACTACTCATTATTGGGAAGGTCGTCGCGCTTTCGCCCTTCTGGCTGTTTTCCAGTGAAGAAACAGCTGAACTTGTTGAGGCGAAGCAGAGTTTGTGATTCAACATCTCATGGGGAATGTTTTCGGCACAGTTTAAGATCTAGAGCTGCGTGTATTCACTGTTATCGGGTAATTTTGTGACCCACAAGCTCTCGGTATGTCACAGTCTGATCATATGTTCAGATCCAGATGAGATGACAGTCAGGAAATTGTTTGTAAGATGTGCAGATGTGCTGCAGATTTGTATTTCAGATGATCTCTAATGCAATAAATATATGAAAAGAAAATCGATTTGTTCTTCTACTTATGCTCATTCTACTTTAGCTCCAATGAACTTTGATGAGCATTCATTAGAGTACCGATCAACAATAAGTTACTTACGATAAAAAAGATCGTGAACTTCTGACCAAAATATTAAATAGTCTATTTTCTGCTGTATATACAACATATCTAATGAGCCCTAATTTCGACTGTTAAGCTAACATATTTGTAGCAATATGTACATTGGCTCCCCATCACAGAAGAACCCCAAAAAATACCACCAAAAATCTAAACCCACAAATAAAAAGAGAATACCCATTTGGGTCATGTCTTTGGGAACCTGAAGCTGTTGTCTTTTGGTGCACAAACCGACTTTCCGGTGAGTTTCCTTGGGGGCAAGTGATTTCTCATTTCCGCCCTCGGTCTGTTGGGCAAGGTGGGGCCCCTGTGGGGTCTTTGGACTCCGGCGGTTTGTTCGCTGGGGCCTGCGGGTTGGTCGCAATGGCATGATCGAGGTGTGGTCCGGGTGTACCGGGGAGCGGGTGAAGCCGAAGCAGAAGCAGAAGCAGAAAGAGGGCTGAGTGTGGTGGTGGTTGATGATGAAGGAACTCTCGTTCGATGCGCTGTTGATTGTGATGATGGCTTGAGATGATGCAATAGAGGGCTACTGATTGGAGAAACCGGGCACGATAGATGCTTTGGCATGTATGGATCACTGCATAGAATCAACAAAACCCGAAAAAGTTTCACAATTTCTATGTGTATGAATGAACTACAGACTAAAGTTAAAGAGATGGAAAAACAAGTGTGACAAGCAAACAAATAACTCTAGTTATGGGCCCCGTGTTTGCAATATTTGAGGAAATCTAGATACAGGCAGACTTAACTCGGCAAACATAACCCAATTGGACATAGTGGAGAGGATATAGAAAGAAACGGACCTGTAAACTGAACGAGGCTTGAAACGTTTCGACAACTGGAAACCCCCTTGAGACTCGAAGTGCATAGGCATTTTATCATGTCCCTTATCCTGAAAATAACCGGTTTTTTAACCGTCATACAAACATGTTCGAATGTAAAAACATGCATTGCGCCTTTAACTTCAACTATCAGCTTAAGCTTTGAGTTGAAATGGTTCCACATGGTATCAGAGCTCGGAACAAATATGCTTAAGCTAATAGTTGAAGACCCAATGCTGGTTTTACTATCCAACAAAATAGAACACGAACAAATAACTTCCCCCCTCCATTAGTAGAAACAAAGACCACATCCACATACCACATTGCATGAAGAATTGGGAAGAGGGTCCGGAGGCTCCGAACTAATAAAGGATCTTTCAAGGGAAGTTGCGTTACGGACGAAAGAATGCTCCAACAACTGCACGGCCGAGGGGCGCTTTAGAGGGTTTCGCTGCAAACATTGCCTCACAAAGTCCTTTCCCTCGTCCGAGAGGTTGGCCGGGATTGCAGGGCGTTCTTTGCTGTTCCCGATCTTGAAAAGAGCAGCAACCTATTTCATACCACACCATTTTTCCTTTTGGTAAGCAATTCGACGGATTCTTGGCTTTCTAAATCAAATCCAAACTAAATACCCTGAAACCCTAGGGGGGAGGGTCCGATGTAGCATCTTTACTTCTGAAATAAAAAGACTAGTTCCAATTTAGGTTTCAAAATCTTTCAGTACTTACTACTCCATGGAAAAGAAGTGAATCATTCGACCAACTCTTGGTTTTCTAATTCAAGTCCAAACCCAATACCCCGAAAACCCGGTTGCAAAACAAGGGGAGGGTCTGATGTAGCAGTCTTACACATAAATCGAAAAGGTCACAAAGACGGGTTTTGATTGACATAAGATTTCATAATTGTTCACTACTTACTACTCCATCGAAAAGACGTAGAAGATGTTTAGTTTAAAAAGACATTTCACTTTAGTCCATTTCAGTCTACTAAGGCGAAAAACTAAATTCACCAAGACTTGGTTCTTTCAGAATCTCGCCTAAAATTAGATTTCTAAAACACAAGATACTCACCCCTTCATATTGACTCCACGGCGGTCTGCCGGTAGCCATCTCGATCACCGTGCAACCAAGACTCCATATATCAACACCAAGATTGCAGCCATTAGAGTTTCGAATCACCTAAAGTAGTAACAGAAACCAGTAAATTAGCCCTAGGAATAGGTAAATTATGGTCCAATGATTATAAATAAGAGCCGAGGTGTGAAATATTTGAAAACCATGCTAACCTCAGGAGCCATCCAATAGGGGCTTCCTTTGAACGACAATTGACAAGGCTGCCCATTCATCTGCAAACATTCAGATAACATCTTTAACTTAATACTTCGATCTAGATTTCCGGTAGCCAACTATATTACAGGAAAGGCGAATGACACTTATTGTTGAGTGTTGAATACTTTAAGGGCATTTTAACAGATTCCACAACATTTTCAAGGCAAAAAGAAGGATCAAAGCTGCAAAAAGGATTCACGATTAAATTTTCACGGCGTTTTTCTACAACTAAAACGGTCCTCTGAAGACAAAACCCACAAACGAATCCTTGCTCATAGAATACCGAGATATATAGTCCCGTATGTTTCACAGCAAGTGTCATTTTACTAATTTTTGCGATACCAAGATGACTATTAAGGCACGAGAATTGGCTTTATAGTGACCAAATATGGTAAATAAGTTATATTGGAAATATAAAATGACAGATATTTTAAACTGTCTTACATGCTTAGCCATGCCAAAATCGGCCAATTTAACCAGACCATTTGGGTCCACAAGTATATTTGCGCCTTTGATGTCTCTGCAAGTAATAATATATTGAGAATAAATATTTGATATCAACCTCAAAGATTAGCTACACGCCTATAACCATTGTCCTTAAGGTTAAATTTTACGTATAAAAAAAATAAAAACAATTTGGTATTATTAAGTTCAAACCTGTGAACTGTGTTTTCTGCATGCAAATATGCAAGCCCAGACAAAATCTGTTGCGTGAAGCTACGAATAGCGGACTCCCCAAGCTGTCCATATTCACGTAGTAGATTGTGTATTGAACCACCAGCTACATATTCGAGATAAATGTATAGCTTATCATCGACCTGCAGGAAATGGCCGCCTTTAACGTATCAATATAATGCACAATGCCAAAATTAGAAAGGAGACTAGGGCACACAAAAGGGCTCACCATCTCAGACCCGAAATAGCGAACAATATTTGCATGCTCTAAGCGGCTTAGCAAAGCGATTTCCTGCCAGATTATGAACAACCACAAATTGGTTCACAGGAAGAAGCAGTAACAGTTATACTGAAAGCCGAATAAATTACCAAAACGAGAAGTTAAAAGGAAAAGTGTCCATGAACTGAAGTTTATTGACATAGAGAAGACGTACTTGGCGTAGTTGCTGTGCGCTTTCTATAGACTTAGCGTCATCTGAGAACAATACAACCTCCTTCATTGCACACATCCAACCATTTTCACTGAAAATCAATGAATAAAAAGGATAGGACACACGCAAATTAGCAGCTTGCTGAGAAAAGGTTCATCCGACAAAAAATGAGACAATCTTATAATCTAAAAGAATATCATATCATATTCGAACCTATTGAACCCCTTATAGACATGACCATAAGTCCCTCTTCCAATCAGTTGTCCCTTCTTCCACCGTGACACGGGTCCTACGGATCCCTCAGCGCGGCCCGGACTTCTCAGGGGACTGCGGGATGTACCTGCCACCGCCACGTGTCGAGCCGGGACTGTCCCGGTGGGCCGTGGCAACTTGTGACCCCGGGAGCCGGGGCTAGTCATTCCAGGGCTTGATATTGGGGAACACTCGGGACTGCACCTCCGACTACTTTGAGGCCATATGAGTTGTGGTGACACAATGTCTCCCCCACCGAGCGAGTTGTGGCCCGAGTTTTGTCCCGAACTTAGGCTCGAGCAATGGCCCGATAAAGGAACCGGGGGGCTTCGTGAGGGGCTCGGGACTGAGCTGTCCGGGGCGCTGAAGAAGCCGGTACGAGGAGGGATGTGTAGTTTGGCCATGTGGCCAACCACGGGTCCACGTTTTGCAGATAGAGGGGGCTTCCATGGCTCCTTTAGGATTCTCTGGGAGACAACAGGGGACCGATCCTTGTGCTTCATGCTGCGTGAGGCAAAGGATGGAGTCAGTTAAGAGAGTGTTTGGCAAATGGTCTATGGGGAAGAAATGGCTCATTCAAGTGGAGTAGTTTGAGTGTTTTGACCAATGGTCAAAACAATCAAAATTGGGGCTGAAAAGTGAAAAGAGCGGCATGTTTTGGAATTGCATATTTTACCCAAGACGTCACCAAAATTACGCGAAAGACCATTAGTAAATAATTGATACAAATTATGTTGAATTATTGACAATTGGTTAAAAATGGAAATTTACTAAAGACCTTTTTCAAAAACAACTTACTTTACCAAACATCCTTTTTTCCAAAAGCAACCAATTCAAATAGGAAATCTAAAGAACTAATTCCAACTATAAATAGGCAATCTAAACAGCCAATTAAGACTTACCCTTGAATTTTACGGGCCTTTTACCAAACAACCAATAAAAACACCCAGCAATCAACATCCATATGCCAAACAGGGCCTATAATCATAAAAAAAGGCGGGAAAAGTAGAAAGAAGAAAGACGTAAACAAGTATAATCCCACCTGGAAGGGCTGTTAATGGCAGTTACATTTCCGCTTTCAAAGTCTGACGTCTGTGGGCTCAGGAGCCGAGAATCCAGCTGATCCAGGGAGCTATTACTTGATACCGAGGCAGTAGCAAACTCCCCCCAAGCATCGGGAGAAACCGGCTTGTTATTACTATCTCTAGGAACCACGGAAAGAGATATAGGCTTAGAAAACTGTTTCCTGTCTAGCCCTAATGATGTGCTAGTTCCAGGATCATCACCCTCATCTACATTTGGCCGGGGAAGTGGTAGAGGCTGAGGTTGAGCATCATTGAAACTCTCACACCGGGATGCTAGTAAAGAAGGTGCTTCTGATCTTGAAACGGTCAACAATCCTATTTCTGAAAGGGTGTCCTTTTTCGAGTACCTCTCAGACCCTCCTACTTCAACAACCCTAGTAGCAGTAGTAGGAGTAGTAGGATGGTCTTGTGAAGAAATGGTTCTGAATTTTCTACGTATTGAGTCGATAAAACCCGCTTTCCTCGTTTTTGTTTTGTTGGTTTTGGAGGAAGGCTTATTCCCCCACCATGCAGGCATGTTTATATTTCAAATGTACAAAAGGAATGTGCTATGTATGTACCGTTGTTGTATCCACTAGAACTACCTGTTAAAGGTGCCATACAATCAGTAATAATCACAATGAAGTGTCATTTATCGGGCAACAACGAGAATGGGGACTAAATACATGATTGGTCGATGAAGAATAATTGAAATAAATGCAAGTTATGCTGAATGATTGATTTCCCTTACCAACTAATACAAAGAAATGTATGACCATGAGACCACAGGCCAAAATTGATATAAAAGATCCATTTGGCTTGGGATAGCATAAGGGAAAAAAAGAATAATTAAATCCATACCTAGACGGTTCCCCGTTGGTAAGGTTAAAATGAGTAGATGAAGCAAACTCATCCTTCCATTGACTATGTACTCATCTATAGATAGGGTTGTCAAAGTTCGGGTCATTTCGGATCCAGACGAATTGAATATCGGACGGAAACTTGATGTCCTACACCTAGTTTTTTTGGGGTATTTTCGGTTCGGGCAAGTATAAATTCAAGCGTGAATCGGGCTCGGACGATAGATATATGAAAAACATCGTGTCCAAATCTTCGGTCAATGACAAAATTAGGATGAAAAATCAATGATCGTTCAAGGTTTTTCTGAGTGGGACTAAAACGGGTATTCGGGAGGGCCGGTTTTTCATAGCCCTATCAGTAGACACGAAGCACAAGACAATCTAGAGACGAGTTTTGCTTAAAACCGATAGAATCCAAGCCAGGAGTGGGGCAAAAATCAGCAAAAGATCGCTTCAGTCAATTTTGAAACTTCAATACAGAAAATAAGACCTAGAGCAAGAAGTAAACCATCACAAATCTAGTACTCCACGTCTAAAGACCAAACCACAAACATTAGGTGCCTAAATATTCCAACAAGAGGCGTTTGTCGTTCATCTTCTTTCAAAATCTTCATCATTATCATGTCTAATTCGGACCAAATATATCAAGCATACCCAATGTCACAAAGGCATGCAAAGAGTAATTTACTTAGCTAACATCGATATCAAGTAATCACATTGGATATCACAAGGAAAACAGATCCAACCATAATGAACAAACTTCATTCAGTATAAATCCCAGAAAAATTCATGCATTTTATCAAACAACTAAAAGGATCAATACACAAAATTGTGCACCCAATTCACCAATTCCAACAACCCTTTGAACTAGAACTAATCCTACACCAAGATTTTCAAGATTCAGAACACAATGACAAACAAGAAAACAAAATTAAGCACCCAATTGATCAAAACCCTTGAATTCCAAAAAAGGGGGCAAAACAAAAACCCCAACTTTGAGCATTCAAAAATCAAAATCTGACAAAATTCAGCAAAACCCTCCATTATTCTCCAACTATACTATCAAAAAACCCAGCTCAAACCCTGAAAATACACCAAATTTCAGCCCAAAATTCATGCATTTTAAGGATATAAATACACAAAATTGAGCAACCAATCCACCAATTCCAAAAACCCTTTGAACTACAATTGATCCTACAGCAAGATTTTCAAGATTCAGAACACAATGACAAACAAGAAAACAAAATTGAGCACCCAATTGATCAAATCCCATTAAACCCTTGAATTCCGAAAAAGGGGGCAAAACAAAAACCCCAACTTTGAGCATTCAAAATCCCACAAAATTCAGCAAAACCCTCCATTGATCTCCAAAAATACTACCACAAAACCCAGCTCAACCCATGAAAATACACCAAATTGCAGCCCAAAATCCCAGAAAAATTCATGCATTTTATCAAACAACTAAAGGATAAATACAGAAAATTGTGCACCCAATTCACCAATTCCAGCAACCCTTTGAACTACAATCAATCCTACACCAAGATTTTCAAGATTCAGAACACAATGACAAGCAAGAACACAAAATCAAGCACCCAATTGATCAAATCCCATTAAACCCTTGAATTGCAAAAAAGGGGGAAAACAAAAACCTCACAAAATTCAGCAAAACCCTCCATTGTTCTCCAACTATACTACCACAAAACCCAGCTCAAACCCCAGAAAATACACCCAAATTACAGCCCAAAATTCCACAAAATTCAAAATAGCAACTTCAAGAACTTCAACTACTCCACAAGAACACATCTTTAGAATGCAAATGCGAGCAAAATTGAGAAGTAAATTGAGGAAATGAAAGCAAAGAAGTGGGTGAGTAACTTACTTACTTTACTGGTGAATGACAATGAAGGATGGAAGCATGAGAGAAGTTGCAGTTTTTTTGGGGAAGAGAGGAAAATAATTAACATGTATTTGAAAATAAAAGTGCCCCCCAAAAGAAATTTTTTAGAAAAATGATGATAATTAATAATGAGAAGATGGGGAGAAAGAAGAATTGAAGTTGCCCAACAAACACGATAGATTTGATTTGAAAGAAAATGAAAGAAAATGAAAAGAAAAAATGGGTATGGGTATGGGCATGGCAGACGTACGTTGCTGGGTTGTGGTGACGTCATCGGGTGTATCATCCGACGGTTGAAAATGGAAACTTGAGAAATGGGTTGAGGTGACTAGTACTGGTGAGGTGGATCGACTACTTATATTCATCATCAAGGTTAAAAGTGCTTTGGTTTCTATTTTCTCTAGAGTTTTTTTTTTTTTTTTTTTTGGTGGGGGGGGGGGGTTGTTATGTCTAGATTAGGGGGCTATCAAGAGTCTAGACTAGTTTCAGATTATTTCGGGTCCTGACAAACTATTAGATAAGAGAGTAATGTAGGATTGTTGAAAATTCGAGTTCGGGTCATCTTGGGTCCGAATAAATCGAATTTCGGGTGAAAAGTTTGTGTTTGATATCCAATTTGTTAGGTTATCTTTTGGGTCGGATTAATATTGTGTCTAGTGAATAAAACAATGGAAAATATTGAATCTGAATTTTCGATCGAAGTTAAAATTCAGATAAAAAAATCTATGATTGTCCCTTGTTTTTCCCTAGTCAAACTGAATAAGGTATTTCAATCGAATGGCTTTTTGACAGCTCTAAAATAGTACTCGATGTTAAGTTGTTTCAGGCTTAAATTTATATCAAAATTTGAATAAAACAAATAAGAAAGTTATTATGTTTGAAATTTCATTCAAACATATCAATATCAAAATTCAAACAAAATATTATAACTTTATTTAGTTTTCCTAGATCTGAATGAACCATATGCTCAAGGCGGATAATTAGTCTAGGTGGTTGGCTTTAGACATTATAGATAGATAGATGAATAATTTGCTTTTGGGTTTGGTTAATTTTACATCGGATATTGTCTATTATAATGAGATTTTATAAGCTTATGGTTTTTACTTGGTTAATATATGACCAGCTTAATAAGTTTGTTTTGCATTAATAAATAATTGTGAGATCAAATTATATATTTATTTACGCACAATTTTAAAGACAGTACTTTTAAATTAAGCTTTTAACAACTTTATAAATAAATAATCTGTATTTTTTACCTCATTCAACTTTATCCAAAATTTTTATCCAAACTTTTACACACTCACATGTTACCTACATCTTACTTTTAGCAACTTTATCCTAAAAAATAAAATTGAGTCAAACATATTTTATTCGTGGGAAAGAGAGGATAAATTGGTTTATTAGTAAGGCTTCACGTTGACCCTTGAGACAAAATTTCCTAGAAATTACCAAGTGCCATGACTATTTGTCAAACTATTTGTATTTGTTAAAGAAAAAGTATTTGTATTTGTTGCTATATTTTTAATTTGGAAAATTGTCACCCACTTTACTAGCTTTTCTTTCAAGTTTCCAAGATGTTTACATTCACTTTTATTTCATAAAGAAAGTAAAACACAATTGTCAAAATTTGTCAATGCATTGTATTCTTTCCTAAGTTATCATACTTTTCATACAATAATTACTCTATTTTGAACTATTGTAAAATAATATTTGAAATGACAAAAATGAACCCTTTCACAAAGTAATAGCAATTTTTTTGGTTTAGAGGAAAATACTTTTATTTTTATTTTTGTATGTTATTTATTTTATTACGATTTTTCTCATAGTATTTTTGTAACTTTTTTAATGACTAATATACTTTTATGATTTTGTGATAAAAAGAAGTACATAATTTTATTTTGCATGTTTTGAATTGGTTAAGAATTTCTTTTACAATTTCCTCCACATTTATGAAACCTATACAAATAAACCTAATTACCACATTTCAATTAACCTTTTGCGTTTTTATTTAGGTTGACTTTTGATCATTTAACTGCGATAAAAATATGATTAGATTTCCCTATGACTACGATAAAATACGCTTTCCATACATAAATAACTGTGATAAAATATGATTAGATTTACTTACACTTTTAATTCATGTCACTTTATGTTAATTGAGGTAAAATTGCTTAGAACCTATAAAAAAATATTCTTGTATATTTTTAATTTGGAAAAAGAGAATAATTTGATTTATTAATTATTAGCAAGTTTTCACGTTGACCATTGGGGTTGAATTTCCTAGCAATTACCAAGTGATGGTTATGACTTATGAGCCATGACAATGTATGTCAATGCATTGAATTGTATTTGTTCTTGTATATTTTTAATTTGGAAAATTTTGACAATTTTCCACCTGTTTTACTTGCTTTTCCTTCAAGTTTTCAGCATGTTAAGTTTACTGATTTCGTCTTAATATTATATCTGAAGTCATCATATATACTTTTCAGACAAGAAAGTAGAAACAATTGTCATACGTACAAAATAAATCACTAATTGATAAGGAAAAAAAAATAATAATGAAACTTAGGGCATATCATTTCCACCAATAAAATTAGGTAAGTTCCAACTAATTGTAAAATAATATTGAAATGAAAAAAAAGTAATGTTTCATATTTAATTAATTTATATGATCTTGGGAAGAATATCATATTTTATGATTTTATGATTGTGACCCAAACTACAGAATGTGTTATTAAATTATATTTGGAAAGCAATAATTGTATTCTTTTTCACAACTAACATATTTTTATGATTTTGTGACGAAAATAAGAGTTCATTAACTTTGCATATATTAAATTCGCAATGATTTTTTTTTATTTTTTTTACAACTTCCCAACATTTACCAAACTGGTATAAACTGATCACCTAAACTTAACCCAAATTTACTATGAAAAGAACATACACATAGTAGAAAACAATAACAATAAACTTTCAAGAGAAACACGCTTGAGCACTGTCTAAGAAAGCCTGATGTACGCAATCTTCCCCTATAAATTGATGATAATGGAAAGGATGACTCCGTCAGACAAACAAATTTTTAGGCTAATAAATGATGTATGTTGATCCAGCAAAAAGCCCATTCCAAGAGAACGTGCTTCAGCACATGCACAACCAAAACATTTTTACACATCAATGGACAAAAAAATTTCAAATCCAATGCTCAAAAATCCCACCACAAGACAATATATATATAATTATATATATAGGTTGAATGTAATACTTTTACTCTAAATTTTGCAATTTAGCGAGTCTGCTTCAAATCAATCCCAGTTACAAAAACCATTCCTCACCAACTACTCCATGGAAAAGAAGCAAACGAGGCTTAATAGGACATTTTACTTTAATCCATCGTACACCAATTGACAATGACAACGAAAATAATACTGCTGAAATTGCTTCAAAACTCAAATTTCAAACTCACTTCTGTCAAAAAAATTACAGATGAAACTGCTAACACCATATTACACGATTATTCATCATCAGAAATCGACCAAAGTTTCATCATCATCATCATCATCCTCTTCTTGGATTAACTCATTGAACTCGAGGATGCTTTGGTTCGGTTTTGTGTCTCTGCAGCTGCAGCTGCCTCGGCTTTGGCATTCTCGAGCAGAGACTGTTTAAACATGGCAGTCATCATTTCCACCTTTGCTTTGTCATCCAGTCCTTTGAGTTTATCGGCCTCTTTTTCGGCCATTTCAAGCATAGCTTGCTTGTACATGTCACCCAGCATCTCTCCCTTGACCTTCTCTTTCTCCATCTGCATACTCATCAGCGACTCCACTTCTTTGTCAATTGGCTTGAAATACTCCTTGATGTCTGCCTCCTGTACCCGGGCATGAGGGTAAGAATGATCGAGATTAAAATGCTGCCGTGAAAGTTGCAGAATATGTTGGGCTAAGTTCGGTTCAATCGGTCTATCAATGGACAGAAATGTCCACGTAAGCGGGACCCACAGTGATGGTGGTTGGTGTCAATTCAATCAGTCCGTATGACTTTGCAATTTATTGCGTGCTCCTACATTTTGTGCTCCAAATAGTGTGATTGTTCACTTGCAAATATCAAATTATTCACTCTCAACAGTGTGATTGTTCACTTGCAGATATCCTAAACTCCAGGTCAGGTAATATATATTGGTATGACTTGTTGTGTAAGCACTAAGCAGGCCCCACACTAGGTGGTGCCGGTTGTTGTTTAGATAAGTTCAGTTCCGAGAAACAGAGGGGCATTTGGCTGGTAAATTGTCCCGGTGTGTGTGGTTGGTGTTTAATGGATGGGGAAATTTTGACGTGGAGTCTACTATTTCACACTGAAACTCAGGAAACTTTTTCCCAGGGGTTGGGAATTGGGATCCTATCATCATAACAAACGCACCCTAAGTTCAAAATAACAGTCACTTTGGTTTTTTAGGGTCTCCAAAACGATACGTTGACTATCGTTTGCCATTTGTATAAATTTGCAAAGATTATAAGACTATATGAATCTAGTAATGTAGTTTCATATGATAGATCATAAGTAATAGTTCATAGCAATAGATAATTTGAGAGGGAAGTAGTCTACTTCCATGCATATTCGACAACAATCACATCAAAATATCAAATAAGAGGCATGTGCATTGATATAACAGCGTGGGAAACAAACTCACAATATCATTGAGACTATTATTGAGATTTTTCATTTCCTCTACCATTCGCCGGACCTCAGACAATATCAACTGCTCTGGTATCCTTTTCACAGCATCTCTCCTAGCTTGTGCCTACAAAGAGGAAAGAAAGGGACACAAGTAAAACATACTGACAGTATGAGACAACTCAAAAGGAAAATGAGCGGGAGAGATGAATAACATTCACATCATATTTACCACTCACGTGTTACTCTAAAACAGAAAGACAGCGTGTACCGGGTTTGATGTAGCAATCCTACCCCCAAGTTAGAAAAATTAAGATTGACTGGTAAAACAATATATCACACATACAGATACATCATACATCTCACCCTTACTGCCAAATAGTTTCATGAAAATTGTATTGCAAATTAAGCAATGGCTCCAAAACTAGAAGCAATGTATCATGCATACAGATATATCCATGACCTATCAAAAAAATTGTTCAAATCCATACCTACAACCTATCTAAGATAACAAATTAAAGTTCAAACTAATAATAAAAACTTTGTTCAAATTGAGTTCCAACTAAAGATTCCACTCAGTTTATCCTAACTACTGAATTACATCATCATATGTAGAGTGAACAGCAGATGAGCTTTGAAACTAGGCAATGAAGATGATTACATCTATATCTCTGTTTATCCAATTTTCAAGCTTTGACTTTCAGCCGACTGATAAGCACATCTGTACACGAAAGCTAAAACGGGCACCAATAAGAACAGCAGTGGAACTCCTTATCAGAAAATGTTTGGGCAAAAAGGCAGAATTTACTGATTAGTCCACAAATTGATGATCCAAGAATTTACCAATGATCAGAAACCTTCACAAACAGCGCCAAAATACATTCATTCTTCCAAGTATACTGAGGCAACTTCATACTTCATAGGTAAATCATCAGATATGCTTTTAACACAACATTCTGTTTTCTCATTTGATAGGAAAATTGAGATGCCTTTATATATCCCGTACGCAAATGTAAATATGCAATTAACTACGCATTGGAACATTTATATATCCCTTACGCAAATGCAAATATCACATCTATATGCAACCATTCCTAGTATTGCAGTAAGGTACAGGATAAGCCTATGCTGAAGTATTCTTCAAATTGGTATTCTAACCAGCGAATCATATGTGGTTACCCTAACAGATTTCTTTTGTATTTCCCAACGACAAGGTAAACAATATCTCATCTAGGGCAAAGTTAAGCAGAAATTCCAGCAATGTCATTAATCACAATAGGGAAAATAGTTGAACTAAATTTCCTCCCAAATTCCTAAAAGCTAAAACCATGCCAAAATCCAAGCAGAAACACCAAACTCAAACTCAATCTGCATATAGTAACTGGAATTCAAAACCCCAAAACACAAACAGGAACAAAATAGGGGCTAAAATGTGACGGGAGAAGAAATTGCACTGATGTCAACAATCATGCTAGAGAAAATTCAAACCAAATTTCCTCCCAAAATTCCTAGAAACTAGCCAAAATCACAAGTAGCAACACCAAATTGAAACTCAATCTGCATTTAACAATCAAAATTCTCAATCCAAAATGAAACCTAGCGAAATTGGGGAAGAAATTGTACTGGTATCATAATCACGCTACATACAATTTCCACCCAAAATTTCCAGAAACTAGCCAAAATCACAAGCAGCAACAACAAATTCAAACTCAAATCTCCTTACAATAACCAGAATTCAAAACCCAAAATGAAACCAGGCAAAATTGGGGAAGAAATTGCACTGATGTCATAATCACGCTACATACAATTTCCTCCCAAAAATTCCAAACCACGCCAAATTACACACAGCAACACCAAACTCAATCTCAATCCGCATAAGACAACCTGAATTCGAACCCCAACCAACAAAATGGGGAGCAAAATTAGGGTTAAGAAAGAGAGCGGAGAAGAGAAGGATTACCAATTGGAGCTGCTTCTCAATCTGCAATCTGTAAGATCGAATTCGACGCTCTTCATATCCAGAGAGAACTCGAACATAAAACATGGCTTTCCGTGCGTAATCCAGCAGCTTATTCATGGTGTATCACTGTATACCCTATCAATTTGTCTTCTCCTTGCACTCTTTCAAACCCTACTCAATACTTCTGATATTGAATTGATTTATTGATTGATTGATCTAAAGAGATAGATAGAGATGGAATGAGAGGGAAGACGGTGGCGTAGACGGCGGAGATGTCGCCGGAGATGGTGGTTCGGGGCGGAAGCGCGACGATTGAAGAGACTGGACACAGGACAGCGGGTATGGTCAAGGACAAGGAGTCACTGAAGTTACAAGCGGAGGGCATTTTGGGTATTTCGCATGATGTCGAACAATCAAAACTCAAAAGCTGTATAAGGTCAAACCTTGTCACTCGGGTCGGGTCAAGTTGAGCCGATTAAGGTCAACAAGATACGGTTTCGGGTTAGGGCTTTTGTGTGGAGGGATGGCCCATAAAGTAAATGGACCGTAAAGTTTCAAGCTATACTATGAAATTCTCATCTATAAAAAAATATTAACATTATTTTTTTTACATTTATTATTTTTTTACATTTTTGTTCGATTCACTAAGTATAAAATTTGCTCTAAAACCACCCAGAATACAAAACAAAAGGATAAAAAAAATAAAATTGATGTTTCACACAAATTAAAACTTCATACTCTTGTTTGGAACTTTATGGTCCCTTTACTTCACGGGTCATCTCTTGGGGGTCAATGACCCTCCGGATTATTTGTATTGGGTCTTTTGGCATTTGGGTTGGATTGAGTCGGTATGTGAGTCATATTTGCCATGTTGTCAAAACCCAACTAATTTTGGATTAGAGGCCGCAAAATTTATTTGAATATTTGAAATTAAGTTGTGAAGTTTGAAAAAGTTCCAAGCAATTATCGCTTTTTTATCCAAATTTTAATATCGATCAATTTGATTGACCTAAATCGATGCAGTGACAACTAATAAAGGCAACCCATATAATTCTCATATAAATATTTACTTCTATATACAACTTTATATTTCTGTTCCAAACCAATATATATTTGTCATATAAATGTCATATAGATAAGTTTTGATATGTTAAGTACATAGCATAACCGATCCATTGAAACAACCGCACTTGAAAGATTTGAACGCTCGACAAACCATTATGGCACAACTAGGATTATCCTTCTGGGAATGTCATGCTTCTATACTATCAGTATATGATTTTATGAGCATATATGTATAACTATATAAATATACATGTATAAATTCATAAACATACTCATAAAATTAACAAATATACACATTCATCAAATTGATATAACCTATGTATAAATTATAACTCAAGTTACATGTATGCATAATGCATATGATCAAAGAACAAGTATGACATACATAGTAAACACCATATGAATTATGAAATCTTTATGACATGCATGAATAGATATGACATACAAAACCCTGAACCACTCCACACCCACACCTGCACAAAAATTAGGTCAAAAAACTGAACAAGGTGATGGATGAATGATTCAACTCCATAACAAATAACAATAGAACAAATAGATAGAATGAATATATGGCATGATCATAATTTCTGAAGCTTCTGACTACATTAATTTACACAACTGTCAATGAAAAACTAACAGGACAGACAGTAAGTAAGGAAGGTTGTTCTACATATGATTTCCCCACTTTTCTTCTTTTCTTCTTTCTTTTCATGAAACGGGTCCTTCGGTGGGACCCGCTTCGGGTTTTCTCGGGAATTAAAATGTACAGTACAGAGCGACGAAAGATAAACGAAATTAAGCCCCCCCTTGTGTTTGTTTTGTTTTTCAAGGGTCGACTTTGCCAACCACCTCGTCATCACCATCGCTCGAAGCATAACCATCTTCGCTCAGTTCCTCTTCGCTGGATTTGTCGTCCTCTTGTGCTGCACCGATGTCCTCTGGCTTTGCGTATTTCTCGCAATATTCTGGGGGAAAAGGAAAAAAAGAATGACATTTATACGAGTTACCGATATTTATGTGTGATGAGGTAAGACTATCTACTTATAGATCAACCGACGCAAGTGGGACCCACACTCAGGGTTGTCGGTGTGTTGTGTTTAGGGGGCGTTTGGTAGAATCCCGAGAAACGTTTTCTGGGAAGAAACTTTCCCAACCCCCTAGAAAAACTCTCGTGAGTCCTGAGTATGAGTCAAATAATGGCCCACGTCAAAACTTTCTCAACCCCTAAACACGACCCAAACATAGGAAAAGTTTCTCAATCTAGAACATCATCTAACCAAACAGCCCCTTGCAAGAGTAAGCAAGAACCTACTTACGACTCTCAACCAAACCGCATGTAAGTGGGACCCACACGGGGAGGTTTTGAGCGAACAAGAAAATAGACCGTCGAGGTACCAATGATGCAGATTGATTGATAATATCTCTAACTTCACGCAAAAGTAACGTCAAAACTCGAAAGCCACAATGTAAATACAGTACAGAGAGTTGAGTTCAACACTATCTTACACCACAAAAATGTATATTGATATTTCAAGATGGTATCAAATATAGACCTATACATATGCAAGTCAAGTTTTCCTACTTTTACGGGTGGGAACTACAAACTTCTTCTCCTAAAGCGATCCAATAGAGACCAAAATTTGACATCTGAAAGAAGCATGTGGATTGAAAGACCTATAACTAGAATATTTTTACCCGACGTCATGATCGTGCAGAAAAGCCTGGACAAAGGGAGAAGAAGGACGTCTACATAAACATGACAAAGTAATAATTTAGAGCCGCACTCACCTCCATAGTTCCAAAGTTTCATGTTACACCATATATAGTTAGAGATAATCTCCTATTATTGAGTTAAGAAACACTAAGCTTGCGTGGTTTAAATGTTGCATTTGCAAAGAAAGTTTGTACTCTTGCAAAAAAAAAAAGGAAAAAAAAAGTTAACTTCTAAGATCTATAACTCCTAATGTAGGTCTCGCTTATAACTCCAAAAGCACAATTTCCCAAATAGCCTCCCCTCTTCATCTTGTAGAGGAATTCTACCAGCACGCAACAACGAGTAGCATTGACAATATCTCAACAAAACCAATTCCATATTGTATGTTACCAACAATGAACGAAGGTAAAATTTTGTGTTGTGAGCAATGTTGGAAGATGGGCAACGATGTTGATAACAATGAAGGAAAACACAAAATGTGAAATAATGGGCTGTATGTGGGAGGTTATAGTGATATAGCTCCCTTCCCTTCCTATGTTCACTCACTTGAGAACTGGTGTACATTTTCTTTCTTATAAAGGGTAAGTCGGCCAACCCATTGCACCCCTATCTCAAGAGTAACGACTAACGACGGCGGCAAGATCTATAGGCTAGGGATAAGGGATAAGGACCAAAATCTCCATTATAAGCAACCACCGGCAAGCTTTATAGGGTAGGGATAAGGGTAAGTACCAAATTGCCTATTACAAGCAACCACCAGCAAGCTCTATAGGCTAGGGATAAAGGGTAAGTACCAAACCGTCCATTACAAGCAACCACCAGCAAGTTCTATAGGCTACAGGGATAAGGATAAGGGGTAAGTATCAAACTGTCCATTATCAGCATGGCCTATCACCCCACAATTTCCACACGTGAAAATTTATGGCTTCCACCGTGGTTTGATCCTTGGTGAGGATTTAGGGGTTTGGAAGATGGTGTGATAGCCTAGCCTTTAGTTGAAATTGGTTTACATGTGAAAAGGGAGCGGAGGATGTCCCAGTACACAAGTCACGACACTGAATGCCTTAAATATGAACTACGAACGGTATGTGAAAACCCTAACATCAAAGCCAACTCTAATCGAACCTTAAGTTTCAAATCACAACACAAATACACCAAATGATTGTTGATTTGACCGTCAAAAGCCATTCTCAAGTCAAATCCCAAGGATCCTTCCATGTAACAAGGATGACAAATTGACATGAGCATTAGATGCTTTACTACTGCATACTCATCATTGAAGAATAATAAGACCTCAAAGCGTATGTCCTCCAAAGTAGCTGAATTTACATTCACAACGAGCCTCAACTTCAATCTAGAACATCCAAAGGCAATAACATACAAAGCCCTTTGCAATTTATCAAGGCTAATTCACTTTTGTTGAACTCCTTATCTCATAACTAACTAATTCAATGACAATCAATACGAGATAGCACAAAACATTCAGTAACAATCACATGATAGTATTGAGTATCATTCTAAGAAGCATATTACCTTTTACTTTCTGCTCATAAGCTGTTTTATCGCGCATCATAAGTGCTGCCGCTTCTCCATTCAAAGGGTCTGACGGGTTGGGGTACAAAAGAAGCTGAGGGAGAAACACTTCAAACACATTGACTAGGTCTGAAAACACGAAACATGTCAATACACACAATTCGGATTCGCCAATAATAATCATACCAACAATAACAAATCTTCAATCTAGATATGATTCTTTTGTGCATTATGTTACCGGGACTCTTCGTTTTGACCCACATACCCATGCCACGCACTCATGGTGCATTTGGTCGAAAAACTTTCCAGGGCAAGTTGACAAACTTTCTCATGTTTGGTTGTACTTAGTGGATGGGAAAAGTTTGACGGTTGTCCCATTATTTCACTCTCAAGCTCAGTAAACTTCTCCAAGTGGAAGGAAGAGTTTTTCCCCGGAAAGTCTTTCTAGGAACCTACCAAACGTACCCTTAGACATGGGGAAGGACACTAGATTGCCCACTTTCGACCAAAAATGCACGCATTTTTCAGAAAAGCACTGAGTGTGACATGACACCCGTATCGTTCTTCGACATTTGGATATGGGTATGGTCAGAGTCCAGGTAACATAACTACACGACAACAAAAGTAGACTAATTTCATACCAAACATTGGGCTCCATGTCTGATTGATGACATCCAAACATACCGATCCCGACCTGAGAATCAAATGCAAGAGACGGCGATTTAGCACTTAAGCCATCAACAACTTCCTAAGAGAAATCCAAGAGACATTAGACATTAGAAGCTCACATTTCATCAACATTTGGGTGATATATCTTGTTGATGAATCCAATGGATGGAGACTTGTATGGATATGCATCTGGAAGTTCCACCCTTATCTTCCACACACCTCCTTGATACGGGCCTGTCAAATTCGAACAATGTCGAAACATTTCTTTGTTCCATATCAAAGCTTCCCATTACATAAAACCCAATTCACCAAAAACTATGCAACTCCTAAGAAAATTGTCTAATCATACATCCTAAGCTCCATCCAATAGTATACCCCTAATTTTCGCAATTCAGAGAGATTGGTTCCAATCGACCCAAGATTTAAAAACCGTTCGCTACCAAGTAGCTACTACTCCATGGAATCTAAGCTCCAATACTAACTTCCAAACACTTTGATCAGTAACAACTATCAAGCAAAACCCAAAAACATCAATAGGTGGACCAAAAACATCACCAAAAAGGGTATTTGTATGACATCAATAAACAAACAACCCAAAAATTGGGGAAAACATCAATTGAAGACTTCAAGAACACACAGAAAAAAAAAAAACAAACAGCCCAAAAAGGAGCTGGAAAGTGCTGGTTAAGGGTTGAATCTACAATTGATAGATAACATCCATGGATGCTACTCAAAACCATTGAATTTATGAAATCAAAGCAAAACAAGACAAACCCACAAACAAGTTCTTGCTCAATTTAACATGAATTGCACAACAACAACAACAAAAATCTCCAAACAAACTATGAAAAAAAAAAAAAAAAAAAACAAAGTCAAGATATGTATAGAGTAAAGATGATATACTCTCATTTGGTCCATGAAATATGACATAGAACTCTTGCATGCCATCATTGATCATCTCCACCTTATAATCACTCATCATCCTAGTCCAAAACAATTCAAACCCACCAAACAAAATCAGAACTTTGACACATAAAACACACAAAATCAAACAAAAATTGAACAGATCATTTCTGGGTATTTACAGTTTCATCAAGTCCATCTCGCGGCGCTTGCTTGGAGAAGACATTTTCCCCCCTTTTTTTTAGGGTTTTTGGGAGAACTAATTAGAGAGGTAGAGAGAGAGAGAAAGAGAGACGAAAAGGGTATATCTGAATTTCTGTGACAAAGCAAAGGGGAAGCAAAAATGGTTTGGAGGACATCCATGAAAGCAATGAGGATATTTATATATATGGGCCATTTTCACTTTTTTTACCAATAATTTTTTCTATAAATATATAAATAAATAAGATGAAAATGAATAAAGTAATTCATATATGCAAGTTCTGGATCCAACTCTGGGAAAAGGTGGACGGAAGTGTTACTACTTACTGGGTTAGAATTTGACAGAGAGATGATGTCTGTCTCTAACTTTCTCCATTTAATTTAATTTTCTACCGGAGATGAATCAATCCAGAAAGATGGGATTTTGCACCTTTTCCCCCTTTGAATTTTCAAAAAAAATCATCTCTTTTTTTAAGAAAAAATTCAGTTAGGTATAGGGATGTGTCAAATTTATGGATAAAAAGTAATTGAATGAAAGTTATTTTTTGATAATTTTTGGTAATTTTTGAGAATATTTGGCAAATTTACCTTAATATATCAATTTTTTTAACTTTAGTAAATTTAGATAAATTCAGTTTACCCATAAATTTGATAGGCCAATCAAGAAATTAATATTTATCCTACTTTGATTTTATTGTAATAATTTTTAAGACTTTCGTATTTTGAAAATACAAAATTTTACCCTACTCGACTTAATGTTTATTTGATTTTTACAGCACTGTACTTTTAAAATACTCCATTCTTCCGATTTTATTTGTCATGAATTAAATATTTCCCAGTTTTCGATGTTCTTATTTAACTAACAATTTTACATGTAATATCTTATCAAAAAAGTTACAACATTATACTCATATGATAGTGATTTTCGTTGCAAATATAATGATATATCGATAAATATCCAATAACAAATGTGAAATTATAACGATCATTGGGGGGAAAAACTCAATTATGAACGACAATGGTTTTATCACAAAATTGATACAAATTGATTGTTTACTGTTAATATATATATTCCATTTAGTCTCATGGACAAATCTAAAATATTTTTCATATTTTAGGAAATTTACCTATTTATTAAGTAAGTCTCCCTAATCTACCTTTGTTTATTACTGATGTATAAAAGTTCATATCCACATATCTTAAATTTGGATTTTGATAATAATTGACAAATCCATATCCATATACATTAAAAATGGGGGGACAAAGGATGAAGACAAACGAACATTGGAGAGCAGGTACAAAGTGTTGAGAAATTAGAAAAGAAAAATATTAGTCCATAATAATTCAAAATAGAGTCATTCAATATATTTTCAGATGTGGTGCTCCCAAAAATTATGTCAAATGCTTTAAGTCGGTAAATATTATTTGCACTCGCTTGGTTACCAGGAAATACTGCAATAATCTCACTAACGTGAGGTCTAAAGGAATTCGGTTGTAGACAATATTATCCCATGCATAGGAGTGCATGAAGATACTGATTTAGGCGGATCTAAGAAACAAAAACTTTTTAAAAACCTAAAACAAACCAATTTGAAAATCATTTGAAAAACTGCTCGATATACCAAGAAAACGAATGAAACGAGACTTTATACTTGTACATTCCAAACAATGCGAAGTTAGACAGGTGAATTAGAACTAAAAGACACAAACATAAGGAGAACATAAGAAACACAAAGAAAGCACAACGACTAACGACAACCTACTGACAACCTCTCAACCAACTACCTTAATCCTAATCCGCAAAATGCCCATATTGAGTGGCATGTCCCTACGAGGCCTTTGTGCTGCAAATCACCTCTAAAAACCTCCATCATAGACTTCCTATGCCTCCCACACCCATAGTAAAGTGGCAAAAGCGCGAAATCTTTACACATATCCGAATGAGAGGATCCTTACCCCTCCTAAACACACGACAAAGTCATCTTTGTAACGCCCCAACCCCTCCCGGGCCGCGGACATTACCGATAACCGCTTCAAGGATCGTTGGCTGGCCCCACAAATCACCACAAGTCTTTCCAGAATTCTAGCGTGCTTCATCCTCGCTCACACGCTACCTGGGAAAACTTTCTAGGAGGTCACCCATCTTAAGACTACTCCCAACCAAACACGCTTAATTGAGGAGTTTCCAACGGATGAGCTGCCATAAAAGACGGTGCACCTTGGTGATATAAGAAGTCATTTCAATCTTTTTAAGACACACTTAACCATATATCCGGGGTGTTACAATCACCCCCCACTTAAGCGCACAACATTCTCATTGTGCCACAATCCATTCCATAATCTTTGACAGGCTAGGTGATTACCCGTGGATCTCCCCTCCATTGGCGCAGTTCACTGTCGCGGTCTCGATAAGTGCTTCATGGATCATTGATTGACCCCGCAAATCACCACAAGTCTTTACAGCGTGTTTCGTCCTCGCTCACACACTGCCTGAGAAAACTTCCTAGGAGGTCACCCTTCCTAAGACTACTCCTAGCCAAGCACGCTTAACTGAGGAGTTCTCAATGGATGAACTACCATAAAAAAAAGGTACACCTTGGTGATATAAGTAGTAATTTCAATCCTTTTAAGCCACACTTAACTATATACTCGGGGTTTACAATCTCGGTCTATTCTACTACAACTTATCTTTAATAAAGATCACCCCTAACTTATCACACACGTCATTTTTAATACTATTCAACTTGCTGAACCCACAAATCCACCGAATGATCCTCGCTTATGCCATATTTAACCTTTGATAATGCGACCTCTTGGTTGTCAACACTTTGAATCATATAACATTGATGGTCTAATCACCACGAGATAGATTTTACGTTTAAGTTGTATCCTCTTATCAAACAACATTCCAAAGGTTGCCTTTCACTTTTACGATCCAAGTTCCGACCTTTATCCGATACATCATGTCATGGTTAATATCCCTAACATTTTGCAAAATATATCACAAATACCGAAATTTCACCCTTGAGATTGTAACGCCCCAGCCCCTCCCGGGTCGCGGACATTACCAATAACTGTTTCAAGGATCGCTGGCTGGCCCCACAAATCACCACGAGTCTTCCTAGCTGCACCTTAGTGATATAAGTAGTCATTTCAATCCTCTTAAGCCACATTTAACCATATATCCGGGGTGTTACAGAGATAATCACCCCTTCAATGGTAATAACTTGGTTGTCGTCTTTTCACAAAAAAAAAGAAGAAAAAACATTAATCAAATGACCAAACAACATCTACATTAACGGTAAAGAGAATGGTCGGAAAGTTTCAACCATTTCTACCTTCGCTATCAAATTAGAAGAAGAACAAAGCAAAACTAATTACTAATTAGGAATTATAATTATTAAAGAGGTAATAGTCAAATAGTAACCACTCGTATCATCCAACATTTTCAAGTTTTGATGGAAGCAAAGATTTTCATTCGATGAAAATTATGGAGTTGATGAGTCATGTTTGTCATAGACAATATGATATCTCATCCAATTACCCCTGAAATTTGGGTCGCCTGAACAGGCCAAATTCACCAAATAAAAAAAAGAATCATAATTTGGGCAATGTATTACTATTTTTTTTTTGGCCCAATAATTAAAAGGTAGATCTGTAACTCATCCATTATAAATTTTTCATTTGTGCCAAATTCAAAATCAAACTATTTAAAATTATATGCTACTACTATATTGTATCTAGTAATCCTACAATGGTGCCTTAATCTATAGTCATATCATCTTTAAACAAATGCATTAACATGGGAAAGGTGTGGATAACTATGAAGAAAGCACCACCACCAAGCATAAGATTATCAATTCAATGCACAAAGACATTATTAATTAATTAATATTATTATTGTTATCATTAATTGTGCTTGACTTGTCCTTGATGTGAAGTTTATAATAAGAAAGAATTCACCTCTATTCTCCCCATTCTACATCTTGTCTAGTGTAGAAGAGGCACATCAACAATAATTCAACACTTTGGAACTTGGAATAATTTTCTTAAAAAAAAACAAAATCTAAAATGAAAAGAAAAGAAAAAAGAAACCCTCTAAAATGGGTTTTGGATGATGAATAATTTAATATTCCCTCATTTTTATATTATTTGTCACTTTAGATATGATTCAGAAAATTAAAAAACATCCACTCTACATTTATTTATCTCAATAGAAATGTGAAAACATTGAATAAAATGACGAATAAAAAAGGGAAAAGGTGAATAAAAAGGAAAAATGGATGAAAAAGATGTAATTAATAAGGTTAATTTGATAAATTAATAATTAATGTTTTATTAAAATTATAAAGTGACATATATTATGACAAAAAAGAAAGTTAGTTAAAGTGACAGATAATACGGGAAGAAAAGAGTATTACTTAGTGTTAGTTAGATGAATTACTCTCTTAAGTCTTTGATATATATCAACTTTCTGTTTCTTTTATAATTTCAATCAAATATAAATTAAATGACTATTGAATCATATTTGTCATTGTTTTACCATTTTCAATAAGATTAATTACTTCATTTGTCAATGTTTATTATTTCTCCATTTTAAACCCATTTTTCCGAGTCCATAATTGCTTGGACTTTAATATTTTTATATAAAATTTATCAAATTTATCCTTTCCTAATAAAAGTTGCATGTTTTAGATAGGTTCAAAGGTAATTCAGTAACTTCGTCCCATTTTCTCTTCTAATTTTCATAATTATCTGGTATCTTCAATTCTCATTGTCTCAAAGTAACACTTAAATAGGGATAGAGACATTAGATGAAGTATGAATAATTTTCATCCATATGTTCATGGACTATATTTTTATTGACATCTCCTCGAACTCTTAAAAATAACACCCTTTAACTAGTAGGAAATGGATGGAATAATTAATAATTAAATTTAAAATATTTATATAGATCTTTTGTATAGAATTAATAAATAAACTGACAAATAAGAATAATAATAATTTAAGTTAATACTATTTTTAGATTTGGGATTGCTTGAACTTTAATTTTAAGGGTGACGTGTATCTTCCTATATATATAAAAAAAGGTGACGTGTGGCTCAAATGATTCACTTTCACCATTTTTAATTTTATTTTTTTAATTTCAAATTTAATTTAATGTTGTGTTTTCCCCGCTTTTCCATAACAGTTGGAACATATCTATTTATTATTGGTACATGAAACCATATAATTGACTAATTAATTGGCTAATATTTTAAGTGTATACCATTGACAAAAATAAATAAATAAATAGATAAATAAAAAGACATCAAAATAAATAGATTCTTCATAACTTGAGCTCATGGATATGAACTTGTGGCACATTGCGTAGATCGTTGGATTCCAATTATATATTTTTTTTATTATTGAAAGTCAACATTTAAAAGTTTACAAGAAATAGTAAAGCTGCATTACAATTCAGCAAACCATCAACTCTGAAAGATAAAGGCTACAACTTAATACTATTAATGTGCAAAAATACTATCATTAGATTAATGACAAAAATATTATTATAAGAATATAATATTGTAATTTTTTAATAGAACATACTATAAAAAATTTTAGTCAAAGATGACATATTAGACAATTAATATAAAACAGAGGAAGTATTTATTGTTGCAAAGATTACCATTTAATAGTGTCAACAACAACCACAACAATATGGTCTTGTTTGTGTGGAGTTCTAAATTAAATATAGACAACTTCATTTATTTTAACAAGTATCATTATTTTATATAGAAGTTGATTGTAGATACTCATATTTCTTAATTCTTACTGCTCCAAGAAAAAAATATTTCTTAATTCTTATCACTACTCTTTGTATTGTAAACTACTCAATGCAACCATTTAGCCACAATAACAGCACATATTTATTACATAAACATAATACTTTGAACCTTAAATGTGCATTTAATTTGCACAAAAACACAACTCACTAAATCATTGGTAAATTATTTGTATTCTTAAAAAAAGAAGAAGCGACAACTTTCAAGCAATAACCACACAATAAATAAACAAGACCCTCATTGATAATTTTTAAAATGAATTATTTTGTACTTACACATATTTTGGATTGATGATAATGTATATGACCTCATATAAAAACAATTTATAAGTTTAATATTAACTATACAAAATATTGATATACAACATAGACTAAAACTACTCTTTTAAGTTTTAAACAACATAATCTAGGAAGTTTTGATCACTTAATAGTCTTAGAAATTTAACTGTAATTGAAGAATTTTTTTATGTGTAATTTCACCTTATTCTTATGTGCCGTTAAATTATATGCCAATGATAACTAGCAAAATATTGAGCGTTAGACTTTCAATTACATATTTACTTTCAATTACATTTTTATGCACAACAATACGTAACAAGTTGAGTATAATTGTTTCATAAGCATATAAAATTCACGTCTTAATTGAAGAATATTTTTTATTTGTAATTTCTTTGATTTGTAATTTCATCTTATCTTTATGTACCGTACCATTAAATTATATGGTAATGGTAACTAGTAAAACTTCATCTTAAAAGTTAAGATTGAGATTTTCTCAATGAAAACTAAATTTATAAAAAGAGATAGTTGGTTTTTTTTAATTTTTTTTTTATCCTCACTTTTTTGTTTTGGATGGTCCCTTAATTTGAAGAGGCCAAGTTTTAGTCACACTCAATGTCGGCCAAGTTGGTCACTACTTGTATTGTAATCTCACACTTGTTACATATTGCAACATGGCCAGCCTTGACATCCTTTTTTCTAGAGCGTTTGCTTCATTAATTAAGAAGTTGTCACATTAATTAACTAAAGATTAAAATTATACACCCGATATTTGAAATAATGTTTATAATCGTCATCTAAATTAAGAGAATTATGCAAAGTGACGAGCCAGAAGAACATTCTACTCTCAAGATCAACCCTCTCTCACCATCAACAACTAATTAAAGAAGATGGTGGACATACAACTACACTCCTGTTCGGTGAAACCCTCCAAAATTCGATTGGGTCGAGGTTAACTTTGATGGGTCACTCAACAGTCATGGCTCATCAATGGGTTTCGTCATCCGAGATCACTTAGGCAGATCATGCACAGCAGGTGCTACTCTAGTTAGCTCCCAATCCATCATGATGACAGAAACACTAGCACTAAGGTTTGGTCTTCAGTGCAAACTATTCAAGTCGGGTTCTCAAAAGTCCTGATCGAAGGGGACAACCTAATTCTAATCCAAGCTATCCAAGACAGTTTTCAGACCCTTTAGCAAATTGACATGATAACTAGATATTTCAAGTTTCTTTTAAATCAACTCGAAGATTACTCTTTACAACACTTCTTTCGCACAGCAAATGTTGCAGTAGACTGGATGGCCAATCAGGGCCATAATTTTCTTCTTAAATCAATTTGGAACTGTAGTCCAACTGTAATTTTTTTCCTTCTATCTTGTACACAGATATTGCAGGGAGATGTCTTAATAGAAGAGTCTCATGAACTCACTATTATTTGTCTTTACCCGTGTTTAAAAAAATGCGATTATGGACTAGATTTAGTAGTTTTGAGGACTATAACGTAACGATAGTTTAGCGTTAGTCCCATTAACAAAACGCTTGAGTAAATTTAGAAATAGCTCATATGAATGACCTTACCTCAACAACGCTATTGTCTGTTGAGAGATTGATTGAGGAATTAATATTACAATGTATCTTTTACGATGTCATGTACTTCAAAAATATTTCGTGGGGGTTGCCGACACATTACTTTGCCCCTGATGAATTATATAATAGAAGATTGTGTAGGCCCTCAATGTGTGGCAAGTATTTTTCAATACATATTACGTATACCTATAACATATACTCCATAATGAAATAGGGTTACAGTTGAATATAGAGTTTTTGGGCTTGATATTCTCAACTTTGAACTAGGACATGTCTGAGTAATTCGAATTATTAACATACACATCGGTAGTTCTAACTTTGGAAGTGTCATATTTCAGTAGACTAACAACAAATTCGTATCACTTAAACTCAATACTAGAGTAACATAACTCCTATCACTTAAACTCAATAATAGAGTGACATAACGTCGGAGTTCTCTTATATGTACTATCATCAAACTTTTCCATTACCACCAAATTATAATGACCAAGAGCCGGTGGTAGGCTACTGAAATTGACGCCCCACCATCTAGATTATGATCGTGTATATTGAAAATTCAGATTAATAGGCATGTCCTGACTCAAAGTTAACCAAAATCAATACTACAAAATCTCGTTCAAACAATGTATGTAAATGTCGGATATAGCAGTTTTACACTAAAGTTTACAATTTAGAAAGACTTGTTTCAATTGACCCAAAATTGACATTATACAAATTTGAAACCCCCCCCCCCCCAAAAAAAAAAAAAAAACAAAAACAAAAAGGGCACCTTGGTAGATCTTTGAGGTACATCCTCTTGCTATTACAAATTGGTACCAAGAAAACCATACAATGAATATTGAGTACATTCTCTTAACAAACTTATTAGACAGCCCTCTATGTGATATTATGACTCCAACACAAATCCACTCAACCCTTCACCATTCATCATTCAACCTCAACATTCCATGATTTCTTCTTTTTTTTTGATCTAATCCGAAATTTACTCAACTCAAAGTTGATCTAAACAACTCATTCCCTACGTCTACTTCCGACACAAACCCAAAACTCGATATGTGGACCCAAAAATGAAAAAAAGCACGAAAACGGAAGGGATTCATTCGATCAGCAAGACTCATTAGGACTCATCGGGAAACTGGGTATCTTCCCTATTCTCAAAACATGTCATAACCTCGTCCGACCCTCCTCCCAACCCCTTGACTGCAATGCTCCCAAATGGCTCACTCACAGACCCAAACTCGGCCTCGTCATCATCACTATCAACTTCCTTCGGCGTGACCCGGTTTTGATAGCTCCTCCTGTTGATTAGGAACACATTGTAGTAATAACCCACGAGGTCGGTCCATTTCTTCCTGGGGAAAAACGACCTCCCGAGCTGCGGTTTGTTCAGCTTGATGATCTGTCTGAATCTCTGCTCCTCTGAAACCGACCATGAAAGTGACACTTCTTCGCCCATGCGGTCGAACTTCCAATGGTAAAATGCCAAACCCAGTTCGCGCCTCAGCTTTATCCGGCGTTCTGCAATGTGAAATCTGAAGCATTCTACGGATCCCGGAAACGGGCATTTGCAGGAATGTGAATTTAACTCGGTTTTGGGGGCGGAATTCTCGGGGGACCATATTAGGGTTCCTAGCCATTTTGGGTCACTTTGGGAAATGTGACCGGTCCAAACGGGGACTTCGGCTTGAAATTGGGGGCCCACCAACACTTTTTTCTCGATTGCGGGCTCATTGCTGCTTGTTGTCGGTGGTGTTGGTGGCGGGGGCGGTGGTGGGGGTGGGGGTGGGGGTGGGGGTTTTTCGGTTAATGGTGGATCGGGTTTTTTGGGTTGTGGATCCCTCGGGCCGTTGTTCGTTGGTGGGGTTTTGCATGGAGTTGGTGAGCATGGTTTGTTGCAGCAAGTGCAGGATGTTTTCCCCACCGCGGACAAGAGTCTTTCGCTTGTCCTCAGAGCTCCGGGAGAGCGGTGAGTGGAGAGAGTGAAGTCTTCGTATAGCGAAGGATGCATCTTTTGTGGCTTCTTCTGCACATTTAGAACATAGTTTAGTGTTTCTGCAACAAATCTAAATCCAATACCCGCAAAAGTCCCGTTGCAAAACAAGGTGTGGTGAGGTGGGGGGGGGGGGTTGTCTGATGTAGCAGTTTTACCTCCTAAATTGAAAAAATTCAAAGAAACTTGTTCCAATTGACCCAAGATTTTAAAATCGTTCACTACAATGTACTACTCCGTGAAAAAGAAGCAGATGAGATTCAGAGAGACATTTTGCTTTAGTCCATTAGACTATGGTATACCGATATCTCATATCTGCAACCAATTGACCATATGGGAAAATCATAGTCAAGCCGTCCACTAACCCTATATCTTAGAACAATAATTCCCGGTGGTGTGGGTCCCATTTTGACGGGGGACTAAAGAGATCCACATGTAGACACCCTTACCTCTACAAACATTTCTCGATTGTGGAGATTTAGGGCGAAACAATGTAGAGAAGACATTCTACACTGAAACATTCTCATAGAATTTTTACTCGAAAAGTTATCTCAAAAGCTTTTTTGTAGGCCCTTAGGAATCGGTTTCTCTACGCACAACTATGCGTGTCGACGCAAGACCGTCTACATTTGGATCTCCCAAGACCATGCAAATGGGACCCACACTCGGAGTTGCTGCATTCTGATAGAAACATTTGAAATTTTCAATTCCGGAATATTAATCTCCACACAAACTAAGCAGGGTCAAGAACTTGAAATCCCAAGCCATATCAACACTAACATGACAGCAAAATGTACATAATTTCTGCTTCATGCCTTTATTCTTCATAGAGACCTTTTTTTACCAGAAAATCTTACTGATCCAGGAATGTATGCTGCTTCACCCCATTATTCTACCAAAAGCCATTCTAACATGACAGTAAAATGCACCTGATTTCATCAGTTTCAAAACTCAAAAGCACCGAAACGGGGAAAAAAACCCAGCAATTTTTCATTAACTATCCCTAACGAGTCATCCTGTATCGTCCCTTTTAAAGCTTGAGCTATTTTGGCTTAAGATGTTGTTGAAGTTATAATCATGATTAAGTCCCATACAGAAGACTCCTTTGATTTTGCTTTCGGGTACTTTAACAATGGAATTAATCGGAACCCTAAAACCGACATCTATCCTTGTTTAGTACCAAAGCATCAAGCAACCAGCAGTCCTGCAATATCCAATATCCCAAAAATCCCGCTACAAAACGAGTTTGGGGAGTCTGATGTAACAATCTTACCCATGAATTCAGAGAGACCCGTTCAGAATAAGTGATCCAAACACCAACTGAATGGTTATTTGTGACATGGCATAGGCCATTTACATACTAACTAAAGCTGAAAACTTGTCAGAGTACAAAATGCATGTGATGCATGACATGGACAAAAAGAAGCACTCGGTTATACCTGATGGGAATGGGCGGGCGATTTTTCATCTGTTGAATCAACATATCGTCTTAGCAACCTTGCTTCTCGCACCATAAGAGACACCGACCAGAACTCCTTGCCCGAATTTTCCTTCCACTTAGAGGACCCGGGTATTGTCCCGATAGATGGATGACACGGGTTTTTAGCCGCCTTGATCATCCACCCCAACATCCCCCCAAAAACATCCCGTTTCCTCTTTCGAGAAGAGGAGGTTTTTGGGGACGACGGTAAACTCTCCTTACTAACACTACTATCACACAATTTATCGCCATCATCAACAACATTTTTTTCACACAACTTGCCCCCCTTTTTGCTGTTTGGAGACCGTTGTAAACTCTCCTCACGAACATTACTTTCAAACAATTTATCGTCATCATCATCAACAATTTTTTCACACAACTTGCCTCCCTTTTCGCCGTTTGGAGACCGTTGTAAACTCTCCTTGAGAGCCACATCGATGTGCTCACAAAGCTCATCATACCCAAACTTCTCATCCTTACCATTCACCAATTCCTTCCCGTGTAGCGAAAAATCCCTAAATCTCTTCTCCAACTCCAATGACAACAACCCTAAATTCCCCCCACAATCGTAACTCCCATTCGCCAAAATCCTCTCCCGGGTTATCCGATTCAACCACCTATCCAACTCATCCAAGTACTTGAAATAGATCAATTTGAGCGACGCGCTCGTTCTATAATCAAACCCAAACTTTTCCGCCACCAAACCCCACAATCTCTCCTTCGAAACCGAACTGAATCCGCCCCGATCTCTCACTAAACAAAACAATTTGAACAAATCCACAGGCTCACCATTCCCTAACAATGCCGGGATCGGCCGAATCCCATTCTTGGCATACACACCCCTCAACAAAACCATGAGAATCTGATCAAACAAACATCGAAATTTCGCATCACAATCCTCCCATTTCACATCATTGTCATTGTCTGATGAACACCCACTGCTGAATTCATCACTCTCACGATTCTCAGTGCAATTTACCTCATACCCATCTCTTAAAATCGACCACCCGGCCATCGATATCTCAACAACACACAAACAATCAACGACAACACCCAATATGGGTCCCGCTTATATCGGATTCCGGGCGAACCCCTGCAATCAAACATCAATCAAATCAAGAAAAGATGGCAAATGAAGCAAAAACACAAACAAAGAACAGGTTTTGAGGGCAACCCTCTTATTTTTTCTACTATTTCCTCCAACCCTCCAACCCGCTTATATCGGATTCCGGGCGAACCCCTGCAATCAAACATCAATCAAATCAAGAAAAGATGGCAAATGAAGCAAAAACACAAACAAAGAACAGGTTTTGAGGGCAACCCTCTTATTTTTTCCACTATTTCCTCCAACCCACAAAATCAAAAATGTGAATAATCAACAAAATTGAAATGGGTCGATGAAGATCAAAGTGTTGAATTGAATTGAATACCTTGGAATTTGGGAACATGCAGGCAATTTCCCAGCTGGGTTTGTTTGTTTTGCGCAGAATTCACCTGGGATTTTAGATTAGATGCCCATGACATGGGTCTCACAACAAGTCAAATGGTGGAGTAACAATTTTAGGAAGGTGAGAAATTAAGGACAAAAAATTGGGGTTTTGCAAATTAATCATTTTTGCAGAAATGGAATCATCTATCTGATAACCTCAAACCCCCCCCCCCCCATTTTTTGTTGGTTTCTTAATTAAGATTTTGAAAGGGCTTTAAATGGAAATTTGGGGGAATTATAGTGTATTTGAGATGAATATATATCTATGGAAATGTTTTCATGTGTTTCAGATGGAAACAGGTGATTTTTTCACTTGGAAGAAGTAATTGAGAAAAAATTGGAAGAAATTTTGCAAAACTATTGAACTTTTGGGCCACTAGGGTGGCTTGGAAAATGAACTTACCAAGATGTGCTTGAACAAAAACCCTAAAAAAAACTTCACCCTTTTTGTTTCAACCCTAGGGTTAGCAATTTTAATTTGTAACAACCAAGGCCAATGAGTAATATAGTATCCTTTTCAAGGGCATAGAGGTATGGTGCCCATGAAATAAATATTGTGTTTTTGTTTTTATTTTTATTTTTATTTTTCCCTTTGTGGTCAAATAATGGTGGTGCTAAGGTATATGACTATATGTGATGCCATGTGTTTCAATTCATCAATAATAACAAATTCTTAATGTGAGACCCATTTTCATATGTTTGGTGGATTCAGATGTAAGTGACCATTGATTTCAAAAGAATAAATACGATAGGTTAATTACGTTCCATCGGATGCGAGGCCCACGTCTCTTCTCTCTCCTCATTTCTCGTTCTCTCTTATTTTTCCTTGTTCTTTCACGTATTTCAAAACTCTGAATCGTTTCTGAACACGATTTCGATAAAGTTTTTTTTTATTTTTGCTTTTTTTCTTTTTAAAATTATTTTAACAATAAAAATGGAATTCAATCACAGAAACAAATTTGTAGCACTTCTACATGTCCGAAACAATATAAAAGTTTTGAAAAAATATTTTAAAAAATTAAAAAGATCCAAAGAAAGAATATCAATCATCATATTCCTTATATAACAACTTCAATCAAGTCTTACAAATTTAATATGTGGCGATTTATCGAATTTCGAAAAGAGCAAATTGATGATCTATTTTTATTTTCATCCGGATAATTATCTCCGATGTCAAAACTATATAATGACTATAGTGGGACGAACAACTGGTTCACAAAATCCCTGACCAAGCTCGATTTATTTCACTTTAATTTTTCATCTAAAAACATACCCTAAAATATGCAATAATTCAAGGAGAATAAGTCCAATTAGGCAAACCCCCGGTCTATATTAGTGACAACCTTTAGTGTTATAGACTGTATTTGACAGCGAATAGCGACTTTAGTATTTGACCGTGAATGGCGATTTGAGTAATGAATATCGGTTCTACTTTAACAATTACTCCCTCCGTCCCACAATGACAGTCCTCCCTGGAAAATAATTTTTTTAAAAAAAAATCATTTAATGCAATGTTTTGTGTTAACTTTAAAAGAAAAAGAAGAATTTTAATACTAAATATGGTAAAATGGACAATCATTTTGAGACTTCTACAAAAGGAAGAATGGACTATCACTATGCAACGAAGAGTAGAAATAGATAATTGTTCATATGAGCATTTGATGAAAACATATCCAGTAAATTTGGCAGTTGCACTAGCTAATTCCTAATTGTTGTTCTTTACCCAAAAATATATAATACTATTTCAATAGCTAAATACACCAGACACTAACTGGAACACTACCTTACTGAACACTAATACTATTTAACCCTCTGCAAATAACATTATTGAGTTATTCGATGAATGTGTCACTAAAGTACGGAGGTATCTATTTATTCCTACTGTTGAAAATTAGACTTAGAAAAAACAGTTGGGTTCAATGCACCATTAACCCAAAGGCATGCTATAACCTTTGTGGCTGAAGAAACATATAACTTGCTCCACAAATTCTCAATTTTGATACTGCATGCATATCACTGAGACAAATAGAAATTGGGAGTTTTACCGAAAGACGATCCCTGGGGCCCTACTCTTTTATACAATGCAATGCGATACCACAACTCACCATGCTACTCAATATTTTTTCATGTTTTACAACAATTATGCAAATATATCTCCTCATTTTTCTCCTCTAATGATCTAAGAAATGAGATTTCGATTGATGACCATTTCTTATCTCCAAATGCAATTGTTGAACTCTCCAGACCAAACAATTCTTGAATATGGTGTTCAACTCCAACCATGAATCCGCTGTGTTATCTAATCTATTCTCATCATTGGGAGCATTGAAACTCAAATGGACAAAATTATGTACAATCACGACATAACATACATAACATGAGCCATCAAGGAGCATAAGAAAAAGCACAAAACGGCCGAATATAGGCCAATCTATACCACAAAAGAAACGGGAGTGGGGAGGAAGGAGATGGGCAAGAGGACATGTACATCCGAGTGTGTGTGTGTGCACGTGTGTCTTGTCTTCTGTAGAGATTCAATGCCCCAAAAATTTGGGGCGGTCAAAGTGGTAGTATGCAATACAATGAAATCGGCGATAATGAACTCGACACAAATAATTAATCTAAAATCCGACCTCATTGGATTGCATACTGCCAAACACCTAAAAGGAAACCAAAACAAATGAAAGTACGATGCTGCCTATCGCCAAAATCATGGTTCTAGACCGAGCTGATATATACTCCCAACTATAGACTGGACAACCGCGAAAGCATACACCATCGAAGTATTACTCCCAAGAACTTAAGCCATAAGTTCTCGTGAATCCACCCACTTCATAATGGCATATTTTGAAGGCCGAAGACCACCTTGCGATAAATGTACGTCTCCTTCACAAAAGGAGATGATTCTAAACTAGCGACGCTTTGTTGACTAGCACTTGAATAAAAGCATGCACTATTGAAGTTCCTCATCGAGCACCACCTCCTGCGTCACAAGGGTCAAATTCATCAAATCAACCGAGTTTTTGAGCAAAATCACACTTAAATGGTCTTGAGACAACATGACTGAAGCACAAAAATACACCCATACAGGAACAAGCCTGACCAGAACTGAAATGTATTATGTTAAGCTCGAGATGACCAACTATTGGAGTAAATAATTTGGCCAAATATAAACTCCTAGCAGAACATATACTAAATCATCACGGGAGTCCATCTTATTCACGAAAATACTCCATCGTCTCATATCTAAAGTCCACAAAAGTTACAATCAGCTTTTTTATGAGATAGAAATACTCTTCAAGCTAGATTATAGATATGAAGGGAGTAATAATATTGGTAGGGAATTTAGACCTGGCAGAATTTGACCCGATTTTGTACATAATTTTTGATACAATCCCATATTTTTTGATCTTCTTGTATCCCCTCAGAATAATTTTTTGGTTGTGCAAACCAAAGGGAATAATGATCTTGGGTTGTACCAAGTCTGAAACCAAGTGGATTTATTTTTTGTCCCATATTAGTCGGATATAATCTCCCTCTTTATTATCAGTTTTACTACATATATTTTACATCCCAGAGGGGCTATAATTGGAGATTCCATTGTTTCTGGTACAGAAGTTCCTAGCCCGAAAGTTTAGGGTTAGACTCGACATTTCCAAACCTAAAACGTGACTAAACCCGAAATCGACCCATACCAAACCCGACCAGAAACGACCCACCTGCTCGAATTGATAGGTTTAGTAGGGATGGTTCAAAATAGTTTTTTGAGCACTGGGTTGAATAGTGGATTTGGGACTCTTCTTAGTGCATCGAATGAGTACAACGGGTTATCGGGTCTCAGGAGCGGGCTGTGTTTATACAGACTCGACAGCAGTGGCAGCACAATGGGAATAGTTCGTCTCTTAGGACAGTGCCTAGCGGGCTTGAACCCAATTGTAAACTTGTAATATATTTATCAATGATGTACAGATGTAACTAGATGTGTATTCCACTGTATATTTCACTCCCTAAACATATTGCAGGTAAACTTGTACGGCATTATCATATCATCATTTCATGAAAAGACAGACTCATGAGGTATATTATCAAGTATTGTTGATTTACCAAACACTCAAGAAACAGTACCAAATATGAAGGCAACAGGGGATTGACCTGATCACACACAGGACAACTGTCGCTTCTTTCCATCCACTCAAGTATGCAGCAAAGATGAAAATGATGTTCGCATTTAGTAAGCATCTTCGGGTTTTCCTCTGTGTACTCTGCATCAAACCAGACATCATATTACAAAATAAATGATGCAAGTACATCACAGAAGGCAGAAGCCATCAAAACATCTGAAACACTAATGCGAGACATGATCATTACCTTCAAGACATATGGGACAATCTTCTTCTTCTACAGTCACAATAAGTGCCTCAACGGGTTTCTTAAGATCATCTTCTGAATCTTTTGAGGGAGTGAGTTCCAAAATCGATTGTTCTTTGCCGTCTATTTCCTTCTGTGGATTTCCAGGAGAACCAACAGAGTGAGACACCTCTGTTGAACCATCAGCAGTCTTCTCGGCTGCTATTTCGCTCTTTGTAACATAAGTTATTCCATCTCCAAGTGGAGGAGATGATTGAGGACGTACTAAATTGATGTCATAGGGAATTGGTGGAGGTGGTGGGGTATATGTCTCTGGAATTGATGTATCAAGATTGGTGTCAACCAAAAGTCCAGGCGATGACCCAGAGGGCCCATCAAGGGTAGCTGACAAGGGCTGGCGTTCCTCTGAGGATCTTGGGCACTGCAGAAAGTTCAGTCAGATGTAAACTCAAAACAGCACACAATTCAGTACTTCAACGGCAGATAAAAGTGACCTACATACCCCCCCCTCTCTCTTCTTTCGATTAGCATCCGGACAATGACCAACATCAAAGTGTACACAGCAAATCAAAATAACAAAGTTCTTGCACGGAAAGTCTCAAACATTCAGTATATGATTTGGTTCAGAATTAAGATAGTTAAGACTAGTTTCAGGACGAATTAGGAGAATGTAAAGAACACTAAGGGACTTCTGGGACTCAAATGCCTGCAACATCCTGGTCCATGTCAGAGACTGACAAATCCTTTTCGAACGGAATTATCACCTTTCAAATCATTGCGCCCTTACAAGTCTTATGACCTCATTTTCAGGGATGGGTGCTGCAAACTGGCTCAACTTCCATTGATCTTTTGCCTCATTGGACCTCAATGCATATTCTCCATCCTAGAAGCAAGATAATCTCAGCACAATGGTTCTGGTCATGATCTCCATAGTGGATGTATGCAGTATGCCATATATCAGTGGGGGAAAAATCATTCTTCTCCAACATACTTCCGCGTCCTAAATGACAGCATGTGTCCCCCCCCCCCCCCCCAACAAAAAAAAAAAAGAAGAAAGAAAAACCCAAAATGTAAGCGCTCAACGACATTAAATGCCCATAAACGGGGCAAAAATGCACAAACTAATCACAGCATAATTGTCTAGTGTCTACACAACCACTTGTCACCAGCCACCATTGGGAGAATGTGTTAGGCATCCCTTTGCTGCAACAGGAGTGGATAAAGCAGCAACCCCCCCCCCCCCCCAACAAACCAACCAACAAATTCTCCAATTAATTGAAGAATATTCTTCACCAATTCTATCACAACTGAGAATGATTACGGACACTACTTTATGACTTCGTTAAATTGGACCATGTGAAACTTAGAAAATAGTTTCCTATCACAAAGCCACCCACCCTATTAATAATGGTCAATCAGCCACATTGCACCGGCCAACTTACAATATGTGTAAAATTCATCCATCAGTAAGTCGCATGGCACTCAGCCCAAAGCGTTACAAGAAACATTTGTGCTATAGTACCCGACAGATAAGGGTTGATTCAAGCAATGATACAGCAAGATAAAGATGCATAGCTTAGCCCAACTCACCACAAAGTCAAAAGGTCAAAGCTTGAACATAATAATCTAGCAAGAAAGAGGTTCCCAACTTTTGGCCACCAAGTAACTAATCAATCTCTCCAGGTCCTGCCTAAGAGTGCATGTTTAACAACCACATCATTATATGAAAGAATGGGATGAGGGTTTTCAAATGTATACAGCAAAATAATCCCTTTCATTGCCATTTCATCTGGTCCCCATTTCTTGAAGTTCAAGACATAAATCATCTTAGATTCTGTACAGAAGAACTAGAAAGGAAAGGAGAGATGTAAGGGGTAGGCTGACAACCATCAGTCCATCATCACAACAGCAATTAGCAATTAACCACATCAAGTAATTAACTTTTACTGCTCTTCACTTGTTGAAGACTGGTATGATTTATTGACTTCGATAAGACTGAGTAATATGCATCATTGCATGCTATTCCCTAATTCTCACTTTGGAAATGATGTGTGAGTTGTTACTATCGTTCACAAGCCAGCAAAACAATTTAAACATAATTGCAGAGGACTTATTAGAATGTAGAAGAGTTCTCACATAATAGTAAGTTGGTGCCCTAACTGGTTCAGACCTCCTAGAAGAGAAGCAGCAACAGCACCCTCCCATTTCTTATTATGTACAATATGTTATGTTATCCACCAGATAGTAGCATCCAGCACATTTTCCTTTCCTGCAGCACAAAATGACATCTCTCTTCACACTCATTCAAAGATATCAAAACATAGACCTAAAAAAGGAATAGGTTTACAAAAAAGAGAAAGAAATAGTACAATCACGCTTCAGCTGAAACAAAGCGGGCAGATATCAAGTTTCAACAATTAATATTTTCAAGGATATAAAAAGGATACTTCAAAATTTGTAAAGAAAACATTGGACAAAATATTGTGGCAAGATTCTCTCCCAGATCTTCAAACAGGACAGATTTCGAATCCAACAGCCTCAATCAAAAAACTATCAACTTACCAACCCAATCCACTCCTTTAGACCCAATGCCACCAACTATAAAATATAAATTACCAAATATAGCATAAACCCAAGCAAGGTTGGCATGCCCAAAAAAGGGCTTCCAAAGCAGCACTCTCTTTATGTAATCCTCTTTGGCATCCGCTCGATTGTTGGCATGCCTCACAAGCAAGGTTGTTAAAATTGGAATTCTAACTCGGATCCATGGGGTAGTTAGGATCGGAATTAACTCATGTAGGATCGTGGATCGGAATGTAGATAGTAGAATTGCTTCGAGGATTTTGGATCATAAAATCATAGGATCGTAGATCAGGATCGGGATTTTAATAACTATGCTCACAAGGACATGTCATTTTAGTAAGTTGCCTCAAAACATAGCCAAAGACATGAGTCCTCAGTAATATGACCACAGTAATCAGTTTTGTTTAATTCTAGATCCTCAGAAAGGCTAGTCATATTTATATACCCCGACCTCAACAATTTCCGATGGCGCTAGACATTCATCAGTGAAGTGTCAATGCCAAGCTGTCAACTGAATTCATGCCACCATACATCCCCGTAAGAGATAAGAACAACAGCATCAAAAGAATCCAGCAAAGAAAACATTGCAAGCATTCTTTTCCTCTTAGCCAAATCCAACCGCTGCACGTTCACAAATTTACTTGGACTTATTTTCGCTGAACTTATTTTAGTTCATTTATCTTACAAGCACTTGGGGACACTTATTTGGCAACTGAAATCATCTAAAACAACTATAAATATGTAAAACTCAAAATTACTTAAAAGTGGAAAGAAGCAAATGCCCAAAACTGACAGCACTTTGTTGAGTACAAGCTCCCTTCATTCTGGCAGAAACTAAAACTTTAGCATCATAGGGAAAATACAGGGTTCCTTGGGAGCTCATGCTCTCCAGCAATTGTGCTAATAGTAGAGGCAATTCAACCACTAGGAAATAGGGAAGACAGACACCTAACTTATTGTGATTGTTACAAAGTTACAATAACATTTCATTCATGATGATTTTTTACAGCAGTCACTCACAGAAATCAGCCAGCCTGTCCAATCAGGCACCCAGCAATACACATTCACTAGAAAATACCAGTTTGGTAACAAATTTTATCAGTGCTCGGAACTCTTACATAGTTCTCAAACTGATGGATCAGTAGCAAGCATCTAGTTTGCTAAAGCTTGTAACTTGCAACTATCCTAAAGCCCTAATCCTACCAGCTCTTTGATTACTGTTTAGGCAAAGTCCATCACTAGAGAGTAGAGACCATAATTCAAACAAAATAAAGCTTGAACCAACAGAAAAATCAATCTTTTTTACTTCGCTTTTTTTTTCAATTACCGAAATTCCATGCTGTCAAATTGATATACTTTTTTAAGAATGTACAACTGGCACAAAAGCAAACAAGTCCCAAATAAACATGCCTAATACTAATTTCCATCACCATGAAACACAAAATCAAACAAACTCAAGCAAAAAGAATCAAACAAATCACTTCAGGGCAGGAAAAACAAACAAAAATTACATGCATCGTTAAACTCAATTCGTGCTGAAATTTTCACAAAGATAAGAGTACTCTAAAAGCAATCAAATTACAAACTCAAAACGACAGATTAACACACATAACAAAAGACAATTCAGCACAATCAATCAATTATCAAAAATCAATTCTTCATAGACTAAAACTCAACTTGAAGTCAAGACATGAACAAATTCAATTCTTCAACCCTAACAACAACTTGAAACAAATCAAACTACAACTCAAAACACCAAATCAACACACATAACGAAAAGCACAATTCAGCAAAATCCGTCAATCATCGAAAATCAGTTTTACATACACTAAAACTCAGCTCAAGCTCAAACATAAACAAATTCAACTCTTAAACCCTAACAACAACTCGAAATCAATCAAACTACAAACTCAAAGCAACAAACCAACACACGTAACAAGACAACTCAATCAGTCAACGGAAATCAATCTCTATGCATACTAAAACTCAATTCAAGCAAAATCACGAACAAATTGAACTCTTAAACCCTAACAACCACTCGAAATCAATCAAACTACAAACTACAAACTCAAAACAACAAACCAACACACGTAACAACAACACAACTCAACATAATCAATCAGTCAACGGAAATCAATCTCTACACATACCAAAACTCAATTCCAGCTAAATCACGAACAAATTCAACTCTTAAACCCTAACACCACCACGAAATCAATCAAACTCCTCGCTCCAAACAACAATTCAACACACGCAACAACAACACAACTCAACACAATCAATCAAACAATCAATCAGTCACACAAAAACACATCAATCAAAGAAGAATTCAGATGAATTAGCGTACCTGATCGTAGCAAACTTGTTCGGAGTTTCAACGCGGAGAAAAAAATCGAAGAATTCTAGAGAGAGAAAGTCGAGTGGGAGAAGTATCGGCGCACTAATCAGCTGACGCACCTGCTCTCTCTCTCTAATTTTAAAGGCTTGAGTGGAGGAAGAGTATTTGAGAGAGAAAATAAGACTAATTGTGGGGGGAAATTTGGAAAAAAATAAAGGAAAAGATAAATATCAGAAGGCACAATTTCGAGGCTATAGAGCTTGATTTTCAATCCCACGTGCTGAGTATGGATGTGTATATCACGCGCTGTTGTTCATTGCGACACGCGCCACGTTGAAACGTGACGTGTCTAAGTATAATTTTTTTAAAAATTATTTCCTCTATCCATATTATTATCCTTATCGACTGTTAGAATCTTTAATGTCACTCTTTAATTTGATATTTTATTAATAATAAGATGCTGTATAAAATTATGATTATTAGATTCGTAATGAAAAATATCATCATAAAAATGTAATATTGTAGTTGTTAATAATATATTAGGTAATAAATTATTAATCAAAAAGTGATATTGAAGAATGTAAAAATCTAAATTGTGACAATTAATATGAAATGAAGTGAGTACTCCCTTGATCCCTTCGTATTTTTTAAATCCAGATTTGCTTTATCTTAAAGATAAAGTTGAATGGCGATATACCCATAGTTATTAAAATCTCGATCATGATCTGCGATCTTACGATTTTATAATTCAAAATCTTGTGCCATCTACATTATGATCTACGATCCTACATGGGTTTAATTCTGATCTTAACTAACCAATGGATTCGAATTAGAATCATGATTCTAACAACTTTGGATTTATGAGTTTTTTCATATTTTGTGAGTTGGTGTTGTGTGCATAGTTATTAAAATCCCGATCCTGATTTACGATCCTACGATTTTATGGTCCAAAATCGTCGATACAATTCTACCATTTACACACGATCCACGATCCTACATGGGCTAAATTTCGATCCTAACTTCCCTATAATTTTGAGTTAGGATCCCGATTTTAACAATATTGGTTGTGTGTAAGATATATGGGGCTTTTTAAGTTTGATAAATGAACAATCATATCATTGAAAGTAAATAAACAGACACATGCAAGAGAACAATCACATTATTTGAAATAAAATCTCTAAAAAATGTAATAAATTGTATGGCGATACAGTGTTTTAACTAACATTTAAGTTATTGCAATTATCATTTTTAAAACATCCGTAAAGTAAGAATAGATGTAGTATATTTATATGTTCGCTCAAAAAATATCATTAGAAAATTTTATCAATAATAATTTTTCAATTTTTTTACTTCAATTAACACTAATTAATTAATCCAAGGACTAAATTATAGTATGTATGAATAAACCACTACTTTTCCCTAACTGGCCCATAGTTTGAAGTTATCCAGAATCTAAAAAAAAGTTATGCTTTTATATTAAAAAATATATTACAATTAATGAATGGACTATATATTATTAACCAACTTGATAATATAATGTTATTTTTATAACTATATCAACATCCAAGATTCCTTGCTTCAAAAAAGAAGTCCAAATTCCAAATATTTTCATTGTTTTCTTTTTCTTGTTGGTGGGGTCTTAGCTTACCAACCTTTGTTATGGTACAGGATGACTATGATATGAACTCTCTTTGAATGATTGACTGGTCAAAATCTATTGCCAAGACTAAAATTGATTTGTGGCTCTACATAAATAAATAAATAAATAAATAAATAAATAAATAAATAAATAAATAAATAAAACAAAGTAAAATTGAATCTAATCTTAACAATTATAGGTTCGAGTTTGATTTTCAATTTTCATAACCAAGTTAGGAGAATATATTTAACTTTGTCGGTTATCATTATTAGTTGTAAATATTATGATCACAATGAACTCTTATATGTAAGATGTTTTTATAACGATTTTAAACAAGTAACTAATAAAATATATCAAGATAATTTTAAATTTTGATTAATGGTCATTCACCTAATGGGATATAAATTGTTAGTTAGTTTCACTTCAAATTCACGAATAAGATGATGGCACGAAGTTGAATATTAAGAGTTTGTTTCGGTCATCTCATTTGTTTAGAATAATTCAAAAAAAGCAAATAAGTTTCGTAAAAATAACCAGAACTTCTTACCCTTAGATAATCGATCTTCTTAGTTATGTATTAGAATTTACCAATGTCATTTTTCACTAGGACTTACCAATGTTAAACAACAGTTAAAGACAACATTTATAGATAAAATAGTTGATGATCATCAGTTGCCTATTTATAAGTTGTTACGATAAATAGCTAGCACTCTAGCAGCTACTTGCCGACTGTAGCATGACCGCCTTATATGCTAAAACAAATAGGCTTCTAAAATATCCATATTAACATTGAAAGACTAACATGGGTGATCATGACACAAATCCGTACGGAGACTTCATGATGCAAATACTCTCAATAAATTATTCGTGATAAACACTTAATACAAATTTGAAATTAAGACTTTAATAATTAGAAATACTATATTCATCAACCACTAATTTATATGGAAATTATGTTGAGTTGCTTTCACGCAATACCAAGCAAAAAAAAAAAAAAAAAAAAAAAAAAAAAAAACTCAACGGAGGTTGCACCGCTCAAAGACCAAAAAAAATAATGAATCAAAGTTAGACTAATAAAAATCAGCATTTGAATTGGATTGGTTTAAGTTTGTTATTTTGTTTAAAACACATGGAATTAAGGTTAATCAAGTTGCACGCAACGTGAAAAAGACGCCAAAGATATCGTTGTCAATAATTAATGAAGAAATTTTAGTCATGGATTAGGCGCAAATTAAATAACGATGTTTTGGCTAACTTTGAAGTTTGAACAATTCTTTCTTGTATGGTGCCTAGGTTGATCTCCAATCAAATTAGGGCACCGTCTTCTTTAAAATAAAAAAAAGGAGCTAATTGTAGTAAAAATTTATATCTAATTATCTATCTATGCGTAATAAAATAGTTTACAAACAATAATTTTATTGTGTTACTCCTCATCTTTATCCTCATCTTTAAATTAATTGCGTCAAAATCAACAGTTTTATGCATTTTTATGTATGAAAAAATGGTGCTATACCTGGATCTCCTCATACTCATTATAAACGGAGCTACATTGGAATTTGTTATTGTTGTTATTGTTTAAAACTTTAAATTGATTGAAACATGTCAATTTGGTGGGCAAATGATAGGCATGTAAATTTTGTCAAATTTACCTCGACGTGTAATTAAAATTACCTAATTTTACTCCTTTCCAAACTTACAAAAATATGTTAAAACTTAACTTTAGCTTAATTATCTTACCCACAAATTTGGCAGGTTGATTAAGTACTTGGTGCTTTGTGCACTAGAAAGCTCATTAGCTCAATCATGGACCTTGAGCTTTGTATTTGAACTTTACTCGTAACTTGTATAATTCATTGTAAATGTTGTTTATTTTGTATGGAGAGGATCACCTAATAAATTGTAGGTATTAATGAAGATTTAGAAATTCAAATTTTGAAAACAAAGGTTGGGAATTTTGGGGTAGAGGAGTCCATGAGCCAATGGCAAAAGGCAAGAAAAAGGGCCCAATTAGTCTATATAGGCTTAGTGATAATATTTAGAGAAAAAGGCCCATTTGGAAAAATCTTCTAGGCCCACCCTCCAATTCATATCATCCTCTACGATGAAAAAGCAATTATCCACAACTTGGTTATCATTTATTTAAGATTGTCCAATTTCAAATATATTTTCTACATTTTCTCATAATAAGTAAAATAGATTTGATATCAATAATATTTTTCTAAGTCTTGTTTAGTTATACCCTATAAACACAATTTTTTTCCAATTAAGTTGAGTAAATATTTAGAAACTTGATTTTTCACATTGAACTTAGAGATTTCAGAAATAAAACGATAAAAAAAATCCGCCCAAGTAAAGTTGATGGTCAAGCTCGAGCAATATGAACCAAGCTCAAGCCGAGCCTTCACAAGCTTGGCAAGCTAATCTTTTCCATACTTCCATTCAAAACCGAGCCGAGCTCAAGCTCCAACACAATATGAACCGAGCTCAAACTCGAGCCAAGCTAAATTTGCTCTAAACATCATATAGATACCAAACATAGAGCAATCCACAACTAAGAGAAATACGGAATGAGATATATATCACAGCGAAATCAGTTATCTACGACGCAACATTACAAGGTTAGAATCCGAAGGAAGTTTGATCGGGTAGGGCTCGAGCTCAGCAAGCTAAGCTCGAGCCAATGAACAAACAAACCAACCAACCCTACTACTTCCCAATACAAGTCCCATCATCAACATCAACATTAGCAGTTAGATTTGAATCTAAAGAGTTAGAGGCTAAGCTACGCGTCATCATCATGTATACTTACTTATACCACATCATCATAATACTAATTACATATACCAACCAATTCTTTCAAACAACTCGAATTGATTCGATTCGATTCATTTCATGTCACAAGTTCGTTCACGATCAGGTTCAACCGCTACACCGGCTGTTGCTTCCTCAGTCGCTTGGCTGCTCGGACAAACTCCACGATCACTTTGACCTCATCGACTTGCTGCCATGTTTACAATTACACAGACACTATGTAAGCAAAAAAGTCGGAGGTTACATAAATCGGGTTAAAGCCCGCTAATTATTTTTAAAAAAAAAATGCTGGAGGTTTGTGTGCGTGTGTTTTTGAGATGGTAAAAGTTGGGTAGAGTAAATACGTCCCAGTAAGTTTCGGTAAATTTTGCTAGATTCCCGACTTTTCTTACATGCCAAACTCACCAACTTGTCAAAATTTACCAAAATTTACATATTTGAGCAAAAGTGGACAAATCTTGCCTTTGACAAAAATTAACTTCCCAATTTTACTCACTTACCCGTGACTTATCCAAATTTACCAAAACTTACACTAACCGGCCCAACCACACCCGTAAAAGTATAAATCATTCTAAATCTGAACAAGTTTAGATCCCAAATTTGCCAAATATTTATCAAGCTCACTAAATTTTAACCAATCCGGTACTAATCATACTTGATTTACCAGGGAAAAATAAGTAGAGAAGGAAACCTGAGAAGCAAAGTGGCGTTGGACTAGATTAACCATGTGCTCCTTGGACGAGTTAGGGTTCACATTGCCCTGAAAATCGATGGCCGATTAGAGAAAGATTAGAAGATAATCACGGGTTTTTTCGGTTAATCCGAGGATTAGACATCACGAAAATGACGGTTAAGTATAGCATGACTCTAATACTTACAAGATGAAAGCGGCTCAAGTATCTCCACAGCGAGTCACTTCCGAGCTTCGAAAAGTTGAGCTTCTGAAATGAAAATGGAAAGCATTTTAAGGATCGTATGTCCAGAAAGAAAGTTCAAAACTTGGAAATTATAGTATCAAGCCGATGAACATTGTGAGCGCCCCAAAAATGATCAAAGAGCGAAAATCACAATCCCACATTATCGATGAACCCTTTTGCAAGAAGAAGAGATTTAGGGTAGAAAAAGAAAAAATTCTAAGTCAATTCGAAAAAAGATGGTTGGATCAGGACCCAGACCTGAGTGTCTAATGTTCGAATTTCAAATACGACTTTTTGGCATTTTTACAAATATTTTACAAACTCCAAACACAAATGTACGAATATTTTTCAAAATATTTGGACCAATAAAATATCTACAAGTTTAGAATCTGGACCACCGGGACCAGAATAACCAAACCCAACCCCGACTTAGGACTTAAATTCAGACATGACATGTTGTCTGGATGATCAATTAGGTCAAAGACGTGTCTCCGCACGTAGCTGTATAGGTTTTTCCCGGATCGAACAAATCCGGGTTTTTTGGGTCAAATATACTTTTGCCAGCCCTAAATTCAGGTCAAAGAAGCCACTTACACAATCAGGGGTATGAATATTGGTCTGGAACTCCTTGAAGCAATTCCGGTTCGCCTTTGATGGAGCCCATGGCCTAGTATGGCGAACTCTCGGCTTGCTCACTTTGTGAAACTCCATTCCACCTTTTAAAAAAATGAAAAACATCAGAAATGACCGCAGTTTTGATTAATCAACCAAGTATAGTAAAGTCGAAAATATTGTGTAGCTTACCGAAATGATGATCCTTTTCACCCAGATCGGAGCTGCTGCTAGAGTGATCAAGCTCGTCGTCTTCTTCATTTCCAGTAGGCGGTTCAAGGACACTCAGAGCGTTTCTTTGCAGCTTAACCTCAATCCCGTTCTTGAGAACCTTCAAATGTGAAACAAACATCGTTAATGAATCAATCACATATGCCCATGAAGAGAAAATCTCAAACCCATTCTTAATAATGACCGTAAAATATGAAATGTTACTCACAAATCACGAATGCCCGGGAAGCAATAACCTCAATCGCGTGCTTAGAGTTGGTTCTTTAGATGGGTGAAGTTGGAAATTTGTGTGTTGAAAATATGGGAAGAATTGGGTAAGTTTGAATAGGATTGGGTAAATTGGGTAATAACCCACCAAATGAACAGAGTTGAACCCTTATAATACAAAATACATAAATGAAAATATGGGAAGAAATGCAAAATTCGTAAATTTGGGTTGGATTCGGAAAATTGGGCAATAACCCACCAAAAGAGAAACCTCAATCAACATTCTTAGGCCTGTTCTTTATATGAGTAAGGTTGAAAAATCGGGTTCTCAAGAAACGAGTAAATTTGAGTTGGATTAGGTAAACCGGGTAAGAACCCATTCTAAAACGAAATAACATAAACGAAATCACAAATACCCACGAAACGAAAACTGCAATTCCCCTTCTCAAAAACATTCAAACCCGAAAAAAATCACTAACAAATCACAAATCCCCGACAAGGGAAAATCTTAACAACATTCAAACACGAAACATCGTTAACAAATCACAAATAACCCAAACACCCGAAACAGGATCCGGCATTATAATGGGAAAAGAGATCCTCGCTTTTTCAACAGCATAAATGCAGACAATGAGAACACAATCACAATATACAAAGCATGGGAACTGACAGCTCAGCCTGTCTTCATCCTTAGCTTTCATCCCAATGATTTTCTAAGTGTGGAGACAACTTCAACCATACACATTTACTAACACATTAGTGTCCATTAATAATGAGAATATTACTAAGAATAGAGAGCAACATTTCATTAAACAAACAAGACCTTGCAGCTTTTCAACAGTTGAGTCCACAGATTCGGACTCGGATTATACTATAATACACGACATCGGGGAATAAAACCACCTCATTACTCCGTACAGACAAGACACGATATAAAATATCGAAGAATCCAATATTAAACGCGGCACTTAGACAATATGATAATCCGAATCTGAACCGTGGCAAAAGGGGGGCCAACACATGATTTTCAAAGTCACTATCTAGAAACATCCACACAAAATGCATAAACTACTCACAATATAGCTACTGATAAAACAACTGAAGAATCTAAACATACAAGAATCCATCTTCCCTTGAGACAATACGACATTAAACCTCGTTTAAACAATGCGATAATCCGAATCTTGCACCGTGGCAAATGGGCAATACATGGCAAATTAAACATCCACACGAACATGGCTAATCACAATTGAAGAATCTACTATGAACATTATCAAATATTAAGCCAATACCAAACAATATACAACACCGCCCTTCGTGGGTCCCGCCCAAATATGCGGAGATCCAGATGTAGACAGTCTTACCCAAATAAACTATGATTAAACAATGGCAAAACAATGCAATAATCCGAACCTTGCACCGTGGCAAAAGGGCAATAAAAGGCAAATTAAACATCCACACGAATGTGGCTAATCACAATGGAAGAATCTACTATCAACATAATCAAATATTAAGCCATACCAAACAAACTACGATTAAACAATGGCGAAACATCAACGACAAAAATGCATAAACAAACACAATGTGGCTTATAATGAATGACAATGGGGAAGAATCTAATCTACTAAGATGATTATTTAAAGATGGTCAAGTAAAGTATGAAAGAGAGAAATACCAGCCAATGCCAACCACCAAGACCAACAGCTTTCTTGACAACACCTTGCAAACCCACCAAGACCGACTTCGTTCGATTGTTTCCGGTGACGATAACCTTTGTGTGCCGGGGCAATACCGAAAGCTCCTCATCACCACTCTCTTCCCTAAATGGTGACATCATTCTACTTGCACATATCTCTGATTCAATCATTTTTCCAACCCTTTGATTGATTGATTCACCAAAACAACCCAATTCACTAAAAAAAAAACCCCTTTTCAGCCACTAATTGATGATTATCTAAAAAACCCAATTCACTAAATCTCCCAAAACCCCTTTTTCAGCCACTGATTGATGAGTAACTTAAAACCCAATTCACTGAATCTCCCAAAAACCCTTTTCAGCCACTGATTGATGAGTAACTAAAAAACCCAATTTACTAAATCTCCTACAAATCCAACCAAGACCAAATTAAACCCACCCTTTACTATTTCTAGCTTGATCAAGCAATACCCAAATGCAGAATCTAACCCTAAATTCCTAAAATGAGGAAACCCCAAATTCAACCCCATCAAAATTCAACCCCAAATCAAACATTGTGGATGTAATTTCTGAAACTCACTTCAAATTCCTGGGGTAAAAAAAAGAGAGAAAAAGAAACATAAGAGATTATCATTAGTACATTACTGAAATCATTGAAAATAAGATGAAGAAGAAGAGGAAACATACCTAGAAGAGAACAAAACCCCATAAATTCTGAAGCTATTTTCACAGGGAGAATTATTGAAGAACTCTGTTCATCATCTGTCAATGAAGATGGGACTTGAATTTGATTTGAAATCAGAGAATCAGAAGTTCACGGACTGAGAGTTGTGACAATTAATGAACTTCACCAACTGCATGCACCCACACACATCAATCAATTCCCAGCATTTAACCTAATCACATTATTAACAATAATAATTATTATGATAATATTAATAATAATGTTGATAATAAAGCATGTAGAGAAGAAAAAAAGGAGCACAGAGAACAAGGAGACTAGTAGTACTATTAGCCTATTACTACTATACATACACAAACATCAAATTCCAAGGTATAAAAAAGATGCAATGTGTAAGTAAAGTAAAGCTAACAATGCCCCATTAAACTTCTATCTTTTTTTTTCTTGATTTGATTAAAAACAGCACAAACCCAACTCAAATTGTGAAGTTCTAGGTGCATAGAACTGACCCAAATGCATGCAAGAAAAAACCCAGAAAAACCCAGAACCCTAAACTCCATTAAAGTACCTTGATGAAGGTAAAATGCAGATCTATATGCACCAAAAGAAGATTGAAATTGAAATTGAATGAGTTGAGGAGGGAGCAGTTACATACATATGAAATTATGAATGATGATGATGATTAAAACTAGTTTCTCTCTCTAAAAAAAGGAAGGATTTTGAATGGGAAATAAGAGAGAGGAAGGGGACACGCAGTAAATGCTTACCAACTGCCATGGAAACGACCTGCAATAATCGTACGGCTAGGCTGGGTTGGCTCAATCAGTAATCACCATGGATATATATTCACTGCCTATTGCCTGTTTCTTTTTTTCTTTCTTTTTTTTTTCTTTTGTTTTCTTTACTTTTCTTTTTGGGTTATATGGCTTCGAATTTTGTTTCGGCTTGGCTTGAATCTTGGGACTAGAAATATTGAGCCGGGTTTTGGGATAAAGCCAAAAAAAAAAAAGGTGGAAAATTCTACTCTTGTTTCCCAATTGTACCGTAGCCATTTATCATTAATTTTATTCATACGAGAAGATTTATGTATCAATAAATACGATAATTATTTTGCTATTTTATATTAATTGTCATTTTTAAAATTTGTGTAGTTAAATTTTAAAAATGTTAACTATAAATCATAATATGTAGCATGATTTGCTATATAAAATTGTCATCATTATATTCGTAATAAAAAATACTAACATAAAAATATAATACTCCAATTATTAATAGGCAAAGAATAGCCTTGGAAACAGTAAAAGTCAAAATTATGATCATTAATATGAAATATAATGAATTACTTTGAATAATATTGATTTTGATTTTTGTAATGTAGATTCAATTAAACAGTGGTTATAGTTTTTATTAATTGTGATAATCGGAAAACAAAAATATGCTAGAATCTTTCTAAGATATTAAATTTTGTAAAAAAAAACCGAGAGAAAACACGTTTGAGCGGCACAGAAGATCCAGATGCAGGCAATCTTACCCAAGCTCATGGAGAGGTTGATTATTGCGGATCGAAAATGAAAATTATTTGGACCGAGGACTGAACCAATTTTTTTGTCCAGTTTGGCCCAATCCTCAACCCTATCCATTCCAATCCAAGTTTCAATCCGACTGATCTGTGTTTCGCCCTAAATAAAAGTATATGGATAATCCTCAAACGTAAAATTTTCAAATGTCAATTTTTTATTACAAAATATGAAAAGCTACTCCAAATCCTAAATATTATTAACAACATTTAAAAAATGCAATATATTATAGAAAGCATTAAATTATCAAATCTTTATATTTATCCAATTAAAATTTTAATTTATTCAAAAACTAAGCCTAAATAATACCACATGTAAAATGGGAAGTACATAGGGATGGAGTGTTACTTTGGTAAAAATATCATTGAGTTGTCTTTTTGTCCACTGTGTGTGTAGGCTTTGTGTGTATTTATAGTCAACACTAGGGTCATATAATAATATTCATTGATTTTATTAATTTATTGGTGGGGGAGTACAACTTGGAATTAATATTTTTTTTAATAATCAATGATTATAATATGCATCAATCCTTAATTACAAAATATAAATATTTTTAATTCCTTAATTCAATTACCTCATTTGACTAAAATTTGAAATTGTTCTTGTAAAGTGCATGGCATTATTTAGCTTGAGTGCAAATGTGGGTCCCATCAATTATTTTAGAGTTTATTGTTAGATTTTCCGGATTGAGATAGAAATTTATATTATTATATGTCAAGAAGATTATACATAATTTGAACCACATCATCCCATGAATTGTGGTTTTCTTTTCTCTTTTTTTTTGGGGATGTTTTTAAATAAGCAAAAAAAAAAAAAAAAACTTTGTCTCAAACAACGTGAAACACATCAAAATAGTACTCCCTAGTCCATCCGTTTCATATTAATTGTCGTTTTTGTAAATTGAACAGTCATATTTTTAAAAAATTGACCATAAATTTCTTAATAAATACAATGAGTTGTTATACAAAATCATCACCATTAAATTTGTAACGAAAAACACTATCATAAAAGTATAATTTTGTTATTGTTAATAACATATTATGTAAGAAATTATCAATAAAAAATGACATTGGAAACCGTAAAAATCAAAATTATGACAATTAATATGAAATGGAGGGAGTACTCCCTCCGATTTCATTTGAGCGTTGTCAGTTGCTACGGTCTTCGTGTTGAAAATTTGATCTTTGATTTTTCTTTATATATATATAATGAAATGATTTATCGTACATAACTGATACCATCATATTCGTAAAAAATACAATTAAAAAATATAAAATATATAATTTTTGATAAAATATTTTTGTAGAAATTATTAAACAACGAAGAAATTGAAAAAGTATGAAAGACTATTATGAATATTACATGAAATGTTATCCTTCCAAATAAAAGAAATGTAAATAATAATATTTTGTCTCCTATTGTATGGTATAATACTAGTAAACTTTTCATAAAATACGAGACATATAGTCCTACATATCAGGTGTATATATAGTTAAATATTAAGTTTTTGTCTTTTTTGTTGAATCATATTTGGATTAGATTTTCCAAAATCAACCAAAATTTACTAGTTTAAAGGATAAATGATTTTGTGCACGGGTGAAATAATGGTCGTCAAGGCCTATATAATAGTAGCTAAAGTTCTTTTTTTTTTCTTTTCCTTCGGACAATATATAATAGTAACTAAAGTTTAATAAAACTAATAACCACAATTCTTTTAGCACCTTTTTAATTTCACTGTTCATATTTTATCTTATATATAGTTTTTTTTGTCACATACATTTACAAATTGTACACATTTTTTCACTATTGAAAATAGCATTTTAATGGGGCAATATATTTTTTTTTTGAGGAAATTGATGGGGCAATATTTGCATGGATCGTACTATAATATTAGATTGTTATAATTATTTGAACATATGAGACAACACTCATCCAATGAATGGACAAATATATTCTGCAAATGAATGTGTGGAATTTATCTTTTATTGGAAAATGATATGAAAGTTCGACGAAAACCCTGTTCTTTTATGCGGTATTTTGTGGAATGGTGTGGTGAGATGTGGTGGAATTATGGTGGGGTGTGGTGGAATTGTGGTAGGTTATTGGTATGAGAGGTAGGTGAGGAGAGAGAATGTAAAAAGTAGAGGACAAAAGTTAGGAGATAAAAAATTAATGATTTGCGGTAAAATGTAGTAGGTTGTGACAAATTGCGGTAGGCTGTGACACCGCAATTTGTCAACTGCAAAAAAGAACAGGGCCGAAAATATGAAAAATCACGGATTCTTGATGGCATTATGATAAGGTACGTAGCATGCATGTTTGGGAAACCTTTAACATTAAAAAAGGTGGACACCATTTTTATTTTTCAAACTTCACATTAAATGTAAAAAAAAAATGAGAAGTGTGTAGTTTATGGATTGTACAATTTTACTTATTATGACAATTTGATACTTGTCTCTTTCTCAATTGTTTGAAGCCAATGAAACTGAAAAAAAAAACATGCAAATTTGAAAATTACCATGCATGGCTAAAAGATAAATACAAACACCTTAAAAAACAATACTTATGAAGGCAAATCACATGCCGGAAAAAAAAAGACTTCTAAAGAATGGGAAATATGCTCTGGCTAAATAAAGCAATCGCCGGTCACTATAACACCAAGAGGAAAAACTATTACACCATTTCCAAATTACGGTAACACCTAAAGTGACGGCATCACTTCAATGATGCTCCATGGAGCAGCTTATTCCTTCGTGGCCTTCCTTTTCTCGATCTACTCTTTTTTTAGTTTTTTTTTTTTTTTTACAATTGTCTCTCGACCCTTGACCCTAAATCCTAGTCTAGTGCCAAGCTCCGCAGTTCATCGCGCCTCTTATTCCATGCTTGCATAAAACATGTTCCCTTCATTATTATCCATGTGATTGGATCAAACTTATCCATGGGTCCGTTAGGCACGTCACTATTTGTTTGCAAACTAATATTTGAGGGGCCCAAACTCTCGCTTTGATCTCCTAGTCTCGTCTCGCTTACCCATTACTTATTCTTTGCAGTGACATGGGAATTTCAAGCTCATGTCCAAACATTTGTTAAGCTTTCCATGGCGATGTTCAATTGGTTTGAGTTTTACATTTCTCTTCCCCCCTTTTTTCCATCAATGACTTGTCGCTAATGTCCTCGAAACTAGGGGAAACTCAGGGTCAAAATCAAACAAAGTGAAAGCATTGTTGTTGTCACAATGATGAGAATCGTTCTACTAGGAGCTTGATCCAACCACAACCCTTGAACACAATGTGTTCCCTATATCTACGTCCACTGAAAGTATCAATACGTATGTTTCCTTTGTTCCATGTCCTTCAGTCACCCGACAATTTGTTGGTAGCAAACGAGTCACATGCGATAAGAGGATAATGAATAAAGTTGTCGTTGTCATGATTTCCAACATTTGTGATATTTATAGCACTTTTTCATCGAACTTAAATTTCCCCATAGTAACAGGATACCGTAACTAGGTATGTTTAGTTCATCCTTGATTGTTGTTCCCATCTTCAAAATAGGGGTTGAGTTTGCAAGCATACAATGTTTTAAAACATCCAGTAAACGAGACATCTTCAAAAATACCAATAAAACAAGTTGTGAATTGCCATCAAAGAATACTTCTACCTCAACCATTAACATTTTCCATGTAAACATGCAAATTCTAAACACTCAAAATAACTCAAGTTCACGCATGATTGTCCACAACTGTAACATTATCCCACAAGACATCAGTTTTGACGAGACCTTACGAACCACGTATGTCGTATGAAGTGGAAAACCAAAGCAAGGCAACCAAAGTTTTACATGATAATTCCAAAGAGAGCTCTTAAACAGGAATTTGCCATAGTCCGAGGCAAGTTGTTCACAAGCATGGTATAAAGGGTATTGGGTCTCATCTTTACAATGTAAAAGGAAGCCACCCAGAAAGGAAAGTCATAAACAAATTGACCGACAAAAGCAGATTGTTCACCCTAACATCAAAGGAAAAGTGTTGAAAACAAACCTGTAAGAGATTTTAGATGGAGAATATGTTTTGAATGGCCCAAAAATTAAATACGGCAAACAACAAACGCTTATCGTAAAATCATACAATCTTTGCTCCATATCGCAAGTCGTACTAAAAGGCCCCAGATTTGTTGAGAATGATGACGTTGGGGACCCTTCGCTAAACAAGGCACCATCGTACGGCTATTCTCTCATTTTGACACTGTAGGGAATTGTAGACAATAGAGGTATATGGAATAACGATGGAAATTGAACAACATAACCGACAATTTAGGCTAATGAGGGGTTTAACAGATGATGGATGAGGATTTAATACTTACCTTTTACCCTTGGTATTTAGAATTTTGTAGGTCACTTTCCTCGATTGATGGGTCTATTGAATGAGTTTGCTTACACCTAAAGAAAAACATTCATTGAAGCGTTTCGAAGTTGCAAAATAGTTTCATAAAGAAAAAAATGTGAATGATAGGTTTCAATAGTAAAAAACTTGGCTATGTAGTGTCAAAATTTTATTTCATGTATTTGGACTCGTCTTGCCTCCTAATGCATGCCAATGTATGGGGGAAATTACACCTACATCTAGACCTTCTCAGACCCTGTGTCAATAGAGACCACACAAAAGGTTGTTGTTGCAGGTTATTGTTTGAGTGTGTACTTAGGCCTATTTTGTTAATTTGTTATTTAGCATGATTACAGTCCTCACATTTATGAATTTAATGTGCGACATTCTTAACTTTTTCGTAGTTAAGTAACTATCTAAAAATACACATTTAGACACATTATTGGTTAACGTAGTCAAATTGGTCAACTTCATGTGATTGCGATTTCTTGTTGTACATTTTGATGTAACAGGTTCGTTGACACCGTATTATTTAGGCTCTGAATAATATAAACACGCTTAGACAAGAATAATTGTCATCATCTTAGTTTCTCACCAATCACCATCACTATTGGTCTATTAACATCTCAACCCGATAGTTCTGCTTTCTATAATACAATTTTAAAGCTCTACTTATCATTATCCCAATCTTATAGTTCACTCTTGTTCTTTTGTACAACACAGTACAACAACTTACCATAACACGCAATATTTTTCAACACTTTATCACACCTTATGACAATCATATTTCTCCTCATTTTTTCCTCTCCTCACTTTTGTTCTATACTTTTCACATTTTCTCTCATTACTTACTAGTTACTACACCAACCATATTTTCCACAAGTTTTATCGTAACATTCCACAACTCAGCGCACTTTCTACAACTTCATTATACTGCATAATTTCTGTATCCTACCAACCACACAAAATAAGTGACTTTTTTTAATTCATTATTTTTTGAGATGAAATGCAAAACAAGGCTAATTAGCCTAAGATAGGAATTAGGGAAAGCAACATTAGTGATGAGTAGGCAAAAATAATTGGAGAGTTAATAAGAAGAGGGGGGGTAGGGTAGGGTAGGTAGGCCCCACGGGTACTACATAGGGTCATGGATGTAATATTGGGCCACTTTGCAGTCTACCCTTTCACGTCCGACACCGTAATCAACGGCCATGATCGTCTCCCGCCTTTTATGTTTCCCCACGTCACTATCCATTTCTCAGGGGCATTCTCGTCATTTCAACATTACCCGGCTCGGCTCAGCTCAGCTCGGCTTGAGCCGGTCGAAGGGTGACCGGTTGGAATCCCGAGGAGGAGGGAGGAATGACGCACACGTGTCAGAGGACCAGCTGTCGGATCTTATCCTGGCAAAAGGACTTCTTGTTTCAAATATCCAATAGCCTCACAAACAGTTAACACACATCTCCTTCTTCTTATTATTTACCCATTTACCCCCTATTTTTTTATTTTGCAGTTGTTATATTCTCTCCGTTCCGTATTAATTGTCATTTTATTGACTTTTACACTATTTTTAATGTCATTGTTTGATTGATAATTTGAAATTTAACTGCACAATTTTAAAAAACGAACAATTAATATAGAACAAAGGGAGTAATATTTTATAAACGATTACAATATTATACTTTTATGATAGTATTTTTCATTACGAATCTAATGGTAGTAATTTTATATAATAAGATCTCGTGCGGTGTGGTTGGTTGCGGTGTGGTGGAATTTGAAAAAGTGTGGTGAAATGTGGTGGGTTGTGGTGAGAGTTGTGGTAGGTGGGGTAGGTGATGAGAAAAGTGAGGAAAGATAAAAGTAAAAATATATTTTGGTAATGATTTGTGTTAAAGTCTGATGAAGTGTGGTAAAATATTGAGTAGTAGGGTGTGGTACGATACCGCACCGGCGGTACCGCATAAAAGAACGTGACCTAAATCGCTGAGTATGAAGAAATTTATGGTCAAATTTTTTAAGTTAAGCGGCACAATTTCAAAATTTTTTTTAAGAACCTTGGTACCGTTTTAGCTTTGACTTTGACTTCGGCCTCATTTATCGAAAAAAAAAGAGCACAATTTTAAAATTGAATGGAGGGAGTAGCTCACGGTTTATTTGGATGTATTATTACTCCCTCAGTTTTATCTCTGCAAAAATTTGAGTCCGGGTTAAATTAAAGTCAATTAATGTCAAAATTGATGTCCAAACCCAGTTTTTCAGGTCTAATAACTCGGACGGAACTAGATTCGGGTAAAAAACGGGTTCAAGCAATAGAAGATGGGAAATATTGTGTCTAAGTATTTACAATTCGGTCAATATCAAAATTCGGATGCAAAATTTATGACCAAACTTGGTTTTCCTGGGTCGTACAAATTCGGCCATTCGAGTTGGACAAAATTTTGTCAACGCTACTCGGTTCTCTATTATTTGTTGTCTATAGAAATCATGTTGTGAGATTGTAAATGGTTCAATATATATAATGATTTCCTATATGAGATTTACTATCGTTAAATTTCTAATGAAAATATTATATTAACTATATAATATTGCAATTGTTAATAAAATATTATATAAGAGATTACCGATCAAAGGGTAACATTGGAGATCACATAATTAAGGTCCGTTTTTTTTTAAGTTGTAGCTGCAGTCTTCATGATCTCACCACATTTTACCGCAAATCATTACTTTCTCTCTCATCACTTTTCTCTCCCTTCACTTTTCTCCTCTACTTTTGCATCATATCTTCTCACCTACCCCACATACCAATAACCCACCACAATTCCACCATATTCACCACAATTCCACCACACCATTCCGCAAAATACCGCATAAAAGAACAGAGCCTAAATAAGCGACAACAGAATACTTGGGTACTCAAAGTAGAGTGAAGTTAAGTAAAAGAGATGTCGCAAAAGACACAAGTCACTGACAACCTCTTAACCCTTTTATCTTACTACCTTAATTATAGCCTGCCATAAGCTTTTATCAATTGTCATATCATCCACTAAACCTACTTAATTTAAACCCCTCGAACTTCCAGGCGGTTTTTCTTTTAGGCAGTTATTTACCGTTGGATCTCGTCAATGCGACCTCCTATAGTTTTTGACAACTAACCTCTCTCATGAACTTCATAAGTTTTCCGCGCCTGCGCCATAGTGGTGACAATGCAACTTTTGCAAAACAAATGTATACAAGTGTTGGTTTCAAATTTTCTAACTACCTTATCAATTTTTATTTGTCAGTTTTTTAATTTTAATGATTAAAATACTCATGTTACCCTTGTGAATAATGAGTGGAATATCTAAATATTACTTAAGATGTGAAAAGTTATTACTAAGGGAAAGAGGAATATTTGTTCAAATATAAACTTTTTACTAAATTTTCTAGAGATATCAAACTTATAAAATTAATTATTGTGATATTCAGGCCCTTGCGGTATTTTGCGGAATGGTGTGATGAGGTGTGGTGAAATTGTGGTGGGTGTGATAGAATTGTGGTAGGTTATTGGAATTGTGAGAGAGAAAAGTAATGATTTGCAGTAAAATGTGGTGGGTTGTGGCAAACTGCGGTAGGATGTGACACCGCAATTTGTCAACCGCAGAAAAGAACAGGGCCTGATAAAGAACGAAGGTGATAGTTAAATTTCATATCATTTAAGCCCTGTTCTTTTATGCAGCTGGCTGGCTGCGGTATAACACCTCACCGCAACTTGCCATATTCCACCCAACCTACCACAATCTACTTTTTCTAATTTAATTTTTTTATTAAAAGTTAAACTTTTCACAACTCACTGCAATTCCACTACACCGCACCGCACCGCATCCAGCCATATTAAAGAACGAGATCTTACTAATGCAATTGCTTATTGCTGGTATAAGGAAATGATAATATAAGATGTAAAAAATAAGATTATTTTTAGTCTTTAGCTATCTAAATCATTGTACAAAATGTTAATGACACATAAAATAGAAACCAACAAAATATTAAATCAAAGAGTAGTACTACGAAGCAACAAAAAAAGGAAAAAGAAAAAGAGTTGAAAAGTTATCGTTCTGAATTCTTATTTTATCAAGTTAAATTTGAATTTTGATTTGGCGTCCGCTTTTTTCTTTTTCCTTTTTCCTTTTTCATGTTTTGGCGGGTCTATTTCTCTCTCTTCATCTCTCTCTCTCCTCTTTTTTCTTTTCTTTTTTAGTTTTTTCTTTTCCTATTTTTGTGTCATTTTTTTTTCTTTTATTTTCCTTTTATTTAAATGGCAGCTGGAACGCACCAAAAAGCCTGCACATGCTGTCCCCATTATTCTTCCTTCCCTATCTGAATTGATGAGTCATATCATAATATTATCTCATATCTCATTTGAGTCATTTATGAATGAATCATCCAAATTTCATGAGTTTTACTATCCTAATTCCATTTTTTTTTTGAGTAGGATAAAAGTTAAATTTTAATAATTTTTAATAAATTTTGGTAAATTTAATTAAAAATTGGTAAATTTTGATGAATTAAATTTATGCATAAATTTAGCAAACACTTATTCTCACTTTAATTCTCCCATTGTTGATTGTCGTTAGAGCAACTACAACGCGTGTTTAATAGTGTTATAATGCTGATGCAGTATGTGCGGGGACGAAAAATGTAGTGCAATGATTAGGACAAATGTTGACGTTGAGAAAAAATCGGTTTATGCTTGACACGCGAAGACGAAGACTAGATCCTCGACAATTTTTTTTTATTATTTTGATTGCAGCATATTTAAATTATTAAATGTGAGACTTACACCATTTTTTTTAAAAATTATTTTAACCAAATTCATTATCACCATTGGAAACAAGTTTTTTTTCAATTATTTAGAGCCCGAAAAGGGCAAGAGTTTTAAGACAGCTATTGTCAAACAAGACAATAGAAACAGCAAGGGAAACACATATAACTAGGGGTGGGTACGGATCGGTTAACCGATCCGATCATAAATTTGGATCGGTTAACTGTATGTTCGGATAGTTAAAATCATGATCCGTATCCGATCCGAAAGTTTCGGTTAACCGGACTTTCGGTTAACCGAATTGTCGGATAATAAAATTTGTGATCCGTATCCGATCCGAAAGTCTCGGTTAACCGAATTTCGAATCGGATAACCGTATATCCACGGATTATAACGCACTCGTACAATAATTATCATTGTTCTTCTTACCTTAATGGGTTCAAAATGGTAAACTTTATGTATTGTGTTACATTTCTACGCTAATGACTACTAATTAACGATAAAAAAATAACATTTGAAAGATTCAAAGTTGAAAATTAATTGTTTTCGGATTTTCGGATAACCGACGGATTATCCGTATTTTTCAACCCCCGATCCGTATCCGATCCATGAACCGGGGAAAAAATTCGGATTGGTTAACCAATCCGCCAACTTCAAAAATTATCCGCTAATTATCCATTTTTTCGGATCGGATAATCGGATTTTTTGATCGGATTACGGATTACGGATTTTTCGCCCACCGCTACATATAACAAGATAAAAGTAACCAGCTCACGAAGCAAAAAAACAACAAAAAACACAATCAAAATTTCACTTTTGCCTTATTTTCTTCCAACAAATTCTCTCTAAATTTCTTTGCATCAGTATCTTCATCATCACAAATGAAACCCAATTTATACCCAACCTTAGCCGCTCTGTACGCCTCGTTGTCCAATTTATCCAAACAAATTTCCACGGGAACCTTCAAAGCCTCCTCGTCGATCTCTAAATCATCTTCATAGATGGACTCTAGTCTTTTAAAGCATTTTTTCTTCCCTTTTTTGAGACCCGAGTTCATTGATGAAGTGACCCTGCAATTAGCTTGTCTGACTACACGCCACTTGGAGTTGCACATTATAATGAGATTCCTCTTCCTATTCTTCACCTTTGGAGCCTCGAGAGCTAAGACCTTAGAATCAGGAGGCAAGACAGAACAAACACCAACACCAAAAGGGACAAGCGGATCAGTAATGGTACGATCACTATCAGAAGTAGCCACCATACCATTACCCACCAAACCAACAGACTGAGAGTCACTCAAAAGAGCATCTTTATAGGAAAGCTTGCGCTCGCCAAGCCTTAGAGACACCAAGCGGATCTGATAACGTTTTACTCGAAACGGAGAAAACAAGTTAATATGGGAAGTTTAACTCTGACTTTCCTTGTGGGTCATACTGTTTGTACCTCATCCAGTAAATATAATTCATGTTCACCATTGTAGGTGCTCTTAACAACGACAAATATTTAAAATCAGGTCAATTCGAGTTTAGACAATTTGGACATTTAGATAAAAGCATCAAACCTGAATTCTATTTGAATTTCAAATTTGAACAATTTGTGATGTCCGAATCTGGATCTAAAAAGGATAACAGAATTAATTCTTAAAATTTGCAATTTTAATTTTCTCTATGTCATTTTTCCTTAAGCGGTCCACCGTATTCATAGGATCCTCATGAACAAATCATGCAACACAACCAAGTTTTAACACTTTGCGCACCATGCCATATAAGTTATCTCAAGAAACCTCTAATGATTCCTTGAGCAAGGGAGCACTCTTTCCTACCTCTTGTTAGGACCCCTAGACCTAACAGAAGCAGCCATACACGCCGTTTAGTTGATAATATGTCATTTAGACTTTAATAAAGACTTTCATTCCTTCTTACTTAAAACATGTGTTTTTGGAGCTATCCAAGAAAGACTCTAAAATCAACTGGGGTATTAGATTCAAAGTAAACTGATACATAACGGGTTCTCTCACCGTCCTTCAAATCACTAGCAGAAACACTTGTGACATATTTCGGACGATCTAAAACATCACAAATTGAGTTTGAGATGGTTCTTTCAGAATCCATTGAAACAACACCAATTGGAACCTTGGATTGAAAAACATTCGGATTGAGTTGAGAGTTTGCGAGACAATGTGACACAACGTCAAAAGATATATCATTCTCATATTGGGGAGGTTCGACCTCCACAATCTGAGTAGTTTATGGGTTCCAAATTCGTTTGACAATGGCTCTCCTCAAATAGAGAAGCAACTTCTGTTTTTTTTTTTTTTTTTATAATTTTATTAAGTGTTACATGAGAAACAGATAAAAACAGATACGTTGAACATACAACCATTACAGGCATGAATAGCCTCTGAACCATTGCGTTTAGTCTTGAAGTGAACAAAACCAAACCTCTCTCCGTTTCTCCCCTTTTTACCAAGTATATAAACATCAACAACATTGCCAAATTTGATAAATAAAATTCTTCACATAACAACACTAGGAGGTAGAGCTCCACAAAAACAGAGAACAAGCGACCCCTCGCACCATTAACAACAGAAAGTGAATGGACAACCCTAGTGGAACAATTAAGCACATGTACGTCATGGATAATAGGATCAACGATTTTGTCCATATTCACCATGATAACAAGGTTTTTAGAAACCTTATTCAATCCAAGAAATTTCTAAAACACATTTAAATTTCATTGGCCCTATAAAAAGTTATAGGACCACGCCATTAAACTACATCCTAACTCTTACCATCAACAAAATTGGAGGAAACAATAGAAGATAACTCACATTTAAACTACCTCCTAACTTCAAATTCCTCCAAAATTTCAAATTTGTCCAATTTATATTTGACAGTGAAATAAATGACCAATATAGCCTATGGGGCTTATTATTCTTGCTATATTTTATCAATTTTCGAAGGGATTTCCTAGAGTTTGAATGGAGCTAGAAGATTATCAAAGTGGGTCACTTAGGGGGCCCATATTAGGAGGAAAGTAATGAAAAATATCCACCCAAAGTTATCCTAGGGTATAAATGTGGGTTTCTACTTTCCAGCTATCAAAGAAAATTAAGACTAATTAAGCCATATTTTATTCTTCACTCTCACTCACATTTAATTAAATTCCAACCTCTTTAAAATAAACCCTAATAATTCATTTAAACATAACATCTATAGTAGAGTAAGGCTTTTCACTGTTCCATTGACTATGCAAATATGCAATCATCATCAACCATGGACAAAAAAATTTACATGTAAACTATACTAATCTATAGTACGAAATTACTTTAGATAAAGTATAATTGAAATTACTAAAACGCTTAAATTCGGTAAAAAATAAAAAGCTTATAGTCATCGTATGGGATAAAATGTGCAATCAGATAGATTACTTGAAGCTTAGGACGAGAGACTGAAGACAAAAAAGAAAGGGTATACATCTAAAGTTAGGTTTGTCACCATTACATTGACTATGCAGTCACTATCATCCATAAACAAAAACTTCATATAGACGATATCGTAATCAGTATTCATAGGAGAGTACTCATGATTAACTTTGATATTTGAGATTGGTAAAAAAATTTCCAGTCATTCCAGATGATAAAATGTGCTATTAGAAGGATCACTGAAAATTTATAGTGATAGATTGACAAAAAGAAAATAAAATAAAATTGGCATTAAGAACAAGTGGTTGCTTTCAAATTGTAATATCATTCTTATATTATGTTTGTAAGGGGAGTTACTAAGTAGTTGTGCTAAGAGGATGTGTTATGTTTTGCTTTTGTACTTTGGGCTTTACATACCTAGTTGATTGGGGATGAAAAGGGACACTTGGAGCTTACCATATCTTTTGGAATATCAATAATTCAATATCATTAGTTCTTATATTCTCCAAAAAAGAAAAGAAAAGAAACACAAATCATGTATCGTAGTCCAAAAAAAGAACCATTCGATCAAATAGTCATACATTTTCCATCCAAACTTTTACATGAGTTGATTTTGTCGAAGATCAAAACGCTATTCTTCTTATCTATTGCGCAACTTAGAATTTCTACCCAAATTTAGACATATTTGAATTGTCAGATATCGAATAAACCTAAGCAAAGAGATATTAGACTCCAAAAGATATCATTAGTTCTTACATTCTCCCAAAGGAAAAGAAAAAGAAACACAAACCATGTATCATCGTCCAAAAAAAAGAACCATTCGAGCCAATAGTCATACATTTTTCATCCAAATTTTTACGTGGACAGATTTCATCGTAGACAATAACACTAATTTCCTTATTTGTTGTGCAACCTAGAATTTTTTATCCAAAAATATAAACATATTTAAATTGTCAGATATCGAACCAGCTTAATCAAAAAGATATCAGACTTCAAAAGAAATATTGCCACCACCTAATATTCGAATTGTTCTGACTCCAAATGACCCGAAACTATAAAAAGATAGAGTAGGGTTGGAAAAATAAAATGAGGGCATGATTGGGGGGCTAGTCATAATCAAACCTAAAATAAATAAATCATCACTTCCTTCTCTAGTGTACCAAATTTGTCGGTCATTGGATTCTCTGCTTCTTTTATTATAGACCCAAACATGGCCCATTCCTCCCCTATAAAAAGAAAGAAAAAAAATATTAATTACACAAATAAAACACAAAAATAACTCATTTATTTTGAATCAAGACAGAGACAATGAATCACTGTTGGATTGAAATTTCTCCAAAATGAACAAAAATAGAGTTTACTTTTGGAAAAAGCAATTGGGTTTCAAAACCAATAAACCATCGGTCACTGTTTGATTGGAATTTTTCTCCAAAATATACAAAAATACAGCTTGCTTTTGGAAAAGTAAATGGGGGCATTTTTTTCATAAAAAGAATGGGAAAAAAAAATGAGACACAAGGACGACTAGTAGGGCACAACATTATAATATTATATGTGCTTTGTTTACCTTTACCTTCATCCATGACAAACACTTTGTCTTTCCAATTTCCATGCCTAAATAACCATTCAGCGAAATTACCATTGTAAGAATGCATATATCTAGATCTCCTTACGTCGATTGAAAGCTATACAACGGTACACTTGAAAGAGGGAACAAACTACGTTTTACGGCCCAATGGGTCAAAATTACAAAAGGGTTAGAACACGAATTCAGCTGTGGAACATAACTTTCGGCATGACAATACATCTTCTCATATTGTTAAAGTAAGACTATTTATATCTGGATCTTTTTAAACCCTGAATAAGCGGAACTCACGCGTCCACGCAATAGAAATAGCAAAACATAAAAAGAATCCCACATTTTACATCCCAATGGGTCAACATTACAAAAGGGTTAGTACACAAATTCGGCTGTGAAAAATGACACTCAATATGCTTACTCCTATATTGTCAAAGACTGTCTACATTAGAATCTCTTTAAATCCTGTGTAAACAAAACCCATGAAACAGAAATAGAGAAACAAAACAACGAAAAAAGAAGCCCACATTTACATCCCAATGGGTCGAAATTACAAAAACGGTTAACACACGAATTGGGCTATGAATTTTTTCAACATAATAACAGGATTACTAGAACACCTAAAAACCGGCATTCCGAGATGCAAGATCCAAACACAAAAGTTTGTCCCTCAAAAGTTTTACAACAGAAATCACAACAGGTATGAGTTGGTGAATGAACCACGACGACACCAGATCAGCAAAGGGCAAGCAAAAAAAGCATACGCCCTTCTTGCTCTCTCTTTTGGGTAGACAATGTAAAAAATGAAGACCATGGCGGCTGATGCTCTATGGCCTTCTATACGAGTCGGAATAGTCATCTGCCCTACGACGATACGGGGAGCGGGACCTCGGTCGCCTATCCCGGGGATACAGGTCTCGGTCATAATGGCCCCGGTCCCGGGGGACCGGTCGTCCACGCCTAGGTGAGTAGCTGCGTCTACGACTTCGTCCTGCAAAAGTTCACATTAGTCATTAGAGCTGCTAGGTGAGTAGCTGCGTCTACGACTTCCCCTAAAAAAATTTGTAATGACAAGCAAGCAAAACAGCCAGCTCCGTTCTTTAAAGGGGTACGATAAGGTTGGGTAAGTAAGTTTGAGCAAAAGTGGAAAAGCTGTGAGTGCTTGCAAAATTTGTTGGTAAATTGATAATATGGTAAAAACTAAGTTTTGGCATCTTTGGGAAATAAAGGTAACTTTTGGTAAGGTTAGAACAAGTGCTACCTTTAGGGAAAATTAAGTTCCGGTAAATTTTGACAAATATTAACCCCTCCCCACTCCCAGCTGAATTTTACACTCGTGCCGAAAATGAGTAAAATATGGGTAAATTTAGGTTGGGTTGGGTAATGAGGTATTTACCCCATTACGGAGCAGAGCCCAGGTAACCACCAACAAGCTTTATGGAGTGGGGGCAAGGGCCAAGGGATAAGCTATCCCCATACCTCAGATAGGATAGGTCTGGAACACAAGTCAAATTGACCAGAAAACTGTGTGTTGTGGGTCAAGTCACATAAATGTGCAATTCTGTAAAGCATGAATCAGAGTTAACCATACACAAGAAGGCCTAAGCTCATGATATCATATATCTTAACTAAAAACTATGCAAGGTAGATAAAAATCTCGACGAACTGCAAGATGAAAGAAAGACCAAGCTCAGTGAAAGGATGAATCAAGGGTAAGAGTGTCAAAAACTTTTTTTTCTTTTCCAAAAAGCAATTGCACAGTAAGGGCAAAGAGCAGAAAGGTGCACAAAGTATCCCCGCAAGCGGAGGTCCGGGTAAGAGCAATTGCGCAATCAGGGTTAAAATTACTAAAAAAAACCCGAGGGGATGTAAATAAGGATAAATCTAAGCACATAATATCAGAGAGCCAGAGAGGCATACCTCCTCGCTTTTCCTTCTGGCCCTGGTACCGACCAGGTGTTGGCGTCCTCCCACGAGATCTTTTTGCCTGCAGATGCAAATGCAAGAGGGAAGACTTTAACATCAAACAGGGCAGAAAATGGCAAACTTGTACCTCGAGTTTTGTGCGACCGTATCCATAGGGAAGAAATATGAGACCATAGAAATAGAATGGACAGAAGCGTTGCAACATGGAAATGTGTAGAAGACATTAGTACGCAAAATACCACGTGTTTAACCATTGCTCTGTTCTTTAGAGGGGCAAAATAAGGTTGAGTAAAGTTAAGTGGAGTAAATTCAGGTAAACATTGAAAGCCTGAATGTTCAAAAATATGGGTAAGAGTTGGTAAATTTGGTTTGGGTTGAGTAAATGGGATATTTACCCCTCTAAAGAACAGAGCAGGCCTTCCAAAGTATGATCATCCCCCCCCCCCCCCCCCCCCCCCCAAAAAAAAAAAAAAAAAAAATCACACACACACACACACCGTGCGCTTGCTTTCATTCATCCATATCACCCACACAGTTTCACGATAGTGGATTGAAGTAAGAGAGCACAATCGATTAATCAGCCCTTAACCTTCAAAGGGAGGAAAAAAGATGTACCTGACCTCCGACTAAAAGCAAGATATCATAAAAGTGATACTATTAGATTCTTTACCATCTCCAACGTTATCAAAAATAAAAGTACGAATAACATGTCGGTGACGGTCTTATATATGATGAAGGGTATTGCGGGCATACACCCATTGCGATTAGTTGATTTGAATTGATGGGCTATGTGATGTCGATGCAGAGATCAAGTCGAAGAAGGAATACGTCAGCTGTTAGAGCATAGATTGAATTCGATGGAGCTACAATGACACAACCTGCTGCCAAAACTTATTAAACATTCTTCGAGGGGTAAAGAAGGTACGAGACTCATAACACTTTCCATGTTCTTCATTTGGGTAGGGAGGATTTAGGTAAAATAAGCTAGGATAAATAAGGGTAAAAAGTGGAAAAGTAAACGAAAACGTTGATGTTGTAAAATTTGAGTATGTTTAGCTCTTTTTTCAATTTTCCCCAAAATATATTTGTTTTTACCATCATTTATCCAACATTATTTTACTCAACATCACCCTACCCACATGAAGAACAGGGAATATTAGCAGAGCATCCCATGGGCCATGAAAACAAACCTTTTCCACAGTGATTAATCGACCTTCAAGTACTGAGCGATTCAGATACTTAATACAGCGTTCGGCATCCTCAGCAGTCTCCATAGTAACAAAGGCAAATCCACGGGATTCTTTGGTGTGAGGATCAGTAACCAGACTGCACTGAACGACCTGGAAATAACACAACATATTGAAGTTGAGAGTGACAGAAGCGGGTGGAACAAGACAGTTAGAAAAAGGCATATTTCAATGCTTCATGGTGCCATAGAAACACAGATTGAAAGTGGGCACAGATGGATGATATAGAGTTCAATTAACTGGTTTGTCTTACCAGATGAATTTCACCCCACCTACCCTTTTTGCACATATCACCATATAATAATAAGGAACAAAAGGCCCCACAAGTCCACAACACATCAAAATCAAGCAACATTACTATGCTTAACATATCGATGGATGAAGGAAATACAATGAACCGAATACTAACAGCCAGGACCTAAACATCTACTTTAAGAGCAGAATATGCATCAGCAGTTACTATGGAGCACATTCTAAGACATTAGAAATAGAATATGTAAGTTGCTCAAGTATGAGGAACTTCGGACAACAACATAAAACTTCGTGCATGGTTGACTTCTGACACTGGGTTTCCATTTGAATTACTACACTCGTCTTTATCAATATTATTCAGCAAACAAAGCGGTCATATTAGGATCTTTGGATCACCCACATAAAACCAGCACGCTTAAGAATACTAACAATAGAACTCAACTAGTTGTACTTCGGTACTTGTATGCAAAATTCAACAGGATACCATCCATAACAGCTTTCAGATTAGCCATTAATCATAAACTGCACAATACAACAGCATAACAGAAGCATACCTTTCCTTCTTTGCTGAAAAACTTCTCCAGATCATTGGAAGTAACCCTTGTTGACAAGCCAGTCACATACAAATTGTTTCCTGGATTAGATGCATCCGGACTCCTAATCCAGCATAATCAATAAACACCATAAGTATCAGAAACTGAATTAAATGACCCAAAGCTCTCAAATGACGAAACCCTTCATCAGTCCAATCTATTCATAAACAAATTCTAGGATTAAAGATTACTACAACAACAACAATAACGATCCCAAGTGTAATTCTGCTAATGTGGGGTCTGGGGGGATCCTAATGTACGCAGGTTCCCCCCAAAGCACACACACGGATGTACATGACAAGGCTGACTGCGGCAGACCCCACAAAAATATTTTGAAATATGAAAACAAAACTATGCCTTCAAAACATTGTGTTGCAAAATATACCTAGACCTACTGCGTCTGTGGCCTCTAGGCAGTGACCTCGACCTCGATCTTGATCTGGATCGGCGTCTTCTATTATCAGGCGAGGCATGTCTCCTACCGTCAGGTGAAGCATGTCTTCTGTCATCAGGTAAGACATGTCGTCTCTCACCAGGAGAGACATGTCTTCTATCATCAGACGAGGCATGCCTCCTGCTGTCGGGTGAAGCATGTCTTCTGTCACCAGGTGAGACATGTCTTCTATCATCAGGCGAGGCATGTCTCCTGCTGTCGGGTGAAGCATGTCTTCTGTCACCAGGTGAGACATGCCTTCTATCATCAGGTGAAACATGATTTCTATCACCCGGTGAAGTATGTCTTATGTCATCAGGCGAGGGGTCTCTTATGTCATCAGGTGACGCATGTCTTCTCTCAGTAGGCGGGGCATGTCCTCTATCACCAGGTGAGGCAGAACCATTTGGTGAAGGCGATCTAAAACACACGGGCAACAGGCAAATAAAATATACTAGAATATGTGCGAAACAACGTGGGCCAAAGAAAATGTTTCGGCGAACAAAACTAACCTTTCATCTCCTGAGTGCGACATCTAACATAAAAACAAGCAAACACCACAGATTATTAAACACCAACCATCATCAGTTCATCACTACAACATGCTCTATATCTATAATTCTGAAAACCACTATTTCATTGCTGAATCACAAAGTACCATTCTTGTTTTCTGTTCTTGATTTCATTTTTAGTCTAAATATGTAGGGCAGATTTTCGTTGTTGCACAAGAAAACCATATTCCTCCACAGTTTGATGCCGGAATCTCTAAAAACCACGCAGCAGCCCAAGTTTCATGAAATAAAAAGCATCATAAAATGTTCTTCAAAGTGAACAGATAACTCTGTTTTTATCATTTCCAATATCCACCAAAAATCCGCTACTTACAAGAAATCAGCCAAATTTTAGCAAAGAGATCCAAAAGGAAACTCAAATCCTTAGGATCATAAATGAAGCTTTCTGAATTCACGCACAGACTCTAATTCACCGATAATTATGAAAAAATTGAGCAAAAACGGAGCTCAGATTCTTGCAATCAAATAAATGAATCTTTCTGAATCAACACGAAAACTCGAATTCACCGAAAATTATGAGAATTGGAAACAAACGGAGCTCAAATAATTTTGGAATCGTCAAAATGAAGCTTGCTGAACAATCACACAAACTCAAATTCACCGCGAATTACGAAAAACAAAATCAAAACCTAACAGAAATGCAAACGAAATATCTAACAATTCTAAAGAGTGTGTGTTCGATTCTTGACCATAACTAACCCTAGGGTTCTTGATAAACCTCAATCCCTTATATGACTAAAAAAGGGGGAAAACAATCGAATTAGAGAGAAATGGAGAGAGAATTACCTGTTGATGCTGAACGACGAAGCCCTAAATCGATTGATGGGCACGAAATCGATTGAGGAAGAATCGGAATTTAAACCCTAGAGCTCTCTTATACAGAACTGTAGACTAATATTGACTCAAGTGTTGAGCTAGTATCATGTTTGTTGATATATGGTTTTATAAAATTGGGCCTTTCTTTTTTTTCTTCTTTCTAATTGAAATTTAGGGTTTCTAAAAAGACCCATTTTTTAATGGTTTTTTTAATTAAGATAAATTTAAATTGCTTCAAAAAAAAATGAATTTAAGTTTGAGTTAATATTAATTTTGAAGTAAGAATAATAAGGAAATCATTGTACTGAAATCTTTGTTTGGATTAATTCGTGAGAAAATTCAAATGAAAAATGTATAATCTTATTTGATCTTTTTGAGTTATACTAGATTAAATATTAAATTCTATTTTTTTTTGACAACTTTTCACTAAATAGAAGGATCAATAGGGATAAATAAAAAAATCATTTGTATATATTGTCTTTATCGAAAAGTTTGTAACATGTTAAATCAAACTTTTCATCAAATGGTAGTTTTCAGTAAGATGTGTCAGTGAATTATGACATTTGATAAGATGAAGATGTTAGCTTTACTTAATAGTAAATGTTGTTCCAGGTGTACGAATAAAATGAACGAGGGATTTCAGGAACCACTTTTGGGACATACTCTTTACTAAAAGTTGACATCGAATCAAGTCTTTGGTTTATATATAGCCCCATAGCTAACATTAAGGTGCATATAAAGTAATTTGAGTTTTTAATTTTGTTATAATAGCTATTTATTATGTAGTCCTCAACAAAGATTATCAATTGACTAAAACGAATTTCCCAAGCATAAGTAGGAAGCGAAATGATGGTAGCCTGGTATTATTGAGTTAGTTAATAACAACAACAATAACAAGACATCCCGCTATTATTCCAGAAAGACTATGATTCAAAATTGCATAGCGACTAATTCTTTGGAGACTAGCATTTGGTATGAAGGGATTATTAATTGACTAAAACAAATTTGTGTGATTAAACATGGAGGGTAGGACTGTGAAAACTTCTTGGTCCAAAACTCCAAATAGCTGGTTGAATCCAACCCGCAAAAAAAGTAGACATGGATATAAAATTTCTACTCGAAGTTAGACACATTCACCTGTTTGATCAAAAATTTGACACAATAGTCACCATATTTATGTTTTTTGAACCCGATCGTGACCTTAAATAACCCAAACCTGGATTTTTGACAACCCTATTGGAGGGTTGGCATTCTGCAATAGATAGTATTGCATTACTGTAGGAAGGACATCAAAGTTGTGGATATGACACTAATTTAGCTTTAGAGACGACATTGAGAGATTGATATATTTATCTGTGTAAAATTAAGCATATACTATATGCAGATTGAATGGGGGTCATCTAGCTTTAGAATGTAGTTTAGTCTTTTATTTACTTTAATAAAAGTGGTTTAACTCCTCCTTTTACACACAAAAGAAAAAAGAATCAAAGAGAAGAAATGGATAGTTTGAAATGATGATGATGATGATGATGATGATGATGATGATGATGATGATGATGATGATGGAGTTCTTTGCCTTGGGTTGTTGGGCCTTAGGCAGCCCGTTGGGTTTTGGCAATTTGAGTGTAAACCCATTCTATACTTACCATTTCTTGGGCTAGGTCTATCATTATTTCCTTGAGTTATTGACTTTAAAGGATGACCCGATGAATAAATTGACCACGAAGGATTAGCAGGACAATAAGCTCCCAAATTGGAAAATATATAAGGACCACCAAAGCTGATGTAACACAACTTTTTCAAATTGGATTTTTTTTTTTCCAATGACTTGCCCGAGCTGACGCAAAAAAAAAAATTGTCATGGTTTATTCAAGTTTTAATCATGATTTGCCACTAAGTAGAACCTTGAATTATTAAAGAGGTAATCATGGTTTGACATTGAGTGCACCCTTCGTTTTTTTTTTTTTTTTTTGCTTGCAATAATAATGCATAAATCGACAAAAAATTATGTTGCAATTTTTTTTTAATTTTTATTTTAGTTTATCATAAATAGTTATCACTTACGAGCATGGATGAATATGAAAAAATGTAACTCAACATATTGTGGGCCAATATCGTGTATTGATGATAATTGAGAAGAATCACTATTTATGATAGCATGAGGGGAAAAAATGTTAAGACATGTTAACTCGACTTAAACCTATCAAAATTTTACAAACTTGTTCCCTTTAGATTACTAAAATTTTAAGGGCATGGGTTCAAATATATACTTACAATATACACAATTATTTTTTACTATTATTTTTGGGTATAGTAAATATAAATTTGAGCATTGAATGAATTATGATAAAAGAGGTAAATTATTCAAATTTATAATTATCCTACTCAAACATTATGGAAAAAAAAAGGGACCTAATTACACTCCATGGATGAGTGAAAATATTAAAAGAAGCTAAAATGTCAATTAAGGTTCAATCATGAAGCACCTAGCTAGCTAGCTAGCTAGGATAATGGCTAAGAATCTCAAGGTTTGACTACTTTTTGTGTAAATTAAATTATTCACATTTTTAATTGTTTAACTCACTCTATTAATTTTACAACTTGCAGCTTTATTTTTGGTTACCAAATGTTAAGTTGTCCAAAGCCATTCACTAAGAGCATCTACAAGGACAACCTAAAGGCCAAGGAGTAAAGGAGCTTTGTGTCCTTTCATTCTCTCTTTCTTTATAGATCTTTTTTTTTTTTAATCTTTTTAGTTTCAAGTCATTTGTTAGTACCATTTAGCGTTTTGATCAAATCAAAACTCTAATTGAATAAATATCAACGTACGACAAATTAGCATTTTGAAAGCGTTTAGCGTTTCAAGTATTATTTTGTGAAACATTAATAAAGTTAATGTTTAGCGTTTGAAACAACGTTTCATATTTCTTTGTCAAAAAAATAGCTTTCGAAAATTTTATCTTTGAAAATGATCCATATTCTTTTATGTTAATTCACATTAATCTGCTAACTCAACCGCTAAATTTCCTGAACACATTTCTTATTTGAACACTCATCTGTTATTTGCTACTTAAACCACAGTCCACTGCCTCAACCGCTATTCACTACATAAATCACTACCTGCCATCTGAACCATCAATTTTGCCGAGCAGGATCTTGTTCATCGTCTCTAAACATAATTAATATGTCGTTCTCCACCCAATCCATTGCTCGTACCTAATTAGAAGTAACAAGAGTTGACATGCACTAACCAACTAAATAAATTTTATCGTGACATAATTATATATTTTCTTTTTGTTATTGTTTCGTAGAATTCTGCTCGGACTTGTTATAGTGGGTGGGAGGAGTCAGAACATTATCTTGACATAGTTATATATTTTCAAAGATGCAGTCGGCTAATATATGGTTTAATCAATTTAGATTTCAACTTTGAATTTTATAAGGGTGCTAAGTCAGCTTTCCGACATTGAAATTCAATTCTGGTTTAGTCAGAGTCAATAAGTTAAAAATTAGACACATTTTTAACCAAAAAGTCAATTTAAATCATTTTTAGTCATTGTCCTCTAATTTCAAACTATTATCAAAAACCCACTTATGCCAATATTTAACAAAACATCATATCTGAAAAGCCATTCTTCATTATTGAGATCCAAACTAAATCTTATTACTTATTTCACACATTAAACTCATTGGGTAACAAAAAGAAGTAATTAAGTGACAAGTCCTTTTAGCAGTAAAGGGTAATTAGGCAAACATAATCATATCATAATAGCACTTAAGCTAGAGCTTAATGGCTAATTAATTACTAACATTCCAAACATAAATAACCCTTTTGATTCCTTGGTCAACCATTAGCCCACCATTCCATCTTACCCAAGCCCAAAAAGGTTAATTGTTCAAGGCCCACTAACAAGATCCGGGCCCACCAATTACTAATTATTAACGTTATTATTTCCACTATTCTTTAATCTTAATTTTACCATTTTTAGTTTTTTGACTGAATGGGAACCGTAAATTTATTTATTTATTCTTTACACCAAAGGCTTAATATTGATAGGTTTTATCCAAAAAAAACTTTTAAATTTGTCCTTAAAGTTTAAGGTTAGGCTCGAAATTTTCACACCTAAAAACATAAATAAATCTGAACCCGACCCTTATCGAACCCAACCCAAACCCAACCCGGCTGTCCGAATTGATGGGACTTATAAAATTTTTTGCTTGCGAAGGCATGAATGTATAAAAGGTTAAAATTGTCTACTCCACGTTGAAACTTTGTCAAACTTTATAAAACTAGGATCTAGTAAATTTTTCTTTTTATAATTATTACTTTAGATATGCATAAAATGGTGGTAGACTGCAGTAAGTTCTTTTGTGCGTTGCGTTTGCGTTGTATTGCGGTAGACTGCGGTAAGTTGCGGTGGAAATAGTAAAAAGGTAATGGTAATTTGCGGTATGTTGCGGTAGGTTGCGTTGCGGTTAGTTGCGTTAACGCACAAAAGAACGGTGAATTTACTCCCTTCATTTCTCAATATTTGTATTTTTAAAAATTGTGTAGTCAACTTATGAAAAATTGATCGCAAATTTCTCAACATATATAATGATTTATTAAGTGAAATTAGTATCATTAGATTCACAACAAAAATTACTTTCATAAAAGTACAATTTTTTAATTTTTGTGAAAATATATTACAATCATCAAATAAGAATGCTTATACTTGTAAGCAAATTTATCTGCAAAATAAATTTACTTCAGTTTAGTAAAAGTTGAAAATTAAAAATAATCACCAAATTCTTCACCTAGCAAAAGCTTTTAATGCTAGGAAGTGGGTTGTCTTTTATGATTCCTCCTAGGCTATAGGTGCCTTGATCAAAGTTTTTCTTTCATCAATTACCTACTTCAATTCTTTCACATATATAAATATATAAGGAAAACTATTTTAGGAATTAATAAAAACATTATGAGCAATGGTGGTCCACTAAAGTGTTCATATTATTATTAAAAAAATCATTATTATAATACCATCCGTGCAAAAATGTAATATTAGTCCTTACAAAATAATTGGAGCAATATCATTACTAAGAAATCTTCAAGCACACTATGGAATATATTTTTCTCAAAAGGACAAACAAGAGTAGCTTTTTCAAGTGTTTAATGTTTTAAATCACATTATTAATGAAATAAAAATGGTACAATATATGGCATCTTTGAGGAAAAAGTCTTGGGTTGTCTTTTTTTAATGTATTATTTATTTTATTTTTTTCTAATTTATATCTACATGAGTGCAGTGATAGGATGGTGAAACATATACTCTCCCTTTCCCATATTATTTGTCAATTTAACTAACTTTTATTTTCTCCATAATATTTGTCACTTTATAATTCCAATAACACATTAATTACAAATTTATCAAATTAACTTCATTAATTATATCGTTTTCTTCCATTTTTCTTTTTTATTCACCATTTTATTCAACATCTTCACTTTTTCAAAGAGCTAAATTAATGTTGAATAGTGGTTTTTTTGGTTTTCGAAATTATATCTAATGTGACAAATAATGTGGGAAGGAGGGAATATTAATTAAGACAATAATTATTTATAAAGTACTATAGCTAATTAATCCAATTAACTCATCCAATGAGGGAATGGTCAAAGGTGAATCTTAATTGGAATCATTTAATTTTTTGTTAGTTGAGATGCTATACTCCAATTTTACTATCAATTATTTATTTCCTTCACTTCTTACACTCCCATTCAAACTAATTTGTTAGTGCTCATCATAAGTGTTGTGGTAATCATGAAGTGTAATATTATGCTTTGATTTGTTTTGATGATTAGTAAAGGAGAAAGTAATTTAAGAATCTATGAAGAAAAGAATAAAAAAGATTATTATTATTATTATTATTATTATTATTATTATTATTATTATTTACCAGTGACAAATATTGACTAATTCACACTAGCACATATAGAGTTTGAGATAGTATGCTCAAAGTTCCTAGAATTGACATAGTCATCACCAAGCAACATTCAAGTTGTGATGACTGATAAGGCTGTTAGCCACCACTTTAATAGATATAGGGGATGTCTGTCTGCTAATTTTTTGGGGTAACTTTTTAACTTATTGTTTGTTTTTTGACTAATATTAAAAAATTGTACAAGATGTTTGGTAAACAACTTTTGATATTAGGTTTTTGGATCCAATAAGTTAATTTCCAAAAAGTTACTTGAAAAAGTTCTTTGAAATTGCTTTCACAAATGATTACTTTACCAAACACTTTTCAATCTTTCATACAAGCAACTAACCTGAATAGCTAAAGTCAAACCACTAATCCAAATAACTATTAGCTAACTGTTGATTGCCAAACAGGGCCCTAACATTCTTATAATGGAAAGTTTCACCTTCCAGGCATTCAGCATAATTTTTAGAATAATAATGAATATATACTTTGTCATTGCAATTTTAATGTATACAAAATATAATCCAAACTTGAAAACAATTGCCACCCAAACACCCCAAATCTCTGAACTAATCAAGCAATGATGAATGATCAAAGGTGATTCCCACATTATTTGAGAACAATTGAAAGAGAACAATTAATTGATTCCATCTTTATTATTTGAGAAAAAGGTTCTTGATATAGTACGTTTTATTTCTCATTTTATATTGTAATTTTTGTAATAATAATTTTTTTAATGCATTTATGTTAAGTTGCTCTCAGCTTTTTTGCACCACACTGACATCTCTGCCACAGTGGCTCTCTTTTTCTGGGCATAAATAGGCTGTCTTTCTCAATATCTTTTTTTTGGAAGGAATTTTCAATATCTAAAATGAATGAATAATGTAACACTTTTTAGCCAAAAAAAAAAGTTTTTCTTCCCTACGCGGAGAAATGTTCATAACTTTTATCACAAGGAAAGTTGTGGGTCAAATTAGTCAATACTACATACAACATCCGTCCCAAAATATTTGTTCTTTAACTAAATTTTGACTGTTAATTATTCACAAATTATAATAAGTTACAATATGAAATTATCAATATTGTAATTTTAGTAAATTATCTTTCTAATGGAAGAAATTTCATATTTTAACTCATTATAATTTATAAGTAATTAACAAAAGACAAATATTTTAGGACAAATGCAGCATGTACTTATATCATGTCAATATTTGAAAAAAAAAGGGGGAAATCTAAAGATGCAAAGCTTGATAATGATAGTGAATTTCGACAAAGTTACAGTGGAATATATACTCTGTACTTGGAGAAAAAATTGTACAATTTAATTCGTAAAATACGTTATTTGTATTTGCATGTTACTTTACTTCTGTTTCATTTTTTCTTTCAGTAAAAGTTAAGTTAATGGTTGAAGCGGCCCTTTTTACCTCACGTAAATGAATAATGGGGGTGTTGAGATTTGAACTTGAGACCTCTTGTTTATGGGTCTGGCTCTAATACCATGTGGAACCATCTCAACCAAAAATTTAAGCTGATGGTTGAAGCTCCAGGAATGTTTTTATACTTCTAACAAACCTATCCAAACCTAACACAATTCCAAAAAAATATACACTCTAAAAACACAATTTTCCAAAAAAAACATTACTCCTTCCGTTTTTTTTTATCTATCATTTACGGGTTTCAATGCCAATTTTTAATCAATAATTACTAATATAAATGTTTTGCAAAAAATATAATATTATACTTTTTTTAATAGTATTTTTATTACGAATCTAATGACATCAATTTTGTATGATAAATCATTATATAAATTAAAATATTAACGGTCAAAGTTTTGGCACAATTTCCAAGGATGACTAATAAAACCAAACAGAGGAAGTATAACATATCATAACTTATCCATCTAAACCTAAAAATAACCTAACCAAAGAACATGACCAAAACTATCTATATTCTCTATCTTTCCAACCTCTGCATCAACGTGACCAACATTGACAATGTCTAACTTTCCCGAGTGAACATATTCTAAACCTATTTTTGTAAATTTATATTAAACTAAACTTAGGCCTTGTTCTTTGGTTAGGTTTAATCAACCTATCCAAACCTATCATAACTTATCATAGTTTATCCAAACCTTACACAATTTTTAAAAAAAACATTCACTCTAAAAAAAAACATTATATAACTTATCCCAACTTATCCTAACTTATCCATCTAAACCTGAAAATAATTCAAATATGACGTTACTCTTTTAAAAATAAGAATAAAAACACAGTTGTTATTTTAATTTTTGTGAATGAAGTCATTAAATAATCATACATATTTCTTTCCACTGCTTGAAAGGTTAACTTAAATATGAGAAAGTGACTGGTCATGGTCAGTCAAGCTAGGTCTATTGAATCTATACTTGGTCAGTTGCAGTATTTACTAGTGCTAGCTCAGAATATTAACTATGCAAGTCAATTTGCTGCTACACAGTCAAATTTACAAATAGGAGTAATGGAGTAGTAATGTAGTAGCATCTTATCATCTCTAAAAAATAATATAGTTAAATTAAAAAATTTAATCATAAATTTCTCAATATATACAATACTTTGTGGAATTGAATTACTGTCATTAGATTCGTAATGAAAAATATTATCTTAAAACTATAATATTGTACATAACTGTTAATAAGATGTGACTGAAGTATATAAAAATTCATCAATCAAAAAGTAATATTGTAGATTGTAATTGTCAATAAAAGGGTAAATAATATGAAACAAGGGAGTATCATGTCATATATTGTGATTGAATGTCCAAATATTCAATCAATTTGGTCATTATCAAAATTCTATTGTCCAAGTCCGATTTTTTCCGGATCAGACAATTCAAATAATTTGAGTCGGATAAATTTTTGACAGCTCTAAATAAATGAAATAAATTAGATTAAATTGCTGATTTTTTGGTGGCTAAATGAAATGAATTAAATAATGATGAAAGAGGTATCTCAAAAAGTGAGCTGCAAAAGGGGAAGAAAAAGAAAATAGTGGCTTCTACTGTAAAAGAAAACAAATAAACAATAGACTATAGAGTGCTTTTTTTGGTCGTTATTCTTGCGATTTGCAACTTCAAATTGTTGATGGAATATCCAAATTTGGAATGCCAAAAAATTCTTTTTGGGTAGAGTGTATTTCATACTATATAATCAAAAACCATCATTGTCAATGACCAAAACACCACCTATATATGCTATATTATAACTTAATCAAAACATGCATTATTTTTTGGATAGTCATTGTTCAAATGATTAGGATTTTTTGTTCCATCCACTTTTTATCATGTCCTCATTAGTCTATGTTTTATTTTTTAAAATAATGATTATAAATATACTAGCATAAATATAAGTTTTAGCATAAAATAACGATTATGTCCTGATCAGTTTTTTCTGTTATTTATGTTTCCAAGGTCAATGTTTAATCAATAATGTCTTATATAATGTTTTTATACATAAATATAATATTATACTTTTTTAATAGTATTATTACGAATATAAATTAAGATATTACCGGCCAAAATTTTTGACACAATTTCCTAAGTGATACATAAACAAAAACGAAGGGAGCAACGTCGTATTTTTAGATGTATAACAATTCAACCTTGCCCAGTTACCATGTACAAGTAAGTATTAATAGGCGAATGATTATTTTGTACAACAGGTCTTTTCTTTTCGCCTTTTATTTAGAAGAATCGGATTGAAAAACTAAGCTCATAATAAAAGAAAGCTTTTATAAAAGTTTTAGAACTAAACTCGAAATAAGTTTTATGAATGTAAGCCAAAAATAAATTTAAATAAGCCTAAAGTCATAATAAATTTGGCCCGAAAAAGTTAAAACAAAAAAACTTCGTCATTTTTAATTCTCCAGATACATTCAACTTTCTTATGATTGAACATTGCAAAATAATACTCAAGGTTGTTAAAATCGGGACCCTAACTCGAATCCATGTGGTAGTTAGGATCCTAGTTAGGATCAGAATTAATCTATATAGGATCATGGATCGTGTGTAAATATTAGAATCGTATCGAGGATATGGGATCATAAAATCGTAGATCATGATCGGGATTTTAATAACTATGAATGACACATGATCAAAATGAACCAAACAGGGATTTTACCACTAGCAGTAACCCCACTTTTCTTTATTTCTCAAATTGTCGCAACATTAAAATTTTCAATATTTATAGTAAAAGTGAATTCAACTAAATTTATTCTTTAACTCACATGTGAATTATGTTAACTTAAAATTGATCCAAAGTGAATCAAACACAACTGATCAATTAGTTCTCATCAAAATTATTCACATAAAAAACCTGTTTAACCGAAACTAACCCAAAATTGTATCAAATAATCAAGTGATCTATTTATTATCAGACCCATCATCTCATAAGTGTTTTTATATTCGATTTTTGTAATGTTTTTTAGGGCTTTTCAGAATCAGCATCTTCATACATTTATTTTCTTTGTATCATCATATCTATCATAAATATCTTAAGTAAGATTGGGAATGATGTTGTACTATTACAAAAGTGTCATTTTACCTCACTTTGGGTCCCATGGAGGACAAAGCCTACTATATTGGTGAAACATTTTACCATGAACTTGTACTAAATGGTCCAAATACCCTAGTGAACTCTAGAAAAAGAACACACATATTAACTGAGTTAGGACATCTCCAAAACTTGTACAATGTGCTCGTGAGTATCTTTTTTAATTTTTTTTATGTATAGGAATTATAAAGGATGATGCGATATAATTAAAATTATGTATGATAGAGTGGAGAATTGAACTTGAGATCTGATTTAGATAAAGGTCAACCTTAACTGCTAGATTGATAGTATAGTCATGATTCAATGACCTTCAAACCCATCTTACAAATGTGGGGTTAGTAATTTTATTTTGGAATCTCACAATTAAACGATCTCAAATTAAATTCTATTTGTCCATAATTAGGATAATTGAAAAAAATAATTTTAAAATTTAATTATAATGCACCACTAAAGTAGGTATCAAACAATTTTTAAATATTGGGTCAGTAGGAACCTACTTTTCCAAATTGTGAAATTTCTGCAAGAGTGTTACATGTGACCTCTCCATATGTTCTCTTTGATCGTATGTATTTGACTACTTAACTACCATTTTCTTATCCCTATTATCTAGTCATTTTACATTTTCAATATAATTTTTACTAATTTTACATCCACACTCTCCGTCATTCATTATTAATTTTTACCAATTTAAATGATTTTATAATTTTCTCCATAATTTCATGAATTATCTTTAATATTTTCCCACTCTAACAAAGTGAAAAATAAATAAGGGCGGATAGAGTAGTTACAGTATCTTTCAAAAGAATAGTTTTATTTTGATAAAAAAAAAGTATTGTGAATATCTTAATAATATATATAGTAATATAATAGGAGTAATTTCATAGCCCAGTTAATATTATCTTTGATTTTTAAAGCCAATTTTACAAAATTATGACTACATGATCATTTATAGTAGTATCATCAATGAGAGGCATCTCTAAAAGTGAGACAATACAAGAAGAAGAAAAATAATAAATAGTGATTTGGTCAAAATTATGAGTACCCATACCTAAAACCTATATATCCAAATACTATATTATTACATGATCTTATAGAGAATGAGAATCTCTCTTTGAGTTTGCTTTGGAATATTGACATCACATCTTCAATTTTTTTATTTAATTCTTCCTTCTTTTTTTTTTATTTTGTGTGGGATGTTAAGATGTATTCATCAACACATTCATGTACTCAAAAAAGTTTCTAAATTTGAACGATGTATTTCTAAATGAATCAAAGAAGAAATTGATTGAATAAATGAAATTAATTAATTAAATACATTTCTTTTGAACTTATCATAAGTATTTATCAATATTAATATGTGTTCCAATCATTGCTTACTCAATTTGGAGATTCAAATTAAACTTTAGTATGATATTTATTTAGCTAATAGGTTATTTAACTATTATATAGAAAATCTCTATTTTTTTGGAGAGTTAATTGAAGGAAAATTTGCACATACCTCCCTTCACATTTATGAAATTTATAATTCAAACTCTGGCCTTTTTGATCTAATATAATATTTACCTACTCCGACCTTTTGAACCAATTTTATTTAACAACTTTTACAGTAATTTAACAACTCTTTTAGTGGATGTGTGATTTGTGATGATATTTATTTGCTAAAATTGACGGCAATTTTAGCAAATTTTTTTTATTACAAATCACTCCTTCATCGAAAAAGTTGTTAAATTCATTGAAAAAATTGTTTTTTGTTAATAATAATAATAATAATAATAATAATAATAATAATAATAATAATAATAACCTTTCCAAAAGAGTAAGGACAGAGCTAGGAAGTGGTAAATGTGATAAAGTTTTCTACCCAATTGTTCTTTTTAAATAAAGTTTTCTACCCCTTAATCATTGGGAAGTCTAGGGAGAATCTTACATAGTACATGAAGTAGTAGTCAATTAGTGCCTTTTTTGTGCCAACTTGGTCTTTCCTTGGTATTAATCAAGTTGTCTTGAAAGTTATAGACACCTAAATAATGAATTTGTACACTTTGTTTTAAAAAAGAAAAGGTGTAAATAGCCAAAATTAAATATCACCTTTAGTTAAAAGCAATATGTCCTAGCCAACCTTAAATCACTTTTTGATATGCCAAGGAAATTCTTTTGGGAAAAACATATGCATAGAAAGGTCATGGTAAAACTTGTATGAAAATTAGGGATGTAAGTTAACACCAATGTTAAAACTTAAAACAAGGGGAACAAATTAGATAATTTAGGTGTTAATTTTATGAATAGATTATGTGTATATGAATCCTTGTATTTTAAGGTGAGAAAGCCCATTTGTTAACGTTGCAATGATTAGATGACCTCAAATAATCACAATAATAATTACTTTTTGGGACTCAGAGGCTTAAGTTAAGGCCTATGCCTGACCTTAAGGTTTAGGCTTGTAAAGAACAACGAAGGACATAAGCATTTTTCATAATAAAGTGGTGATCGCAAGATTTAAAGTATTTCAAACTTTAGCAAAATAAGGGTCGGCAATGGGTCGGGGTCCTATAGGGTAAAGAGGGTCACGTCACGCCCTATAAAATAAGGGTCGGAAAAGGGTTGGGTTGTCAAAGGGTTGGGTTATTAAAGAACCGGCCCGGTTCACAATGTTAATGGGTCAGTGAAGCGACCGGACCGGGTCGACCTATCAATAACTCAAAGTAGATGGTTTTCCCTATTGTTTTAAACGGTAGCTTTACTTAAATATATTATCAATACTCCACATTAAATAATATAATTATTTTTTTGATACAAATACACTTAATTTTAACTTTAAAGCTAAACGAATCGACCCATAAGTCGACCCTTATTTTTACTAGAAAGTTTCTAACCCGACCTAATACTACAAAGGGGCGACCTTAACTCGACCGGATCCTACATAATTAATAGCTCGGCTCTGACCCAACCGGTTGCCCAACCCTGCTTGAAACCAATAAAATACCACTAATTTTTTTTGTCTTGGAAGGAGTCATTAGGATGTATAATTGTGTTCTTCAAGGGTGATGGTTGATGACGTGATCTATGTTGGTCAACCACCACAAATCTTTCCCACAAAATAGCTCCCAAAGGTCAATAAAACTAATGATATCATCATCATCGTTTTTTTGCGTTTTCTTTATAAAGAATCATGAATCCATTGAAATGTGCTTACCAAAGAAAAAGAGAGGGTGAAGTCATTGTAATTTGTTTGTAAACTATACATAGATAGTTTAATTTTATTATATTGTTATGCTATTTATTAAGGAAATATATATACTACCTCTATATATATCAAAATGTTTGTTTATTTGACTAAGGTTTGAGTGTTGATTATTCATAAATTATAATGAATTACAATATGAAATCATCATCATAAGAAAAATGTCTTACTAAAAATTATAATGTAGTTAATTTTATATAGTATATAAATCATTATAAATTACAAGTAATCAACCGTCAAACTTTTAATTTTCTCTAAATATTTATTGATTTGTTGACATATATTTCGTCTGAAAACTAGTTTGGATGGTAGTTTTGAATGAATAAGCTAGTTCTAACCACCATAAATCCATTAAATGACCATTCCCATCAAGTTATAAACAAACTAATTTTTTAAAAAATGAAAAAAAATAATAAAAAATATTGCGCCAAAAAATCATGTCACTTATTCACAGAAAAATATATATAATTTTTTTAATTGTCAAATTATCTACTTTTTTTCATTTTTATTTATTAAATTTATAATTATGACAATTACCATACTCTGTTTATTATTAATAAATACTATATTTATTTTATTTTATTTTTTAAAAAAATTGTGATAATAACAAGGTAATTTTAGTCTATTTTTTAAAGTAATCATTTACCCTAAAAAAAATCATATAAAAGAGTGACCCCAATGAGTGACGTAAGAGCCCATCAAGAAAACCAGTCCAAATATACTTCGTCCACCACCTTGTCGCTTGCCAAGTCGGCCGATCCTCTTTTCATTTTATTTTACTCCTAATTATTTTGGTCCCCCAAATACTGCCATTTCTCGAACTATTTGGCTTATCTCATGTAATTTCACAATTTTAATTTCACTTTGTTGACATCACATTTAAAATTCATATATTAGTTTCTAGAATTCCTCTATTTTTATTTATCAAGTGATAAAAACTCATTAGTATATAATATTATAGTTCTATACTGATCATAAGTAACTAGCACGTATCAGTTTTTATTAATACATAATAGGCGAATGACACTCATTAAATTTGATAAGTGTCGATAATTAACAAGTGCAATCATTCAATATTAGTGACATTTATGAATACTAATTAACTCCGATATACCCTCGTCATTATTAATCAATAGTCGTGATTATGTAGCAGTATTGATCAATAATGCCAAATGACACTTGAGAGAACTTTAAAAAAATCGTGTCTTACCTAAAACATTCTTAGAAACCCAAAACTTTTTATACATGCCCGTATTTCTTACAATACCAATAATAATCTCTAGAAAATCATGCCCTTTATGGACATAATTATTTCAATAACAATAATAGCCCCTATAGTAAATCATGCTTTTATGAAGAGAAAATCTATATCTAGATTGTTTTATCTCAATATATATGAAGATTTATAGAAAGACAATTCTTAACAAATAATTGTATCTTATCCACTAAACTTTTCAAACATAGATACCATAAAGTACAAGTCTTTAGATATATATACCATAAGAAATAACTATACATCGCTCTCAAATACATGCCAATATGGCACATTATCTCTTTTCATCTGCCATAAGTTGTTCGATTTTGCTGTTTAAAAATTTTCAATATTCTCTCATATCTTAATTAGTACTCCCTCATTTCCTCAATACTAGTCGCCATGGAAATTGAGCAATTAACTTTTAAAAGTTTTGATAGTAAATTTCTCAATATATATAATGATTTATAATGTGAAACTAATATTATTAAATTCACAATAAATGATGCCTTCATAAAAGTATAATTTTAAAAATTTCTGAAAAATATAATATTAGAAAATGATGTTAAAAATATTATATTGGAGACCATAAAAAGTCAAAAGTAACAAATATTAAGAAATTAAAGTATACAAATATAATAGTGTAAATATGTCCTAAAACTAGCATGGACAAAACTTTGTCCGACTCGAATATCCAAATTTGTCCGACTTAAAAACACTGGGAAAGTTCATAGACTTTTGCATCATAATTGTCTGAATTTTCAGACACAAAATTTCTTCATTTTTCTAGTGTCCAAAGCTGAATTTTTACCTGAATTTATTTCCATCCTAATTGTACGACCCGAGAAGACAAGGTCCGATCCATACATGAATTTTTTTGTTCGAATTTTGACATTCACCAACCTAAATTTGCCCCGGACCCAAATTTTTATGCTGCATAAAACCAAGTTATAATTTGTTCATTTATATAAAATATATATAAATAAATGTAAACTATAACTAAAACACACACTAGAATCATGTCATATCAGTTCACTCCCTTGATATTTTGGAAGAATAATATTTGTCATTTGAATACGTAATACTCATCAATCATGCATCCATCAACATCCAGAGATTTTTTTTTCCAAATAGGGAACCTGATTCATCATCATCATCATCATTTAAACCAGCACTTAAAAGTACTGAAAATAGACATCCAAACCAAAATTAAATTACACATAAAACAAATAGAGAAAAATAATTGAAGAAATTTTGACCCCTACTATTTTATTACACTGAAAATTAAATCGTTACATGTATGTACACATTTGTCACCAGATTACAAAAAAGATGACACCATGTTTTTCCAACCATAACAAGTGCTTCTCCATGTGAGGGTGGACCATCCAACGTCGAGGTTTCATAATCAGTAAATTCCTTCCGTTACAGCATCGGGACATTAATAAATAACAATTTTCAATGTACATCCCGTTCTTATGGGCCTGGGTCTGGATTTATTGCCCGTTAAGGGTAGTACGTTTGATTGATGAAAAATTCTGGAAAAATAGTCTCAGATTGACTTATTTTCTTCATATTTTGACGTAAGTTGACTTTGGAAAAAACTTTACTGGAGGCCCACTATTTCCAACATTTTTCTAGGACGAACAAATATTTCCAATGACTCCTACCAAACGCTCCCTAAACCTTTTCCAACTTTTTTTTTTTTTACCAAAGGTTAAAGAAAGCTTTTCTAGACTGTTTTTTTCCTCTTTCTTTTAACCCTTTTTTGGAGTTGTAATAAACTCCAACAAACTGGAACAGAAAATATTAACCTCATCTACCCACTTTTCTGTGCACTTATTAAAAGCCCTTTTTTTTCCTTTTTTCTTTTTTTTTTTTTGGGGGGGGGGGGATTTAATGAGTCAACTAGAGAAAGTTGTCCTGACCTAAAACTACCCAGAAAATTAACCCCTTTTTTCAGAAAAAAAAAAAGAAAAAAATATCTCTGCTATGGAAATTTTAAAAAAGGGGGAGTTAAAAAAGTGTAGAAATATTTATTGTGATAATTAATAACCACAGTACTGAAAGTGGGTTCCTCCAATATTGTTCAGAAAGCGTCCCCCTCTACCTAATATTCCGTCGTCTTCTTCTTCTTGTGCATTATCAACCTGCCACATTAATACAACCCTATTTTAGCCTTCTTGCAAAAATATTTATTAAAATAAAAAAATATGACCATTTTGAAAAAAAAAGAACACTTGAAATGTTGGCAACATGCGAACAACAAAAATGAAAGGAAAATAGTGTTTGAGTTTAAAATTTGGGTGAATAATATAAGGATTTAGTCTGGCTGAATTTTTTTGTCGAGACACAATTTTGTCAGCTCCGTTGATATGAATATCATGTCCTCAAAATCCGAAGAGGGAAATTGTTACAGTATAAAACTATTTCCTAGGGTTTCAACTATCATTTTAGTCGATATGATTCCATATGATATCAGAATCAGACATGAGCAAGAAATCTCTAGTTCAAATGCCAACCCCCATATTTATTTGCATAAGGTTTTTACCACATTCACACCTCAAGCCCAAAAGACATTCACGTGAAGGGACGTGTTAGGATATAAAACTATCTCCTGTGACGCTTTTCCAAGGAAGTTAGTAAAAGACTTTTTCCAAAAAAACTTTTCCCATGAAAATACTTTCCAGAAAACTATCAAACACACCATAATATATATATATATATATATATATATATAATAATAATAATGATTCTAGTTTATCTCATCTTGTAAACATTTATTCAAAGTATCCCATTTATATATTGTAGTGTATAATTAAGACTGCAACATCGTTATTGAGATGTGAAGGTTATATTTTAGTTGTTGTGGGCAAGCTAGTCCGTGTTGATTTGCTTTTATTTAACTGTATTTGACTGGGTGTTGTTCTGTGTTACCATTTTACTGTTTTTCTAAACTTTAAACCTTTTAGCTTTCAATAATCGAAAAATAAATTAAGACAACAATAATTTTTTCTTAATTTGTTTGTTTGATCAAACAAGAGGAAGAAGAAAAGAGAGAAAAAAGTGGGAATTAAATACCCAGAGATCATCATCGTCTTCATAACGTTGGAAAGAGGTGGGCTTGGGAATCTCTCCAGTCTCGTCGTTCCTCGCGAATCTGCCACGTATGCGTGGCCTGTTGTCCGCTAGTGTTTTCCGACATGCATACTACAATTCACACACAACAAATTATCCTCAGCCTATTTTCTTTCTTTCTTTCTTTCTTTCTTTCTTTCTTTATTTTTCATAATAAAAAATCTCAACTAAATTTATACACTGCCATGCAAAGATATTTTCATAATTTCCAACTTTTTTTGTGAGCGTATAAATTTTATACCTCATATGGGAGTGAACATTCTTAGTTCTATTAGTTGTATTAAAATAGGTCAATTATTTTATTTGATGAGTTTGTATAAAAAAATTAATAAATTATAGAATATATCGATAAATTTTATTGGAAAATTACTAACTTTTTAATTAATTTTTTCATTGCAATAATGTAGGTTTTTTAAGTGCAAAATGTAGCTTATAGATATACAGTATATAATATGACTTTTTTTTGTTAAAAATCTTTATAGAATTTACTAGTGAAACAATTTTGCAATCAAGTAGCTCCATTTAGTGCAAAATGAAGCACAAAGTTTGACATAAGTACAATTTGGCAAAACAAATTTTCATAATCTTTAGAAGGAATAATTACACTTGAGAAGACTATTTTTGTTAATTAAAAAAGCATAAAAGACAAAGGGTTTTAGAATATTTTTTATTACCTTGATTGTCTTGTTGAAGTTTCTTTGAGTACGTTTGGCTCTGTATCTATCAATCCTTTCTCTTCTTTCTTCAGCACTATATCTTCCCACCTTGAAATTCCCCTCTTCCATCATCAAATTCCCTTCTCTTTGTTGACTTGTTTGATCCATCCTCACCTCCTATATTTCCCAAACAAAAAGTCAATTTTTAGATTTCCAAAAACCATGCATAAATGCAAATATTTCATGTGGACTATTATGTTGTACTCACTCCGTTCCATATTAATTTTCATAATTTTGACTAACACGGTCTCCAATGTTACTCTTTGATCGATAATTTCTTGCATAATATATTATTAACAATTGTAATATTATACTTTTATAATAGTATTTCTCGTCACGAATCTAATGGTGGTAATTTTATATAGCAACTCATTGTATATATTGAGAAATTTATGGTCAAAATTTTTGAAATTTGACTGCACAATTTCCAAAGACGATAGTTAATATGAAACGGAGGGAGTAGTTGACCCAATTAATATTTTGCTGAAAACAAGTACTCCATCCCATCTTTAAATAAGTGTCAATTTAATTGAACTTTGATAACTTATTACACACAAATTACATGAATTACAATATAGAATTAATATATTGTAATTTTTAGTAAAATATCTTTCTAACTGTGGTAATTTCATATTGTAACTCATTGTAATTTGTGAGTAAACAACAATTAAAATTTAGTCAAATTGACACATACACATTTAAGAACGGAAGGAGTAGAAGAGATTTAAAGAAACATTTTACTATAAGTATTCAACTTAAACAATTGAAAATAAAAAATGCTTTACTTTAATATATTACTGCAATTTACTAGAACAAAAAAATAAGCTATCTAAAATTTGGAAATGTTCCCAAAAACCTATGCATGCTTAATCAGAAAAGTTAAAATTTGTTTTACTTCCTCTATTTTCTTTATCTAGTGCAGGTGAGGAAAAACCAAAATCATAAAAAAAAAGGATATTTAGTTAAAAATATTACTCCGTACTAAATACTCCAAATTTTTTTTGATGAAACTAAATACTCCAAATTAAAATCAATCTTTTCTACTTCTATTAAATAATTACTAAAAAAAAAATAAGAAAAGTAATAGTTTTTTTTTTTTGATAAAAGAAAAGTAATAGTTATTCACTACTAAAAAGAAGTAAAAGAGACGAGGTACATTTTATTTTAATCTATCACCATCCAAGTGGAAAAAACTAATTTTTTAGAGTGTTAAATTTATGGGTAAAAAGTAATTGTGTGAAAGTTAAATTTTGGTAAATTTTGATAAAATTTGATAATTTTTGTCAAATTTTTCCTAATATATCAAAATTATTTTTTCAAAATTTTTAACCTTTGATAAATTTTGATAAATTAAGATAAAAACTGATAAATTTAATTTACCCATTAACTTGACATTTCCTATTTGGAAATAATTCCAAAACCCATGCATGCATAACCCAAAAAAAAACCTATTTTTTCCACATATTTTCAGCAACCATGCATGCTAAGAAAAAAAAACCCCAAATTCAGAAACAGAGTGTGAGTGATCTTAACTGGTAAATCCCCGGTGCTACAAACCCTTCTCATCTGTCCTCCTCCGGCGACATTTTCCGGCGGAACTTCCGCCACCGCATCCAACCCCGCCTGAAAAACCACCGCCGGCTTCCCCTCGAAGCAGTTGCTGCTATAACTCCTCTGCATAAACCTCACCAAGCCCTCCCCCACAAAGTACGCCGCCGGATTCCCGCCGTCGAACCCCGCCGGAAACTCCTCCGCCTTGACCTCCGCCGCGAACCCGGAGGAATCCGGCAGAGTCCCGAGCTGCCGGGAGAGTGTCAGGGTCTCGAGCTGGTCGCTCGGCGGCGAGTTCGAGAAGAGGGTGTGGGCGATTTGCTCGAGGGAATGAGCCTCGTCGGCGGAGACGGCGGCGGGGTGGGTGTTTCCGGCGACTTCTGCGGCGGCGAGGAGGGTGTCGATGGAGGAATCCGACGGGAGATCGGTGAAGAAATTTGGGGAGATTTCGGGGGAGATTAACATTTCTTGGGAGAGGGAGGGTAAATGAGGGTAGAATGGTTCGTCGAACATGAACATCTCTGAAGACATTGAATTTGATCACGATTTTTGATGATCTTTTGAGGGTTTTGATGGGTTTTTTTGCTCTGTTTTTTCTTTTTTATTTTGGGGGGAGAAAAAACAGAGGAAGAAAGCCCAGAAAGAAAAGGTTGCAGGTTTGGGTGTGGAGAAATGGAGAGGTTGATGTATAAAAACAGGGGAGAAGAAGAGACGGAAAACTGTAGTGTGCTTGTGTGTGTGTTTTTGTGATGGTTGTGGGGATTGTTTGTTTTGGGGGGTTAATTTGTTTAGTTCCTACCCCGTCAAACGACAAATATTGGGGAGAATGGACCAGGGGGAGTCCCCAGCTGCCTCTGCTCCTATTTAAAGACGCACTGCTCAAACAAACCCCTCCTGGAGCTGCTACAATTTTGGTCGATTTGGAAAAAAAATTAAGTCTGGATATACATTTTTAGTCCAAATTTTATATTGATTAAATATTTAGATACAATATTTTTTTTTTATTATTCTCTGCACTCTATTTTGACGAGAATTTGACTCCATTCTTTCTCTTTTTTTTAAAAAAAATACAGGTAATAGTCCAACCCATTGGGCCCCTATCTCAGTGGTATAAGTATAACCCAACATGCCTTTGTAAGGGATTGGGATGCGGATGCCAATGGCCCAAAGATGGACCCCACTCCAACCCACAACACTCGGATTAGAATTTTTGCTAGCCCCTAATTACACCCCCAACAAAAACAAAACAAGAAAAAGAAAATAATTTTTGGATGCAAATGATCTTTAGCCTTGAAAAAATTTCATCCGATTCGAATAGTCAAATTTGTCTAACTCAAAAGTTATTTAGTTTGATTTGAACTCGATTTGAAATTTGATCGATTAAATCAAATATTCGACATGGTATATCTTTTTTTTCTCCTATTGTCCCAACTCGATTTTGACCCGAAATTAACTTTGTTCGAATTTTTGTGCTCCACTCGACCCAAAAAGTGGCTTGGACATCAATTTCTTGTCAAAATTTTAACATTGATCGAATTTGACCAATCTAAATCTACTCATACTCGATTTTGTGTTGATGGTACTTGGGGTTCTAATATGTCAATCGAGCATAAAGTAATAAATATGATCTTTCAGAAGTGTTAAATTTCAGATTTTCAGTATACTTAGGTCACGTTCTTTTATGCGGCTGACAATCTACGATGCTACAGTCCATCACACTTTGTCACAACCTACAATAACATATCATTCCACCACAATTCACCACAACCCACCACAAATTACTTTTTCAAATTTATTATATATCTTTAATATAAATTTTCAATCAATACTTTTTCAACTCACTTTTTCCGATACGATACTTTTTCAACCATTTTTTAATAATTCAAAAACAATACAATATTTCAACTCACTTTTCTCAATTACTTTTTCACAATTACCAATACAATATTTATTTATATATAAAAAAACTCACCACAACTTACAAATAATTCACCACAATTCCACTATACCCGCCATAATTTCACCACATCATACGGCACCATACCGCAGCACACCACGTAAAAGAACAGAGCCTAAGTTATATTAAAATATTTAACTATTCATTTGTCACAGTCTAAAGTTAAAATTATTGAAATTGACAGGGCAAAAAGGCAAAAACAATTCACTAGTGTCCTTTTTTGTAGTTGCACAAGTGAAGTTGTCAACACACAAAAGAAGTGTGAAAGGGTTTGATTACCTGCAACTGTGCAGCAACTAGAGCAGCAATTTTATAGTACTATATTGTTACACTATTATTTGATTCTATGGAATATAAGATTTTTATAATGATGATGATTATAATGTAGTAATAAAGTTGTGTTTTGAATGTATTAGTATTACTAGTATAAAGTAGTGAAATCATTATGTCTAGTACACTTCATTCTTCTTCATGTTGGGTTGTAGGACAAATGTGTATGGTAGCACACGTGTGCATGATACAAGCTAGCATTTGGAGGCTGTGGGCCAAAAAAATTCAACGTTCGGTATGTATTTTTTTCCTTTTTATTTCATGGGTAAAGTTTGATAGATGAATATACATTTCAGTAAGTAGATAACAAAATTGTTAAAATTGGGATCCTAACTCAAATGTATGAAGTAGTTAGGATCGGAATTAACCATGTAGGAACGTGGACCGGATTGTAAATAGTAGAGTTACATCAAGAATTTTGAATCATAAAATCGTAGCATCGTAATTCAAGATCGGAATTTCAATAATTATAGTTAATAGATCTGAATGTTAGCATCAAATTAGGTAAAATAAGATCAATAAAGAAATAAAAAGTAAGAAAATAATTTAAAATAGGTAATTTAATAATAAAGTAAATATATTTTATTATTAAACTCTCAACTTTTCGGGAAAAATAAAATGACATTATAAGTTTTAGTTTTTATTGGTCAACCATTATTCGACTCATTGAAAAGTGAAAATAATCGATCATCATACCCGCCTCTTTCGATTAATTTGAGTGGGCTCGGGCTAGCTATTGGGCTAGTTCGCTTGGGCTTAGGCCTGTGAAAAGATTGTTTCTCGTTCCAATATCTAATGTATTTTTGGGCGGTTAGTAACAACCTGTGAAAAAATGGGCTGGGCCCTGTATTGTATTGAAAGATATAAGAATGGAATGGATTGGAATTAAATGTAATGTTTTTTTTTAAAAATTTTTTTTAGTGATTTTTAGAAGTGGTAAGAAAAAATAATATCATAAGTTAAGAATAATGGATGATAATATATTGATTTTTGGGAATATTGAATTGTAATATGTCGAACTTTATTAATAGACAATAATATCCTTGACATTTATATTTAGGTAAGATTATTATACCAACAGTGATTAATGGGGTGATGACTGGTGAACTGATATCCATGCAAATGTGACAGACGGAAGGAAAACAATCCGCCCTTGCACAATAACCCCGTAAATCCCTTTGTTTTTTCTCACTAACCCACATTTAAAAAAACCGGTCTCAGCACATCGACTAAAGAGTGGTGAACCAGTCTTCGTACTGACGTAGCACACAACCAACCAATATATTGTAATGTGGGTTAGTCGTTATGTTGGATTTAGTCTACTGCCAAATACCACCCTAAAAATTAGAATGTTATTGTGATTAACAACTGTCAAAGTCGAAGATTAAAGAGCCCCTAAATTTGATGCCTATATTTTCTATTTTGCTCCTTTGGAAAGAAGAAAAAATGGTTGGAAAAGGCGTGCGTTGAGCAAATGTGTGCAATAGTTTTTCTCAATCTTAATTAATTTGTTTGAATAATTCTTCGTCCAACATAGACTTCTTGCTTACAAATCAACTTACCCCATCCAAACGAAACAGAAAAAGAAACGTAAACAAACACTCATAGACTTGTATCGACGGTCATAGTTTAGGGATGGCTGTGTGAACAAACCATGTGCCAAGTCCCATAAAGGTCGTGTTCTATGCTGCGGTATTTTGCGGTGAGGTGTGATGGAATTGTGGTGGGGTGTGGTGGAATTGTGGTAGGTTATTGGTATATGGGGTAAGTGAAGAGAGAGAATGTAAAAAGTAGAGGAGAAAAGTGAGGAGAGAAAAAAGTAATGATTTGCGGTGAAATGTGGTGGGTTGTGGCAAACTGCGGTACCGTGTGGCACCGCAGTTTGCCAATCGCAGTATAGAACACGGCCAAAGTCTAGGAAAACTGCATCAAAATTTGCATTTACTGTAATTTTTTGAAGATTTTTATAACCTCGAGTGTTTTAGATTAGTGGGATTGATGCTACTAGAATATAAGTTAACTAATCAGGTCCTATTCTTTTGTGCAGTTGCTTGGTATGGTGCGGCATGGTGAAATTGTGGAAAGTACGTATGATAAGATGTGGAATTGTACGGTAAAATTTGTGAAAAGTATGATTGATGTGGTAGATGAAGACATAGAATGTTAAAAATAGAGGGGGAAAAAAATAAGAAAATATATTAGTAATGATTGAGGTAAATTGTGGAAAAATATTGAGTGGTATATGGTGAGTTGTGATATTAAACTGTACCGCATCGTAAAAAAATAAGACTTTACTCTAATGGCAAATGAGAAAACACACGAGGAGCATTAATATTTGATTTGTAGTAACACGCAGGTCCTGTTCAAATAATCAAATCTTAATGATGAAGAAAATTTCTAATAAAAGAAGATGTTCATTGCTTTTAAAACTACAAGTGTGATAAGTTTTTTTCTTCTAATTTTTAAAATTCTTTTAATGTTATTAATTTTATGATTCCTAAACTAAGGAAAATAATGATAATTCACATTTTAACTAATTTCCAACTATCACAATGAAAACACAATTAATCTATTGAAAAATTTTCATGATCCATTGAGTAGTAATATATGAGATCAATTTGCAAAAAGCCTTTCGTCTCACCAACTAATCAACAAATTAAACCTCAAATTGTTACAACAAAAAAGCCAAAAATTCAACGAATTAAAATAAAATAGTGATTCATTTTAATTTAATTTCCAACTGTAAAACTCAATTCAACTGAGTAAATATGATATAATACAAATTAAACCAAATATTTTACGAATTAAATAAATAATGACTCATTTTAGTTTAATTTCCAACCGTAAAATTCAATTCATCTTAACAAACATGATTCATTATTATTTTCTTCCAATGAATTTCCCTATTTTCGGTTATAATTTATTTCTTCACTTCTCTTCTTTTCACGGTTAATATTTTTTTCACCTTTTTACTGTCCTGTTGAGTAATTCCAGATTTTATTTTACCGTCCTCAGCGCCAAAGTTGACTAGTCTTAGCAAGTTGACCCGTCATCTCTTTCAACTTTCATTAAACTAATCTTCTTTTCCCTTTTCTTTTTAAATAAATAAATAAATATAAATATCCCAATTAATTACTGTTATTATCCCCCAGGACCCCCACTCTTTATCTCTCCTCCGACTCTTTTCTTAACCCATTCAAATTTCCTCCTCAATCAAACACCAAACCACTTCTCTCTCTACTTTCCCTCTCTAAACTCTGCGAAGAATTTCTTTGGAGCAGCAAAAATGGTGTCGCAGGAGTACCTGGAGAAAATGCAGGGCCGGCAGAACTACCGGAATGTCTGGCATACTGATCTCATGAGCACTATGCAGGCTGACACTCCTTGTAATTCCTCTTTCTTTTTGGATTCTTTCGATTACGATGTTGAATTTTTGTGTTTTGGTTTGAATTCACTCCTGATCGGTGTTTTCGCGGCTTGATTTGGTGCAGATTGCTGTTTCGCGTTCTTCTGGTGAGTGTTCGTTGACGTCGGATGGATTGCTTTTGAATTGTTTGTTCTGGCGAGTGATTGTTTGATCTTAGCTGGATTTTTTGTGTTGTTTGATGTTTGATTGCTGTTTTGCGTTCTTCTGGTGAGTGTTCGTTGAGTTGGATGGATTGCTTCTTTTTTTTTTTTTGAGGAATGGATGGATTGCTTTTGAATTGGTGAATGTTTGTTCTGGCGAGTGATTGTTTGATGTTAGCTGGATTTTTTGTGGTATTTGATGTTTGATTGCGGTTTTGCGTTCTTTTGGTGAGTGTTCTGTGAGTTGAGCTGATTTTTTTTTTAATTTTTATGTTTATGATTTGATGATATCCGCATTTAGCGTTGTTGTAGATCTTGTAGCGATTTTTTTGATAATTTGTTGATTTTGTGGTTGTGTTGGAATGATTAGGGCTAATTGACTTACTGTTACTAGAGTTGACCTGCGGAGACTTTGGTGTTGGCTTGTGTTTATTTGAGAAAATGAAAATTTAGGATGTTAGGAGTTTGTTCAATTCTTGACTAGTATGTGATTAATTGAAGGTTCTTAAATCCAGACGGTTGCTACCAATTCTTGATTAGGTTATGGTAAATGGGCAATCAAATCATTTTCACTGCCATGAAGGTCCAATTTGATAAACAAAAATAAAACAAAAAATGAAGGCTCTATAGAACAATTCAATCTCTAAAATGATTCGTATGAGGGTGTTAAGGAATACAAATCTATAATATTAGGTTAAAGTATAAGGTGGCTTATTTGTCTGAGCACGCCTTTACTAGCATATCAAGCATGTAGGTTATCATCTATGTGGCCTCTCTACCTTGTAATTTTTCTAAGCTAGGGCTAGAAAGAGGAGAGAATGTGGATACTTACTGTGAAATAATGGACTTGAGCCCAATTCAACCCCAAAAACTAGCTTAGGAGGTTGAGACACCCAAGCCGTTATAAACACCACAATATGGGTGTCAAAGGCCGATGTGGGACAACTCAACACGCCCCCCTCACCACGAGGCGCAGACAACTGCGGGCGCGGCCCCAACATCAATGACACTGGTTCTGATACCATGTGAAATAATGGACTTGAGTCCAATTCAACCCCAAAAGCTAGCTTAGGAGGTTGAGGCACTCAAGCCATGTCAAAGGCCGATGTGGGACAACTCAACACTTACATGTTAATTGATCAATAAACTTCTCCCAACACAAGTGCTTAGGAGAAGTTTATGTGGTTTTTCAGAAGAGATTTGCGAGTATGGTCGGAAGCGAGATATTCAAGAGTAGAACTTTGTATTTTTTAGTCCTTCGACTTTGTCACCAGATGTCGGGAGCTCTCCCACCACATATTTTCACCATTCACAAGACTCGAAGCTGAGACCTTGTTTAAGGGGAACAAGGACCGACTCACTTGAACCAACATGTGTAATGTGTTCGTTTCAAGAGTAGATCATAATATTACAAAATACACAATCTCACTTCTCGCAGGGTACTTGTTTGTTGCTAGTCAGCCATAATGGTTCATTATGATGTTCCAAGGGCTATGATGAATGATAATCCTCATAAATGATATAACATGAATATTAAATTGTGTTTGTCCTTGGATTGAACTCATGCACAACACTATAGAGGTGATTCATAGTTCATTATCTATAACTCTCCTAGCAGAGAGCACACTTTATTGACCTTCGTTCGAACCCATCTTTATTCTCACTGGATGTGAAAAACACAATTCATACGTATCAATTCACTCAATTTTGGGCAAATCTATTTCCTGTGCGGTGACAATTAAGTTGGGGTGACAATTAAGTTCTGGTTGTTTTTTTAGAAGCCGGTATAATAATGGGGGTACAGATTCATAGTTGAGGCTAGCCAATAATTGATATGTTCTTAAGGGCACTATGTGAGAAATCATGACCTGAAGAGTTTCAAGAATGTATACTATTGATAATTCTTGTTTGCATTGCTATACTTTATTGCCATCATTTTGATTCTCCTATGTTCCCTGTATTTAGGGGTGGCCATAAAATCTGTAATCCGCAATTTGAGATCTGATCCAAAAATCCGATCCGAAAAGACTGATAATTAGCGAATATTTTATGAAGATGACGGATCGGCTAATCAATTTGGAGTGTTTCTTTGGGATCCTTGATCGGATATGGATCTAGGTTTGAAAAATCCGGATAGGGGATTAGTTATTCGAGAATCAAAAAATAATTAATTTACAATTTTGAACCCAAGAAACATTATTGTTTTGTGGTAAATTACTGTCTAGTAGGTTAGAAACGTAATAGCAATATACATGTTTACATCTTTGAACCCATGAAGACACGAAGAACAGTATTTGTCATTGTATAAATTTTATATTTCTTGGATATACGGTTATCCGATGGAAAGTCGGTTAATTGGAACTTTCAGATCAGATATGGATCGTAGATTTTTTTATCCGACAATTCAATTGGCCGAAAATTCGGTTAACGGAAATTTTCAGATCAGATATGGATCATGATTTCAATTATCCGAATATCCGGTTAACTGACCCAAATATATGTTCGGATCGGTTAATGGATCCATGAGTACCCCTACCTATATTATAACTCTAAACTTTACTTGGTATATAAATACACTTATTGTCTAATGAACTATCCAAATATATGTTTCAATTGCGAGGGACAAAACGTGTACAAAACGAGTACTCCTTTAAAATTGAAATGTGTGAGGATTTGATTCTTCATCACATTTCAATCATATTGGGTTCTGTTCTTGTACACGTTTTGTCCCTTGCAATTGAACAATTCGCCAGTAGTTCACACCAAGGTCCAATTTGGTTTTATATTGTTCGTTATTTGTGTATGCAGAGTGTATAATGGTGGTAAGTTATATACATTCTTTGAGATTTGGTCTGGTTAGTTTTTTTATTCAAGACATTGCACAGCCATTTCCCATGTAACTTGTTGGTTAGATTGGGTGTATTATGAGCTGTGTTATCAGCATAGGAGTTGCGTAGCTTCACCGAATCCAATGATATGATACCAAAAGAACATTCTGTTTCATCCTAAATGATTTGTTTGTTTACATCATATAAGAAATACCAGCACATAGATTGTATGAGAATATAGGTTTTCAATAGATTAGTGACTTGTTACTTTGTTACATATGCTGACCACTATTATTTTCCTGAACTCTTGGTGTTAGATTTTTCAATTTTTGATGGAATGCAGTGAACATTTTATGCCATAATTTGTTGGCCAACTATACTACTTGGTGTTTGATTCCACTGGTCTTTAATTTTGCTGCAAGCTGGTTGGTTTGTAATGTTTTTAGCTGTTTAGTGTTAAGTCAAGCAGACTATTTTGGGATTTACCCCCCCCCCCCCCCCCCCCAAAAAAAAAAAAAGAAAGTTAATGCTGTCGCCATACTTTCCTATAGCAGTTAGTTTACAACGCAACTTCTTTTACTAAGAGATTATTCTCCCTTGTTCTTTTAGTGCGCCATGTGCATCGTATCTTCTGCGGAAACGTGCTCTTTACAATGATATGTCAAGGTGAGCTACATGAGTCCAGTACTTTAGCTTTCATATTATAGTCATAGCGAAATGGTTTCTGATATGCTCCTTCTGTTTCCATCTTGTAGATATGTGTGTTGTGCTGGATATATGCCTTGTAGTGGTCGGTGTGGTGAGAGCAAGTGCCCTGAGTTTTGTCTTGCTACCGAGGTATGGACAATCCTCTGTCGCATGTTATTCAAACTTTGGTGTAAGATTCAAACATCAAGCCAAGGCCATGTTTGGAGTGTTGAATATCAAACACAAATTGAGGTGGAACAGAGTTAGAATAACATTTCCATTGTCAGTCCCAGATGCATAGACATGAGTTTCTTGTCTTTCTTCCCTGCCCAGCAGTCCTTTATCAAAGAGAGCAGCGCGGTATTGTATTGTTTGTTTTCATGAACCACCTTCTCCGCAGAGACGGTTTGTTTCTTAGGATCCCGGTTTTGGGTGGCCCATTTTGTCTAGACTAGTTATGTCCTGTGATGCATGTAGTGGGTAAGCACCAAGCACAATACATTGTACAGTGGTACACAGAATTTATCTGTTAGAACGAATCTTGAGAGAGTAAACTAGATTAACGCAATCAAGACCTGATAAGAATATACTAAATAGTAAATACTGAGAATATAGATGACCTGCCAAATTGGGTCTGTTACTTGGAGTTTTATCACTCTGCTATCCAATTGTGCCCAGTGTCGAGACTGATGGCATTAGTGCAAATTTGTCTAGGGAAATCCTAGGTAGGCTTGATAGTCTTTCATGTTCTGATGTGCTTGTTTGAAAGCTATCGTGGAGTTGCAATTTCTGGAGCTAGGAACTATTTCTTAATTGTAGCTGAGTTTTTAGCAATAGAGAATTAGAGACACCATGTATACAGCCTACATCTATGCTTTACTTGTGAACAAGTCAAATAGTTCATAGTTCATACACTACCACCTTCAGTTGTGCTGAGCATTGACCAATACTGCCTTGCATTTCTTTTAACAGGTTTTCTGCTGCTTTGGGAACTCCGTGGCCTCAACGCGTTTCCTGTTACAAGATGAGTTCAATATACAGACAACCAAGTGTGACAACTGCATCATTGTACGTCCCTTACTTATATTCCATCATTGCAAACTCGCTCTGTAACGTGGTCCGATCTTTGACTCGTGTGCTGTTGAATGCCAGGGTTTCATGTTCTGCCTGAACCAAATTGCATGCATTTTTTCCATTGTTGCGATGATTGTTGGAAGTGAAGAACTTTCAGAAGCATCTCAAATATTGAATTGCCTTTCAGATGTTGTTTACTGCTCGTAAGCTTTCATCCCTCTCTTATTCTCTGTCCTTTCTGTTCCTTTTGCTCACTTATTTGATTTGAGATTTTTTTAAATTATTTTTTTAATTTTCCTGACTATTTGTCCTCTGGTTTTTCAGGGTCTGTGCCTGTATGCAGGTAAGCAAATATCTCTTCTTCTCGTGGATATCTTGGAGGGTTAATTTTGACGGGATATGTTGTTAGGTTAAGAATTTTAGGAAATTTTTGCTTGAATTCTTTTGTGTGGAACAATGATGGATACCTATGTTTAGGGCTGTCAAATACCCATGTTCGAGTCATTTTGGGTCGGGACGAATTGGACATTGGACGAAAAATTGATGTCCAATATCCTGTCCTTTGCGGATTCTTTCCAAACAGGGCAGTTCAGACTGACCTAAATTTGGATTCGGACCATAGAGAAATAAGAAAAACGTCGTGTTCATATGTGGAAAAACCAGTCAATATCAAAAGTTGGACGAACGATCTATGATTGTACACAACTCTTTCCTCCTTTTCCCCCCTCACTTGTTGAGCTGAATTGAATTCGGGTCGGACCATTTTTTGACAGTCCCACCTATAGTTGTCACATCGAAACCCAAACCAGATCATTAAGCAAGATCCATACTAGGAGTAATAGTAGTAGTAGTAGTACTCATCGTCTTCTATGTCTACAATTAAATGTCACTAACAATGCCATGTTAACCCTCCTACTCTTGCAGACGCAACACAAGGTCGAAATGGACAAGCGCGATGGCAAGTTTGGACCTCAGCCGATGGCAGTGCCACCGGTCCAACACATGTCCCGGATCGAGCAACCCTATCCTCCCACCGTCGGGTACCCCCCTGCTCAACCCCAACAACCCTACGGCTACCCTCCACCCGGGCAAGCATACCCACTGCCCGGGCAAGGGTACCCACCCCCCGGCGGGTACCCTCCTCAAGGGTACCCACCAGTAGGGTACCCTCCGGCCGGGTATCCCAAGTGATCTCTCTTTGTGCTCATTGAGTGAATGAGAGGTGAACCCGAAAACTCGATCGATTCAATTCTATATTCTTATGTAAACAGATTTGTGTGTGAAGTAGTAGTGGTCGGTTTCTGTTCTATATGCGCCATTGATTTGATTTCTGAGGATGCTGTCGTTTGGCATCTTTGAGGAAGGGAAGTGAGAACGAACCCGTGTTTGTAGAATCTCGGTAGATGGTATGTGATATGTGTGTTATTATTTGGTGTGGGCTTTAGATAGATTACTGGCTTTGTAAAGCTGAGAGTTTTGTTGTATGGTTATTTTGGTTTGGTTGTGCGTAAGTGTACGTGGTAAAATTGACTCAACCTGAATGACCTACCTGAACCTAAACGGTTGAAGATTCAATTCTATATTGGTTATGTAAACAAATTTGTGTGTGTAGTAGGTTGGTTTCTGTTCTATATTAGTATATTATATGCTGTTGATTTGATTTTGAGGATGCCCTTGTTTGGCAACTCTGAGGAATTGAGAATGGACCCATGTTTGTAGAACCCTGGTAGAGTGTATGTGATATGTGTGCTCTTATTTAGTTATTTGGTGTGGGTTTAGATAGACTACTACCTCTGTTCCAAATTAATTGTCACTTTGACTAAATTTTAACCGTTAATTACTTACACATTATAATGAGTTACAATATGAAATTATCATCATTAGAAAGATATTTTCCTAACAATTATAATGGAGGTAATTTTATATTGTAACTTATTATAATATGTGAGTAATTAACTGTCAAAATTTAGTCAAAGTGACAATTAATTTGGAACGGAGGGAGTATTATCTTTGTATAGCTTGGGAGGTTTGTGGTATGATATTTTGGTTTGGTTGTGCGTACACGTACGTAGTACATAAATTGACTCGAAGTGGACCTGAACCCAAAGTGATCTAACCTGATTTAATTTGAACCGAATTTGTCTTTCACCAAAGTTAGTTCGTTTTCGAAGGACAATTTTATTGGACAAAAAATAAAGCGACTTGAGATCAACCTGACCCAAATTGATCTTTCACCAAAATTGTTTTCGAAGGATAATGTTATACTCGAGATCAGCCTGACCCGAAAATGACTTGATACAACCCGATCCTTGTTGCCCTGAACTGCCTCGAGCCAAATGGGTCTCCTTCAAACAAGATCCGAATGACCCAGTTGTTAGGTGTAGGGAGAGAGAGAGTGTGTGTTGTGTGTTTGGTATTATTGTTGTGGTGCATGAGCAAATTATTTACAACACGAAACGTTATGATGTTGGAAAGAAGAGGACCATTACAGCATGTCTAGGAACGTGGAAACGTGCAATTGTGGAAAGATGGAATGCCTCATCACGTTTTGCCTTGTGATGTTGCGTAAATTGTGCAACAGAAACTCTTGATCTAAAAGATCTAAAATATTCACTACAAATGTGGAAATTGCAAGGTTAATAGACCCTGGCTGCCATGAGAAATCAACAAGTACACCAGACACTCGCAAACCAAAAAAGGAACAAGCAATAGAGATGCAAAACAAAGACAAGAAATAAAACAAAACTAAGGCTATAGAGCAATCTAGCTACATAAAGTGCAAACATTTAATCTTTGTTCCATTTTGAATCAACATCAGCTTTTCGATTGAAGTTTAGTATTTTTCCAATCAATACTAGTTTTTCACATTTGACGTATTCCGTGAAACCATATATAGAATCAGAAAATAGTGTCTTAAGTAACCCTTTGCCAAACGTCACCTCTTCTATTGTCATTAGCGTTTTGCATTTGATTAACCGAGAAACACTCTTATAAAAGAAACAAATAAACTCGTAATAAATTTTGTCAAATTTTCTCACAAATAAACTCAAAAAATATGTAGAAATAACTTCATCTTAAGCTTAAGTTTAGTCAAACTAAGTTAATGAAATGCATCCCCACTTAACATCCATAATCTAGCTAAATTATTATCACATGAGATTCCCTAATAAACTAATAATATGTAAGAATTAAACATATAATATTTTGATACTTGCATTTAACAACTATATAATACTATCTATAGCATTAACTTACATAGTTGAAATTAAGGGTACATGTTGATTGATGGTGTACTATTTGTAAATATAATAATTAAGTTAAGTGTGCTTATATCATTGACCTAATCATGAAAGTGATGTTTGAGCTTAGTGTTTGTCCTCAAAAACACTTCATAAGTCATAATTAAGCAATGAATTCATTGCTATAAGTAATAATTAAGCAATGAAGTTAGAAGTTCATTCATCATTAATACTTAATTAGGTACACTTCCTTTGCACATGGACTATAAAATGTTATTAATAAATCCGAACGTGCTTACGTCTAGAATATGGTTTGTGTCACTTTGATAAGATTTTAGTTTTTGTACTTATTCTTGTAAGAATGAATGGTGAGGAATAGAGAGGGTCTATCAGTTCGTGAGGGATGGGGGAAATTAAACATGCATGTCTGTTGTTTTTCCCAAGAATCAATTTCAGAACCTATGAAAAATTACAATACAATAGATACCAATTGAGTTAAGAGTTCATTAGATAATAGACTGATTGGTTATTAATTAATCCTGTTTTTTAAGCCTCTCATTGAAATTTAATTCATGGGAAAGTAAAAAAAAAAAGTTCAAGTGTAGAATGAAAATTTTGGGGGTATAAAATTTATCTTGAAGAGTTTGATACTTACTTTTTACCTCTAGACATTAAAATTCATGGGTTGTCAATGTTTAGAGCGCAATGAAATGATTCGTTTACGCTTTATAGAAAACATCCTGAAGATAAACCAGAGCAAATTATGAGGGCAATTTTTTCTGTATTAAAATCTTGACATAAGGAAGGCTCAACTTCTAGTAAAAGAAAGGATAGAGCCGAAAAAGGAATACATTTTTTTCGTTTTAATTTCGATAATTAGGGTATGTTCTTTAGGTTAGAATTATTAACTTCCAACTTATTCCAACTTTTACAGACTCTTTTCAGCTTTTCTTTTAACTCCTTCCAACTTTTTCCGGCTTCTTCCACATGCTATTATATCCTTCCGAGACATTATGTTGTTTGAACTCAATTTGATTTAGTTTTGAGCTTGTCCAATTTATCTTATCCAAAGAAATTAAATATTAGACAATAATTCTTGCTCCTTGATAATTTTCTTTTTGTCCGACACATATGGTAGGCCAATTTTGTAGGGTCTGTTTGGAGGGAATTGTCTCTCTACATCTTTGTATTTATGGGAGAACAACTTCTAACTTCGTTGACATTTATCTTTAAATAAGGAGCAAATGTAACATCATGTTTCGATCAAGGCACTGTAGTACATAGTGAGTGTTCATCATGTTGATGAATTGGCCAATAAATTGCTGAAAATTGGTAGTTTGTTGGATAATGTCCTATAAATAGAGAGGAAATAATTAAATATTATATTAAAAATATTGAGTATTTAAAGTAACGTGAAATTTAATTGTGCATCCAACAATGTCAACTATGACTAGGGGTGAGTAATAGTGGGTAGTTGTCTAAAATTTAAGATGCAGTTTTGGATTCATTTTGTAATAGATTTTGATTTTAGGATCTAGTCTCGAACCCATTTCAAATTAGATTCTAAAATCAGGATTCAGTGCCGAATCCATAGAGAATGGATTTGGATCTGAATATCCAGATTGAAAACTCACTATTGATCCACTCAGTCACTACTTCCAACTTATGCTGCCAACTGTGATTTAGAATTTCAATCACATTGATCCACTCAGTCACTATTTCCAACTTGAATCTGGAGAGGATTGAAGAAGAAGGTTTGGGGCAGTGAGGATAGGAGTAGCGACTTATGTTATAAGAAAAATTTAGGTTTCTCAGCACATGGCTTGGAACATAGATCTAATAGTGGAGTTTGGCCTGATTGAATAGTAGTCTTCATTTCATTTTGAGACTTAAAATAGTTTTTGTATTAAATAATTATATGGATCCTGAATACCAGGTCCGGTTCCGGATTCTAGATGTCAGGATCCAATCCCGAATCCATTTATAACTGGATCTTGAGTTTAGGATCCAGTCGCTGATGCAAATAACTAATATCCGAATCCAAAGCCACTGGATCCAACAAGTTCTGGATCTAGATCCGGGTACCTAATTTTTCTGCTCACTCCTAACTATAACAATAAACTTTCGCCAGAAATATCTTTAAGTGCAATTTTAGATGATTCAAATGTAGACAGTCTTACCCCATAAACTGAAATTTAATTGCACATTGAAAAGTATTACTTATTGTTTATACAAATACAAATAATAATTGAAAGAAATGTTTTTTTTTTAAAATATTTTTTATCAGCTATATGTTGAGTGAAGTGGAGTTGTCAAGTAACTTGGGCCAAGGATGAGTTTAAATGTTTATCCTGACGTCCCCAATTAGGCATTCATCCGTACAATGTATTGGGCCTTTTAGATAAAACTTCAACGTCACCTCCACATATTTTCCTTTTTTTTAGTCGAAAAGCCTATCATAGTGAAAAATTCCAACTATGGCAGTTGAAAACTTCATAACCATTAATTAATTTATAAAAATAAACACATATATAGAAAATATTTATATTAATTGTTTAGGGTTAATTGTTGTGATAAGTTACCTTCATTAATATATTTTAATTATGATTTTTCTATGGTAAAATTAATGGTACTTACATTTTTCAACTATTATAGTTGGAAAAAATCAATTTTGATAGAATATTGTTCAATTATTAGTTTTTGTAAAAAACTATTTCTCAACAAATATGATTACCTATGGTAACAAGTTCTTTAATCAGTATATATTAATTTCAATTATCTTAAAGGTATATTTTAGGATAATTACACATTTCAACTAGCATAGTTGAAAAAAATTTCAACTATAGTAGAATCTCCCCTTTCTGTAGCATTTCCATATTATTTTCAAAATTTAGTTTTGACCTTGATATTTTTTATAAAAAAAAAGATCTTAATATTTTTTTTCTCTTTCAAAGTGAATTTGTAATAGACTGAACTAAGATATTTTATTAAATTTACTCTACTATTTTTTTAATAGAATAATAGGTAACAATCTCTCTAAATTAGTAAATCTAAGAATAAGATTGTTACATCTAATTTATCTTAATTTTATATAGACAAAATCTCAGAGTATCGGTTTTAATTATTAGGTATTGTTCATTGTCGACATTAGCTAGACATCAAATATATACTTTAGAGAATATTATGTCGACATTATCTCCGTCTAGGGCTGGCAATGAGCCAAGCCGGCTCGTGAGCCCTCGCGAGCCAACTTGGCAGGAAGCTCAATAAGCTCGGCTCGCAATAAGCTCGAGGCGGGGTCGAGCTCGTCACATAAACAAGCTAAGCCAAGCCTAAGGAAGCTCGGCTCGTGAAGCTCGTAAGGCTCGTGAAAATGAAAAATTGGACGAAATATGTTGTGTTTGATAATACAATTTCCAAAATAAAATTACCTTATTCACATGAATTGAAACTTGTGCTTTTGATACATTTTTTTTATGTGTTATAAATCCACAATCACAAATTATTTTCATTATCGCTAAAAGATTATTTTATATCACATAATTGTTATTTTGAATTAATTAATTTTCAATCTTATATCATTATTTGACTTTGTTATAAGTGCTTTTTTTACTATTCATTATTTTAAGAGTTACTCTTTATTATCGCTTTGTAGGTCAACAAAATAACTAACAATGAACAAATATGAGCTCGTTAAAGCTCGTGAGGGCTCGCGAGCCTAACTTTTCAGGCTCGCCAAGCTCGCGAGTCGAGCCAAGCCTCGAGCATGCCAAGCTCGGGCTCGGCTCGGCTCGTTGCCAACCCTACCTCTGTCCCTAAATAATTGTCCATTAGACTAAACTTTGACCGTTGATTACTTACAAATTACAATGAGTTACAATATAAACTTATAGTGATTAGAAAGATATTGTACTAAAAATTACAATGATACTAATTTTATATTGTAACTCATTATAATTTATGAGTAATTAACAGTCAAAGTTTAGTCTAATGAATAATTATTTAGGGACGGAGTTAGTATATGATAATTTAGATTAGACCAATTTGAATATCAACCGACTTTGAGAACAATAAAAGTATAATCCGTTAGTCACATGTTGTATTTTTGTGGATTACAAGGTTTATGGCTAGTTGACTTTTATATGAATTGACTCTTTGAAATTCAACACTTAGGTTCCTCCGCCACCTTCAAGTAGCCCAGACAAAAATCGGACAGGAGTATAGAGTTTTAATCTGAATTTTGATATTGATCGATTTGATCGAAAATACAAACAATTTTTTTTTTTCAAAAGTTTCTTGTCCGGATCTAATTTATACCCGAATTTATGCCTATATAATTTGTTTGACCCGAGTCCGACCCGAAAATAATAGGTATCAGACACCAAGTTTTGGTCTAACATTTGACTTGTTCGAATCCAGAATTACCTGGACCTAGAGTTTTGCCTGCTCTATTTGTAATCCTCTTATTTATTTAACTTTTAATTCCAAATTTTCTCTAGTTTGTGTATAAGCCCTCAACTAATTTTTTTGTTCATAAGTTATCAAAATTTTTGGTAATAATTTTTGTGAAAAATATATATATATATATATATTTGTCAATAAGCCATGGTCCCAACCTACCTTATCTAAAAAAATGGACCAATATCTAGAGTCTATACTCTAGATCTTAGTTGATGAACTCATCCTATTAGGCTATATCATCAAAGGATGGACCAACATATTTAGTTCATAAAGTTCATAAATTTTATCAAAATTTCTGCTACTATATGATTAGAAATTCTTTAGTTTATGAACTCATGATCCCCATTATCAAAGAATGGATTAGAATCTTAGAGTCTATATCTAGCATTCTGTGTAACCCTATAGAAGCATCTATGGTCCCAAAACCCCACCCCCAAAACTTCCTTTCTTTTTAAAAAAAAAAATTATGAAATTTTATGGTGTCAATCATGTTCATCTTAAATTTAAGTGTTTGAAAAGTTTCTAAAATTAGATATTTTAGCTACCCATAAATGTATATGGTCCTCACTCTTCAATGAATATTTTCCGTGAATGGGTTAATATTGTATTATGATTCCTTTGTGTGGTGGGCTGATTGGATAAATGTGGATGATGTTGGATAAAATGATTCAGATAAAATGAGAGTAGGTGAAATAAAATATGATAATGTCAAATTAATTCAAAATTGAAATACCCACCAATTAAGTATATATTATCAACATTTGAACTAGTATAGGATCATATTCTCTAATAGGTGGTTCATAACTTCATATCTAGTTATCTACACAAGAAAGTAATAATTTTTAGAAATTTTATGCAATTAAATTTAAAAACTATGTATAATTGTTATATAAAATAATAATAATAATAATAATAATAATAATAATAATAATTATTATTATTATTATTATTATGAGATCATATGCAATAAATTTGAAAAAGGTATACACTATGTTTGAGTAGTGACCACTCACCACATGAGTTCCACCATCTTAATACAATAGTAACACAAAAGATGATGTTACTTGATTTTGACGTAGCTAAATTTCAATTTAAATATATATAATGACAAACCCAACCATCATTATGCCAAAAGTATGTTGATCCACTAAGGTCCCGATGTTTTCTGCGGTTGGCAAACTGCGGTGTCACAGCCTACCGCAGTTTGCCACAACCCACCACCAATTATTTTTTCATAATTACCAAGACAATATTTATGTATATATAAAAAAAAACTCACCACAACATATCAATAACCCGCCACAATTTTACCACACCATACCGCATAAAAGAACATGGCCTAACATACCCAATTATGCTTTTAATTAAAGTCTAATTTAGTTTGGCAACACAATAATTTGATATTAAGCAACATTTGGCTATCAAATTTTCTTTAAAAAATTGATGTACTTTTCAAAATTGATTTCTACAGTATTGGTTAAAGCCACTAACTATTCTAACTTATCCTAACCTAACATAATTTCTCAAAAAAGCACACTCTAAAAACACAATTCACCAAAAAAAAAAAACATCTTAACTTATCCTAACCTAACTATCCTAACTTGAAAATAATTCATCCAAAGAATAGGGCCTAAGTTTGGTAGGTGAAAAAGTTTATATAAAGGTTATGACCATGTTCTTTGGATTTGATAAAAGTTTGAATGGATTGGATAAGTTATGATGCTTTTTTGAGAAATTGTGTTTTTAGAGAAGATTTTTTTTTTTGGTATTGTGTAAGGTTTGGATTGGATTTGGATTGAAAAGAGCTACCAATCCAAATAACAAGGCCATATGTTTTCTAAGGGTGTATGATTAAGTTATGTAATATAAAGTAAGGTAAGGAAATGAAAGGAAATGAAAGTTTTTTTTTGACGGGAAAGAAAGGAAAATTAGATAAGGACAAAAATGAAGGTAGTTAAATGTCACATCAACTATTTTTCATTTTTAAATAAATTCTATGCATTGAATAAAAAGTTTAAATATGAGAGGGAAAGTATAAATAAAATGGAAACTTTTATTTTCTTGAAATTACTAAAATACCCTTAATTTGAATTTTAAAAGAATTTAAATATGAGAGGGAAAGTATAAATAATAGTTTTGAATTTAAAACTAAGGGTATTATTAATATTTTATTGCTAATGGAGACTAATTTGTTGATTTTCCTAAAAATGCGCGCTAAATCAAAGGGGACAAATATTTTGGGATGGAGGGAGTATAAAATATCTAAAAGTATAGTCATGTTCTTTTAATTGATAAGGTAATGTAAAGTTAGGTTAAGTATGGTACTAATAAACCTATCCTATCAAGGTAAAGAACAAGATCAAAACTTATTATTTTACACCCAAACTAAATAGAAACGTTTCTATAAGGAATGATGACAAAAAAAAATTCACAAAATTCTACCAAAGCTCCCTTTAAAAAAGAAAATATTTTTAATAACTAACACCATACACAATTACCAACTTACCCACCAGAAAATGGCCTAAAATAATAACAAAAATTAAATTTATTACCTCATCAAAGTAGACAATTCCTTGAATACAAGTCCAAATTTCATCAATATAAAATTCTATGGTTTTTCATGGTTAAACTATAGAGAGAAAAATTACACAAAAAAGTCACAATTTTGTTGGAGACTATCTCCATTGTTAACTTAGGAAACCATTTCCCATGTGAGTGTCATTATCAAGTAATATGTACAAAGTCTCATCTCATGGGCTATAAAACAAGCCTCCAACAAAACAAAACAAAAAAAAAAAGAAAGAAAAAGAAAAACTATAAAAATACCAAAAAAGGAGAAAACATTGCCCACTAAAGTGAAAACCACTAAAAATACTACTAATAGTAGTTAGAGAGCCCAATATTTACCAATTTAATCATCATTATTTACTAAATTGCCCTCAAAATATGCTAGCTCTACTAAGACTTGTCAAAGCTAATTCAAGACCGAAATCCGAACCCAAATGGATGCACCGATCTTGATCTAAACCTCAAAAATAACAATCGATCTGAACTGCAATCGAAAAGTGACTCGATTAAGATACACACCCAACTGATCCTAAATTAAACCAGAATAAAATAAAAAAAATAAAAACTTCACCCGAATTAACATGAACCGAAAACCATAACCGAACGGAAATTGGGCGAGCCAATGACAACCCGATTGCCAAGTCTATTCTGTCCCAAAATATTAGAAAGATATGTTACGGATGCCTGTTCTTTGGATTAGTAACTCTATCCAATTCTAATCCAATTCATCCAAACCTTACACAATCCCCAAAAAACCATCATAACTTATACAATCCATCCAAATCTCATTTTATCCAAATATTACAACAGTATCACATTGTAATTTATGAGCAATCAATGCTAAAATTACAATAATGTTAATTTTATATTTTTACTAGTCCTTAGACCCGTGCGTTGCACGGGACGCAAATAAATCATACATATTGTTGAAAATATTGTCGATGTTATACTTAAAAGAATAAATAAAAAAAGCAATAATGAAAAATAAAAAGAATAGTTTTCTTATTTAAAAAAAAAAAAGAGAATAGTGCATATGAAAAAAAAAAGAAAAAGAAAAAAGTCATCAATGTAAACATACACGTTAATATACACAATAATATTACTTGATTTTTTTTAAAAATAATAATCATGATTGATTCTTTTTCTTGAGCCTAGCTAATATTATTGATACTTTTTTGAAACTGATTAAATTCAAATCCTCCCCGTATAAGTGATGAGCCTGTATATGACCCAATGAAACTTTTTCAATTTTTTTTATACACGCATGAATAATTTTTGGTGTGAGTATAAATGTACTAAATTTTACTATATGTATTCATTAATCTATATCATATTATTATTATTATAATATTTTAATTTTAATTAAAATTAATAAATTTTTTGTTGTCAATAATAACTCACAGAACAATTAATATTTATAAAGTATTTCTTAGCAAAACCATAAGCATAACAAATAACATCTAAATTAATGTACACATTAATATTATATTTTTTTATAAAAAAAGATAAATATAATCAATTATAGATTTACTAAAATGTCTTCATTAGGATCTACATATTTCAATCATCATCCTTTGTACCCATATATATATATATATATATATATATATATATATATATATATATATATATATATATATATATATATATATATTTGGTTAGAGTAACCAACCCTACCCATTAATATGCATATAATAATTTTAAATAAAAGTAAAATGAACAATTACTAAGCATTAATACTTCTCTTTTTAAAAAATAAAGTAAAAAATATTAATTAGAACTTCCAAAAATGCCCTCCTTAAATTACATGTATTACGATCCTCGCCCTTTGTACCCAAAATATATATATATATATATATATATATATATATATATATATATGATATATAATATATGATATATGATAGAGGATAAGTTACAAAAGTACAAAACTAATCATAATGGCAATTAAACACAATAAAGATTTTAATAAATGGAGATTAACCACTAATAAAGCAATTGAAACGAATTTGTGTTATCCTTTCCGTTTCAAGCATTTAGGCATAATAATAAAAGGAGTATTAAGAGTTATGAAAATAATTTTTCCTTTTTCAACTTTCTTTTTCTACACTATGTATATGTCTTTCGTCTTCTCATTGGTTATAATATTTTTTTTATAAAAAATATATATTCTCCTTTCTATATTACATATGCATCTGTAAAGTATATCTATTTTCTAATAATAATAATAATAATAATAATAATAATAATAATAATAATAATTATTATTATTATTATTATTATTATTATTATAATTCTTAGTTATATTGATGATGACACTTTGCATATAATAGAATATAAAAACGTAAAATATTTTTGGCTGTAAGTAAATTATTTCTTTACAAAATGTAGAAACAAAATTAAATGTTTCAAAAGTTGCTTGTATCATGACAATGATGATGACATTCTAAATAGAATAGAATATAAAAAGTAAATGAAAAATGATAAAAAGCGAGAGGAAAATAATATAATAGTTATAAAAATTTAATTTTTTTTCGTCTCAAAATAGAGAAGTGGAATGCAGGTGATATTTTTTCCTATACACCTAAATGTTAAGATGGTAAAATAAGAAATTATAAATTATTAACTTCACAGCTACATTTTAGTTGTGATATCATTAATCATAATATTTATTTGTGGAATCCAAACCAAATATCAAGTGTGAGTATTATATGTAACTTACCAAATTATGTATATATATAGCCCTTATTTTGTATACCAAAATATAACATATTAAATTTAGCTAGATTTCTTCTCTTAATTATATGACATGAAAATTTCTTTTATGTTCGTATTATTTTATTTTTTGAGTTATTTTTTTATGTTTAAATAATTTTCTCAGTTTTTATGTTAAAATATTCACTTTAGTGAATATTACTCTCATTAATAAATTATTTTGTTTGAAATATACATGATCGTTTTATCATATTTTATAATTAGTTAAATTTATTTATTTATTGTAAGTAGTAACTCAAACAATCAGTTAATATATATTAAGCAAAAATAATTTTTAAGTTACGTTTTCATGGGTAAAAAGTTTCTTAATTTTTATGTTAAAATGTTAAATGTAGTGAATATAGCTCTCATTAATAAATTATTCTGTATGAAATATACATTATGATCATTTTATTTAATTATGATTAGTTTATTATATTTTATATTAGTTAAATTTATTTATTTATTGGAAGTAGTAACTCATATCATTAATTAATATGTATTGAGCAACATTTAAAAAAAAATAAAAAAGATGAATTTTAGGTTTCCCAAGATTCCCTCATTAGAATCAACATATTTCGATCCTCACCCTTTGTACCCAGAAATATATATATACTAGTTTTCAGACCCGTGCGTTGCACGGGACGACAATAGATAACGCATATTGTTGAAAATATTGCTTAGAGCATGTCAAAAATGATAGTAAGTTCGTAAGTGTATTTTTCTAATATTTTTTAAACTATACTTATTGTTGTCATAAAATTAAACTACATATATTGTTGAAGATATTGCTTATGTTACAATATGATGAATGTATAATTTTCTTATATTTTGACAAAAATAAAAGATCTTGTAATTATGATCATAATGTGTAATGATATTTTTTAATTTTTTTTATCTTTTATCAAATATTAAGATCTCTCATAATCAAACATCTTAATTAAACCATATAATATGAAGCAAAATCTAAATTAGGTATGAAAACATCTCCTCCAAGGTAATTGTATGTTGTGGATTTTGAAAAATAACATTATTTATATTAATATCTGACACTAATTTATTTTTAATCAAATAATGTTCCAAAATAAATCGGTAGCCAATAAATATTATAACAACAAATATAATCAATAAATTGTCTGCCAAAACATTACCATTAAATAATAACCCTTTTCTATTTTTTTTTAAATAGGGAAATATATTCAACTGATTGAGAAATTATTAGGTCAATGGTTTTAAGTTAATAAGGCAGAAATAATAATTATAATTTTTAAAAAATTTCTTGTAACCTAATTAATATAGTAAAGGGAACATAATTAATAAAATACGCTTGGCCAATAGTGCATAATAATTGTTAACAATTCAATATATAAGTTTCAACTCAAAAATATTCTTATAACAGAAACTGCTATAAAGAATGTAATAAAAACTTAGGTTACCCATATTGACTAATTATAATTCAATATAGTTTTTTCAACCCTACTTTAATTAAGTTATAACTCACAATTTAGCTTTAAAACACTCCTTTAGTGCAACAAAATATACTTTGAAGAATGAGAATATGTAATCTATTTATGTTATGTTTTTCATATAATTTAAAATCTTAAAAATTTTATTCTTTCATTAAAAAAAATCCAAGAAATTTATATGAGGAAAATTAATGAATTATCCTTTAAATTTTGTTTGTCTTTTTCTAAAGAAATATAATATCTTATTTTAATATAAATAGTTTTAAACTTCATCAATAACCTTATTAATATAGTAAAAAGTAAAATTTTCTTCACGTAAAAATGTGAGCATTATTTAATATTAATAATAGATCATAAAAATGAATGTATTGCATGGATTTGAAAGATACTGGCCGACAGTTAATCTTTAGCTACATATAATTGAAGCACTTACGTATGATTAACATGCAATTGAAATAAATATTAATTGTTATGATTCCATATAAAAAAATTGATAATACGTTTAGTAGAAAGACATGTATACACAAACATTCTTACATGAAAATGCTCTGACACATATATGTATCTGAAATTAGCATCTATAGAAACAAAAGTATAGAAAGAATATACAACTTCACTTCTGTGCATATTGATTATGTACAGATCATTAGATTTCCAAAAAAAAAATGTTGAAGAGAAGTAGAATTTAATTGATATAGTTAGAATTTTAATAGGAGAAGAAAGTACCTCTACTACTTGGATCATTTCTTTGTAGACTAATTGTTGACTTATTATAACAACAACCCTGCAAGAAAAATTTACAAATTAATTATTTATGCAAATTATACTCACACATGCTATTGAAGAGTAAAAAAAAAATATCATTGTTTATACACACAAAAATAAAAGGCCAAGAGTATCATATCATACTAATCCATAGTGGATTAGTACGTTATGGGATGAAGCTTAAATCAGATTATAATGTGTTGTATGTTTGATTGACAAATGCATTCTTAAAAAGTTATGAGGCTAAAGATTTTTCTATAATTTATATGCCAAGGAGAGCCCAATTAATGATAATAATTGTGGTTCTTAATAAAGATTAGCATCGGTTACATGCATATACAAATCAATTCTAATTAAAAACCTACTAATTACAAATCAACAGTTATGATTTGAGTTGTGTGCCCCTCAATTACCGTTAAAATAATTTATTTTATATTCCCTCATGAAAGTTTATTTTAAAATTTATTCCTATTGATATATTTTTATTCAAATTTATCTTATAATTATGACATCTATATCTATTGTACCATTTTCCTAAAAAAATATGTTATGCAATTGTCATAATACACATCTGATTAAATTTATTTTTTTCTTTGAAATTAAAAAACTATATTAATTCACCTTATTTTACAAAGTTATTATCATGGCCTAAATATTAAATTAATGGGCCTCATCAATTAATAAAGATAACAAATTTTTTAAAACTCACAATATGTATGACAAACTGATCGATCGACTATATAGATGTCAAATAGATTGTATTCTTGTGCAATAGTTAGAATGATTTTTTTTTTTGATAAAAAAAATTAGAATGTTATTTTGGGAAAATGGTTCTTTTTGGTAGTGACAAAATTAAATATTTTACTTAAACTTAAATATCATAGTTAAAAATCCAATGTCTCCCAACCATTATTAAGAAAATTATTATTTACATATAATAGCAAAATTATGATCAACATAAAAGATATATAATAATTAAAATGATTATTTTCTTTAAAATATAAATACAAATAAAGAGTATATATATATGGGGGTGTCATATCTCTGATTAACAAAGTATTTTATGTGAAATGTATTTTTTAATTTTATTTACACTTATATTATCGTCCTTTTGAGATTAATTAAGTTTTATTTATTATTAGTAGGAACACATCATAGCAATTAATGTGCATTATACAATTTTTTTAAAAAATAATAGTGCAATTACAACTTTACGAAAATACCCTCATTTAAACATACATATTACGATCCTCGCCCTTTGTACCCAGAAATATATATATATATATATATATATATATAATATTTGATATTGTGAATCATGGTAATAGATGAGTAATAAATAATTAAAATTTAATTAACTGGACAAATGTTTTAGGATAGAGATAGTAAATCCAAATTTGGTTAATATTAAATTTTATGATTTTTCATATATAGAGAAAATTTAAAAAAAAAAAAAGAAGTCACAACTCACAAGTTTCATGGAGATTATTTCCGTTGTTATATGAGTATCATCATCAAGTAATATGTACAAAATCTCATCTCATGGGCTCTAAAACAAGCCTCCAACAACAACAAAAAAACTAAAAATTACCCAAAAAAAAAACCAGAAAACATTACTCATACGCTAAAAATACTACTAATCTAATAGTAGTATATATTAGAGAAAAAAAAAGAGATAGATCCCAATATTTACCAATTTTTAATCACACAATTATTTACCAAATCACCCTCGCCGGAACCCTAGAAATTGGTGATCGGAGCATAATCGGAGTAAAAATCCGGTATCCCCGACGCCGCCCACAGCTTCTCGTTGAAATCCTCCTGCAACTCCTCCGGCACGAACGGCGTCCGGCAGAGGGGGCAAGTTTTCCGGTCATGGTCGATCCACCGGTCGACACAGCTCCGGTGGAAGACATGGCGGCAGTTCCTCATCCGGCGGACCTCGTCGGAGCTCTCGAACTCGCTCAGGCACACAGCGCAGCCGGAATCCTCGCCGGAGAGATCTCCGCCGGCGTCGGAAAAGAGGGAGACGGGGAGGATCTCGCGGATGAGGGTGGCGGAGACGGAGCCGGAGTCGAGGTTGACCGGGTCGGGTCGGGCGGACCAGTCGGTGTCCGGGTCGAGGAACTCCGGCAGACCGGCGGCGCGGAGGACGGAGAGGGCGACGCGGCGGAGGAGGGTGAAGATCGAGAGGGCGTTGAGGAGGAGCTTCGGGAGGAGCACCTCCGTGTATCCCGCCGGAAAACCCATGGATCCTGTGGTTTTAGAGAGAGAGAGGGCGGTGGTGGTGGTGGTGGTTTTAGAAAGAGAAAGGGTGGTTGTTTTAGAGAGAGAAGGGAAAGGGAGGGTAGAGAGAGAGTGATGGGATTGGGAGGGAGGTTGAAGAGGAAAGGGTGAGGTCGTTTATATATACAATGGAGAAAATGAATAATTAATGATATTAGTATTAGAGTATTAGTATTAGTATTAATAATATGATGATTGATATTACATTCATTGTATGGTATTAGATCCGTTTATCTGACTTTTTAATTAACTTTTCTCGTGATTTATGTGATTTTTCAATTATCATTTATTTTTTTAAAGTTAAATTCTATTAGTTGAATAATGAATTTTAAATATTTCTCTCATCTCAAAAAATTTGTTCATGTTTAATTATGGAGTCAATCTTTGTAAATTTTGACGATTAATTATTAAATTATATGTCGAGTTATCATGTCAGGCTATCATTATTAGATTTGTGATGAAAATATTTTTACTGACAGGTTTTGATAAAGTAAAATATAAAATATTAGCAATCAAAGTATGACCTTGAAGATTGTGAAAAGGAAAATGGGTAATTTAGGCTCTGTTATTTGGATGAGTTATTTTCAAGTTATGATAGTTAGGTTTGGATAAATTATGATGAGTTATGATGCCTTTTTGGAGAATTGTGTTTTAGAGTTTTTTGGAGAATTGTGTTAGATTAGGATAAATTAGGATAAGTTAGGGGGGTCAGAACCAACTTAACAAAAGAACAGGGCCTAAGGTAATGTAAGATAAGATGTGGTTAAATATGTCCTACAAATCTAAAAAATATGGTTTAAGAATTTCTTATAACATACTACCTCTATCTGAGTTAAATGATATGGGTGCAATAAAAACTTTCAAATTTGTCAAATATACTACCTAATTTTTAAAAATTTTGTCAAATATGCTGATTAACTTTTAAAATTTGTTGAAAATGTCACATGAAGTTTGTCAGATATGGTTTTAAAGATTTATTATTATGTAGATCAATGTAACAATTAATGTGAAATGAAGGAAATAAATGTCGTTTTAATTTTAAATGTTTGGGGGAAAACTAAGGAAATTTATTTTTATTGACTACTCCCTCTGTCCCTTTATAATTGTCAAAATAACTAACTTTACAAGTTCAATGCTCATTGGAAATAGAGCAAAAAATTTGTTCAAAAACAAATATATCTTTCTACTAATTTTGATGTAAAGAGAGGAATAAAGGATAATTTTAAAAGATAAATAAAACTTTAATTAATTAATTAAGGATAATTTACATATTTTAATTATTGAAATTGTAAAATTAATAAATAAAAAAGAATAAAATATTTAAGAAAATTGACATTCATTAAGGGATAAAGTAGGTACTCTAATTTGAAAGACAAAAGTTTCAATGCTAGTAAAAAGAGGAAAGAGTGACAACCAACAATTCTAGTAATTTAGTAATTATTCATCTATTGGGATTTGGGATAATGAGATTGTAGAGTCATAAGTTCTTCCTTCAAATAGAGGTGATCCCTTCTATTAAAAAATAAGGATGATTGACACCTTATTCAAAAAGAAAAGGGAAAAAAAGAAGATGATGGATAAACATGGATCTTTAAAATAAATAGAAAAAAGAAAAAGAAAGGTTAGAATAGTTTTTGGATAACTGGATAGATTATAGATAGTGAGAGGCTAAGAGGCCAAGTGTAAATTGGGAGTGGTGATTTAAAAACTCTTGTGGGTCCAAGATTTTATTAAAGGAAAATTGAATTCTAATAATCCCAATTTTTATAAATTAGGCAATAATAATTTCTATTATCGATTTGAATTTTAATAGTAAAAAAAATAAAATTTGATTGTAGTGTTACCAAATTTACTTCCACATTGTTTTTATTTTTTTCATTCCTATTCCATATTGTTTTTGCTTTTCTTCATTCCTGTCCCCAAAAAGGTAATGAATTGTAGTTAATAAAACAATTTTAAAATTATTTTTTGAGATTCTGAGTAATTATTATGATTTTTTAAAAAGAATAAAAGTGAAAAAAATAGTTAAAAAATCGTAAAAAATTTGAAAAAAATTGGGAGAAACGCCGTAAATTCATTAAAAATCATAGCAAAGTGTTACACTAAATTTTGAATCAAATGCAACACAAAACCTATATATTTAGGGTATACTCTTGATGATATCTCACTACAATCCAATTATATGTTTTTTTGGACCACCAGAATCTAAATTGATAGTAGAGATTATTATTATCCAATTCGTAAAAGTCGGGATTATTAGAATCTAATTTTCCTATATATATATATATATATATATATATAATGGATTTTAATAATCCCTACTTTCACCAATTATATAGTAATAATCCTTATTTTTATTTTAGATTCTGGTGGTAAAAAAATAATATTAAATTCTTATAGGACACATTAATCATACTTTATCCACATTAACCATAATTTATCAATTTATCCACACAACCACTTGACCAATCGCATAGATTATCAGGACATCAAGTACTTCATAAAACCTTTCACATATAATAAAGGAAAATTGGATTATAATAATCGTAACTTTCACGAATTGGACAACAATAATCCCTACTATCAATTTAGATTCTAGTGGTCCAAAAATAAATAAAATTGTATTCTGGTGGGATGCCACCGAGTCAAGTGGTAGTGACTCGATGGTTTGCTGACGTGTACTGGTAAGAGTATGTTTGACCAAGAAACTATTATTTTAGGCCCCGTTTTATGCGGTACAGCGTGGTGCGGTACCGCACCAAACCGCACTACTCAATATTGTACCACATTTCACCACACTCTACCTTAAATCATTATCAAAATATCTTCTTACTTTGTCTCTCCTCACTTTTCTCCTCTACTTTCTACATTCTTTCTTCTCACCTACCCCACCTACCACAACTTATCACAACCCACTACACTTCACCACACTTTTTCAAATTCCATCACACTGCAACAAACCGCACCGCAACCGCATAAAAGAATAAGGCCTTAGTTGTATTCTAGTTGTCCCATATAAATTGTTATTGTATCCTAGTAGTCTCATTGGCATACTTATTGTATTTTGATGGTTCCATTTCATAGTTGTGTATGTCCCGATGATCCAAATTCTTGGTCAAACACATTATCGCCGGTATACGTCAGCAAACACCGAGTCACCATCACTTGACTCGGTAGCGTCCCACCTGAATACAATTTTATTTATTTTTGGACCACTAGAATCCAAATTGATAGTAGAGATTATTGCTGTCCAATTTATGAAAGTCGGGATTATTATAATCCAATTTTCCTATATATATATATATATATCACATCACAACAACCTTTCAGATAAAACATGTTTCGAGCACTGTTTGAGAAATCTTGATATAGGTAACATTCCCTTCATGAACTGGAGTTCATTGAGAGGTTGTTTTCAATGGACTCACATAGCTTTTAAAAAACCACTTTGGAAACTAATTTAGGCACACAGAGACCCATAAGGATAACCTTTGAAGACCAAGAAACCAGGGAGCTAATAAAAGTACAAAGATGCATAATCGTGCACTCCATATACTCAAGAAGAGCTAAACATTCTTATACAACACAATAAAATAGAAGATACAAAGCAATAAAATTTATAGCGAAGCACGTTCCTTTGCCAGGAATTATCTCATCCACCTATAGATTAATACTAGTCCTCCAGACGGCCTTATCTAGTGCCATGTCCTGCATAGAGATGGTAATGAGTTGGGTCCAACTAGATTAGGACCAGGTCCTCCTATTTTATTTGGACCTAGACCCGACCTAGGATTCGATGGGTGCGTGCGGGTCCATGGGTCCTTAGCGGGTCATTAATGTGTCCAACTCTTTTATATACTTTTTTTGCTGCATTTGATTCAAAACTTAGCATAACAATTTCCCACGATTTTTAATGAATTTACAACGTTTGTCCCAAATTTTTTTTCGATTTTTTTTTCAAATTTTTCTTTAAAAAATCCTAATAATTACTCCATTCTCAGAAAATAATTTAAAATTTTTTAGTAACTACACTTGATTACCTTTCTAGGGGCAGATATGAAAAAAAGTAATAACAATATGGGGCAGAAATGAAAAAAAATTATAAAAAAATATGGAGGTAGATTTGATATCACTATAATCCTATTTTTTTAAAATATTTTTTTAGACCCCTAGAATACAAAAATAAAGTAAGAATTATTGGCATATAAAAGCTGAAAGTAAGTATTATTAGAATCCAATTTATAAAAATAAAACAACAATATTTAGTATAAGTATGTTTAATGTGCAAGTTTTTAATATTAACTTTTGTTGATACAAAGGTGAACATATCCCAAGTGATTTAACTTTTACTTTCTTAAAAAGATAAAGTTTTCCATGTTTGTCATTTGGCATGAGATTTGATTAGGAATTGAAGGACAAAGATAAGTGTAAAGGGGAATGTACCATATTGGCTCATGTAGCAAATAATTGTTGGTTGTTAGGGGTGAACATTGACTGTTTCTTATTGAGTGTTTGGATCGATTGTTTGCATCAATTGTTTGGATTTATTGTTTGAAAAATAAATATTTGTTAAAATTAGTTATTTCTGAATAATAGAATAAGGTATTTATTAATATTCCATTTATACCTTTACAAATCATTAGGATAACATCTTTGTAATTGTAAACAATCTTTTGACTAAAATGTCTTTTTCATAGTAAGTCATTTTTAATAGGTTATTCTAACCATTCTATTGGAAATTGGCTTATTGGGACAAACACCCATGTAAATAAGTTATTTACCAAATATAAAAACAACCAATTTAAGACCTCAAGCCGACACTGTTTGATGGTCTGCTTACCAGACACAACCATTATCTTTAACTAGTTGATGAAAGTTGGTTTCACTAGTCCTGAATAAATAAAAAATGAAAATTAACACCTCAAACATTGTTAATTATTGATAAGGGTCAATAGATTTATTAGTGCTAGGGTTTTTAGGTTAACTATATATCATGATATGTATACCATTTTGGAAAAGAGTGACCCCTACCAAAGTTCAATTTAAAGTGGCTTAGGTGGCTCTATTTGTCAGTTAGATGCAAAACATTGACTTGTAAGTAAAGAGATTTTGACAAGTGACCAACCAAAGTATGTAACTAAGACACTAAAATGAACCATCACTTTCCTCTCGCTTGTAGGCTATACTAGGGTGTTTAGGTTAGATATGATGTGTGCAAGGATGTAGATGTTGAAAATTGCAAAGCTATATATATAAATCAGCCACATAATTCCTATGTTTAATGTCGGCACATCAGATCAATAGTTCATTCCATATGGATCGCTAAATTATTCATAATCTGAAGAAAATATAAATTAAAGTTGGATAGCCATGCTGCCTCGGGCCAGCTAGCTCGCCCGACGAGCTCGGCTCAGTGTGGTTCTTGCTCGATTTAGTTAGCCAGTCCCATGGGGTGCTTTCGATTTGACCTAATCCATTATTGATTGTCATTTTAGACTTATTTGGGATTAAGAAAGCAATAATTGAGGATATCTCGCTGATGTCAATTTGGCGACATTGTTTGACGATTTCATAATCCTAATTGCTACTTCTAATCTCAATATAAATAGAGGTCATTTTTCATTCATTTACACCTTTTAGAAACCTCTTAGCTTTCCACATACATTTCACAAAAGTCCTCTCAACCTTATTGTTATTATGCTCAATTGATATCTATAATTAAGAGGTACGCTTTCCAAGCTTACTTTTGTGAATTGGTTCTTATTTAATTGTGTGGTTTATTATTTCGTACTAATTGTAAAGCATGTAAATTGCAAAAAAATTACTTAGGGGTACCCTAACTTTTGGTGAAATGTTTTTCTGGTATCCAACTTTTAAAAACTAATTTTGGGGTACCCTAACTGTTAGAATTAGAAATAATTAGGTGAATTTTCGGCCAATTATTTGAATTCAACGGTGAGTTTTAGGCGGGAAATTGATTAAGTGTTTTTGTGGATGAAAATACCCTTTGTTTTCATGGACGAAAATTATTTGAATCAACCGGAGTTTCGCTAGAAACTCACCTAGTAATTTCTAATCTTAAAAGTTAGGGTACCCCAAAATTAGTTTTGGAAAATTAGGGTACCAAAAAATTATTTTTTCAAAAGTTAGGGTACCTCTAAGTAATTTTTTGTGTAAATTGATATTATCCTACTATGTTTTAGTGGGTATATACCCCATGGCTCAAAGTTAAACAGTCGGACAACTTAAGGCTAGACGCCCCGTTCCCAATGGTGCAAAGCCTTTGGCCTTGGACACCCCATGACGTCCAACCTTGGTTTGGTTAATCAGAAACTCTCTTTTCTGTTCTCAGACTTTTTCAGTTTGATCTGTTACGTTTGCATTCTTTCTCATGTCTTTGTCGTTATTTTAAATGAAGATTTTTTTTTAAAACAAGGGTACAACAAAAGACATTAGGAAGCTCTTCTCTCAAGAGATCTTCCAAGCGCATCCTTACTAATAATAACTGATAAATCTCTATGGAAACTAAAATTATAACAACATGGTGTGGAGACCAATAAACCCAACTTAGTTAACCAATCTACAGCACGATTCCCTTCACGAAAAACATGATGTATTTCAACAGCAACACACTCTCCCATAAAAGCTCGAATATCTTTGACGATCTGCGCAATCTCCCAAGGTGTCTGGAAGGTTCCCTTAACTGCATTAATAAGGGTAAGATTATCCCCTTCCAAAACAACTCTACGAAACCCATTAGAAACAGCATCCCGAATCCCATTACGCATGGCAACAACTTCAGCCACCAAAACAGAAGACCTACACAGGTTAAAAGTTGCCACACGAAGGAGTCGACCTTGATCATCCCGCATAATGTATCCTCATCCAGCACAATTCGTATTTCGGGCTCCATCCGAATTAATTTTGATGAAACCCTCCATCAGTTTCGACCAAGACACCCATCTCGATCCCGTCAAACGGTCCCGATCCTGCGCAACAACCCCTCCTAAAGCCTCAAAATAATTATGGAGCCCTGAATTGGAGCATTCAAAATAATTAGGTGACTTAGATCATAAGCAACCTCACATAAACTCACAATTAGTCATGAACCATGGACCCTAGTTTAGTTCAGGCTACTTACAAAGATATGTCCATGGTTATCCTAGACAACGGGCACATATATGTTTTATTTTCTTCGAACATTAATATATTCTTAACTATTTCATTTAAGAGTATGCTTCTAAAGAAGATGTGAAATTCTATATTGCTTGCTAATTTATGGTCACTTTAAAACATAATAACTAATAATATAAGAATTCAAAACCTTCACAATCTAGAATGAGACATTTAGTTCAAGATAAGGGGCAATTTTATCAAGGTTTGAGAAACAAATTTTTCATAATAGTTTTAGATATTTTAGTTTAGGGATACCCCCCTTTAGTGATAAGGTATCCTTCCCCTCAATTAATTGATAAGCCATTCAAAATAGAGTACCACAAACTAACAAGTTTACCATTGAACAAAACTAAAACAAATAACCAAGTAGTACAAGTACAAAAACAACCACCAAAGCAAAGGAAAGCAACAACACCACTACAATCAAACAAAATACAAACAAACAAACAAATCTCAAGCCACCATCATTCATCTTAGCACAACACAACACAACACAAACACAAGTTGAAAATGGGTAAATATTTCATGGATGGTCCATAAGTGGGACAACTCTACAATTACTTGTGTGGACTTGCTATGTAACTTCAGAAAAATACAACTCAATTAGGTTAATTACTTGTTCATTGAGGAAACAACAGACAAGTCTTAAAAGTAGGTAGGTAACCTAAATTGTGGAGTATAATTCAAGGGGGTCAAAGTTCATATTATTTGAAACCAAATCTAAATTTCAAATTATTTAGTCTACTATAACCGAAAGTTCAAATTATTTAAATCAAATTTCTCTTTTTAAAAAAGAAAACTCTTGGAGCTCCACAACATAATAAAGCTATGAATCAAGGAGAATATGGTAATTTCAATACATTACATATGGTAAGTTTTGTTAATTTATTTTATTAAATGATTTTTAGTGGGTCCAACGGGTATAGTGCACTATCTACAGCTGCCTCTACAGTTGCAATCACACTAGTGGATTGGGGATAAACATTGGGACCCATTTATTTATGCCATCCTTAAAATTGTAGGTCACACCCTTCCATTTTGGATATGTGTGTGCTATTTACATTGCTTTTACACAAATTTAATCTTGTGAAATGGTGAAAAATACTTTATTAAATAAGTTTATTAGTATAGATTAAATTATAAGAAAGAAAGTATGCCCAAAATAACAAATTTAATTACTAATATGAATTAAATTAGAGTAGTGAAGTGTGATATGAAAAAAAATTGTTAGAATTTAGTTTTTGAGGAAATAATAAAACAGTTAATTGTAAATTGAACCAAAACGTTAACCAATATGGGAAATTTTAGTTCGGTTTATAATGTACACTTTGTTGGATCGTAATTAATTATAGTTACCTGAAAATTTTGATGGCGTATGTTTCACGCTTTGGGTGAAACGAAGCCGAAAAACTATCAACCTACTTTACTTACACGTAATTTTCATCTTTTCTTTTTGCTTTGACTTTAAAATTTTATCACGTGATAAATTGAAAATGATTCATAAATATGTGACGCAAACAAAAGTATATTTTTCAATAATTAGTTTTTAGATGTGAATATCTACCTTAGTGGGTAGATAATTTGATTAGATCGTGAAGTGAAGTTTCAATGCTTCTCAACATATAGTAATATTACTGTTAGTTTAGTAATTTCTACATAGTTATTTTGGTGTACAAAGATTCTTAGGTCTTCTGTGGACATCTTCTTTGTGTACTTTTGTACATGAAGAAAGTTGAATATGAATTATATTGGGTATATCAGTATTATTATTATTATTCTTGTAACTTTGGTGCAAAATAAGTATTATTCTAAAATTTTGTAAGAATATCAAAGAAATATAATTTATTTAATTAACAACTTTCTTTTTGAAGGGATTTTTAGATAATTTCTATAGCGCATATGAATCATATCAATATACTCCACTTTTATAAAATAATTAAAATATATGATTTTCTACAATAATTTTCACAACATATTTTTGTACACATATCCCTTTTTTTTACTAATTTTAATTGTGTGACCGTGATAAACATTATTTATATCAAAATCTCTAATTTTATTTGTAAATGTTTTTGAATCCGATGGAATTTCTTATCATTAAAACAAAATTAGAGTGGAAAGGTCTTGTCAATGTCCTTTTTCAGTACAAATAAATAATAAATAGTTGAAATTAGTAAATGAAAGAAAGGTCCCAAAATTTCAAGGGGAAAGAATTGCCCATATAATAATCTTCAGTGGCATCAAATTAAAGTGGGTGTCCTCTTAATAGTATTATTGTTCTTTTTCATCATCACCCATGATTGACCATCCCAATTCAACATGGAGAAAGAGAAAGAAAAAGAAAAAGAGAGAGAAGACAATGACAAAGAAAACACTATATATTTCACCTTTAATACAAATATTGTAGCACTTTAATGGTTAAAAAAAAGTGACTCCAAACTATTCAAGTGAAATAATCATTTAAATAAATAAGGGTATTTTATTTTTGGAAATTTATTATCGTTTGAGAATTTTGTAGCATGTTCGAATATGGATTGTCAGTGTAGAAAGTTAATTACTTGAACAATATATAATAGAATGAAATATATTTTATAAAAGACTCGTGGTATTCTTGAGAGGATTAGCTGTGGACCCTTGAAAACGTCCTGACAATACTTGAGGCTCGTTAGCTAGATACCAAAACTTTATATGTTACGTTTAATTTAATGTTTTGAGTATATTTTGATATATGAACCACATTCAAAGTTTTATATATATGTTGAGAATGGATGATGAAAAATTTTAATATCTGGTTAGTTTACATAAAAAGGAACGCAATTTATTTCATTGTGAACAATCGGTTCTGGAAGATATTACCCAGACATATTAATTGGAGAGTGACTTCACGATTTGAAAATTGAAAGGACATACCAATGATACCATAATACGAAGGGGTTGAGCCTACTTGTACTTTTTCTTCCATCCCAAAATGTTTTTTTTAGATCTGTTCAATTATTTGTTTTGATTGATAGACTTTTAATTGTTTATTGAATTTTCAAGCAATTTGACTTTGAATTAAAAAAAGAACATTGGCTCAGTTAATTAGTTCATTATGTTAAACACACATATTTAGGACATGTTCTCTCACTTTTTTTACATAATAATTCGGACAAATTCATCTTAAAATAAGCTCAAAAAATAATTTCATGCTTAATAACTAAATTCATGATAAATTTGGCTAATAAGTTCAAAATAATTGATTCAATAAATTTAGAAAATATGATACAGATATATTCAAATTAAATTCAAAAAATAAATTTTGATAAATTCATTTAAAACAAATTTAATTAGTCAAAATAACAAAGATGGTAGTGGAGGAAGAATCAACCCCCATGGCTCCCTACCTCCATCACCTTGAAAGATAGTGGGGTGTAGTGGCGAGGGATATATTGTGCTTTTGAATTGGGACAAATTTTGTCTCCCCACATCATGCCCTCTTTTTTCTTTTTTTTTTTTTGGTTGTTGTCTTTTGCATCTCGAATTTGATTTTTTTTAAACAGGTAAATAGTCCAATTCATTGGGTCCCTATCTCAAGGGTATAATCCAACAGGCCGGTAGCGAACCGTGTACAAGGGTGTTAATGGCCCAAATATGGGCCCCACTCCAAGTTTCTAACCCACAACCCTCTCCAAATTGACAAGGAAGAGATGCTGCCCCCATGATTCAAACCCTGGATATCTGGGTATAAAGTAAAATGATAAGTACTTTGATTCGACATAGTTAATAACCATCTTGAATTTCACATAAATTAAGTTAAAAAATTAAATAAAAGCATATTTAAAATTATTATAAATACATATTTCATTACTTTGAGGATTATTACGACTTATAAACTATATAAAAAAAATATTTTTTCATAAACATAAATCTATGCATAAAATGTGCATTCTTAATATGATTGATAAAATTAGGTAATCGATCATTTATATTTGTTGAAGCTAACTAATAAGTATTGCTCTTATAGTTGATAAATATATTTAATATATTACTAGAGAAAATATTTAAAAATTACAAAAAAATGAATTATGGACAATTTTAAATAATTATTTTTTTTTGAAACTAATTTTAAATAATTATTAACCATCTTTAGCCGACACTATTTATGTTATTTTGACATTTTTAGCACATGGTAGAAGTGACTAGTAAGCCACAGAAGCAATGACATAAATACGTACGTACCTTAGACAAAGTATAAATGTGCAATAAATCCATTCACCCCAATTCCCAAATGTACGTTAATTTGTACAATTTTGTACAGAAAGAATTAATCACTCTTTTCAAAAATATGTATCGTGTTTTTGGCATGTTTTGTTTAATTCTTACATCTACAATAATGTCAGTCAACAATTTTTGCAAGATACTAACTGTCGTTTAGTAAATTGTGTGAAAAATTTTAACTGGTAATATCTTAGTTTGTATAATGTTTTATTGTACAAAATTGATATCATTAAATTCATAACAAAAAATATTATTAAAAAATACAATAATATATTTTTTATAAAAATATTCTATGAGAATTTATTAATAAAAAATTAAACCTCAAAAAACGTGAATGACACTAGTTTATAGAGGTTGAATGCACATACATCATAGTTAACTTTTGGTTAACTTTTTTTGCAAGCTTTAAATCAAGAGATAATGATGAAAAAATATATTTTTGATCATAATATCTAAACTTGTAGAAATCTTTTTGTTGTTGTTTTTTGAGTATATATATTATTGATGATATGAGTATTGTTATAAGAGAACTTTTAACCGTTTTTCTTACCATCAAGCTAATAATTATTATGATTTTGATACTAACTTTTTATAATTGTCATTAACTATTAACTATAAACTATAAAGGACATAATATTAAGCGTATTTTACCTTTTCTTTATCAATATGAAAAATTATACACAAAATATATAATTCATATGAGTATTATATTCAGTTTTTAATATGATGTACAATAATTTAGTTTTCTTAGCATAAAATCCTTTAAAAAAAAGTCACTTGTTAAGACTTGAATAATTTTTCAAATATTAGTATCAAAACTTGAAACAAATTACTTTTCATATGAAACAATGTCTCTTTCTTTCATTCTTTTGGTGTATATAAATATAGTTTTTTCTTATTTCTGTTGTCTAAATCAAATTATCCAAATTGAGTGAAATTTAAAAAGCACTGAATATCAATTATAACTTTTTTGTCTGATGTTCTACCCACAACCGGACCGAAAATGACCCGTATTATTTTCTAAATTGTATCAAATATTCAAGAAGCTTCATTTCTCAAATGGATAGACAATAGAAGTTGGAATTCAACCAATTTTGAACAGAGAAATTAAATAAAAAAGTAGAAGAAGGTAAGCCATTTACTTCTAGGATAGGGACCCTTGACTTGAACATGATGAATATCAAGAATCAACTATATATTTACCACTTAACTTCACAGATCCTAAATAGGTTTGTTTATTGACGTTTCTTTTAGAGATAAATATCAACAAGTTTTATATATATTGAGAGTAAATTATTCATAACAAGTGTTAAATATGTTTCATTAACCTGACAATTTTTCTGTGTGAAATAATTTTTTTTTAAAAAAAATTCCATTGAGATTTAATCAACATTTTTGTAAGGAACTTAAAAATTAGAATAATAGTCAATTTTGGTACCATATTTTTAGTGGGTGAGAACTTTACAAATAGAAAAAGAAAGAGGATCACTTTTATTAATTTAGTTATTTTTCTTTGACAATCTAATTGAGTTTTGCTTTTGAACATTACACTCTCTATAAAGGAGGATGTATAGTTGAAAATAATATGTGTGAATATCATGGGGAGTTATAAATTGACAGGAATTAATGACATTTACTTTTGACAATATGCATATTGGGTGAGATGTTCCAAAATTATGATACTTTTTGAGTCTTTATCCATTCAAAGTAGACATTATAAAGTGAAAAAGATATTGATTCCAAATTATGTCATTTTGTTGGGGTTAATGTCTCTACCTTTTAGTACTGCTGACAAAAAATCGGGTTTGGGTCAAATTTAAGTTAGTTAAATTTTGCTAATGTTAAAATTTAGATAAGAAATTGGTGTTTGTGTCCGTTTTTTGCGGATCAGATAATGTTGGAACAATTTGAACGAAACTAAATTCGGGTAAAAAAATAAGTTTAGAAAAATAGAAGAAAGAGAAACATTGTGTCTAAATTTAGGTCAAAAATCAATATATTTTGATTAGAATAACTTGTAATAGTTGTATTCATCCCTAAATTAAAACATAGTTGTATTTAACAAATATATAATCCAATGATTATTCCCTCCGTCCTTATTTATTTGTTACTTTAGAAAAGTGGGGAGAAACTGAGATAATCAATAAAGTTAGAAAGAAAAATTATAAAATTATTTAAATTGATAACCATTAACTGTGAGGGATGGAGAAGATAGATGCAAAAAAGATAAAAGTTGTACTAGAAATATAAAATGACAAATAATTAGAAACACGAAAATTCAGCTAAGTTGACAAATAAATAGATATAGAAGGTAGCATATAGTGATTAGGTATATCACTTAACAATAATTCCCAACGACAAAGAAAAAAATGTAGGCAGTAGTTACTGGTTAGTGACAATGGAAGAATTAATAATAAGTTAAAGATGAATCTCTATCATAGATTCATAGTTGATTTTTTAAATTATACTAATAGAAAATTTCATACTATTAACTTGACTAAAATAAATCTCATCTTTGAAAAAGATTTATGTATTGATAAGTATAATTAACTATTACCACAAGTTAATTTGATTAAAATATATTATTTTTTTTTAAAATATGTAGAATCAATGTTAGTTATGATAACCATCTTGACTCAAGATGGTTCTTAACCATCTTGAATTGTTCATATTTTATATTTTTGTAACTTTTATTAATATTTGCTTTAATAATTATATATATTTATCAATTATAATAATATAATACTTATTAACTAGGTGAAAAAATATAATAATAGCCTAATTTTATCAATCATAGTAGAAAATCTATATTTTATACATAGTTTTATATTTATGAAAAAAATATAAATAAATAATTATTTTTAAATTGTTTATAAGTTGTAGTAACCCTGAAAATAATGAAACATACATTTAGAACGATTTAAATACACTTATATTTAATTTTATTAGTGATTTAGAAGAAATGCAAGATGGTTAAGAGTCATCTTGTGTCAAAATGTTTATCATTTTCATATATTTTTTAACTACGATAGTTGAGAAAACTCAATCATGGTAAAAATCTTCCTAAAGATATTAAACTTTGCAACAAATTTGTATCTCAATGAATAACATTACTTGCTGCAACGAGTGTCTTTGATCAATATACAATAATTTTACCTTTTTAAATATATAATATACTTTTAACCATTATGATATACTTTTTAAATATATAATATACTTTTAATCAATATACGAGTGTCTTTGATCAATAACATTACTTGCTGCTCTAAATATTTTACAATCAAAATTATACATAGTGTTAATATTTTTTTAATATTTTTGTGTATGAGATTACTCTCTTTTATTTGTTTCATCTCTTCTTCTTCCTTGTTTGTTTTTTCTTAATTTTTTTTTAGTGTATGAGATTGTTTCAGGGAGTTGGTGGAGCAGTTTGGAGCCAACAAACATTTAAGATAACTAACTTGCATTTCTTGGCATCCATATTGGGAACATAGCTATGTTAAACAATGCATTGAGTTCTATTTAATTGTAAAGGCTAGGCTTTATACTACCTATGCTATTTATATTACAATTAATTTATCCATGAGTGACAAAAAAAAGTGATGAGAAAACCATGTTGGAAGTTTGGTACTAACCATTAACCAATACAAGTATACTTAATTAGTAATCAATTATAAAACATAATTGGAATTTTGATTTTGTCCAAATCTGGGTTATAAACACTAGGTCCTAGCTAGCAATAGCAAGGACTAAATAAGCACTAATAAAGAATACTCCCCTCGATTATTTTTAATCACCTCGAATTTTTTTGTCAAAAATTATAACCGTTAATTTGTTAATATATCTAATGATTATTATATAGTAGATTTATAATAAAATACTATTAAAAAATTAAAAATTTATATTTTTTAATAAAATATTATATAAGAAATTATTGATAGAAGATGGATCTTAAAAAATGTGAAAGCTAAGTCATTTATTTTTTAACAAGAAAGTAGAAAGCCAATATGGGTTGTCAATTTCGAACCCACAACCCACACACAATATGCTAGCTAGTAGCCAGTATAGTAAAGATTGAAAGAAATATGACTACAATGCAATTTTTTGCTATTTATCTTCTTTTTTTTGTGTGAATACAATGGTGAATTTTAAATGAATATTTATGGAGACATTTACCAACAAAATTTAAGTTCTTCCTTTCAACAATAATAGTCATGCCTAGAAAATAATGGATATCATCTAACAAACTACTTATTATTTTTTTTATAATTAACGGTCAATAGACCCTTATTTAGAAGCCAGAAAGAGCCAATGGACTCAAACTGACAACACAAGGTGCATACAAGCAGCGAAATGCAAACTGAAAAACCACCACCCATGAGGGCTGACATGAAACAACACAACACAGATAACACCAACATCATATACATTAAACTACTCTATTAATTGTAGAGTCTAGCTAGGGGAAGAAAACTTATTAATTCTCATAGTTAAAGCAAACAATTTTCTTTTGGGAAGCTTCTATTAAAGAAAAAGACTCATAATATATGAAATGAAAAGCGTACATATAATATTTTGGTGCGAAAATTAATGTTGGTAAAGGTGTAGCAACATTTTAATTTATATCACTATGTGGGTCGATGTTAAAGTGCAAAATTCATTACAAAATTTTCCACGTAATATGCATGGATATTTTGCTCCATCCTATTATTAATTTTGCATCATCATCTTTTATATAATATGTAGGCGCAAACACCATGAAATGTTTAATATACTATTTATACGGTATTGTCAAAACTACTTAATATCATTAGACTCTCTTTTTTTTTTAGTGTAGGGAAATGTAAGTAAAATAGTGGATATAGGTAATTGTCACATCATATATTTCTTTGTTTATTTTTAAATCAATTCTGTGAGTTGAATAAATAATTATAAATATAAATTATCTAAAAGTCTACTCTTATTCTTTCGAATAATAAAATAAGGTATAACAAAGTGAAGTAAGACATGGTAAAATTTTACTTACCTTACAAAAATGACCTTAATTATAAAATTAGATAGTTTAGTTAATTACTTAGGAACTTTAATATACACACATTATTATTATTATTTGAAATGTAAAGGTGAGATAATTAAACATACATGAGAATCTAAACAAACAACCCACTAACTTGGATGTTTCCTCCCAAGTCTCAAGGTGATTTCTACATATTTTTTTAGCATCTAATCATCTATACCTAGAGAGTGTGTAATTGTTTTGTTAGCTAATACTACTAGCTACTATATATAATTAAAGATATAGTGGCACACTTAAACAAGTAGATGCTAGTAGGTAGGAGGAATTTTGAGACATTATTGTCATCTTTGGGCCACATTGCTATGTTATAAGTCCACTAATGCATACTTTGGAATTAATTAATAGAGATAATTCATGATTATTATGTTCATATCTTGTTGCTTGTTAATTAATGGAGCATATCATGTAGTATATACAATTAGCATAGTAATTATATTGCATGTAAGGAGTTTTAAAGACAGTATCCATATATATCTAGTCGTGCTAATTATGTCATGATGAATAATTAGATCGAAGACAAGCATTTGATTGTACAAACTAGTACAATCTTAACATGTATATGAGATCCCTTTTGAAAAAAATTTCAACTTTTCTATAGTTATAAGGTATTAATTAGCATTTGCGATTACTCTATTCCGTGTCAATTCGTGTGAGTATGTACATATGTATGTAAATATGTACGCACACTTAGTTGTCCTGGGAGTATGCTCGAGGCCGTCGAGGGGTAACTGTCTAGGACCCATTATTTAAAAAAATTACGTTAGTTTAAGGGTCCAACAAAAAATATAGATAGTAGTATCAAAAGGCAAAACATACTATATAAACAAACTATATAGAGAAAGAATGGACCCATATGTCACTTTAATTTCAAAGAAAAATTGTCACAATTTAAGGGCTCAACTTGTATCGTTTAGTATAAGTGTAGACAAATTTTTATTAAAGGGACTCCGATGTACAAATTAGTATACTATGTTGTCCGGGACCCCAACATACTAGGATTGGGCCTGTATATATGAGTGATTTTTCTTCCTATGGTTCATGGCCCTCCGGTTTTTCCACTAGTGTGTGTATGTGGTCACTATTGAGGATAAGTTGCGTGAGCAGATACTAAGATGGTTTAGATATATTTACATGAGGAGGGTAGATGCTAATGTCTGCCGACGTAAAAAGATTTCGCTCTTGCACATTCGCCGTAGGCGTGGAAGGCCTATGAAGTCTAGTTATAAGGGAGGTGACTATAACTGATTTGAAACGTTCATACATGCTTAGTGGAGGTGATGGCAGTTGATAGGTATAATTGGCGGGTTAGGATTGATGTCATCGAGTGAAGGGGGTGAGAGGTTGCCGACATGACGTCCTTTTTGTCTTTCATGTATGTTTTTTGTGTTTTTCAAATAGGTTTGATGCACTATCTTAACTACTCATTGTTTGGAACACACGATATGAAGTTTCTGTTCTCCCTGCTACTCTTGTTCCCTGGTTTCCATTTGATTTTTCAATTGCTTTTCAAAAGTGTTTTCAAAATAATTTTGTTTTTTTGTTTTCAAAAGGATTGTTTTGGGTCCGTCGAAATTAGTTTCTTCCTGCACTGCCGTTTATAGAGTAAAGTTAACTTTATTTGGATCTTTTCGGACCCAACATTAACGAGACTATACTAGGATTTGTTGGTTTTGTATGTATGTATGTATGTATGCATATATACATACATATGTTCACATAGTGTATTTTTATGTCCACGTTGTCTATATCTTATTTACTCACTGTCTACATCATCTACATGATTTTGATATTAGTTGTAGGATACTTGGATTAAAGTTCTACTGTTCAAATCATTATTTCTCATATTCTTGATCACAATAAATCATTTTTCAAATAATCCGTCCCATATATATATATATGTGTGTGTGTGTGTGTGTAGAGAGAGAGAGAGAGAGAGGGAGAGAGAGGGAGGGAGAGAGACATAAGAAGGAAAAACAACAAAGATGTCGACTCTAGGATTGAAACTTGAAAGGTGAGAAATGCAACAAAATTTAAAGACAAAAGACCAAACATAATGGTAACCCATGATGTTGCCAATAATAGACCTTTGGATCCAATCAAATAGAAAGCCCCATGGCTTCATATGCTAGGTTCCAAATTACGTGATTCAATAAATCATCCTTTATCTATTTATTGTGGTTCTAGTGATAATCCTTCCCATTTTTTCAAATTTTATAGGACCATATTTATATTTTTCATTGAAAAATCTATAATATGATAAGGATAGAATACATACAATTCATTTTCCCACGATATTTAACGAAATACTTAGTGACAGCAGTATACTTTCATCGATCATTATCAAGCTGACTGCTACTCCTATGTTAGGCCACTATAACAAAATCTTGGTTTTTCTTTTTAGGATGTGTTAGTAAAGAAAAACTGTTTTTTCGGAAAACTATTTTTTAAAAAATTGTTTTCTCTATTTCTCCGTCACCAAACATCTTAAAGTGGGAAATTCATTTTCCATTTCTAGAAAATTATTTTCTGGAAAATTATTCTCTTCCTTAATTTTAAATTGCTATTGTATTCTAGCAGTCCGATTGACATATTTATTGTATTTGGGCGGTCCCATTTCATTTCATAGTTAATTATATTCTGGTGGTTCGAATTCTAAGTCAAATACACTCTCATCGGTGCACGTCAGCAAACCACCGAGTCACCACCACTTCGGTGATGTCCCACCAGAATATAATTTTATTTTATTTTTGGACCATCAGAATACAAAAATAAATTAAGGATTATTAGAATCCAATTTTCACACACACACACATATATATATATATATATATATATAGGATAATTGGATTCTAATAATCCCTACTTTCACCAATTGAATGATAGTGGGTCACTTCTACTTTGATTACGGTGGTCCAAAAAAAATAAAATTGGATTGTAGTGTAATTCTAAAACATTTTTAAAATTATTTTTTTGAGATTCCGAATAATTATTATGATTTTTTTAAAAATAATAAAAGTGAAAAAATCGTATAAAATGAAAAAAATTTGGGAGAAACGCTGTAAATTCATTAAAAATCATTGTAAAGTGTTATGCTAAGTTTTGAATCAAATGCAACACAAAATCTATGATTCTCTCGAAAATATCCCACTACAATCCAATTTTATTTTTTTTTGACCACCAGAATACAAAGTGAAATGCGTCATTTGTTCAATTGGTGAAAGTAGGGATTATTAGAATCCAATTTTCCTATATATATATATATATATATATATATATATATATATATATATATTAAATACTCCCTCCTTCCCATATTATTTGACACTTTAGACATGATTTATAAAACCAAAAAAACCTCCACTCTATATTAATTTACCTTATTAAAAATGTAAAAATGTTGAATAAAATGGTAAATAAAAAAGGAAAAAGGTGAATAACAAGGGAAAATGGAAGAAAAAGATATAATTAATGAGGCTAATTTGATAAATTAGTAATTAATGTATTATTGGAATTATAAGATGACAGATAATATAGAAATGAGGGAGTAACAAATCTGAGATTGAAAGGTCTAAAATTGAGAAAGAAAAAAATAAAGAAAAACACTAAAAATAGTGTGTGTGTGTGTGTGTATATATATATATATATATATATATATATATATACATATATATATATATATATATATATATATATATATATATATATATATATATATACATACAACCGCCACTATATATGTAGTTGAATATATAGATGAGATATTAGATAACAAATATGAGATTGAAAGGTGTAAAATTAAGGAAGAAAAAGTAAAGACAAACACAAAACATAGTGGTGACCCATAATGACAAGAATGAGAACAGGGACAATACGAGTAGCCATATGTAGAAAGGATTTACATGTATATTTCTGCATAATTCCTGAGCCCCAACCAACTGGCCAAAAGGGATGGGATATATGAGCCCCAAGATCACATACCTAAGATTGTTTTTGCATAATATCATAGTCGGGTTGAATGAGAGGTTTTGTATATATTTAAATGTCGGGAGTTTCATATTTATTTGAGCAAGGTTGAGTCGATTTTTGAAGTGCCTATGCTTCAAGCTTAATAGTTTAGACCTGTCAATTCGAACAGGTGGGTTGGTTTTGGCTGAGTTTGGGACGAGTCGGGTCGGTCCAAGTTTTTGTTTTATGTTTGAAAATTTCGAGCGGGTTAGTATCAATTTCGTGTGAGATTAGATTAGTGAGTATAAAATCGTCGCTAGACTTTTAATTTAGTTAAACTTTTGACATATTATCATTGGTTTTTTCATTTGAACTTGAGACCTTTAAGTCAGTCTAACTTTGATACCATACAGAACTATCTCAATTAAAAATTTAAGTCAATAATTGCATGTGTTTTTTTTTTAAAATGAAATGGTAAATGGAAAAATATGCAACAAAAATCACAGACTACATTGACGACTTTCATCGCAAGATATCTATCTGATTCATCATCGAAAAATCAAAACCAATATTTCAAAATTTTATCATAACACAAGATAGAGAAAGATTGAATATAGTAGTCTTACACTGTTACCCCTAAATTTATATCATTTGTGAGCAATTAGAATAAAATCAAAGCAACCATCATATAATTCAAGTGAGATAATTGTGATAGGTGTGAACACCAATACAATTGAGATTCCTTTGATCCCACTGCCTTTCCAAGACAAAACATGTTGGTCCCTACATTTAATATTTACATTATTTTATTTTTTTTTTACAAAGAAAATGAATTTAAATTCTTGAATTTAATAAAGATGTTCTGGAGAAATCTCAATGGATGGAGTTTCCAGGTGTCTTTTTCGTTTTAATTACTGTTTGCTAATTAGTGAATACATTCCATAATTTTGGGGGAGAAAAAACATATGGTATAATTCCATAATAATGCTTGAATTACATAATTTATGAACAATGTGATGAATTTGTTTCATGAAGACTGAGAAATATATAGAAATTTATGAACAATGTGATGAATTTTTTTCATGAAGGCTATTAACATGTATAAAAATATATAATTGCATTTCTTTATCATTTTTAAATGGTAAATTTTTCTTTTTCGATTATTCAAGTATAAAAAGAAAAAAAATCTGCAGCATAAATGATATACAAGCATCACTAGAATAACTAATTACTGCAATAAATTAAGGCTTTTACTTTTTAGGTTGTTTCAAGATAAGTTCATTTTATTTTTTAGGTTGGAACCTATAGAAAATAAATAAATAATATCCTCTTTTTTCTTTACTAAGGATGGATATAGTCATCGGTTATAATTGTTGATGGTAAGCCTCGATTCTCAATTATCTATGTATTTTTCATTTATCAGGTGTTTATTACTTGTTTCAACTTTCAATTTTATGGATTAAAGATTGACTTTGAAAAGCGTAGATGACAAATAAAAATACAAAAGGAATATTACGTGGAAGTACACTAGTAGGGTGCCATGAAATTTTTTGGGAGAAAACATATGGTATAATTCCATAACAATGCTCGAATTACATAATTTATGAAAATGTGATGAAGTTGTTTCATAAAGACATGCAATGAGAAATATGTAGAAATATATCAATTGTGTTTCTTTATTATTTTTGGTGAGTTTTTCTATTTTCGATTATTCGATACAATGCTTGAGTTATGTAATTTATGAACAATGTGATGATTTTGTTTCACGAAGACTATTAACATGTATAAAAATGTATCAATTGTGTTTCTTTAACATTTTTCAATGGGAGATTTTTTTTGTTTTTCCATTATTCAAGCTTGAAACGACAGAAAATCTGTAGCATAAACGATACTCCCTCCATTCCAAATTAATTGACAGTTTGACTAAATTTTGAATGTTAATTACTCACAAATTACAATGAGTTACAATATGAAATTAATGTATTAGAAAGATATTTTACTAAAAATTACGATAGAGGTAATTTTATATTGTAACTCATTGTAATTTGTAAATAATTAATGGTTAAAATTTAGTCAAGATTAATTTGGGATGGAGGGAGTATATGAATATCACTAAAGTAACTATTTATTACAATAAAATAAGGTTTTTTACATTTCAGGTGGGAACATACCTAAAATGAATAACTAAATTGTCTCCTTTTTTATGAATAATCAACCGCGTAAAAGAACGGAGACTTAATGAGGTTGAAGTTAGAAAATAATTTACAAAGAGGTGTCTGGAAAATTATTTTACACTGAAAAATAGGAAAATTATTTTTCAGAAAATGATGTTTGTCCCTACCAACCAAACACATAATTGCAAATTTGGCTTTGTCTACAAAATTTGCATACTTTTATTTATCTGTCACTGCACGTAGGAAATTGCATTAAAAATTTTGACCGTTAATATCTTAATTTGTATAATGATTTATAATACAAACTTGATGTCATTAGATTCGTAATTAAAAAATACTATTTAAAAAGTATAATAAAAATTATTAATTAAATATTAACACTGAAAACCGTAAATAACATATAAAAAAGAACGGAGAAAGTAACAAATTGTACTAAAAATACTTTTGAAGAACAAATTTTTTAAAAAATGTCCGACCACATAGAGTATCTAATCATATATAAATTACTTTCTCCTTTCCATATTAATTGTAGTCTTGGAAATTGTGCAGTCAAATATGAAAAAATTTGATCATAATTGTTGGGATTCATCCATAAGTAAAGAGAAATAACATGGTATATAAGTCAAGTAGGCTATTATTCCTCCTAATTCCAATTGGTTTTAAGATGTAATCTCACTTAACTTATGTACCGTTGGCCTCAGTTGAAGTGGGGTCCCGCCTTGGATCCCCCAACAATAATTTTTTCAATATGTACAATGACTTATTATATAAAATTACTACTATTAGATTGGTGATGAAAAATACTATTATAAAAGTACAATATAGTAATTGTTAATAAAATGCTATATAAGAAATTATCAATCAAAAATTAATATTAAAGACCGTGAAGGAGGGAGTATTAATGAACAAAAATTAAAGGATATTCATATTTATGCCAGTGTAAATTTTGAGGTCATCTAACCTAAAGGCTAAAAGTGAGTTTTTGGAATCTTGATTCTATGCGCCCTGTTCTTTTTTACGGTTGGTAAACTACGGTGCCACAGCCTACCGCAGTTTGTCACAACCCACCACAAAATATCATTATACCACAATTCACCACAACCCACCACAAATTATTTTTTCACAATTACCAAGACAATATTTATATATATATATACAAAAACCGACCACAATATACCAATAATCCGCCACAATTTCACCACACCATACTGCGTCATACCGCAGAATACCGCGTAAAAGAACAGGGCCATAATCCACAAAATAAATCTGAAAAATAAAAAATTGTCAGAAATTTAGTTTTAGATATAGATGACAAGTAGATATCATTTTCAATAATTTGGTTCAGAAGATACCTTGCTTTAATTTGCTAATTTTTACATATATTTCATTTCATTCATTCATTCACATCATGTGATGCAGATTGGGATAGCAGCCTAGCTGTATCTAAGTAGCCCACCCCATGCTTGGAGTTGGAGTATTTATTATTTTTCTCAACTATATTTTTAGGAAAATTTATGCCAAATCACATAACTCTCCTGATTTCCAAAAAAAATAAAAATTAATGTCTCTATCATTATATAATTATTATTGAAAAAGAAGTTTAAAAAATCCATTGAATTTATGTAAAAGTTATGGAAGTTGATAATTATAAGTTCATATTTTGCTTCTAAATGTCAGGTGAACACCTGTCCTACTGCACATAATTTGCATTAAATTTTCCAAGGAGTCTTTTACTATTCAACAATAGTATGTCTAACCTTTGTAGTTAGGTGGATTATTATACAACAGTGACAAAAGAGATGGTGATTGGTGAATTGGTCTCTATGTTGACGTGGCAAGTGAAAGGAAAATAATCGGCTCTTTCCCAATATCAGCCTCATTACAGTGACTAAGGGGTGGTGAACCAGTCTCCGTATTGACGTGACACAAATCAACCAATGTCATGTAATATGGGTTAGTGAGAAAAACGGATTGGTTAAGAGAGCTACTAGGTTGGGGCATTTTATATTATCATCCCAAAATCCTAAATTTTATATTCCCTTGATTTCACATTAATTACCATTTAGTTAACCATCTCCTTGTTTGATAGATAATTTCTTACATAATATTTTATTAATAAATGTAATATTATATTATTATGGTAATATTTTTCGTTACTGATCTAATGGTAATAATTTTATATAACAAAGTCATTGTGTATATTAAAAAATTTATGATCAAAATTTTTTAAAACTTCGATGTAACAATTTTCAATGACGATATTAATGTGGTTAGTTTCTAACTATACTATGACTCAAAATTAAGTACTACCTCCGTTCTTTTTTATCTGTCATTTACGGTTTTCAGTGTCAATTTTTAATCAATAATTTTTAATATAAATGTTTTGTAAAAAAATATAATATTAAAATATAATATTATACTTTTTAATAGTATTTTTTATTACGAATCTAATGACATCAACTTTGTATGATGAATCATTGTATAAATTAAAATATTAACGGCCAAAGTTTTGGCACAATTTCCAAGGACGACTAATAAAACCAAACAGAGGGAGTAATTAACTTTATTGGATTACGCTATAACATTTTTCTACATTCACAAGCCTTTGTTTAAATCTTTAAAAACAGTCCAAAAAAAGACAGCGTAAATTAGAGTTTTTGTTTTTATTTTTTTTGTTTTCTGATTATAAGAATAATTATCATAATCGAATCTCTTAATTGGCTAATTTGTTTGCATTCTCTGTATGAAATGAGCTTTGTCAAGTAAATTACAGACATTCCCAGCTAAATCTGACTTGATTAGCAGCTTTGATTAGTTAATAACTTAGTATTAATATCCTATTTCTGGATAAATAGGCATTTAGTGATTAAAAAATTACTAATTGTTAACTTATACACCGACTTTTCTGTTCTTAACCTTGATTTGTTTAAAAAAAATTATCTAAAATTGTCCAAGAGAAGATATATAATTGAGAAAACTTTCCAGTAAACAAGGGTGTTGATTTAATTTAATTTTTTTAATCATAGGTAATAATCCAACCCATCGAGATAGGTCTCACTCCAACCCACAATGTGGTCCCCAAAATTCAAACACTAGATATCTGAGGCAGTAGGTAAACCTCTTGCCACTCAGGCAAGAGGTGATTGGCAATTTAATTTAAAAATTACAACAATAACAACTACTATGTTTTTAGTGTTATTATTGGATTTGGGAATATCAAATATAGGCAAGAAAACAAATTATATAAAACCTATTATAAATACTTTTGAGAAAATATCTTGAAAAAATTATTTTTTTAAAAAATAGAAATACCAACTTATCTTAAATAGTAAATTCAATCAAATCATCCCACCAAAAGCAGGGCGAACAAAATTCAGATTTGGTTAAATTTGGTTCATTAAATTCCGCGAGTGTCCAAATTCAGATAATAAATGGATATTAAGATTAGGTTTTTATAGGGGTCGGACAATTTAAATGAAGCTAAATTCAGGTCAAAATCGGGTTTAGAATTTACACTAAAAAAAGAGAAATATTATGTCCGAATATTCGGTTAGTATCAAAATCGTGTTCGGATCAAACTGATTTTTTCCTAAATCGGATAAATTTGGTGGGACAAAAATTTTGCCCATGTAAATTTTAGAAAAAGTAACAACTAACAACCATATCATTAGATATTGTCTATGCTAGAGGACAATATAAGTGGAATATATGATCCATATGGATTTTTAGTAGTTGTTTTTTTTTGTACATATTATATAATTAATAATAATTTGCTCCAACTTGCGTTTGTTTTTTTTACAAAGGGACATGTGAAGGCAATATTTGATGAACAACTATTTGGTAATCCACATGGTTTCTTATGCTTCATGCCTCCCCTCAATTCATTTTGGCTTTTGTTTTTCATCTATTTTGCTTTTCTTTATGGAAATATTGAAATAATGTTAGAAATTTATTTCTTATAAATCATACTCTTTGATTCCCATTTTTAGTAATCACTTAAATTGTTATAGAAGATGTCTATCATTTTTAAAATTAAAGTGAAAACAAGAGCTAATAGCATGAATGTAAGATGTATTTGAATTTTATTATTCGCTTACCCCTTATTAGCTAAGAGTTTATTGGGTTGTGTTACTATGGGGCCCAGTTATTGGACCACTTATCCTTATAAAAAGATTTATCATAAACTAAAGATTTTTTTTCCATAGTTCAAAGTAAAAGAGAATAAAAACATACAAACAAAATCTGACACCAAAATCAAAACACTAAGCTAGAACGCCCTCTAACAACATCACTAAAAAGAAACATATAAGTAGCACAACAATATACCAAAACTAGAAAAGGCGCAATGACACCATAAACAAGCATATGACACAATCTACATCCTAAGCAAATACCAACAAAAAAACAAAACAAAAAAAAAAACACCAAAGCTGACCCCAATCCTATCGATAAGTAGGCATTTCCTTTACTTGATCCACGTCTTCTTTAGCTTCTTTACTGCCTCCACACAATCCTCAACAACCATAAACTGAATTTTTGTTCTAAGATCCATGATTCAACGAGCCCCCTCTTCTAGTCTACTTTTTTCTCTCAGAAAAACTCATTGGCGCTGAGGGAAACTAAACATTTGGTGATTTCTCCTCGACGGAGATAAAGGATCTCATTGAAGCAGGCAAGCAGCTAACCCTATGTATATTGTATGTCATCGCATCGCACAAATTGCATATTATTATAGGTAGCTATTCCGAGTATTACCCATCCGCAGAAACAATAAACACACCGGAAAAGTGTGGGATAGCCAATTTTTAATTACTATGTTGTCGATTTTTTTAAAAAAACATGCTTAACAATCACTGAAATATTATGGATAATAGTAAGAATTGATGTAGAAATTTTAGATGCTTTTTTCATTGCTTGAATTCTATAACACCCCGGGTATATAGTTAAGTGTGATTCAAAATGATTGAAATGACTACTTATATCACCAAGGTGCACATTCCTTTATGGTAACTCATCCGTTGGGAACTTCTCAGTTAAGCGTGCTTGGCTGTGAGTAGTCTCAGGATGAGTAACCTCCTGGGAAGTTTTCCCAAACAGCGTGTGAGCGAGGACGAAACGTGCTGGAAAGACTCGTAGTGATTTGCGGGGCCAGTCAGCGATTCTTATAGCGGTTACCAGTAATGTCCGAGGCCCGGGAGGGGCCAGGGTGTTACAAATTCTTTTTTTTTTTAATGCCCGATATTTGAAATCCTTTTTTTTAAAACATGCTTAAGAATTACTTTGACACTAATGTAAATCTATAATTTGGGTCCAACAAAAGCCCAAGTTGATACATCACATGGGCATATGGTCGAACACTTATTATAGGTATGGGCTGCTACGTTACTTTGGGACTTAGTCCATTAAAAAATAGGCCCAATAAAGGCCACATGGAACTCGCATGGGGCTGAATGAGCCCAAACCGTTAGATTATCCACTTTGTGACAAATGAATTTTCACCTCATTTTCCAACTTGAATTTTTCAGGGGAAATAGTAGGTGATTTGGGTCCTGGAATTTATTAGACTTGGGCTTTCCTCTTTGGGTTATTGATCCGGATGGCCCAAGAAGCAAATTGATCGTGAAAGATTAGTAGGACATTGAGGTCTCAAATTATAAGAAAAAAATAATTTATTTTTTTCAAATAATATTGAATAAAGACCTATATAAGATAGTATCTAAAAACAAAATAAATGGAATTGAATGACCTAACTCGCCAGCTAGTTGGCAGCTCTATTTCCATGAAATAAATATCTGAAATGTTTACCTCGTGACAAAACTTCATATGCTCTTAGATATCATGCACCAACATAAAAGTCTCCTAGGGGCCGTTTGTTTAATGGGAATAGATACTTGGGAATGGAAATAGAGGGGTGAGATTTTAATTATCATGTTTGTTTCATGGTAATTAAAAAAAATTAGGGGAATGCGAATGGGAGTAGGAAGGGTGAATTCCCAAGAATCTATTACCATGGGGGAGGTGGTAATTGATCTTAGGAATTCATTAGACTATTTTAAATTACATTATTACCCTTAATTACCATAATTTTAAAAAAAAAACAAAACATTTTATGATTAGCAAAATATATTTGTGATAGCCGTTTGATTCTCAGCCTAATTTTTTTAAAAAAATAAAGTTCATATTTGTTAAATATTTTATTCTTCTTTCCTATTATTAGTAAAAGTTATTTGTCAAATATCTATGAAATTTCCATTATATGGTTGCCGTTTGATTATGCCACTGTGCATATATATGGTTGCCGTAGAATTATGTCACTGTGCATATATATGGTTGCCGTTTGATTATTATAATTTAAATATTATATATTATTAAAATATTAGTAAACCCTATATATATATACATATACACACATGCGTGTAACCGCTACTTGAGTTATTGATTCGTACTCATCCGTCAACGACATCCGTAAACATTAGTAAACCCTATTTGATGCTTAATTAATTTTTATTAGAATCTTTACAAACTACGTTGTAAGGTTCAACCGGTTCGACCGGGAACCGGGCAGCTGTCCAGTCCGGTTTAGTGATAAACTCGTTGAGACCAAAAAACGCTGAACCCGGTTGACCCGCGGTGAGACCAGTTTTTTATTAAAAAAAAATTGAAAATTTTGAAATTTCAGTCCAAAAACCCTAATTCTATCAGAGTCACTCGCCTCTGCTGGCTCATTCGGTCTCTCTCTCTCTCTCTCTCTCTCTCTCTGTTTACTTGGTTACTCCCTGCCCCAGTGCCCCTGGCTCGCTGCTCCTTCCTCAGCTCCTCCCTGTTTATGCGTTGAACTTCGCTGCTCCTAGCCATCATATTGATGGAGAATTAGGGTGAGATCTCCCTTGTTGGTCCAACGTGGCCGGCTCACTGTATGTTGCTTCTTCCATTTTTGTGACTTCATCACATATATTTGGGTGAAGGGTGGAGAGGTTAGAAGGATGGTAAAATGGAAAAAGGATGGGTCTAAGAAAGGTGTCAGATTTATAGCTTGCATGTTGTTGTGCTGTCATTCTTTCATTTCATACCCCTCTGTAATGTTGGGTTTTGTTTCTTTTTCTCATTTCGAGTTTTGCTCTATGGCTCTTGGCTTCAGTTGGGCGTTTTGGGCAAGTTGAAAATTATTCATATTTTGATCCATCTTCTTTATGGAGGTTGTTGTTTGAATTAAGATGTTCTTGTGTTGTTTATTGATATATCGAGTGAAAATTGGACAATATTGGAAATTAATATTTTGAAGTACATGAAATTTTTTTTAATTTGAGACCGGTTTACGCCGGTTTTGACCGATTCAACCAGTAACCCGGGTCAACTGACTCAACCCGATCAAACCGGTCCGACCAGTCCGACCAGTTGAACCATTGACCCACTGGGTCAACCGGCTCTGACAACATAGTCTAGAAGTAAATGTGTGTCAATTATAACTTTCTATCCTTTTCATTTTATTAAAACATTCATAAATTAATAAAAAGGACATTTTAATAAATGTATTTTTATTCCCAATCTTATTGCCAATGTCAATTACCACTTAACAAACAAGAAGATTGGTAATTCATAACGACATTTTAATTCTCATTTCCATTATGAATTCCCATTCCAGTACCATTATGAATTCTCATTCCATTCCCAATTCATACCAAACGGCCCCCTAGGGAATACGAAAGTCTCCTTTGACAGCAATAATAAGAACTAAATTATCTCCTTCAATGATCAATCTCCAAACGCCCATGACCCGCATCGACCATATCCCAGATCTCATCATTCATTGTCATAGCTTCAGCAACTTGTCCATGAAATTTCCGAATTATATACCCTCATCCGACTTATATGGATTTTTGAGACATCAAAATTCAACGTAAGGCACCCACATGAAGACTTTTCCCAATTGACCCAAACAGGATCTTGTTGAGAAGTTTGATTAGATGACTTGTGATTGGAATCGAAAAGAGATTCCGCTAATCTATGTCGTACTTTCCATTCTGCCGGAGTTCTCTCAGCTCTAATCTATGTCGTACTTGCCAAGTAGGAGAAAGAGTGTCAAAATTCCATGAGTTTCATTCCACATTGGTAGTGCTCTAAGTAACATAATTCCACTAGCAACCACGTTATCTTCAAAAGTGGCTAAATTTGTAGTTTTTGAAATACTCCATAAGCCCACAGTATGGTCAAAATTAGATATGTTGTAATGTTGTCCACATCAATTTATGAACTGATTCATTTCTTATTGATTAGGGTAGATATGGATCCAATTGTAATTAATAGCTAATTGCCAAACCTCCATGGCATAGTCATATTGTAGAAATAAATGATTTTTCTTTTCCTTAAATTCTCAGCTACCATCAAAGAATTGCCGATTTAGTTGAAAATTTTCTATGGATGTTAGTCCCCGACAAATAGTATCCTACAATCTAGAAGTAGGGACTGGATGGTTAGGATTAATTGAAGAGAATATATCATGGTTCACTAATGATTTTAGATAGTCAACATCCGAGGTTTTATATATGAGAATAACATGATTTAGATTCAAATTGACTGAATCCAAATCATTAATCTAATTTAAGGCACCGTTCTTTTATGCGGTTAATTTACGCCGCGGTAAGTTACGGTAGATTATGGTACGTTGCGGTAGATTGCGGTAAGTTGCGGTGGAAATGGTAAAATGGTATTGATAATTTGTGGTGAGTTGCGATATGTTACAATAAGTTGTGGTAAATTGTGATACGGTAATTTGCGGTAACGCATGAAAAAATGGTGCCTAAATCTAACTAATAACTCTATGAGCATCAGTTGTCCTTCCAAAAATTTACGTTCTATCCGTGTCTTTTTCAATAGCTTACCGCTATGATTCACTCCTCTTCATTGGCCTAAGGAAAATATTCTTCCAAAATCACAAAATCTTTAACATTTACCCATCAATTTATTTATTTTATTAACTTCATATGTGCAAAAAAATATATATGTATACATAATATGATAAGAAATTAAAGAATGGAAAATAAATCATGTTTATAGAATGATTTCTGTAGCTATGAAAAAATCAATACGTACAAACTTGTCAATTATATTACATTAAATTACAACATGGACTTATCCTTTTTTTCCTTATCGAAAACATGGAATGGTCCATGTATAAATTAAATATATGCATTGTTCTAGTAGAACATGACATCTTGATCCACAGAAATTCAACTCCTAAGAGCATTAGCAATAGAGTGTGAAAATAGTAAAAGAATCCCACATGAGAGTGGAAGAATAATGGGTGTAAATTTCTCACTCATCTTTTTTTCTCTCTTTCTCTCTCCTCTTCTCCCTTCTCATCTCTCTCCTCCCTTTTCTCTCCCATGTCACACCTCACTCTCCTCGCCTATTGTGGAAACATGAGTGTGAAAAATTTTTCTCTTTCCTCTCTAACCACTCACAGCATGACACATAAGCATTTCACATTCTCATCCCACATTGCTACTAAGAGCATATGCAATGCAGAACTTAATCCATGAAACTTTGATCTTCTCTCTCCTACTAGGCACACCTTCTCTCCTCCTTTTTCTTCATTCTTTTGAGTTTTGGAACTCTGCAGAGTTCCAGAACTCAAAGGAATGAAGAGAAAGTAGGAGAGAGAGGGTGACAACTGGGAGAGAGAATATCAAAGTTCCATGGATTAAGTTCCGCATTGCATATGCTCTAATGCTCTAATGTTCCATATATATTAAAGGCCTATCCACATGAAAATTCAGTTGTTGGTTAAAATTTCCATTCCATTGATTATATTCGGAGTTGAATTTTTAGATCAGATTTAGAGTTGGATATATTTTATCTCGGATTCAGATAGGATTTTTATTTTTTAGTACCAGATCAGTTTCAGATTCGAATTTGCTTTGAATTTGGATCTGATTGTCATCCTTGGTTGCAAGGTAGAAGCTCAAAAGTAGGAAAACAGAGAACACAAACTATGGTTCACATGACACGGTCCGCATCATATCAACATGGCCTGTGTTGGCTCTCTGAACACGTTTACCTCAAGATTTCAATGGTAATAACATCCAACATTAATTAGTGGGGTAATTAGGGATGATATTACTCTTGATTGACCCTAACAACTAAAATTGATATTAGACATGTGATCAAATCAACATATTCAAATGTCTTTATTCTCTTTTTTTTTTTTGAGTCAAAAGAACTTAATTGATATTAAGCTTGTCCATCAACACATAGGGAGAGATTGGTGTAGGACATGTCCCCACCCAAACTTTCTCTCTCTCGGAGACTTCGACCCGAGCTAAGTGGCGGTGGGTTGCATAATTGCCCTCCTCCTTAACATGGGTCCAATTGCTGTAGACCAAAGAATCACATAGTAACAAAATGTCCTCGATTACCAAATCTATGGGATTGAAATAAAGCGCCTTCCTGGCAATTCGCCAGACAAGAGATTCGTTGTCTGACTCAAAGTGGACTTGAGAGTAGCCGAATTGGATGACCAATTTTACTGCCCATCTCGCCGCCTCTGCTTCAGTCACCAAGAGCATCCATTTTGTCGTCGTCCTCCTGACTGCTGCTAACTGGACGTCTCCTTTGTGGTCTCTAGTCTCCCCCCTTCCCCCGTCGCGTATAATTAGAGAATCCTATTGCCATTTGCAAGACACATCAAATTAATCGCATCTTCTCTCGTGTCTAGGTTTCAACTATTGTTAAGTGAAATATTAAGTTTTCTTAATAAGAAACAAATCATCTTTATTCTTAGGTTTTGAGGAGTGTTTTGGCTTTTTTAATAGCATTTTGTGAAATGTTAATGAAGTTAACATTTAGCATTTGGAGTAGTAATTCACATTTTTTTGTCAAAAATACCTTTGAAAATTTAGTTTTGGAAATTATTCATATCCTTCTATGTCAATTCACATTAATTTGTAAACTCAAACACTAAATTTACCGAACACAATTATCATTGAACAGACATCCGTTATCAACTACTTAAATTGTTATCCGCTATATAAACCGCTATCCACTATCCAAATCGCTAACTTTGCCGAACACCTAGATCCTTGTATGTTTGATTAGGCTCCCCAATATATGTTGCCAAAGAAAAGTATAGTCCATGCACAATTAAAGCACACAAATCATGCTTGGAATCTCTATTAAGCAATCCTTTTTCCCCCTTAAACAATCTTTTGATAGATAACAATGTTTGTTGAAATAAAGTTTTCTTCACTCAATATCTAGCTATATATATATATACTCTCCTACTAAGCTAGCAAAAGTGGTCACACATTGAAAATTATTTTGATTGTTAGATAGATGTTTGAATATTGTTTCTCAAAGTGTGCAAATAACATTGTAATGATTGTGAGCAAACTATTTTCACGCAACTTAACTAACTAGTGGTGGTTTCTTTTATTTGACACTATTATTTTTTTATAATGTTTTCTAATTTTTTTAACTGATTTTTTTTGTGTATATATATATTTTATAAAAAATTATGTTTTGTTAAGTATTTCTTTCATTTCATATTATTTGACATTTTTTGACTGATTTTTTAAAAATATTTATCATTTTATAATTTCAATAACAACAACCACCTCCTAGGTGAATACTTTTAAAGCGCAGTCTGGGAATCCAGGGATCCAAATGTATGTAGGCAGCATTCCCGCATGAACTAAAGTTTATACTTTTTATAACAGATTAATTACTAGTTTATCAATGTTGTTATTTGCTAATTTGTTTTCATTCCTCTCTTACTATTGTATGTATGTTGTTGATTAACTATGGAACCATTTAGTCATTTTCTTCTTAACTACAATTATTTTTGTATAATATTAATAACTCCCCAAAGTTCAAAAATTAATTACTAATAATAGAAAATGGGGTGAGTACTGTTATATATATTAATTGAAAATTCTATCATAATTATTATTTTTTTCAATTATGGTAGTTGAAAATTACTTACCATTAATTTGGCTAAAATAAATCTCATCCGTTAAAAGGATTTATGTGTTAATAAATATGATTAACTGTTGCAACAAGTTATTTTGATCAAAATATACTAATTGTTTAAGCTGAAGGCCAGGACAAGTGGAAAAATGATGACCATCACATTTTTAGTCAACTAAGTAGGATTGATCAACTTAGCTAAATAATAATGTAAAAATAAAACTTTAATTGGTTTTTAGCTAAATTGGTCAATAAAGTTGTCTGGTTGACAAAAAACGTGACAATTAATGGCTTTTCCACATGCTCCGTCCTTCAGCTCAGACAACTACAATAAGAAGAACGACAAACTCTCAAGATTAACACATTTACACGCGGTCTGAAAGATCCAGATGTAGGCAACCTTCCCCCCATGAACTAACGCCCATGGAGAGATTGATTCCTGCGAACAACTAGGTGACACGTAATCTTTTCGCCAAGTCACACACCTACCAATTCGGCAGCTTACTATGATTGGAAAATTGAGTCAGAGTTGGTACTACTAATGTCCAACAAAACTATTCGCATTTTTATTAGCCAGTAGCCCCAACGTTTTATCATTATCGTCTGAAAATTCTACAATATTTAACTATCATAATTGAAAAGAATTCAACTATAATAAAATTTACCTATATTAATAGATATTATTGAGTAAAAATATTTGAAATTTAATTGGTACTACAAAATAAACACGAGTTACATCTAGGATTTGGGTGGCGTTCTTGATTAAGACAAGCAATAAAAGCTCGATTAACATTGTTCCAATCACCTCTACGTAACTTCTTCTATATCAACTGCCATTCCGTATGATTTTGTGTCTTGAAAAGAATTTCAGCCCTCAAAAATCATGGTTGATATGATCTTATAAAACTTAGTCCCATATCTCATGAGATGATATTACAATATAGCCCAAAAAATTGCTAGAGGGTGCCACACATCTTTTTTAACTGACTTGCGGGTCACAACTTTTTTTTAATGCATTCTCGGGTGACATTAAACTTACTTAAGTGGCTGGGGGTGACATTCCGGCTACTTTGGCTGAAATCCGACGAATTATATTGAAAAAGACGAAAATACCCTTATTTTTCTATCTAAGTTAACTTTGTCTACCCTTCATCGCTCTTCCTCTCTTTCCCCCACCCTCTTCCCCTATAATTCTCCTCTTCATAATCTGCGTCGTCCCTGGGAAGCTCAAATAGGCAAACTGGGCAAGAATTTCGAGCAGATAACCGCGGCACAATGCAATCCCCATGGTATCCATGTCCATAGGGCATCTCCTTCAAAAATTCCCCCACGTTGACCCCATCTTCACATATGGCGCAAACGTAGCTTTCTTCCTCTGATTTGATTTCCACCATTCGTAGATTCTCAACTGCCGATTTCGATGTCGATGGAGCCCCTCTTCTTCCCTCTGTCTTGGCCGAATTATGCAGCAAAGCCTCGTTCTCCGCCGCGTCGACATAATCGTCGGGATTTCCGATGAACTGATTGGTCTCCGGCATCTCAAATCGGAATTTGACATAAGTGATTTAAGTTAGATGCCCATGTTAGAATGAATAGACGCCAGAAAAGGGCGTCGAAGAGCCGCCGGTGGACGGCAGAGGTGGGAAGCGGGCAATCTGGAGGAGGTGGGAAAGGGACTGGGGGAACGAAAAGGAGAGAGAAACTGAGGGCCTGAGGCAGTGTTTTCAGCTGGAAGGGTAAAAAAGACATTTCACTCAATTTTTCAAGGGCAAATAAGACTTTTCCCTTATTCCGGCCAAAACAAGTCGGAATATCACCCCCAGCCATTAAAGTAAGTTTAATGTCACTCGAGAATACATTAAAAAAAATTGTGACCCACGAGTCAGTTAAAAAAAATGTGTGGCACCTCCCAGCAATTTTTTGCAATATAGCCAAGGTTGTTAAAATCGGAATTCTAACTCGAATTCATGGGGTACTTAGGATTAGAAATAACCCATGTAGAACCGTGGATCGGAATGTAGATAGTAGAATCGCATTGAAAATTTTGGATCATAAAATTATAAAATCACATATCAGAATCGAGATTTTAATAACTATGAATCTAGCTCAAGTTTTGGCCAATCCAAATTATTTGACTTAGTCCCACTCGAAAAAAAAATTGAATAATAAACATCAATTTGACATTATAATTTTAAGACACAAATTCGACCCCAAAATATAAATTTTTGGCCGAGACAGTTAACGTCATATATATGTCAACACCAACATAAGAAATATAATGTGTTTATTTGTGAAATTGTGTTCTCGATTTCCTTTTCAATTGTTCATGACGTCGTTAAATGAATATTAAACTGAAGCAACTAGAGTAGCCATCATATACCTTGGAAAATCAATCATATTATCCAAGACACTGTTCAAATGCTCCAACAAATCCAATTTGTTTATTTCAAATATATTTATTGAGAAGACAATAGTCTAAGTTATTAAATTAGGTCAATATTCTTTTTCTTAATTGTTCACGGCCTCATTAAAATGACTAACAAATTGAAGCAACCAAATACCCTATCATACCTCTTGTAAAATCGTCTTTTACCCGAATAGTAAGAGGTCCACCTCATATCTCTGCTATTTAAAGTTTGAATCATGAGCGAGACATTTTTTTTCTAATGGGTTGAACCGCTTACCTTTGAAAAAAAAATATATTTCTAGAGGATGTAACATGAATTGTTAAAGTTGGTTATTCGATAAGTTTCTTTCGGACCTAAACAACTTTTAATTTAAAAAGCTTTTGTAATATCTTGATTGTACTAAACCCCTAAACCCTAAGTTATAGTATTAACATGTAATAACATTGAAGCTTTTGTAATATCTAGATTGTACTAAACCCCCTCAACCCTAAATTATAGTATTGACAAGTAACAACATTGAAATTCATTGAGGAATCCTCAGCACTTTTTTGTGAAAGCTTAGATGAGATGGCGCATACGTGGAATGACAAAGTTTGGTTGCAGCATAGGCTTCATCTATGAGGACTTCGAGGCTGAGAAATGACACAAAGAGAAACTCGTTGTTTCTAAGAATTAATTTTGATTACTCATTTTTAGTTGTTTGTGTGGTGCTATTCTCTTGTTGGTTCTTTTAGCTGTCTTATTGTTAATTGCTAGTTGTTTTTGTTGTTTTAGCTGTGCTGGTTTAAACCCCCACAACCTTAATAGACTTTGAATAGTGAAAAAATAACAACATTGAAATATCTTTTTATTGCCTAGCGCCACTCCTCAGTCTATTTCCTTAGTGCGACGTATTAGTGCGACATATAGTAAATCCGTAAAATCATTACCCAGTATTGCCTAAAGAGCAATATGAAAACATATGAAGAAATAAAAGAGCGATATGAAGAATTAAGGAAGTAAATCAGGAATCAGATTTGGTACGCAATCATCATTCTTAACCAATAAGTTAAGATGTCATTAGTTCTCACTATTTATTTTTGGCTATAGAGCTACACAATACAACTCATTTACATGAAAAGATAAACCATCCCTACTTTTCACCACTATAACTTTTAATTTTAGGCCTTTTAGGCCCTGTTCTTTTGTGCAGTTTGTAAGATGTGAAGTAAGGAGATATATTAGTAATAATTATGATAAAATGTGGTATGATATAATAAAATATTAAAAAATATTAAGTGGTATGATGAGTTTTAGTATCGCACCGTACAAAAGAACAGGTTCTCAGCCCATACATTGTATGTTGGACGTCCCTTTCAGATAGCATTAAATTAATATCCTAAAATGTGACATTTGTTAAAAAAAACGAAGAAATTTCCAAACTAAAAAAAGGGAAAATGATTAAATAATTAAATCAAACTAATTAACTACAAAAAGAAATTAATGGGGGAAAAATCACCACCAAACTCTGGAAAATCAGCCGCCGAGCACTTTCGTATCTCGTCAAAAGCCTCCACCAGTTCCTGTGGGATGAAGTGGGTCCTACACAGGGGGCACGTGCGCTGGTCGTGATCCATCCAACGGTCAACGCAGCCTCTGTGGAACACGTGTCCGCAGTTCCTCAGCCGCCGGACCTCCTCATGCCCCCGGAACTCCCCCAGGCACACCGTGCACCTCTCCTCAGACCCGCTGCCCCAGTCCGGCCCGAGATCTCGGTATTTCATGGCCGGGAGGAGGTCACGGACCAGGGAGGCCGGCATGGACCCGAGCCTAGAATTAGGCTCGGGCCAGGCCTCGTCGGGCTCGGCGAATTGGGCCAGCCCAACGAGGCGGAGGAGGGTCATGGTGAGGGCATGGAGGAGGTCCACGATCGCGATCAGGGTATCTTTGGAGGGTCCCATTATCGCTCGGGCCGGGTCGCCAGGCGGGTCGGAGTGATCAAAGAAATGGGTGCTTGGACAATGTAGATATAAATATTTATAATTTTTCGCGGGGAATATCGAACTTGAAATCTAATGTATAATGATTCTTCGGGGGGTTTGAGAATCGAACTTGGAACCCAATAAACTTGAAATTAAATTTATAGTGATTCTTCGGGGGATCGAGAGTCGAACTTGGAGCCTAACGTATAGGAAATGGGTTGATTTTGATGTTTGGTTTGGAAGAGGTTTTTGGGTTTTGTTTTTGGGATGTTGGTGAAGAGAGCATGAAAAAAAACTAGAGAAGTAGGATGATGGAGAGTTTTGAGCTATATATATATATAGGAGAACAAATAGAGAATGAAGTCTTTCTCTCTTTCTCTCTCATCCTCGGACCCTATCTAATGTCTATATCTCCTATTTTCTTTTCTTTTTGAAATGTGGCATCTGTTTCCTTGGGCTTTCTTAAGGATGGAAACAAAAAACTAGTCACCCCATCCCATAGTAAATCTCACTTAATATATACATATTATCCGATCTTAATGACATTTTTTGATTGATAATTTCTCATGAGATATTTTGTCAAACTTACAATGTTATAGTCTCATGATAGTATTTTTCGTTATGAATCTAACATTAATACCATCGTATAATAGAATATCGTATATGCTGAGAAAATAATAGCCAAAGTTTTCAAAGTTTGACTGATACGTAAATCAATGTGACAGTTAATATGGAACATAGAGTTTTTCTTAAAAAGTTGGTGTTTAGCTAATACTCTCTCCTCTTCTATCAAAAAAAAAAAAATACTCTCTCCTTTTCATTTTGTTTATAACTTTAATTTATGTTTAAGTTAAATTTTAAAAATTTTAATTATGAATTTCACCACATATACAATGATTCATTATATAAAAGTACTATCATTCATTTTTTTAAAAAAATGTACTAACACTAGATTAATAAGAAAAAAAATATTATTGTAAAAAATAATGTTGTAATTTTTTGATAAAATATTATGTGAATTGTTATTTAAAGAATAATATTGAAGTTCGTGACATAATTAATATGTAACAAATGAAAAGTCAAGGGGGAGTGCATGACTAAGGTTAGCAAAACTTGAGATACAAGAATTTAGAGGTGTTTGTTAGCTGGTTACTTTATTATATTAGTTACAAATAGAATTGAAGTGAAAGTACTTGACTACAAGTAAAAGTTGAACTTCATATAGCTTCATTTTTAAATTATTATAGGTAAGGATGCACTTATAGTGGTTGTCAACCATGACAACCACTGTAAGTAAAATAAATTTTATTCATACATGTGTCAAGTTTTACCTTGACCATAAGCTTTTTTTTATTTAATATAAATTGTAGAATATATTTTTTAAAATTTTAGTTTATTTTTTTAAAAAAATTTTAATAAGTATTTTTCAAAATATGCTTATTTACTTGGCAAAAAATAGATTTAAGATATTTAAATTTTAAAAAAATCAGAAAATTTATTTTAATTAAGAAAATATATTTTATAATGTTGTACTAAATAAAAAAATGAATGGTGGAGATAAAAGTTGACACATGTATGAATAAATATCGTTTTCATTGTGGTGGTTGTCATGGTTGACAACCACTATAATTTTTCCTTATAGGTAATGAATATTTATCTTTATTGTCTTGTGAGAAATTGTTATTTGTCATAAATAATTTATTACAATATTGAATTATTAAATGATGAATCAAATATGGCAATAGTAATAAATTTCATATCTCATGGATAAGGCACAACTATTAAAAGATTATTCCATATATTATCGCCATTATAAATGTAGCTAGAACCTTTTAGAAGTCAAAATAAATACAGAATATATTTTTCTTGAAGTATAAATATAGAATATTAGATATGCTAAATACCTTAAATAGTCTTGCATAATTTTGTCATCATCATCATCTTCATTTGGTTCATAAATTTCCTCCTTTCCCCCTCATCATAATAAAAACTAAAGAAAAATGGATTAAAATTAAAAACTTTGTCTAGTTAAATATTACACTATTTTTTTCTGATACTATAAAATAAATAAGCAGTATTCCTTTACCAGAAAAAAAAAAGTGCTATACGCTTTCAAAAAAAAAAAAAAAGTGCTATACATAGAGTAAAATAATTCTTAAAAAGAAAATCATGTGATATGTTATACCATCTTAAGGTGCAGAAAATCATTCGTGTTTCTTTGCCCTTCTCTCATTTCACCAACCCTAAATTTGGAAGAAAAAAAAAAGGGTATTCTCACAATTAATACCTATGTGTCATCCTTAGATTCAAACCATATCTATATAAAACTGGCCTTCCTCTTTTTTTAATGGTGTGTTTGGTAGTTTTATTAGAAAAGAATTTCTTGGGAAAATTTTTTTGAGAAAGACTTTCCCTAATCCTCCCCTACGAAACTGTTTATTGAGCTCATGAATGACATATTGGACCCCATATTAAAATTTTCTTGTCTTTTGAGACACGAACATGAGAAAATTTTCTAACCAAATGCTCCCTGAAATTTTCTCATCGCTCGTACTTTCAGTGATTTGTTTTATTTTTCTAAACAATAATAATATTAGTACTAGTAGTAGTTGTTTTTGTAATAATAATAATAATAATAATAATAATAATAATAATAATAATAATAATAATAATAGAAGTGGATGGGGGGAATTGAATATATGTTGGGGGAATAATAATAATAATAATAATAATAATAATAATAATAATAATAGAAGTGGATGGGGGAAATTGAATATATGTTGGGGGATGGTGGTTTTTCTGGTAGTTAGCAATCACCCTCAGGAATTGAATTAGGCATTTGGAGGTAGCTGGTGAACTTATTCTATGTAGAAAGGAGTAGGATACACCTATCAGTCACAACAATCCTCCTTATAAGCTAGTACTCCCTCCATCCCAAATGAATTGACACTTTAACTAAATTTTGACTGTTAATTATTCACAAATTATAATGAGTTACAATACGAAATTACTTCCATTGTAAATTTTAGTAAAGTATCTTTCTAATAATGGAAATTTCATATTGTAGCTCATTGTAATTTGTGAGTAATAAACGGTCAAAATTTTGTCAAATTGTCAATTAATTTGGGATAGAGGGAGTACTATATTACCTTACTCTCTTGGTAATTAGCATGTCTTATGATTTATTCAATCACTGTTTTTATCGGAAAATTTGCGCATACCCTCATCATGTTCATGACAAACATAATTCTAGTTCTGACATTTTTGAGTTATTAATATTTACATCCTCCCACCTTTCCAACCAATTTAATTTAGCAACATTTCCTATAAATTTAGCGTATGATTTGTGATGGTATTTATTAGCTAAAATTGATGACAACTTCAGCAAATAAGTTTCATATCAATTCTCAAGTCACATTTTTACTGGGAAAAGTTGCTAAACTCACCGGAAATGTTGCTAGATTTGTATATACCCCTTAAGGTTTATGACAATTATAAATCCAACCCTGACATGTTTAAGTTGCTTTTTACACTGCCTAAGTTTTTGAACTAATTCATTTAGCTATTTTTTTTTGGTGAATATAGCAATTTTTCCGGTAAATGTATGATCTATGATGCATGAGGTTTGTTTGCTGAAATGATAATAATTTTATCAAACAATTCAAAATTCATCACATATCACACATTCACGGAAGAGTTGCTAAATTTACTGAAAAGGAACTAAATAAAATTGGTTCAAAAGCTTAGGGTGGATAAATATTAACCCAAAAATATCAGTGTTGAATTTATAAACACTATAAACCTAAAGAGGGTACTTACAAATTTTCCTACTCGATCATTCAAAAGGTTAGGGGAGGAAAATATTAATTTAAAAAGGTCACACTTGAATTTATAAATTTCATAAACATGACCGAAAGTATATGCAAATTTCCCCCTTTTATTTCTCATCTTGTTCAATGTTTAATTTTTTAAATTTCTTTTTTTAAAAAAAAAATTACCAAAAGTTTTAAAAAGTAGAGTGCTCACAGATAATCACATAGTGGTAGGAAGTATATATCATTGTCATTTTTGACAAATAAACTGAAACAATGTCCCTTTTAAGCTATTATTCTTTGATATGGGTTAATTTAGTACCTCAATTTGGAATTTTTGGTAGCTTATAAGTGTTGTGGTATGGTATACTTTAGACGTAATGTATCATTAACTCATTAACTTTCAATTAATTCGAACCATACAATCCAACAAAATTCATATTGAAGTGATTGTCAATTATAAAAGCCACCACAATTAAAACGAATCTCATTTGTATATGTGTTAAATTTTCTCTACACCATTAACTTTTTTATTTAATACAAAATTGTAAAATATATTTTCTTTATTACAAATTAATTTACAAAAAAATTAAACAATTAAATATCTTAAATTTAAATTTTAGCATAATAAACAAACATTTCTAGAAAAATATTCAACTTTAAAATTTTTATAAATAATTAAAATTAGAAAAATATATTTTATGATTTTGTGTTAAATGAAAAAAAATAAAAGGTCAAGATGAAACTTGACACATATATAAATAAGATTTATTTTACTTGTGAGGATGATTATTACGGTCATGTTCTTTAGTTGGGTTAATCTAACTAATCTAACCTAATTTAACTTAACCCAGCTCCCTAAAAAATACTAAAGTCAAAAACAAACTTTTTAAATCAAAAGGAAATTTAAATAATATTATTTTAATCTCAAATTAATCCGTTTTTTTCAGCATCTATAACTTTTTCATTTATTTTTTCCAAAATATTCAAATTCTATTAATAAAATATTTTCACCCATCAGCTAACTTAACTCAAACTTATCTTATCATATCCTAACTTATCTAACTTAACTAACTTAATAACAAAAGAACAGGCCTTAAATTAGTAAATTACCAACCAGTATGCTTATTTAGTAGCTAGCCTTCTTAATATGACCATTTTTGAGCTAGTTGACCCAAGGGCCAAAATTGATTTTTTTTTTTATGGACCAATATAGTAGCATTATTAAAATAACCAATTGTTGTATTGATCCAAAATTGAATTATTATTGACCAATATGCAATGAATTATATAAGCCTTCTTAATAGGACCATATATTACATATCCACGTCACGTGTTTAATTTCGATTTAATTTCCTGTGTGTTTCCTTGTCATCCATTTCTCCCCTGGCAACTTGAATCTAATCTTGGATTTTTCCCTTTTCTTTTTCTTTGAGAGGAAAAAAACAGCACCACAATTTAACAATCCTTATCTTCTTTTTTTTTTTTTTACTAAGGCCGTGTTCTATACTGTGGTTGCAAACTGCACAACCCACCACATTTCACCGCAAATCATTACTTTTTTTTCTCCTCACTTTTCTCCTCTACTTTTTACACTCTCTCTCCTCACCTACCCCACATACCAATAACCTACCACAATTCCACCACACCTCACCGCAAAATACCGCAGTATATAACACGGCCTAACAATCCTTATCTAAAGAAGTGAACATCAATACCCAAGAAAAAGGAACATTGGGTTAGCTAGGGTCGACCATCTATGCAAACCAACAATAATACAATATTACTGGTAGTTAATGAAGTCTCTTTTTGAAATATTGCTGGGTGCTAAGGTTTGTTGTATTCCATCTTGTATCACACACTATATAGCTAGAGAGATTAGGGAGAATCTCAAACACATTGTGTAATCCTCAAACAATGCATCTTTTGTGGATTTTCCAGTTTCGTTTTTCAAATTCTTGTATCCAAAACTTTATTCCCTTGCAATTTCCCTTTTTCGTTGGGTTGCTAACAGTCCAACCAATAATAACCGGTATTAGAGCTTATTTTCAAAGAGTCTGTTAGTTAAAACGCGTTTAATAAGCGTATAAAACACGTATAGATGAGTTTAAAAAGTGTGAATACGTCTTCTATGGAGATCACTAATAATAAGAATTTTTCGACTCACTAATTACAACGTTTAATATGCGTTTAATACACGAATTATTCGTTTTAAAAGGGGGAAGTAAGATTTATTGACATAAAATCAATACAATAATACGAATTTTTTAGTGTTCCCGAATAAAAAGCTACCATATAAAACACGAATTTTTCATGTACCACCGTTTTATAAAAGTCAACGTTTATATCAATGAATAATTGACCGTATTTTTATATAATATTGCCGAATAAAACACGTAATATATTTTATCTGTTAAATTCCCACACCGTATTTTACTAACAGCGCGCAAAGACTATGTCTCTATTGTTGTCTTGGGCACGTTGTTGGCTCCAAGTCAATTTATTTTCAAAGTCTAGTATTTTGTTACCCTCTCTCCCCTCTTTCGCCAACCTACTAGTATATTGGGTATATATTTTGTAAAGAATGTCTAGTGAATGAACCAACTTATGAAAAAATATGTGTAATTTCTCCTCAATTAAAATACTAAGGATAATTTGAGGTTAATATTACATTCACATTAGCCACATGCCCACATCAAAATAATAAATGTGGTTTTAAATTTGTTATATTTTGAGCGACAGAAAAAAAGGGACACGATAAGTAATTGAAAATGACGATCAACAAAAATTATCATAAATAGGGAGGGTAATGAGTCTTGGATTCGCCCCAGACTCGCCCCTGGTCCGAGTCTAAAAATTTTGGACCCATTGGGTCCGGGTGGGTCCGGATCCACTAAAAAATTGATGAGTCCGAGTTCGAGTCCGGATCTAGGCACGGACCCGTGGACTCGTCAATATATATATATATATATATATATATATATATATATATATATATACACTAAATGGAAACCCTAGTGTATTTGTATTCTTAGATTTGTATAGTACGATAATCATGAACTTCGTGATTATTTTTTTTGTATTTTAAGTTGATTGCATTCTTAGATGGATGATTTTTGTAACGTTTTTATGTTGAATTTTGCTCATAACCTCGTACATTGAACTAGATGTTTTTATTGTGTTGAAAATGAGTATTTAAATAGAATAGTTATTATTATACAATTGCATACCTATAAAATCAAGCCGAAAAAATAATAAATCTAGTAAAAAATTACATAAGAGTGTTGGATCCAATAAGGACTCGCTATGGACCCGTGGACCCGGCGAGTATGGGTTCGGGTCTAAGTTTTTGGGACCCATCGAATCTCGAGGTGGGTCTTGGTCAAAAATTAATTAGCCGGTTAAATCTGACTCGCCTGCATCTCTACCCATTGTTGTCCCTAATCATAAATCACAACAATTAAGTTAGGAAACGACAGGTGAATTGAAATGGATGGAATATGATCTTTGATGGTTGGGAAGTTAGATGGTTGGGAAGTTACATTTAATGAAAACTATGTTATATGTTGATTTTTTTTTTTCAAATATGATAGTTGTAATTTTTGTACTACATAGTATTAATTTGTCTAAAATAAAATCTTTGTTGCTAAAAAGATTTATGGTTCAATAAATACAATTAATTGATGTAACAAGTTATTTTAATCAAAATATATTGACTTCAATTTTTAAGGTAGAATTAACAATATTTAAACTTTTTTTTTAACGGATCCAAATGAGAAAAACATTAGGGTAGGACGGTTGAGAAGAGGTAATCACACCCCTTGATTTTATATATGGTATGTAGTCATGGATATTAGGGAGCGTGGTCACGAAATACATGACCACTCCCCCTACAATCCATGACCACACTCCCTAATATCCTTGACAATACACCATCAGTTGTAAAATCAAGGACTGATTTCTTCTTCTCACTTTCCTACCCTAACACTTTTTTTTTTTTTTGAGGAGACCCTACCACTTTTCTTAATTACTAGATCCGTACCCTTTAATATGATATTTGAAGAAAAATTAATTATATTATGGTCCCCTTAAAATAATATTAAATTTTGTAAAAATTTATATCTCAATAAATAAAATCACTTGTTGCAACAATTTACTTTAATCAATATATATTAATTTTGACCTTCTAAAAATAGAATAAATAGTTATCATATATTTTAGTTTTGATAGTTAAAAAACAAAATCTTCCAACTATAACTATATTCTAATAATTATGATAGTTAAAACAAAATCTTCCAACTATGATATGACAATTTTGTATTGGTGGCTATATAAACCTCTCTTAACCTCCCATTGAAAGGGGCAGCTTCGTAGCATTAAAATCATGAATTTTTTTACCATCACATTTCTTGAAACTTGAAAGTTTATCACCCTATTTTTCGTCCCAATAATATGCCCATGCATTTGCATGCATTCAGGAAATTAAACCTAAATCGCATGAAAACTTATTCTTCTTTCTCCCTCACCTTTCGGATGCATAGATTTGGAAGTCACATTAATTGATCCTCCCTCCATTATATATTAATTGTCATATTTTTAATTTACATGGTCTTTAATGTCACTCTTTGATTGATAACTGTCCCAAGCCAATAACCTCATTAACCCCTTAGTTTTTCTCACTAACCTACATCATAAGACATTAGTTGGTTGTGTTTCACGTCAGTACGAAGACCGGTTCACCACCACGTTAGTTACTGTGTTAGGGCTGATTTTTTTTTTTAACGTGGGTTAGTGAGAAAAACGGAGGGGTTAACGGGGTTATTGGGCAATGGCCGGTTATTTTCCCTCCGCCTATCACGTCAGAATCGAGACCAGTTAACCAGTCTTTACCCCCTTAGTCACTGTTGGTATAATAATCTCACCTAAGTATAAAGGTCAGGGATATTGTTGTCCAATATTAAAGGTCGGTATAATACAATCCAATATCCCCAAAGGTCGATATATTGTGATCTAATATCCCTATTAATAATTGCAATGTTATACTTTTATGATACAATCTTTTTGTTATGAATCTAATGGTGGTATATTTTATATAACAATTCATTGTATATATTCAGAATTTTATGGTCAGAATTTTTTTAATTTGAATGTATGATTTCCAAAGACGACAATTAATATGGAAAGTTCGGAGTACATGCATACATATGTGTGTGCACGCGTGCAAATTTGATGTGTACCAGTGAATAAAAAGAAGTAAAATATAGTTTGATACATGACCGTTAGCTATTTGCAATCATGTTTATTATTAACTGCTGCAACAATAACAATAAACTCTCCAAAAAAATTATGTTCAATTTTTTTTAAGAATTTTGGACGATAATATACTGGATTTTAGGGGTATTGGGCAATAATATACTGAACTTTTTTTTGGACACTAATACACAGAATTTTGAGGATGTGGGACAATAATGTACCCGAAAAGATTTCAGTGGTAGTTGACTTGGTGGCAGTACAAATTTATAATACTAGTGTGCCAATGGGATGATCAATATTTGGGAACTAAATTACGTTTACCATACCTGACATTTGTGGTAATAATTTTTGCACACCCGAAATTTGTGAAATAATTTTCACCTTACCTAACATTAAGTGAAAGTGATTTTTAGTGGCAAAATCCGATTACTTCTCATCGGAAATGAGAAAAATACAATAATGTCCCTATATGACTATGTGAATGTACCATGTTGCCCATAATATTGAGAAGGAAATGACTTACATGACCCTTTCATTGTTTTGTATGAAAAAGGTGTGTCGAAACTCCAAACAGAAAACACCAACAGTCGATTCCTCTCACACTCCTCTTCTTCAACGCTCCCCTATTAAAGTCATAATGAATTAATATTAAGGGTAAAAATGTCAACTCATATTTAATTGAAAGTCATATGGATTAATATTAAGGGTAAAAAAGTCAATTCATATTTATCTTTTTAATGTTACGTCGGAAAATCCAACAAAAATCAATTATAAAATATTTGAGGAAGTTTAAATTTATGAACACTTAATATCAGGTTAGATGAAAATTATTTCACAAATACCAGATATGTAAAAATTATTATCACAAATATCAGGTAGGGTAAATGTAATAATGGACCTTTTGGCCCAATATTGTTTTTACCTCTTAAGCGTGAAACTTGGGCCACGAAAATGCAATCCATTGCCCATCAAGACAGAACAAAACTGACCCAACAAAAAGTAACAAAAAAACTTGGCCCACGAAAATGCAAAGAAATGTTATCTGTATTTGAATTCAATCGAACCTCTTATTAGCGTGGGATTATATTGGATTTGTAATTATATATATGTGGCAATACACATATTCGAGCATGCGCGTGTGTGTATATATATATATATATATAGAAATCGGATTCTAATAATTCTTATTTTTGTAAATTGGATGACAATAATTCCTACTTTCAATTTGCATTCTGGTGGTGAAAAAAAAATTGTATTGTAGTGGGACATACGAGAGTATACCCTAAATATTATAGATTTTGTGTTGCATTTGATTCAAAACTTTGTATAACACTTTATCATGATTTTTAATGAATTTATAGCATTTCTCCCAAAAATTTTCAATTTTTTTTTCCATTTTTATGATTTTTTCAATTTTATTTCTTTTAAAAAATCATAATAATTGCTCGGAATCTCAAAAAATAATTTAAAAAATGTTTTAAGAACTACACTTCATTACCTATCTGGGGGCAGGAACGAAAAAAACAAAAACAATATGGGGTAGGCATGAAAAAAATAAAAAGAATGCGGTGATGGATTTGGTACCACTACAATACAATTTTTTTTTTTGACCACCAGAATACAAATTTAAAGTAGGGATTATTGTCATCCAATTTGCAAAAGTAGGGATTATTATAATCCAATTTTCCTAGGAAAATTGGATTATAATAATCCCTACTTTCACCAATCGACAATTCATGATTTCACTTTCAGATTCTGGTCCAAAAAAAAAATTGGATCAGAGTATCAAATCTACCTCCACATTATTCTTATTTTTTTCATTCCTACATTATATTGTTTTTTTTTCGTTCCTGCCCCTAGAAAGTTAATGAATTGTAGTTTCTAAAACATTTTTAAAATTATTTTTTTGAGAATCCGAATAATTATTATGATTTTTTAAAAATAATAAAAGTGAAAAAATCGTAAAAAATAGTAAAAAAAAATGAAAAAAATTGGGAGAAACGCTGTAATTTCATTAAAAATGATTATAAAGTGTTATACTAAGTTTTGAATCAAATGCAACACAAAATCTATGATTCTCTCGAAAATATCCCACTACAATCCAATTTTATTTTTTTTTGGACCACCAGAATACAAAGTGAAAGTACGGTACACCATTGTCTAATTGGTGAAAGTAGGGATTATTAAAATCCAATTTTCATATATATATATATATATATATATATATATATATGCACGTACTCACACATACACATACGTATAACGAACGGGTATGAGAAACGGCTTATCGTGATAAGATAAGAAGCGTCGATATGAGTCGTAGATCTTTAATTTAATTGAATGCCTAATATTAAAATTGTGTGGGCATATATATAAACTTGGTGATCATGTAAGGAGACATTGTGTAAATGATGCAGACAATATCTGGCAAGAGGTAAAAAAATGTGGACATATATTATATATATAAACAATGTTTATTACAGAAGAGTTTTTCTCATACTCTTACAGTGAGTCGCTTTATATATATGTGTGTGTGAGAGAGATATGGGAATGGATTCAGTAGGAAGAGAGGTTAGGTAGGAAGGTGAAAAGAATAAATCTCAGTCATGGGTTTTATATCCGACGTTGTATGGTCAAGGATATTAAGGGGTGTGGTCATAGATTTCATGACCACACTTCCTAATATCCATGATCACACACAGTTAAATGTAAAATCAATGGTCGAGATTTACACTTCTCACTTTCCTATCTAAACTCTCTTTTTACCGCATCCATTCCATAATATATATATATATATATATATATATATATATATATATATAATAATAATAATAAAATGATAAATACATTATACAACCTTTGGGGCATGACAAAGAGCCAAGGACAAAATGATAGTAGACAAATTATGGGTCAAGGGATGGTGTGTCGATATGATACCAATTAAATAATTAATACTAATTTCACCTTTTCAATATTTTTCCAATTATTTTTTTTGGACCTATCACCCACTATAAGTGTCAAGATTCATCATATTCCATCTTACAATGACAAAAAAAATATAGGCTTTATTTATTTATTTATTTATTTATTTATTTATTTGTTAAAAAATGCTTACTTTGGTGAATCATATTGCTTGATGACTCATTGTCCTCCTTCCATGCTTGTTACACTGCCATTTGCCACCATGTAATTGTATACCAATTTTCTCAAAATTTTGAGTATTCCTCTTCTTTAAGCAACAATAATATTAAACTGCATAATATTCCCTTTTAGTCTTCATTTTATAGAGTACTTGTTAGTTTTTTTGAATTATAAAATTTTTCATGTTTTGCTGGCTATGATGTGGGATTAGACCAGTCAATTCGAGTAGGATCGGGTTGGGTTTAGTATGTCCTATATTTCCGATTTGTTATATTTTAGGTTTAAAAACAGGTCGTTTCAGGTTGGGTCGGTTTTTGCTAGAACTATGTAGGATTCATTATTTTATTTTTAGATTTAGTGATTTTTTCCTCGAAAGTACAAAGGAGATTTTTCAAAAAAAAAAAAAGTTTTTCAAGTGTATATCCATTCTCTTATAATCTCAATAATTAATTTTACATATTTATTATATTTACCTTAAATTATATTCCACATTTATTGTAAAACAGTAGAGCAAGAGAAAATATTCTCTATTCATTGATCTCAAATACACAAGGGAGTAAGGTATATATACAGGATGTTGTGAGCTGCTATAACTGACATAATGATAGGTCGCAAGTGCACGGGTGAAATTGTAGCATAAATCAAGGTCGTTCCCACAGGGACTTTTCCTTTCAACACACTGAACTAGCCTCCTAGTTGGTCGCTAAGTCGATCCGGTTTTTGTTTTGAATCAACTAAATCTAACTCTAATCACAATCAGAGTCTAAACAAACGAATATTCACACAAACTTTTCTGATTTAATCAAGGGAAAAAGGCGTTCAGGGGATGAAACCTAAGTCAAATAATGAATCAACGATGTGGATTGAACTCTCATTTCATTAATTTGCACAATCAAGGTTCGATAATCACATAGAATACTTCGCAATGAGATTTTGCCACTAGAGCGAATTGCCAAGACTAACCAAGCACTTACTTTCGTGGTTATTTCGATTTAGTCAAGGTTAAAGATCTAATTATCTCAAGAACCCTAGTTAAAACTTCTATGTCTAGATAATTTTAACTAGTTTAATCTAGGTTTTCGGGTAGTCAAACTTCTCCTTTCGGTACTTCATTCAACAACCTATTAGCATGCAATTGGTGATCAAGCAAAAGCAATAACAATTCAATTCAAAGACCAAATAGATTGAAATAAACTAAATTCATGATAATTCAATCCAACAAAGTCAATTCACCAAGCAACTTCAAAGGTTCATCCCCTAAACTAAAAGAACTACTCACAATTCATGTTTAAAACTACAAAGCAAAAGAAATCTATTCTAGAAAGCATATGAAAATCTATGAGAGAATGAGAAAATAAACCCAAGTGAAGAACAAACTTGCTAGGGATCAACAATGGAGGACTTTTGCTCCTCCACTTCAAAGTATGTTCGAGTTGCTCTTCAATCTTCAATCTTCAATCTTCTCTCAATCTTCAATCATGGAATGGAATATGGATGATGAATGATATGATTAGGGCATGAAATGGATAATGGTCGATTCCTCCTAAACTCCGCCGGAAATCAGCATAATATAGGCAAATATCAACTCAAAACCGCCGAAAATGAAAAGACATGAGAGACACGGACCGTGCCAGGGGTGACACGGACCGTGGTCATAGTGACACGGACCGTGCCCCCCTAGGCACTACCCGTGTCGCTTCACTGCACACAATTCTTCACGTTCTGGTCATAGGCACTACCCGTTCCACTGCAGACACCACCCGTGCTTTGTCTTTTCGTGCCTAGGAGTACTTTGGGCCATTGTTTGGGCCTTGGGTGATCCAACACCTCACTTCTTGGTCCTTTAAGCTCATAACTTGGATCTACACTTGCTTTTTGGGCTCGGTTTACATCGATTCTTCACAAATTCCCTACAATAACTCACCAAACTCCAAACCAAGTGTAATATGGGAAATTCGGGTATAAAATAACATAATCAAATCAAATATTCCCCAAATTCTCATCAAAACAACCAAGTTCTCATATATACAAGAAGCACTTATCACATAACAAACACTTAGGAAATAACAACCTCATAACAGAATCAGTAACAAACAAAGCTATGCTTGCACTCCTATACTCAACATCCCCCCCCCCCCCTCAAGGTAGGATTGGGGGAGAATCAAGCAATCCTAGCCTTGAAGTCAAATAATGATGTTGAACTTCACCAAGAGGCTTTGTAAATAAATCAGTTAATTGATTCTGTGAGGAGATATGATGTGTTTGTAAAAAAAACTTCTTGAACCTTTTCCCTTGTGTAATGACAATCTATGTTGATGTGCTTCGTACGTTCATGAAACACAGGATTAGCTGCAATATGTAAAGAAAATTGATTGTCATAGTAGAAATTAATAGGCAATCTACAATGTATACCAAAGTCTCCCAGAAGACTATGAATCCAGACAAGCTCTGAGGTTGTCACAGACATGCTACGGTATTCTACCTCAGCAGATGATTTTGCCATAGTAGGTTGCTTCTTAGTTTTCCAAGACATAAGAGATTGCCCCAAAAACACACAATATCCAGTAAGTGACCTAGAGGATAATTTGCATGCTGCCCAATCAACATCACAATAGGCTTGAATAAACAAGTCACAGCCAGATGGATAGAATAGACCCTTATGGAGAGTACCCTTCAAACCTTTAGGAAAAGGAAAGGTACTGGGCTTAGCATCAATCATACCAGCATCCTCCAAGATATCAAGAATATACTTCCTCTGATTGAGGAAAGTCCCAGCAGCAGATCTAGATATTTCAATCCCAAGGAAATATCTGGCCAGACCTAAGTCTTTGATAGTAAAAGCATCATGTAGGGGCTTCTTCAAAATAGAAATGTCATCAACATCATCTCATGATATAAGCAAATCATCTACATATACAAGAACACAAGTGAATAAGCCATCTTTGTGTCTAGTAAAAAGTGAATAGTCACTCTTAGATTGTGAAAATCCATGAGCAACAAGGAATTTTGTGAGCTCCTGATACCATGTAAAACAGTAGAGCAAGAGATGGGAGAAAAATATTCTCTATTCATTGATCTCAAATACACAAGGGAGTAAGGTATATATACAGGATGTTGTGAGCTGCTATAACTGACATAACAAACACTTAGGAAATAACAACCTCATAACAAAATCAATAACAAACAAAGGTATGCTTGCACTCCTATACTCAACATTTATTGTTGGACCCATCTTTCTTTTCTTCTATCTATAATTTTGTACAAATCTTTTGTTGCGGGAAGAAATTTATATTTTCCACCACGCAAATTTTTTTTACAATGACAGGATTGATAAAAAAATCAAACACAGTATAATTTTTATTTTAATATTTTAATATAATTTTAACCCTAGTTCAGTTTGTCGACGGACTTAAAAAAACAATATCAAACGTGACTTCAAATCTGAAATAACTAATTAAAATCTATATTTTTAACATCTCTAATTTTACTTTTCTTTAAGCAAAGTTTAGGAACATTTAACCAATACCACCAATATCTATTCTTCTTCAAGCAACATGAAAAAGTTGGCGATTGTATGTGAAATGAGGGATATAGGTATGTTCCAAAAGGCTGAGACAAAGGTTAAAGTAAAAGCAATCAAGGAGCTGTAAAATTTATGGAGGGCAAAAAGTTCTTCTCTCCCAATTAACTGCACATGTTTTGCCTAGATTCTAGGGAAATACTAGTATTTTTTTTATCTTGGATATTATTGAGCTCAATAATACATTCTTGTATGGATACCATACTTCTCAATTTTTTATAGTGTGATTTGTAATTTTTTTTTTTGTAACAAGAGGTAAGAATATAAATTTAGGATACCTTTCTCTCAAGTAAATGTCCTAGGGCATCATTCCTATGAATAATAGATAACTCAAAAGAAGAACAGGAGGACCAGGACGCAGCTGACTGGAGGGACAAACCAAACTTAATAATCCAATCAGCAACTCTATTCCCTTTTCTAAAAACATGTACTAAAGAATGAACATTACAATTAGGCAAGAGAAGACGGATATCTTGCACCAGCGAAGCCACCTCCCATGGGGTATGGAAGATATCTTGAATGACTTTAATAACAATCAAATTATCTCCTTCCACAATCAGATTAGAGATCCCCAAACGAATGACATGAAGAAGACCATTCTTGAGCGTCGTAGCTTCAGCAACCAAAATTGAGAAACTAGCAAGAAGAAAGGAGGAAGCTGCGACAAATTAACCGTCTTCATCACAAATAATGAACCCGCCGGCATTTCCCCCTGAAGTTTTGGAGTCATCAAACATGAGCTTGAAGAACCCAGGAAAGGTTTTAGACCAAGAAACCCAAACTGAGCCCCAAGGTTTCGCAGAAACTAAGGAAGGAGTAGAGGTAGAGAAGGCTTGTCCTAGTTTAGCCCTCATTCGCCATTACGCAGCAACTCATTTAGCACGAATATATCTTATTCTATAATCACATTGTTTTCTAGTTAAGTTACTGTTGGAGACTTGGAGCATAGAATGACACAATTCTGCTATCACGGGTTTTTGAAAGCTCTGTTCAATTGACTGTTTAAACGTAGTAATTGATTTACCCATTGCTGCATCTCATACATTTTTTTAGCCCTAATTATAATAATTCGGGGGAAGACAAAATATATTAAATGATACTCCTTTTGTTTCATATTTAAAAGTTTATCTTTCGTTTTTAAATTGTCCCAAAACTATTATTTATTTAACTATAAATAAAATTAAATTTCTTCTCTCTGTTCTGTAATCAATATAAAACAGTGCATTAAACAATGTTTATGTAGAATGAAGGGTATAATTCAGTAAATTCTCAACTTAATACTCATGTTTGAATATATTTCTTCAACTTCTTTGAAATCCTTATGATAGAAGAAATTTAAGGAGAAAATATGCTCAATATCCATTTAACTATGCTTGATGATAAATATAATATACGACAATATTTTAGCATTCATTGATAAATAAATAAAAAAAGCTGAGCTACAACCAGAGATATGATTTGGATACTTTAATTGATAAAATAACTTCAAATGATGGCAGGAAAAAAAGGAAAAAACAACTTATCATCATGGAGTACTAACTCTGAAGTGCAACAGCTATATAAATGATGATAATAACCAATAAATGACAAAAAGAATGACACAAAAAAAAAAAGGACTTTGCTTTTAATTTATTTGTCTCTCTATGAAGCATGGTTTATGGTAGTCCCCCATCCTTTTCATTTTATTGGTCCATGTAGAAGTTTCATCATTTGTTCCTTTTGTTGAGATTTTTCAATCAATAGAATATATAATGTTCCCTTTTCAATAGTTGTAACAATGTAGTAGTAGTGTGTGTTTTGTCTTCCTTGATATATAGATCTCCCATCCTTTTCATGTTGTGTGTTTTTGTAATGTTTTGTTTGGTATACGTTAGGATTAGTATCCACATAATGATGATAAATATCTAGTATTACCAATACATTATGATAGTAGTAGATCTTGAGTGAAACTATCATAAAATAATTGAAAATTATATATAATAATAATAATAATAATAATAATAAATGTATAACACTAATTTAAGTGAATGGTTATTTGTGATATCATATCATATTAATTCATTATAAGATTTTTACAGAAAATTAGTATCATATCACAATTAGTAATTTATTGTGAATATATGAAGGTCATCATGTCTATCTTTTCATTATTCTGAGTATAAAACACTTTTAAATTCATCAGTACAATAGCAAAACAATCCAGTATATCCATTGTATGGTCAGGCAACAATAAGTAAATAAAACAACACTATTAGTAAATAACAACTACATAATGGATAAGAATGAAATTCTTATCCAAGTACAGTTACCCTAACCAGAAAGTCAACCAGCTATAAATATATGCCTCTCGTGAGAGACATAAAAGTTGATGAAAAATTCAATTTTATTTTTTTTTCTTCTCTCTCTCTTTGTAAATTGCTATCAATTTAGTAAAAGGTTTAGGGGTTTAAATTTTACGGGGACTCTGGTTCTAGTAGCCACCGATGACACTGATATTCTGTGCGTGACACATAACTGATTTGTGGAATAAGAATCGACAATTTGATCCACTTCCGCATTCTAAAGGTATTTCGGATACCGATTTACAAACACCAAAAGCTCTAACACCACTCACAGTCTCATCAGGACCTTCAACAACACTATAGCACAGTTGAAAAGTATCTTCAAACAACACTGGCAGCAAAAATACGTCCAATGTTCTACACCACATTGCACCATTCTTTAAGATTACTCTACATTGAAATATTCGTATATATTTTTATTAATGTTCCTAGAATAATGATAAGGGTTTTTGGCCTCAAATAATACGTATTGAGGGGCTTGTGACCGAGAATAATCCAAAGTGACTTTTAGACCACTGGCAGTCTGTACTTTTTCAATATTTTCTCCTAGCAGTCTAGATTAGCTTTCCGGCGCCGGAAATCTGACGTAGCCACCGGAGCACGTGGTCCTTTAATGAAAAGCATGCCAAGTCAGATTTTAGTGTTTGTTTCTGATTTTTTTTAAAAGCCAGTGAAGGTTTTTTTTAATTCCATGTCATAACCGTTGTTTTGTTTAGGCTGACGTGCGGTGGTCGGCGACGCAACAGGGGCAGCAGATGGGAGGCGCGACGGCGAGGGGTAGAGGTGGTGCTGAGTGTGTGCGAGGAGGTGGCGGATGTCGGTTCAGGGCAGTGTCGCCGACCGTGGTCCATGTGAGGGAGAGACAATGAGGGCGGTTATGGCAGACAACAACAATGGATTTGACCGAGGTCGCGGTGGTGGCGCGCGCACAAGGCCGACATTGACAATCAACACCGTCACGCGTGGCGAAAGGCGGCGCGAATGGTGGCGGTAATCGCTACCGAGTGGGCGGTGGAGGCTGCGATGCGGCAGCCATGGTGGTGAGAGTGAGGGAGTTTTCTGGGCGGATGGAGGGCTGAGCGATGACGTCGTTGGGCGGTGGTGTGGGATGTGGGTGAGGGGAGATTCGAGAGGGAGTTAGGGTTGAGGGAAGAGTAAGAGAAATGAGAGAAGGGGGTAATTGGCGTTGAAATGTTTTTTAATTAAAAAAACCTTCACTAGCTTTTAAAAAAAATCAGAAACAAATACTAAAATTTGACTTGACATGCTTTTCATTAAAGGCCCACGTCTTTCGGTACACGTCATTTCCGTACGAAAAGCTTAATCTGATATTAGGAGAAAATATTGAAAAAGTACAGACTGTTAGTGGTCTAAAAGTCACTTTGGATTATTCCCGGTCACAAGTCCCTCAGTACGTATTATTTGAGGCCAAAAACCCTAATGATAATTATGTATTATTATGTGTGCTATAAACTCCAATTAGTGCTTGATGTGGATATTACATGTATCTTGCTACAATTATGTGACTTTCAATGTGGGATTTTGGATACATTGATTGCCAATTTGGTATGTGTTTTTGGAAGGAAATCACATGATTGGTTATTTGGTGGGGGACGGATGACAAGGATTACTTCACCTATAATTCAACTATGTTAGAAAATGGACCTAAAATAATAATATGACTTTAAATGATTGAGAAATTTGAATACGATACAAATCAAACTTGAACTGTAAGTCTGTGATTTATAATTCTTCTAATAATGTAATTTGTTCTTATGCAATTATACAGTGTAGGGTCCAAACTAATATTAGCTTCTAACAAATTTCGCGAATCTTAATACCTACACTCTACTCATGCACCAAAAACAATTTGAGTATAACCAAATCTTAACTCGACAGGCATTATATGAACGACACTCATAACATTTGCAAGAAATCGGATTCACGTTAAATTTAAGTCAAACTATTTGCTCAATGTTAACATTCGAACGAGAAGTGATGTTTGCTACTCGATTTTTTCGGGTCAGACAATTCGGACAGAACTATACTAAAGTCAAATCCGGGCATGGACAATAGAAAAAATGATAAATATTCTGGTCAATGTCAAAATTTAAACAGAACATCTATAACCATACATGGTTTTTTTTTTCGGGTTAAACAAACTCAGATTTTCTCGTCAGACTCAATTTTGCTTACTCTAGACACTCATCCATGCTTTCTACTTCTTACTTTAACGATAATATAATGTTGTAAGCTTTTGATAGAATATTAGGTGAGAAATCGCCATTCGAAAAAAAAAAATGTTGTAAACCGTAAACATTTAATCGACAACGTACAATAGAGGCGATGGTTGCCTCTAAGCATGAACATTGACCATCGTCCAAATGGCTTTCTTTATGTATTCCTGTAAATAACTAGTTTTCTCTATAGCTCATGATGACTAGGATTAAGAGCCTATGGATTCCCAAGAAAAGGTATGATGCGCACATCTCGTCCCCCTGTGGGACTAATTTTGAGAATGTTGATACGATCGTGCCCGACTCTCTTGAAGCTTCTAATTGTGATGGATCTGGGGATGTTTCTAGCAAAACTATTACAGATTCTATTAATGTTGTTTTGGAAAGCAACAAACATGCAAACAGGTTGAATTATAAGGATGCTCTTTTGAGTGGGCCCAAAACCGACCAAGTGGTGGATAAAGATCGTGAGCCGACTGACAATGACCGCACTCTCAAAGATCATGGTTGAATCCGCTGATGATGTGCCGAGCGTGACTTACTTGTCGGCCCCGAGGATTCCATCCTTGAGGCTTCGGGCAAAGCCAGGTAAGAGAAAAGAATACGTTAATGAAAGCTAAGTGGCGTGTCGGAAGAACTTCGTCGTCGGTCGTAAGGATGGTCGTAAAATTAGGATGGCCGCATGCGTAATAGTTTGGAAGCTGAAATTCTTGATGACATCGATGCTAAGATAGATCGTTTAGCTGGGACTATTGGCAATGATATCGGCGTGCGATTCCCCGATGATTCACCAAACTGATGTTTTGATCTTTTAGCAGCGTGTTTTGAGTTGTCTCAATCTTGGCAGTAGTGGGCGTGGTCGTCCTTTTGTATTTTTATGTTAGCAGTGTTTGCTTGTAATTTTCTTGGAGGTAGTTGCTGACTGTTTTTGTGGTTGCTGTGATTTGTAAAACTCTATAGCCTTTTGGCTACCAACTATCGAAAAAAAATTTGTAATCAATTATAGTCATCTCATTACATCAAAAATTATATTGTCTATTACACCCTTCTATTTATATGGGATGATAATGGACAAATAGATTGAACTTCAAAATAAGAAATTGACCGAAGGACTACACTATGATAAACTTGGTGGGAACAAAATAAACAATGAGATCTCCACAGAAGTATATTCACAAACAAAATGGTAATCAATAATTCAATATGCTTATTGTGCTCGTGATGATTGTGACTAGCAGATATGTAGTACGGATGTTATCACATAGCACCTTAATTAGTAGCAGAGAGCGAAATATCAAAATCATCAATCTCCTTGCACAACCAATTTGTCTCAAAAATAATGTAGGCGACAACTCTATATACATCTTCAGTAGAAAATTTAGACATTGTTGGTTGCTTTTTTCGATCTCCAAATAATAAGCTTAAGGCCAAAGAACACTACATAGCCCATAAGAACGACACGAATCCCTATAGTCAACCCAATCAACCAACATTAGAGTATATTACAATAGTAGAATGAACAGTGGTAGGATGGAGAAGTGTCATATGATCAATGACCCTAAGAATATCTGGTTTTTTTTAATAGAATCTTGTGTGATAAACTCTGCTGGAATCAACCTCTCTATGAGCATTGATTTATGGGGGAAATGTTGCCCACGTCTAGTTCTCTCAAACCACGTTCAAACGTATTTCCCTTGGGAGTTTGTTGATGCTATTGTTGTGTTGTGTGAGAAATTGTCAATCAAAAAAGAACATTATAAACGATGAATTGCCAATAAACGATACATAGAACGAGATTAGCGCATATAAAACTTTGTCCGATTAGAATACTCGAGTTTGTTCGATCTAGACAAAAACGTGGTTTAATGATAAATTTTTCATACGAATTTTGATATTAATCTAGTATTTGCACTCAATTTTTTTTTTATGTTGTGAATTTAATCCTTTTCGAATTGTGCGACATGGTATCTGACCTGAGAAAACTAGCCCTGAATATCAATTTCTGGCGAGAATATCGTTATTAACCGAATTCGATCGATCCAAATTTAAACTGACAAAAACTTTTTCCTACTTGCCTCTAGACATGAACAGTGACCAACCACCATTCCAGTGGCTCTTTCCGCGCTCCTCTTTAACAATAACAACCGTATCAAATTCCTCAGCCATTGAAGATCAACAAGACATATATCCACTCACTCACTATCCGCCATTAATACCCATCTCTCTCTCTCTCTCTCTCTCTTCTTCTTCTTCTTCTCGGTTGCACCGCCATTTTTAAACCCCTCCTCATCTCTCCTTCCCATGCCCTAACCCCCCATTACTAAACCTCACTCTCACCCTCTCATGGCAGCAGCTGCTACAACCACAACCACCGCAACCACCACAACCACCGCCGGAAAACCCAAGCGCCGCCGCTTCCGTGAGTTCACCCTCTCCTCCTCCGCCGCCGACTACCTCCTCTCCCTCTCTCCCCACTCATCCATGGCTGCTTCCCCCACTTCCTCCTTCTACGAATCCCACCCCGCCACGTGTCCCCCCTCCGGCTTCACCAAGTTCAACTCCGCCCTCACAGCCGGCCTCCTCAACCCCATGTCGCCACCGCCGCCGCCGCCGCAGGCGTCGGCGGCGTCCCGATCCAGCCCGACCCTCTTCGAAATGATGGCGAACGAGCCCGAACCCATCCCCAGATCCACCCCTCCAAACGGCGTCGTTTCGTCGTCCTCCTCCTCGGGATTGGATAAACAGGGGATGATGAAGCAGAGGATTGCGGAGATTTTCGGGAATCGGAGCCCCGGGAACCAGTTTAACGATCCGGGTTCGGGCGATATCAAGCTTACGTTGAGTTCTAGAGATGGGTTTAGGGTTGATTTGAGTGTTCATCGGCAGATTTTGGTGGGGCATAGTCGGTTCTTCGCCGGAAAGTTGCAGAGGGGAAACGGAGTGTCGCCGGCGCCGGCGCCGGTGTCCGTTGAGATCGCCGATTGTGAGGATGTGGAGGTGTATGTGGAGACGTTGGGGTTGATGTATTGCAAGGATTTGAGGAGGAAGTTGATGCGGGAGGATGTTCCCAAAGTTCTAGGCATTTTGAAGGTAAACATCAACATCAGTAATACCTTACTAATCTTGTTTTGTAGATGATTTAGGTTTTGAAATTACTATCTTGTTTTGGCATTGTTTTGATTGTGGTGTTCTTTGATGGAGTTTTGTGAAGAATATAGAAGTGGGTATTCTCCTACATTAAAATTTTTTGAGGCTTGAGCATGCATGTAGTGTGAATTTGTTAGTGTATGTATGAGTTGGGTTTTGAAATTATCTTGTTTTTGGGATTATGGTGTTCTTTGGTTTGAGTTTTGTGAAGATTATAGAAGTGGGTATTATCCTACATTGATAATATTTCACATAGGTAAGTTTTGAGGCTTGAGCATGCATGTAGTGTGAATTGGCTACTGTATATATGAATTGGGTTCTGAAATTATCTTGTTTTTGGCATTGTGTTGTTCTTTAGTGGAGTTTTGTGAAGATTATAGAAGTGGGTATTATCCTACATTGATAATATTTCACACTAGTAATTTTGGAGGGTTGAGCATGCATGTAGTGTGAATTGGTTAGTGTATGTATGAATTGGGTTTTAAAATTATCTTGTTTTTGGCATTGTGTTGTTCTTTAGTGGAGTTTGTGAAGAAAATGGAAGTGGGTATTCTCCTACATTTGATAATATTTGGGGGTTGAACATGCATAGTCTTGAATGTGACTAGATTTGGGTATGAGTTGGGTTTTGAAAATACCTTGTTTTTGGGATTCTGTTGTTCTTTGGTTTGAGTTTTGTGAAGATTATAGAAATGGGTATTGTTTGGCATAGATAATTTTTGAGACTTGAACATGCATATGCCATATAGTGTTAATTGGTTACTTTACCCGTTATCGATTGATGTTAGATTGGAATTTCGCCTGATGTGTATATGAATTGGGTTTGAAATTATCTTGTTTTTGGCATTGTATTGTTCTTTGGTTGAATTTTGTGAAGAATGTAGAACTGGGTATTCTTTCACATTGATGATATTTGAGGCTTGAAGAAGCATTTAGAGTTGATTGGTTACTCCACCCATTGCCAATTTGTTTTTGGTTGGAATTTTACTGGGTTTATTTCTATATATGAATTGGTTTTGAACTTATCTTGTTTTGACATTCTGTTGTTCTTTGGTTGAGTTTTGTGAAGATTATAGAAATGGGTATTCTATCACATTGATAACATTTGAGTCTTGAACATACACATAATGTTAGTTGGTTACTCCACCCATTGACAATTGATTTTAGGTTAGAATGTCACTGGATTTATATATGAATTGGGTGTTGAAATTACCTTGTTTCGGCATTGTGTTGTTCTTTGGTTGAGTTTCGTGAGAAGTGGCTATACTTTCACATTGATAATACTTCAGGCTTGAACATGTATATAGCGGTAAAGTGGTTACCCACCTGTTATCCAATCCATTGATTTTAGGTTGGAATGTGATTGGATTTATATACGAATTGGGTTCTAAAATGTTCTTGTTTTGGCATTTTGTTGTTCTCGGGTTGTGTTTTTGAAGAATATAGAACTGGTCTTTCACATTGATAGTTTTTGAGGCTTCAAATATGCGTGTAGTGTTAAGTGGTTACTCCACCTGTCGTCAATTGATTTTAGGCTAGAATGTTGCCAGATTACATAGACCGTTTGTTTCTGGCTCGACCGATATGAAATTCAACAACTAATAAAACCCATACGAAGTATCTTGACACTAGATGATGCATTGGAACCAATGGACTTGTGGCCATTTTCATGGAGACCACTTTAGACAGGGGTGAAAGAATAGTACAATGTGTATTATATAAGGTTAAAAAAGTTGTAGTTTTCATTCTGTTCTCGTTTTTGGTCTTTTGGACTTTGTCTTGTTTTGGCATTGTGTCTTTGGAAATTTGCCCAGTTAGGTGGAGCTTCATGCTTGAAATTTGTGATGAAACCAATAGTCTTTTTCTTATACAGACGATGGATTTGGACTATACGACGTTTAATATGCAATGTATGGCTGTCATTATGGGATTATCTCGACAAAGGTGAAGAATGGTACTGTGCAGTTTTGAGGTGGTGGTTGTCTATTTTTGCTCGTTTGGTAAAAGATGCTCACATTTTGGCCTTCGAGTTTCTATCTGGGCTCCCCATTGTATTGTATGGATTGTTGCGTTTGACACATTTTCGTTCGTAGGATTTTAGTTAAGAATTTTGATGGTGTGGTACCTTCCTGGTGTATATGATTCCCCTGGATCTTTGTTGGGTATGTTATCAACTTATCATGAAGCTTTTCGATAAGTGGAGACATCAAACATATGCTACTACAATGACTTAGCAAAACCTTATCACTATGGGGCTCATCTTTATTGCTCAATGGTTTGGTTTATGTACTTTTATATGGCTTTCAAACCCTTCTCATGAATGTTTCAATTTAGGGGCAAGATTGCTACATTAGACACCCCCAACCCTGTTTTACCATGTAACTTTTTGGGTATTTGATTCGGATTTGGAGTTGAAGTTTTGCGTCACATGTTTTTATTTAGCTTTCGAAACATTCTCATTTTCGATCCCTTTCTTGTTTTCCTTCTACTTGTCTCAGGTTTCAGCCGCAATCGGATTTGATGCCGGGGTACTATCTTGCTTGGAATACTTGGAAGCCGCACCATGGGCGGAGGATGAAGAAGAGAAGGTGGCTTCACTCCTATCCGAACTCCGCCTTGAAGGCATAGGTGCTAGTGAAGTCCTCAAGAGGGTCTCCCTCGACGCCGCTTCTCCCCCACCCGAACACAACCGTGACAACAACAACGAACAAGTGCTCTTGAAGCTCATACACGTAGTTCTCGAAGGGAAGGACGAGAAAGCGAGGCGAGAAATGAAGGGACTAGTCTCCAAGATGCTTAGGGAGAATGCCAACCAAACCGATCTTCGCAAGGAGTCTCTATACTCGGCTTGCGATGCTTGTCTAACCCAACTCAACCACCACTTCCTACAAGCTTCATTGTCGAACTTGAAGGAAGTGGGTCAAATCGTGAGGCAATCGGACAACTTACACTGGATTTTGGACATCCTAATTGACCGGCACATAGCCGAGGACTTCTTGAAGACATGGGCCGCGCAGTTGGAGATGTCCAAGGCCCATTCCAAGGTTCCCCCGGTGCACCGGTTCGAGGTGAGCCGGGTCACGGCCCGACTCTTTGTGGGTATCGGGAAGGGTCACATATTGGCCTCAAAGGAGGCTCGGTTCGCCCTGTTGCGGACGTGGTTGGAGCCCTTCTACGATGATTTCGGGTGGATGAGGAGGGCTGCAAAGGGGCTGGACCGGCATTTGATCGAAGATGGTCTCAGCAACACGATTTTGACCCTGCCGCTGACGTGGCAGCAGGACATTCTTCTGGCTTGGTTTGACCGGTTCTTGAACTCCGGGGAGGACTGCCCGAACATCCAGAGGGGCTTCGAGGTGTGGTGGAGACGGGCGTTTTGGAGGAGGAGGGGGAGCGGGAGTCAGAGCCCTGAACCTAATCCTAGGGTTAGGGTTGCTAATGGGACTTGTGAGTCTCCTAGGGTTAGGGCTGCTAATGGGACTTCTGACAACTAATGAGGCAGTTATAGTTCAAGGAGCAAAATTGGGTAAACCCCCCACCTCTGGTAAGACTATTCTTTCTTCTAAGCTTGGCACGGTCCCATGCATTTAATATAGGGCTGGCAAAAATCTGTTCAGCTCGATAATTCAACCCTGAAAAAAATGGGTTGTGGTCGTATGTTTGACCGAACTTGAATTTCAGACACCCAGTCATGCACTCATGCCATGTCATTTTCGACTTTAAATTCGGGTTGGGTTCGAATTTGGTGATTGAGGTCTGGATTGTCTGGATTAAGAAACAATTTGGGTGTGGTCCAATTTAGATCATCCGACATTCAGGCTTGGAGATGACTGCACCTGTTTTGTAAGACAATTATGGTCCAGTGTTTCAAGAAATCTCTTGAAAAATATTTAGACATTCTGGTTCGGACCCTGTTGATGTTACAAATATTCGGAGCTTCAGATCTGGGCTTAGTGAACAATCGTTAATTTCGGTTTTTTGCCGGCCCCATTATCCAACTTTATTAGTATTTTCCTGACAACTAATCTTGGAAATGAACAGGTACTAATTCAATTTCAATCCGGGTTGATTGGCCTGGAAGTGAAGAAGACTCGTTCAGCAGTACATTACAGTCAAGACGAAAACATTGGTGTTAATTAATTAATCAAGGGGATTAGTTGTAACACGCCCCGTTTTGTGAGCATAAATGCGGGTGTTAATAAGGGGGATTAGTGCTAATTCTCAGTGGATCATCCATTAATCCATCCCCATGGAAAATGAGGGAAAGAGAAGGACATGTTTTGTTTTGAAGCAGCAGCATGTGGAGATCTGAGACGTGAGGAGCTGTCAATAATAGAATGGGAAAACTGAAAAAGCTTTTGTCAGAGGGACTGAGTCTCTCAGTCTGTGTGTAGGCATTGTTTTGCAGGAGTGATTTAGTAGTAGTAGTAGTAGTAGTAGGAGTTAACATAACAACAACCTGTCTCAACTGTCAACATTCAAGATGAATTGATGGACCATCTCATATCATTCATATGGATAGTCATATGCCATGGCATAGTGTTGTACCACAACACAACCATTCCTTCATCTATTTTACACTTTATTTTTTCTTTCTTATTTCTAGTCCTATAATTTTATTTTTATCTAACTCCAGTAAAGTCTAGCTAATGTTTTGTTTTAAGGAATCTATATGTAAGCAGTTTGTCAGTATGTATTACATACACTCGGAGCACGTGCTCCAGATATTTACAAGTAAACAATCATTGTAGTAGGAGTGAACAATCTAATATCCGTGGTGAACAATCTAATATATGCGGGTGAATAATCATACCATCCGGAGCACGTGCTCCGGGTGTACCTAATAAATTGCAGCAATTTGTCATTATGAATGGGCAGATAGAAAGGTTGGTTTCGGTGAATATAATTTTATTATTATGTTTGGAAAATAAAACTTTCTATATAATGAGATAGTTGAAAAGTCAGAGTTGATTTTAGGCCCTATTCTTTTATACAGTACCGCTACGGTGCGGTAAGTTGTGGTGTGGTAGAGTGCGGTAAGTTACGGTTAGTTGTGGTAAGTTCTGGTGGAAAATTAAAAAATGGGTATTGAAATCTATTAATTAAAAAAGGGATTGCGGTAAGTTGTGGTGGATTGTGGTAAGTTGTGATGAGTTGCGGTAACTTGTGGTATCGAAAAGTGCGGTACCGTATAAAAGAATGGGGCCTTACTATGGTACCTCATCAACTGTTTATTAGAAGAGCGTTTGGTAAGAATTTTATATGAAAATTTTCATGAAATAAATTTTCTTAATTAGGAAATTTTTCTTAAGTGCAAGTGGATTGTGAGTCGCCTGTAAATTGTTTTTTCATTGTCATAATGTTACCAAATATAAAGAAAAACAAGTTAACTTGACCAACCAAATACATTCTAAAATAGTCAAATTTCAATATCCCCATCTTTCCAAAAAGTTTAATATTCACCACATCCAATGCAAAATGTTTGTTATTTCTCTTGTCACATGGGGTGTCATAAAAAGAACAGTAAAGTTGGTACTATTATAGAGGTAGTAATTGACAAGAAAGTGGGGTATTAAATATGTGGAAAACTTTGTGCCCCTTAAAACAAGTTTTCTAACTTATAATGTGGAATTTGACTATGGTATTGTTAGTAGTTTCAAAGACTTGGGATTTTTCTTGTCCAAGTGTGGGGTGATCCATCTTTAGCCCTTTGCTCTTGGGTCTTAGCTTATCAAATAGGGCAAAGTGGCATGTGCATGCCATCTCTCAAACTTTGTTATATATGCAAATATATACTACCTCCGTCCCTAAATAATTATCCATTTGACTAAATTTTGACCATTGATTACTTACAAATTACAATGAGTTACGATATAAAATTAATATCATTATAATTTTTAGTACAATATCTTTCTAATGATGATAATTTCATATTGTAACTCATTGCAATTTGTGAGTAATCAACGGTCAAAGTTTAGTCAAATGGACAATTATTTAGGGAAGGAGGCAGTATGATAATTTGTTATATAAATTATTACCAGAAAATTTATAATGAAAAATATTATTTTATTAGTATGATATTGTAATTGTTAATAAAGTATTACAATGATAAATTATTAATCAAAAAGTGAATTAGAAACAATAATAGTCAATCAAGTGACAATTAATATGGAACGAAAGGAATATTTAGTCGTCCTTTGTCAGTAGAAAATATTTTAAGTGGGACCCGTAATTTTACAATTATCATTGGAAAAGAAATTTCGTGTGAAAGTAAGAAAAAGGTTTTATGGTGAAAAATGAGATTGAAAGTGTATAAATTTTCAAAATACCACCCAAACAATTATAAATAAGGATAATTTAGATATTTTAAACATTTTTTCAAGAAAATTTATAACTTTAACCAAATGCTGTAAAATATATTTCGTAAGGAAAATTTTCCCAAAAAATATACTTAGGCCGTGTTCTTCATTGCAGAAATCATACACAACCTACTGCACTCTACAACCCACCGCATTTTACCACAAATCATTACTTTTCTCTCTCCTCACCTTTCTCTCTCCTCACTTTTCTCCTCTACTTTTTACATTTTCTCTCCTCACCTACCCCACATACTAATAATCTACCACAATTTCATCACACCATTCCGCAAAATACCGCATAAAAGAGCACGGCCATAAAATTCTACTAAACACTCTCTAATTAATTGATTAATAAAGAAAGAAAGAGACAAAAAAATCCCAAGACTTTAATGAAGGAAGTGGGAAATGATATGCTTTGCTTGCTAAACCTTCCAATAGTTGGCCTAAAAAGATAGTGGAGGGATATGCTTTGCCTAATTTGTCAAGTGATACCACACTCATACCCTTTATTTTGACAACTCACACTCACACTTATACTATACAACACTTCAACAACAATTCAATTCAAGCTAGTGCAGGGCTCTAATGGTATGTTTCTTTTTAAGGGCATGGAAAGGTTGAATACAATAAATATGGCTAAATTTAGATAAAAATTGAAACAAATAAGTGTTAAAAATATAAAATGAATTGGTAAATTTGGGTTGAATTATGTAAAGTGGATATTAACCTTTGAAAAGAGTAGTTCTTAACTCTGTTCGTCAAACTTTTGAGTTTTTCTAATATTATTCTTATAAAGTGAGACAAGTTTGTACTTTTATTGTGCTTCTATCTTGGGGATGATTACCAACAAAATTTTGATATTGATGAGTAAGGGTTAAATACCAAACTATTTATAACAAACACGACATATCATCTTTATTTTTTTTATTTTTTTTTTTTGTCTTCAACATGAAGTGAACTTTTGTGGAGAGTTTGGAAAATGAAACTAATAGTCCCTTGTTTCTTATCTCACCCAATTAGTTTTTTTAGGACTTCAATCTAACTGGATGAAAAGGGGGTAAGATCATAGATTTTTCACCCGAATTTTGACATTGATTGATTTGATCAAAAATTCGGACACAATATTTTACATGTTCCTTTTGTTCGAACTTTGTTCAAACCAAACTTTATGCTTAGTCATCTCCAATGGTGAGTTTAAATTCGACTCACTATTAATATGACATGAGATGAAAATGAAATGAGGTTGTGTACGACATTCAAATGGTAAGAGTGAGACTTGACTCACGAGATTGATGGTCACGAGATAAGTTTGATCATGAGTTTATGACACTAATATTTTAATTATATTTTTTTATATCTCTCCTGATCCACCTCATTTTTTTATCAATATATTATATAACCCATTTAATTATATTATTAAGTAAGCTCTATTTACTTTTTTCATTAATATGAACCAAATTCATGCTCACCAGTCACTACTGAAAAATTAGCTAAATAAAAATATCAATTTTGATTCGCTTAGTAGGAGTCAACATATTATACCTCTTCCAATGAACCAAATTCAAACTCACTGTGTGATGCTTTTATTAGAGTTATCACCTCAAAAAAATATCCTAAAAAACGAGGTATTGAATGTCAAATTTCATTCGATAGCCAATTTATATAAACCTGAATTTTTGACAACTCTACTTTTCCTGCGAGGATAAGACATTAAAGACAAATACGAGCTAACCTTTTTTGACCATTCAAATCAAAATAGTGAAAAAGGAGCTAACAACTTAAATGTCTCCCATTGGTGAATTGGAGGGACATGGGGGACTCATAATATATATGGTAGTAGTACAAAAATTATTATGTGAACCAAATCAACTCTTATATCTATCTTTCTTTACTCTCTCTTTGATCTTCATATCAATTTGCTAAGCATGAGAGCCATACATTAAAGTGTTAGGGCCCATACCATTTATTATTTCTTCGAAATTAACTACTTGAATATGACTAATATGGTTGAAAAGAGGAGTACGGAATATAAATATCATCCCATTATTTATTAATATTTGTTGTCCTGAAAATTATGTACTCAACTGTTAAAATTATATTGTTAGAAATAATTTTTCAATTTCTTTAAAAATATTGTATTTATTTACAAATGATCAACGATAAGTATACATAAATGCCGTCATTAATGGTATGGTTCCCAAAAAATATGAAGTGGAAACATATGGAAAAAATTTCAAATTGAACTAGTTATTTCTCTAAACCAAAATCATACCTGAAAAATGATTTATATTTATTAACTTTCATTTTTATTTAATTGACATAAATGCATGTTGTAAACATTACACCCTCATCATAAACAATCTTTAAATCCCCTAATTTCATTTGACAAAAATCAACTTCACATGATTATGAACTTAATTGCATTTAGAATACATCCCCTGCTACAAATCATGAACTACAATGTCTTAATTTCATGCAAGGAGATTCAAATTAAGGACAAAGAGGTAACTAAAATTACTAAAAAAAACCCCAAGTCCCCAATAATAATTGAGAATTATTGGACATGCCTTCCTCTACAAGAATTTTCAAAAAATCATGCCCAAAAGTCAAATAATTGGACCCTTTTCTTTTATTTAAAAACATTCACCCATACTCCCTCGCTCCCTCATTCACGGAATATTTTATAAATAAATTACAATATTATATTCTTATGATAATATTTGTTGTTGCGAATTTAATCATATTACCTTTATATGATAGAACATTACATATGTCAAAAAATTAATGGTCAAAAATTTCAAAATTTGACTGACATATAGATTTAGGTGAAAATAAATTGAGAAGGAGGGAGTACCTTTAATGGCTCTGTTCTTTTGTTCACACTTTGTTCTTTCTTCATTTTTCTCCTCTATTTTTTCACACTCTTTTCCTTATCTATCACACTTTTCATAACTTTCACCATATCATGCCACGTCTTACCGCACTTTTCACAATCTCACCACACCATACCATTTCCGTATCTTACCAACCACACTAAAAACAACGTCTAAAGTATTACATTTTTACTGTAACATTTTAACCATCATACATTCATACTCTATGAGTATATTTTCAAAAAATATATTATAAGAGTGTATTTTTATGAAATAATTTTTTTATTAGAATTCTAATAAATGTATTTTCTACAATATTTAATTAAATGAAAAGTCAAGGTCAATTTAAATCACAACAAAAATAAAAAGTGACAATTATGTAAAGTAGGCAGAGTTTTGTCTTTGTTGAGAAATTTGTACAAAAGCTTTTTTATTTGTTCATAAAAAATAATATTTATTGTAAGTTATTTTTATCACAAAAATAAGAAAAAGAAAAGGAAATTAAGGGTTTGTAGGAGAAGCATAAATGCGTGGAGAGGCATCTGTTGCCTGCCTCCTCACCATCACCACTACCTCTCACCAGGGTTTGCAGATAGATAGTGAGAGAAACTAGTGAGAGAAACTAGAGAGAGAAAGTTAGACAGAGAAAGTTGGAGAGAGAGATTCTTCCGTCCGCCATAGCCAGCCATTGTTTGCTTTTGCTCGAGCGACGAATCGCATCGTTTTTGGCGTATCGTAGAAGAAGAATTTGCGATAGGAAATTTCGCGGAAGGAGCACAAGAATCTGGAAATTTATTCACGTATTTATACATGTACTAGTGGTTGTTGAACTGTGGTGTTATCTTCAATGGAGCATGATTTGATGAGATTTAGTTTCGAAAAGAACTGAACACGTTATGCTTACTCTTGCTCTTAAGTTCTTCATCGGAATCCATCGTTTGTGAGCGAATCGAGCCTTTTTCTGACTGAAGTTGATGATTGTTGGAGTACCGAGTGTTTTAATTGATTTTGAAGATCTGTGGAATCTGGAGATTGGAGTGGTAGGAGATCTGCAGGTATTGTTGAATGAAAACCCTAAGTGGTTAAGTGTTGTGTTTTTTGTTTCTGTTTCCTCCATGATTTCTCCTGCTTCTTGTTTGTGTTGTTTCGAATCGATTGGATTCGGCCGCGCTACTACGTGCTAGGGTTTTTGGTGTGGATGACATACAACTAGTGTTTTTTACTATGAGGATCTCTCGATTGAATGAATAAGAGGTGTTTGAATGAGATTCATTCATGGTGGATGCTACTGAGATTGAAACATTTGATGATGAATGTTGTTTGAGCAAATTCATCAGGTCAACTTTTGCCCTAATTTCATCCGCTGATTTGGGTGGATTTTGAATTTGTCGGTCCGCTCATCGTGTTATACAGTCTGAGTTATATGAATCAGTGTGTATAACGTGCAGCGTGAGAAAAAAGCAAATATGTGGTTGGTCTCTTCCTAGGTCAACCGTTTGTGGAGTTATTGGTACAGGGTTATGTTTAATTTGATGCCATGGTGTATTGATCTTACAACATCCTTTCTTGAGGTCATTATTAATTGATCATGATTCGCCCGGCCTGAGCTGTAAATTGCATCTACTTCGAGCGAAACAATCTGACCTACTTGGTACCATGACACCTTTCCTTTCTTACCTCCTTGAATCGCACGTAAGGTATACCATACCTTATAAAGAAAGGACTACCATATTTAACAGAGCTCTTTATGTGATGGTAAATGGCCATTCAGTTCTATATTTTATCTTGCTCGTCGATGAACGAGATGGCCTTGTGTCCGGCATTGTGGAGAAGAATACATTAATTGTCGAGGTTTATCTGGGGTATTTTGATTTGAGTAATGAACGGTCTAAGTCCAATAAATTAATGGTTGTGAAATGATATGTCTTATTAATCCTGATAAGAGCATTTGCTATGCTTTGGTTGGATCATAAGGGATTTCGGCAGGCTTCTTAGAGGGATCACAACAACCACTGTACTGCCTCTGTTCCCATTACCATAATTTGCAATATTTTCTCCTCAAGGTCCTCCCTTTTTGGACTTGAGTTAAATATCCCGTTATGTAGCATTTGAAGTAGTTGTCTTCGTTCCTTTTATTTTTTGTGGTTTTCTATTTGTGTATTTTATGTGGGTTGGGTATGTTACTAGATGTTAATAGCCGGTCGCAGTGTGGGTAGCAACTAGCAAGTATAGATGAAGCCTCCCTTGGTTCTAATGGAGCATGTTTAGTTGGTTATTGTATCGTTGTGATTATCGAAGCATTGTTAAGTCATTTTACACATCTATGGGTGAGAACTTTGCTGATGATTGGCAGTTTTCCACATATTGAATTCGTGATCGCTGTGCAGATAGAGAAGTTTCCTTAAATGGGAGAGGGTCTTCACCAACACTCATGCTGAAGACCTTCAACGTGGAACTTACAAGCCTTGTTAATTCTGATCCAGCTTGGAAGGTTCCAAAGGGAAGCAGGAGTGTGTCAAGACGAGCCAGTTGAAGAGTTGCACTGGGTTGATCGACAGAAATTCAGAGTCTTCCAGCATGCCAGTATCTGGATCCGAAAAGGTCTATCATGCTTTTATTTAAATTGAGAATCAACCTTCAATTATTGAAACACACAACTACGTTGTCTTCTGTTAATGCTAGAAGGTCTTTTATGTTCCTATTTCTTTGGGTTTCGATCTTACATTACTGAAACACTTAACTTACATTGTCTTTTGTTAATGCCTGCTTAAAGCTTCTGTTATCTTCTGTTTCACAGCGTGGGTCGTCAATGTTAGATTGTCGCTTTAGTGAGAAAGAGGTGCATGTCCCAATAAAAAAGAGGAGATTCTTAATGAGGTCTTCACCTTCACCTTCACCTTCACCTTCACCTTCACCTTCACCATCACCTTCACCATCACCATTATCGTCAACACCTGTTGTATCATCTCAATGCACTGGGGAGACTGGAAGCCATACAAAAAGTCATGACGTGTCAAACAAACATGCGGATGTGGAATGTAGCACTTCTGACATCAGTTCAACCAAGAATGTTGATGGTACTATTAGCCTCGAGGATAAGAAATCTGAAGAAGCCAACAAGGGTGTCAGTGAGGGAGAAGATTTCTCTGGTATATCCATACTTGCAGCAGCAGCCTGCAGCAGTAGCTTAGGTGCAGATTCGACTGATACAATGGATGCTTTAGGTGTTGAAGAGGGTCCAGCGCATGCTCATGAACTTCCTCCTATTTCTGAGACACACTTATCAACCAGCGGATTATCGAAGGAAGATCTTCCCAATTCAGAAAATGTATCCTGTGTAGGTTCTGAACCTGTTGAACAACTCATAACGATCCCAGACTCTGTTGATATGTCACAAAATGTGGCTTCCGGAAAAGTTGCTGAGGATACTTCATCAAAGGTGGATACTTCAACGGTATCACATGATGTTTCGTGCACCCCGGATGAAGAGAAAGCCGGGAGCAAAAAGCAATCTGCCCGAGATGATAGGTTTCATTGGGACTTAAATGTCATGATGGATGCATGGGAGGACCCTTTTGAGTCCCCGTTAGAGGAGAATGATGTTGCATCTCAAGATGCTGGGAAAAATAGTCAGGACGATAGCTTGGAGAATAAAGTTCATGATTCGGAGTCTAAACCTACGACTAGACATGCTGCACAGGACTCTGTCCTGCCTTGTGAGCTAGAGACAGTGGCTAATCAAAGTGCTGAAGAGAACAAAATGAAGATTGATGTCAACAATGGCAACTTTGTTCTCCAGCCCACTAAATTGGAGGAAGAGTCTCTTGTATCGAACTGTGACAAGAATGTGAAGACGGTGAGCATTGATTCCAAACTTTTGTTCCATAATAGAACTAGTAAACCCACTGATGGATTGGCAGATACTGCCTTGGACCCTGCAACTCATCTATCTGCATCTGGTGCTATAAATGAAGATGTCGATGTTAAGTGCTTGAATTTGAGTACTAGGGTTTCCAACTGTTTGTCAGAAAATGTGAAGAGTTCATATGCATCTGATGATACACAACGAAGTCTTGGCGTTTCTTCTTCCTCAGATGTTGGGGTGGGGGTCAAATCAGATACAACAAATCAAGGGTTTATGAAGACATCTCAGGAATTGCAGCCTGATAGAAGTGCTATTGTCGAAGATGGTGGAATTAAATCTGCTGAGTTTCTAGAGCAACCCAATGTCACTTCTAGTGGAAACAACCTATCCCGTTCGTCTAGTTGTGTCGAGGGCCCAAATTCGGCATCTACAAAGTGTGCAGCTCCGGCTCCTTTAGGTGACAAGGAGCAGGGCTTTGGTGGTATTAAATGTGAACATTTTGCATGTTCTGCTACTTCACTGTCCAAAGAAACATGTGATAAGAGTTCTAGTTGCTTTGGTGAGGCTGACGCTGCAGAAGCTCTGAATCAGGACACTGATGCGAAAGTTGAGCTTCAAAAGGGTTATGATTGTCAATATGAAGATGGAGAAGTGAGAGAGGCAACAAATGAACATTTATGGGACGGTAGTGATATTGCGGATAGAGAAGTGGAATATGTGGACTATGAGTCCGATGACATGGGACCATGCACCATTAATCCAACTGGGTACCTTGTTCCTGGGTCAACCGAAGTTGTGAAAAGAGATAGTTATGGGCCGCAGGAGACAGCTGTTGCCTCTTCTAGCATGAGCAATGTTGACAACAAGGTTGGTGGGGAGGGGGAGGCTACTGAACTTGCTGAAGATTTCGTGTCTCATGAGGGAGAAAGCAGAGTTAAGTTGCAACCTCAATGTGAGGACAAACCGAAAGAATCTGTATCAAAGGAGCTGCTTACAGGTAGGGCTAGTTCATCTGATATGGATATTGCGGTCAGTGATGATGAAGGGGAAAAGGGTAGATTGGCTACTCAAGGTAGTAGTGGATTAGTGGATTCAAAATGCGCTGAAACAAGAGTGGAGCCAAGACCATTCAGAAGGAAGAACTTGCAGTCACGAATTGAAGGTCCGGTTGGACATGATATGTCATCTAGAGAGGAGCGACTAAACAGAATAGAAAGCAGGTATCAATGCGGGTACTTATTTTCTCCTCATAGGGTTGAAGCTGTACATTTTTGTCATTCTTTTGTTTCATATGCTGGTGTCTTGCTTGACAGGTATGAGGAATCCAGCTCGATTAGACGTCGTTACTCACCCATCATGCATCAGCTGTCAAGGTTAGCGGATGATGCTAATATGGACACAGATAATGGCGGTGGTTATATTGATGCGCAAAATGATGCACCACCATATTCTCATCAGTTTCTTGCAAAAAGTCGATCAGGAGATCACAATGAAGAGGATGACTATGCTGCTGGTTTACATTCTCGCTGTCGTCCCACTGGTAGAACATTCAGCCCTGGCCGGCCTACGCAATATGGCAGGGGAAGATCCATTAGATACAACAACTCTTACTTTGAAAACAGAGGAGGTGGAAGAGGAAGATACAACAATACCGGGCCTTCCCCGGATGATAGGTTTCAATCTTCGCTGAAATACAGACGGCCTTTGTCTCGCCGGGAGAGAAGCTTGTCCCCGTTTGGAGGAGGTCGTGGGCATCCATCAAGGGGGAAATCACCATCTCAATCAAGGAGCCGGTCTCCAATCATGTGGAATCATTCCCCAAGAGGACGACCCGGGGCTGGAAGTGGTGGAGGCTCTTTTGTTAGACAACACCGGAGTAGTCGGTCTCCCAATTTCGGGTCTGAGGTGAGACTCCAGAGACTAAGGTCAACCCATCATCAACAACCCGGATTTGGGCCCGATGATGCAGGTGGTGGGTTCAGGTCTATACCTAGAAACCGCGGGTCTCCTCCTCCTCCTCCTCAAGGGCATCATTTTAGAGAGTTCAGCTACAACCAAAGGCCGGGTGGATTGGAAAGATCGCCTGGGAGAATCAGGATGAGGGGTGACAGAGCCGGAATTTATGACCCCCCGCGAAATCTAAAATACCATAGAATTTCGGAGGATTCCTCTTCTAGGGACCACCTTAGATATGATGAGGAGAGTTACGATGGGAGAAGAAAACACTATGGTCCCAACCTTCGTCCCCCTGTTAGGCATAATAATAGCTATGAAGATAGTAGTAGTATGGATGGTAGATTACAACATCAGGACATGGATGGTGGTTTTTCAATGCCAAAGGGGGTTCGGGATAGAGATGGTTCAGATTTTCGGGGTAGAGGGTTGAGGGGTGGTTTGGACAACCGCATCGGTGATCTTCCAAGGCGGTTTAGAGGAGGGGAGCACTCGTACCCGTGTGGAGAGGAACAGTATCGATCATCCTCCCAGCATCATGGTGGAAGATTTGGGAATATGGATGGTGGTGTCAACAGGGGGCGCCGATATGACTACTTCGACAATAACAGGCGGAAACAGTATGATCCGCCTAGCTTCATGAAGCGCAACAGTGAGAGTGATGGCTCGGAAAAGAGGCTGAATCACAACTTGGAGGAGAATTTCCAGGGCGGATCATCGGAGTTCTGTGGCAGGCCGATGAGGAGCTTTGATGGCCGGTTGTCGACGAGGTTGAGGGAAGAAATGGACTCCACTGGGTGTGGACAGGAGAGGAAACTCGACGACAATCCACAGTAAGAGACTCACTAAAGAGTGCTGAATTGTGTTGAGACTTGATGGTAATAATGCAATCAGAAGGAGAGGTGCTTTTTTTTCATGAGCTTCATACGTCGCAGTGGCTGTTTGATGATGCCCGTGGCTTCCCTTTGATTGTAAGTTGTTTTGCAGTTTGGCATTGTGTTTGCACTTAATGGTGCGTTTGGTAGTTTTTTGGGAAAGATTTTCCTGGGATAACTTTCCCGGGAAAGACTTTCCCTAACCACCCCCCAGGAAAATGTTTAATGAGGAAGAAGTAATACACTTTCCCATCTATTAGGGACAACCAAAAATGTTTACTGAGCATTTCATTTGGAGCATTGTGTTTGCACTTAATTATTTTTCGTGGGCACAGAGTTTTCTTATTCACAGCACATGTTACACAGGGAAAGATGACATTAGTAGCATGGGAAATTTTGGGGGAAGCTCGTTGTGGATATGTACGCCTCAGTATTCTTTGTTTATGCTTGTCGTCGTTCTATCCATGAAGCTCAATGCCTGCCTAGTGCCTAATGGACCGACCTTTGTCAGAGACTTGATGGTCTGCTCGGTCGAGTGTAATCTTCACTACCTGTTTGCTGTACAGGTCGAGTGTTTGTTTTCTGAAGGTGAGATCTTGATCCTGTTTGGTAAACAACCTATTCAATGGACCGACCTTACATTTGAAATGACGAACCCCAGACTGTCTCCAGTTAAATTAACACCATGTTTCCTTTTCCGATACCATTCTCTGTTTGCTGTATTTTCATAACTCTTGACTGAAACTGCTTCAGGTGGGGTTCTGAATTCTTGATTAGAATCCGTTGATCATCGTACACAAAGCATGATTAAGCTCAGAATTGATGTGATTAAGAATCACGATCTGATCATCAGCCCTGCATATTTATCGTTTGTTCTACGTCTGTATACTGCCCAAGCACCAGTCAATTCTGCTATTGTCAGAATGGCGACGTCAACTTTTAGCGTTCTGGGTTGGTGATAATCGAACAGAATAATGTCAAATGCGAGTTTGGTCGTGTTTTTTTTGTTGGTCCACAGATGCATGTAAAGAGAGGTGATGGATATGATGGCAACTGTAAAACGAACAATAAAATACCTTTTGTGTATGTTGCTCGGCCTGTTCTGTTCGATTTTCTTATGGGTTGTAGTGTTGTACAAGCTGTGCAATGCAAGCTGATTTTGATGGATTTAGGCCCTGTTCTTTTCTGCGGTTGGCAAACTGTGGCGCCACAACATACCGTAATTTGCCACAACCCACCGCACTTTACCACAAATCATTACTTTTCTCTCTCTTCACTTTTCTCCTCTACTTTTTACATTCTCTCTCCTCACCTACCCCACACCAATAATCCGCCACAATTACACCACAACCCGTCACAATTTGACCACACCATACTGCGTCATACCGCAAAATACCGCAGAAAAGAACAGGGAGATCACAAGTGAGCATGCTGTGTTGTTGCTTTCACTGGTTTGACGGAATGAACCAAGGTAGGGTTGACATCCGAGATATTGAGATATGATGTTGATGCTCAAAATTCGAGTATGTATGTGTGTATAAACACACACTTTTGTATATATATGTGTATGTATGAACTGCATGTATGCATGTACTTTTACATATTTTGGGGTTAAGTGTGGGCATGGATATTCCTACCGTACATGAAGGTCGCCATTAAAAGAGCATTCAAAGGAAATATTAAGAAATTTGTAACGGTATAGTTTTCAAAAAATGTGTGCTTGTGTTTCTTTAAGATTATGGAATGGGTTTGAGATTTTGGGAACAGATAACAACAAACGTACAATCAAAATTTGAGTATAGAAAAATAGTCGTTTTATGGTTCTACATTGATAGATCTTACAAATAATTGCATGTTGCTATCTAGATAATAATAATAATAATAATAATAATAATAATAATAATAATAATAATAATAATGACATGTTATTATGCATGAAATAATGTCTACATTTAACTCCTTATTAATTAGTAGTGGAATCATAAAATAACTCAATATTTTCAATTCAATCATTGCATTTACAATGTTAGATGAAATATAATATTAGAGAGTTGGTTTAATAAATTAAATTAAATGATATCTAGCCAAGAGGCCAATGATTGAGAATTTATTGGATTAGAGATGTTCATGTGCCCTTGTAGAGGCAAATTTTGAACTATAAATGGCATACCTACAAAACCAAGGGAACAATAAAAAAATATGAAAATGTCCAAGAAGTTGAGCAATCGGAGTTTTTTTTAAAAGTATTTTTTTAATAGCAATAAGCAATTGGAGTTGTTGACTTGTATAAAACAAGGGGAAAGAGAAGTTATTAACGATCTATCATTATTATGTGAATGATATGATCTAAATTTATGTTCATTTTAACTTTCAAAATAGGTACACTGAAAGAATATTGAATTTTAAATTGAATCAATTTCGACTTCTTCTACTTTTTTACGAATTTCAGAATTGACCCTGAGCTAGGTCCACTCACCACCAGCCTGGCTCCGCCCTTCGATTATGACACCCAAAATAACGAGACCATGGATTTGTTATGACTAGGGTTGTGCATGATAAACCAGAAATGAAAATTTGATCCCTACAACAGTCCCTTCCAAAACACAAAGACCATACCCATACTTGGATGTCCAATATCCGGACCTGGTCAAAAACTTACTACTCGAACCCTGATCGATAAGAAATTTGGACACTGAGATCATAACAAGACCCGAACGTGGATGTCCGGTATCCGAATTGTATGTAAAGACAAGGTCATACTTTTAATGTTGGAATAACTGAAAATCGTCTGATTGTTTGGTGTCTGGATTGTCTGATGACCAAATAGTATATAAAGGTAATTAAAATCCAACCCATGTTCATTCACAAATAGTGTCCACACATTATCTGAACTAACCGGACCCGAATTTTTCCTCCAAATTACGGACAACTTGAACCCAGACTTTCTCACCCGAAACCAACCCGATATTAAACTAGACAACAACCAATTCTTCAATACGACCGAACTTTTGGTGGCCATACCCAATTTTCTTGGATAAGACGAAATCAATTATCAAACCGGTCAAAATTTTAGGAACCCTGGTACCCTACATATGACACTTCCAAGCAATTTTACATATGACACTTCCAAGGAATTTTATTTATTTATTTTTCTTGGTAGTTTTTTGAACCTAGAAAAGCTTAGGGTCAAAACTCAAAAATCAAAATGATCAAAGGGAAAAAAAGTTGGTACAGGACGTTGATAGTGCGAATAAATAAATAGATACGTCTCCCCTCTTCTGCAAATTCACTAACCCCTACTCTGGAAATTATAGAGAGAGAGAGAGCGACTTTTCTAGAGAGAGAGAGAGCATCTTCTCATCCCTTTGCCGTATCGGAGAAGTTGTGGTAGGAAATTGCGTGGAAGATTGAATTTTAATTTATGTCGGTTGAATTTCCCTCTTCAGATGATTTAAGTCTCTACTTCATCGATTCGATTCGATTCGATTCGGAGATTGATGATGTGCAAGGGATTTGGAGATTGTGTTACTTCAATTATTTAACTCTCTACTTAATCGATTCGATTTGATTCGTCTGCTTTGTGTGGATTAGGGTTCATGAATTCGAGATTTTCGCTAGTTTGATCGGTTGATATATAGAGTGAATTTGCGACTGGATAGTTAGTTTTCCGTGAAAGTTGTTGCGAATTTGGAACAATCGGTGTAGGAGATCTCTCGGTACTGGAAACCTAATTAAAGAGGTGAAGTGTTCTGATTTACTTTCTGTTATGTTGATTGATTGATTGATTTCTACTCTGCTACTTGTTTGTTGTTTCGATTCGATTTGGATTCCGCCGCTGTGTGCATGACTGCCTAGGGTTTTGGAAGCAAGTGGTGGAAGAAAGTTTAGTAGTGTGTTTTACTACGAAGATCTGTAGAATCGACGATTAATTAGAGATTTCCGATCCAAGAGAACGTATCTTCGAATCCATGGTTACCGGTTGCTATGATTGAAGATGGAGGTTTTGTACTTTGTAGATACCTTAGTCAACGTTGTTCCTAACTTTCTTGGCAGATTTATTGAGGGAAATTATGGGTTTGTAGAGGGCTTTTATGATTCAGTTATGGCATTAGTATATAACGTACTCCGTGGGGAAATTATTAGGTCAACTAATTCCAGTAGGTTCGTCTGCACTCACGCTATTTTGTGGAGCGTATTGATTGGTATTCAGATTTTTTTGATGCCATTGGATATCACCAATGTTGATTTCCTGGGTATTTTGATCTTGCTCTGCCCCATGAACCTGCTGATTTATGCGTTTTCTTCAAGTGAATGAGTCTAATCTGTGTACTGTACTGCCTTTCATTGATGATAAACGGTCATCGAGTTCTATATCTTGCTCGGTAGCGATCAAGTTGCCTTCTTTCCTGGAGATTATCGGGAAGAACCCATCAATTATTATGGTTCATTAGCCAGATCATGTTTTGGTTTGAGTTAAGAATATTCTGAGCCTGATAATTTGATGATGTTTACTGTAATGCTTCAGTCGGATCTATTGGATCTATTGGGTTATGACTTATGAGATACGACAGGCTTCTCTGAGGGATGACAACCAGTATTTTCTCCTCAAGTTATTTTGAGACTTGAGATGTAAATGTTCTCCTGGCGGTTCTTGGAGTGATCGTCATTGATTTTTATAGGTTTTGTGGTATGGTGTTCAAGAAATTTAGAAAAGCGAGGTTGGAAGTTGGGGGTTTTATTTTTGTATTTGATGCGGGTTGGGTGTCTTACAAGATTCTAGTAGAGCCCAGCTAGTGTGGAGTTTGTTTTCTTTATTTCATGAAGTATAAGTATTACTGTGTATGTTCTGAAACTTTTGATTTTGTTGGTTGTTGTGCTGTCTTGATTATTGAACCATTGTCAAGTCTGTTGCATGGGTGACAATTTTGCTGATGATGGTTTTCTCAAGTGCTGATACATGATTGCTGGGCTTGCAGAAAAGCTTCTCTGAATGGGAGAGGGTCTTGATTAACACTTATGCTTAGACCCTTTAGCTTGGAACTTACAAGCCTAGTTACTTCTGATCCAACTTGGAAGGTTCCAAAGGGTAGCAGGAGTGCGTCAAGACGAGCCAAGAAAACAATTCGCGAAGGCTTAAAGGATTGTACAGAGCTGATCAACCGAACCTCAGTGTCTTGCAACATGCCGGTATCTGGATCTGAGAAGGTCTTTTATGTTCCTATTTGTTGGGGATTCAATCTTGCATTACTTTTCACACTTATCTAGGTTGTCTTTTGCTAACGCCTGCTTAAAGCTTCTGTTATTTTCTGTTTCACAGCGTGGGTCGCCAATGTTAGATTGTCGCTTTAATGAGAAAGAGGTGCATGTCCCAATAAAAAAGAGGAGATTCTTATTGATGTCCTCCCCTTCACCGTCACCCTCAGCACCTGTTGCATCATCTCAGTGCACTGAGGAGACTGCAGGCCATACAAAAGGTCATGACGTGTCAAATAAACATGCAGATCTGGAGTGTAGCACTTCTGACATCAGTTCAACCAAGAATGTTGATAATGTTGATTGTATTACTAGCCTCGAGGATAAGAAATCTGAAGAAGCCAACAAGGGTTTTAGTGAGGGGGAAGATTTCTCTGGTATATCCATACTTGCGGCAGCAGCCTGCAGCAGTAGCTTAGGTGCAGATTCCACTGATGCAAAGGATGGTTTAGGTTTTGAAGAGGCTCCAGCTCCAGCTCCAGCTCAGGCTCATGAACTTCCTCCTATTTCTGAGACACACTTGTCAACCAGCAGATTATCGAATGAAGATCTTCCCAATTCTGAAAATTTATCTGGTGTAGGTTCTGAACCTATTGAACAACTCATAACAATCCCAACTACTGTTGATATATCACAAAATGTGGCTTCCGGAAAAGGTGCGGAGGATACTTCATCGAAGGTGGATACTTCAACGGTATCACATGATATTTTGCGTACTCCGGATGAAGAGAAAGTAGGGAGCAAAAAGCAATCTGCCCGGGACGATAGGTTTCATTGGGACTTAAATGTCGTGATGGATGCATGGGAGGACCCTTTCGAGTCCCCAATGGAAGAGAATGATGTCGCATCTCGAGATGCTGGGAAAAATAACCACGATGATAGCTTGGAGAATAAAGTTCATGATTTGGAGTCTAAACTTACGACTAGACATGCAGCGCAGGACTCTGTCCTACCTGGTGAGCTAGAGATATTGGTTAATCAAATTGCAGAAGAGAACAATATGAAGATCGCTATCAACAATTGCAACTACGTTCCCCAGCCCACTAAATTGGATGAAGAGTCTCTTATATCAAACTGTGACAAGAATGTGGAGATGGTGAGCAATGATTCCCAACTTTTGTGCCATAATAGAATAAGTAAGCCCACTTACGGATTGGTGGATACTGCCTTGGACCCTGCAACTGATCTGTCTTCATCTGGTACTATAAATGAAGATGTTGATGTTAGGTGCTTGAATTTGAGTACTACTGGTTTCAACTCTTTGTTAGGAAACGTTAAGAGTTCATGTGCATCTGATGTTACACAACGAAGTCTTTGTGTTTCTTCTTCCTCAGATATTGGGGTGGGGGTCAAATCAGATACAACAATTCAAGGGTTTATGAAAACATCTCAGGATAGAAGTGCTATTGCAGAAGATGGTGGAATTAAATCTGCTGAGTTTCTAGAGCAACCCAATGTCACCTCTAGCGGAAACGTCGCATCCCATTCTTCTGGCTGTGTTGAGGGCCCAAGTTCTGCGTCTACAAAGTGTGCAGCTCCGGCTCCTTTATGTGCCAAGGAGCAAGACTTTGGTGGTAATACAGGTGGAAAATTTGCATGTTCTGATACTTCTTCACTGTCCAAAGAAACATGTGGTAAGAGTTCTAGTTGCCTTGGTGAGGCTGATGCTGCAGAAGCTCTAATTAATCAGGACAATGATGCAAAAATCGGGCTTCGAAAGGGTTATGATTGTCAATATGAAGATGGAGAAGTGAGAGAAGCAACAAATGAACATCTGTGGGACAGTAGTGATATTGTGGATAGAGAAGTCGAATATGTGGACTATGAGTCCGATGACATGGGACCATGCACCATTAATCCGACCGGGTACCTTGTTTCTGGGTCAAGCGAAGTTGTCAAAATAGATAACTATGGACCGCAGGAGACAGCTGTTGTCTCTTCTAGTGTTAGCAATGTCGACAATGAGGTTGGTGGGCAGGGGGAGCCTGCTGAACTTGTAGAAGATTACGTGTCTCGTGAGGGAGAGAGCAAAGTTAAGTTACATCCTCAATGTGAGAACAAACCAAAAGAATCTGTATCGAAGGAGCTGCTTACTGGTAGGAGTAGTTCATCTGATATGGATATTGCGGTCAGTGATGATGAAGGGGAAAAGGGTAGATTGGCTACTCATGCTAGTGGTGGATTAGTGGATGACAAATGTAATGAAACAAGAGCTGAATCAAAACCATTCAGAAGGAAGAACTTGCAGTCACGAATTGAAGGTCCGGTTGGAAATGATATGTCATCTAGAGAGGAACGGCTAAACAGAATGGAAAGCAGGTATCAATATTAACACCGGACATTAATTTTCTCTTCATAGGGTTAAAGCTGTATAGTACATTTTGTTTGTTGTTCTTTTGTTTCATATATTGGTGTCTTGCTTGACAGATATGAGGAATCCAGCTCGATAAGATCTTTCGATAGACCTCGATACTACTTTCAGAATCAAGGTAGAGGGCGACAAGGTGACAGTTGGGACAGTTTTCCAGATAATCGTAGGGGTATTAGGCGCCGTTACCCACCCATCATGCATCGGCTTTCAAGGTTAGATGAGGATGCTAATATGGACACAGATAATGGTGGTTATATGGATGTGCAAAGTGATGCACCACCATATTCACATCAGCTTCTTTCAAAAAGTCGATCAGGAGATCACAACGAAGAAGATGATACTGGTTTACATTCTCGCCGTCATCCAACTGGCAGAACATTCAGCCCGGGCCGGCCTTCACCATATGGCAGGGGAAGATCCATTAGATTCAACAACTCTTACCTCGAAAACCGAGGAGGTGGACGAGGAAGATACAACAATAGCGGGCCTTCACCAGATGATAGGTTTCAATCTTCGTTGAAGTACAGACGACCTTTGTCTTTCAGGGAGAGAAGCTTGTCTCCTTTTGGAAATGGTCGTGGGCATCCATCCAGGGGAAAATCACCATCTCAACCAAGAAGCCGGTCTCCAATCATGTGGAATCATTCCCCAAGAGGAAGATCCGGGGCTGGAAGTGGTGGGAACTCTTTTGTTAGACAACACCGGAGTAGTCGGTCTCCCAATTTTGGGTCTGAGGTGAGAATGCAGAGACTAAGGTCAACCCATCATCAACAACCCGAATTTGGTCCCGATGATGCAGGTGGCGGGTTCAGGTCTATACCTAGAAACCGCAGCTCTCCTCCACCTCATCATTTTAGAGAGTTCAGCTACAACCAAAGGCCGGGTGGATTTGAAAGGTCACCTGGGAGAATTAGGATGAGGGGCGATAGGGCTGGCATTTATGATCCCCCGAGAAATCTAAAGTACCATAGAATTTCGGAAGAGAGGGACCACATTAGATACGATGAGGAGAGTTTCGATGGGAGAAGAAAACACTATGGTCCCACCCTTCGTCCTCCTGTTAGGCACAATAATAGCTATGAAGATAGTAGTAGCATGGATGGTAGATTACATCATCAGGACATGGATGACAGTTTCTCAATGCCAAAGGGGGTTCGGGATAGAGATGGTTCAGATTTTCCCGGTAGAGGGTTGAGGGGTAGTATGGACAACCGCATCGGTGATCTTCCGAGGCGGTTTAGAGGGGATCATTCGTACCCGCGTGAACAAGATGGTGGTGGTAAATTCAATTCCGGTCCAAAACAGTTTGGGGTTGGTGGAGAGGACCAGTATCGATCATCTTCGCAGCACGGTGGAAGATTTGGGAATATGGATAGTGGGGTCAACAGGGGGCGCCGATATGACTACTTCGATAACAACAGGAGGAAACAGTATGATCCGCCTAGCTTTATGAAGCGCAACAGTGAGAGTGATGGCTCGGAAAAGAGGCTGAATCACAACTTAGATGAGAATTTCCAGGGTGGATCGTCAGAGTTCTGTGGCAGGCCGATGAGGAGCTTTGACGGCCGGTTGTCGACAAGGTTGAGGGAAGAAATGGACTCAGCCGGGTGTGGACAGGAGAGGAAACTCGACGAGAATCCACAGTAAGAGACTCGCTAAAGAGTGCTGAATTGTGTGTTGACAGTAAAATAATGCCGTCAGATGGAGAAGGAAAAATGCTTTTGTCATGAGCTTCACACATCGCGGTGCCTTGATGATGATGCATGTGGCTTCCCTTAGATTGTAAGTTTCTTTGCATTTGGTGCGTTTGGTAGTTTTTTGGGAAAGATTTTCCTTCGAACGCACTGTTTTCTTGTTTACAGCACATGTTACACAGGGAATGATGACAGTAGTAGGATTGGATCAATGAGTAATTTTGGGGGAAGCTCGTTGTTGATAAGTGTGTCTCAATGTTATTTGTTTGTGCTTGTCGTTGTTCTATCCATGAAGTAACAATGCGGAGAAATGAAGCTCAATGCATGCCCTAATGGACCGGCCTTTGTCAGACACTTCATGGTCTGCTCAGTTGAGTGTAATCTTCACTACCTGTTTGCTGTACAGGTCTGAGTGTTTGTTTTCTGAAGGTGAGATCTTGGCACTATTTGGTAAACAACTTATTCAATGGACTGACCTTGATTTGAAATGACGAACCCCAATCTGTCTCCATTCTCCGGTTAACATCGCTTTTCATTTTCTCATATCGATCTCCTTTTGCTGTGGTTTCATAACTCTGACAGAAATTGCTTCCGGTGGGTATAGCCTGAGGGCTCACTTATCCTTTGATCATCGTACACAAATCATGATGAAGCTCAGAATTGATGTGACTAAGAATCAAGATCTGATCAGCAATCATCAGCTCTGCATGTTCTTCGTTTGTTTGTTCTACATATTTGTACCTAAGCACCTGTCGATTCTGCTTTGGGAATGGGTTTTGTTCAGAATGGCGACATAACTTATAGCATTCTGGGTTTGATGATAATTGAGCAAAATAATGAGAAATGCAAGTTTCGCCGTGTTTCTTTTTGGCCCCAAATGCACACAGGGAAATGATGGATGATGATGACTGTAAAACAAAGGGGTAAAACAACTTTGTATATGGTACTCTGGTTGAAGTCTGCTGTACTGTTCGATTTTCTTATGAGTTGTACAAAGCTGCAGGCTTGATTCTGATGGGATAAAAGATCAGAAGAGATCATGCTTTCGGACCCGAAAAATTGGGTATGGGCACAACAATTTTGCCCAAATTTAAAAATCGATCAACCAGTCATTGTCCCGGTTAAAAACCGGGTCGGGTCCAGGTAAGGACAATCGGGTTTGGGTTGTCCGGATCCGGTTTTTGAGCGAACTTGGTTTGATTTTTATTTACCTTTATGTACAATTTGGACATTGGACAATTGACAATTCGGATATAGGACAATCAGACAATGTTTGGTCGTCGCAACATGAAAAATATGAACTTGTCTTAATATATGATTTAGACATTTGGGTATGGACTTAGTGTCCGAATTGCTCATCTGGATATTGGACAATCAGACAATGTTCGGTTGTCGCAACATGAAAAATATGAACTTGTCTTAATAAATGATTTAGACATTTGGGTATGGACTTAGTGTCCGAATTGCTCATCTGGATATTGGACAATCAGACAATGTTTGGTCGTCGCACCATGAAAAATATGAACTTGTCTTAATAAATGATTTAGACATTTGGGTATGGACTTAGTGTCCGAATTGCTCATTTGGATATTGGACAATCAGACAATGTTCGGTTGTCGCAACATGAAAAATATGAACTTGTCCTAATATACAATTCAGACATTTGTGTATGGACTTGGTATCTGAATTGCTTATCATACAGTATTCTAGCAATAGATTTTTCGCCGAAGGACCGATTTGAGGGAAGATAGAATTTCGTTGGACCTGAATTTTTGCCAAGCCTAAAAACAAGATGCATGTGTAGATTTTATCGTGATGGCTTATGCCAAGCAGTACTTTCGTTTGTCTACAAAAGTACCAGGGCAATTGGAACTTGTCCATGCATGCATGCATATATTTATCTTCAAGATTTTTCTGTACGTTTTTTTGTACGATGGGGAACACAATTGTAAAAACTTGTAATTTTATTGTGATATGCGCGGTACGGATGATCTTTATTTAGACTTTTGTAAATGATTAATGCATGTAGACGTAGGAATTTTCTAATAATAAATAATAAATATGTGGTTGAGCTCAGGTAAGGAGTTAATTACATTTACCCTACCTGACATATGCGGTAATAATTTATGCACACCCGACATTTGGGAAATAATTTTCACCCTACCTGACATTTAGTGAAAGTGATTTTTAGTGTTAGAATCCGGTAACTTGTTATCGGAAATGGAAAAATACAATAATACCTCTATATCACTATGTGAAATTACGATGCTGCCCTTTAATTTGAAAAGGAAAAGACTATGTTGGAGAGTAGAAGACAGATATTATGGTTTGGGAGGGGTTATGTTTTCATTTTCTATATGGGAGGGGGGGGCCGGGGAGAGGAATCAGAAGAATCAGTAGAGTGGTTGGGTTTTAAAATGCTATAACAATTAATACTAAGGGTACAAAAGTCATTTCACATTTAATTGAAAGTCAAAGGAAATAATAACAAGGGTATAAAGGTCACTTCATATTTATTTTTTTTACAATACACCGGAAAAGTCAATAAAAAATCAATTATAACATACCTGAGGTGCTTTAAATTTATGACCACTTAAATGTTAGGTAGGGTGAAAATTATTTCTAAAATGTCGAGTGTGCAAAAATTATTACCACATAAGTCAAATAGGGTAAATGTAATTAACTCTCAGGTAAGGGTATTGTTATCATTCACAAATTAATTATAATATTATTTTATTAGTCTGACATGTGGATATTAATAATTGATTCTTGAAAACTAGTGTATTGAGGCTCTGTTTTTTGAATTGGTAACTCTTTCCAATCCAATCCAATCTAAACCTTACACAATTCCCCAAAAGAATCATCTTTAAAAATACAATTCCCCAAAAAAGCATCATAACTTATCCAATCCAATCCATCCAAACCTCATTTCATCCAATTCAAAGAACAGGGCCTAAGATTAGGAAAATTAATTTACAAACACCTTAAAGTACTTTACGAGTTTGGATTGTAGCAAGTGGTACTTTGAATTCGTATCACAATGCACCAAAATGCAAAAGCACTGGATTTCAATGCATCACCACCGAGTTGGGTAAAACCAACTCAGTGGATTCTCTACATGGTGCCACCACTGAGTTATTGTAATACAACTATCACAAATTTTGGTGAACCGAGATCCAATAACAGATTTTTGAGTTTACTGTAATTCAATTATTATAAAGTTTGGTCTACTGGAATCTAATAACAAATGTGTCATGTGGAGAATTCATCCAATTCGGTGGGGGTGCACTAAAATCCAGCGCTTTACATTTTGGTATACTATAATATACAAATTTAAAGTATAATTTGTCATAATTCAAACCCTTAAAATAAAGTTCACTTCGATCCAATTTTCTATAAATTTAACGAGACATATAAATATGGAATGATAACCAACGGTTGGTGGTAGATCATATTGCATGAATTGGTGGTCATTATCCCAAGAGTTGAATAAGGTGTATAAAAGGTGACATGAATGCAAAAGGCTTACCTAAGTTTGATATGGTTAATATCTTGCAACGGCCAAGTATAAGGAGATTTTGCTTTCTCAATACACTTTTTCTTAGTTTAGGAGGTTACTAATTAAGTTTAAAGTAATACTACCTCCGTCCCTAAATGAGTGTCAATTTGACTAATTTTTTACCATTAATTACTCATAAATTATAATGAGTTATAATATAAAATTAACATCATCGGATTTTTCAGTGAAATATCTTTCTAAAGGTGGTAATTTCATATTGTAACTCATTATAATATGTGAGTAATCAACAGTCAAAATTTAGTCAGATTGACATTCATTTAGGGACGGAGGTAGTATGAATTTAGTGACTAATGGTATTAAAGTTATTTACATGCTTGTACACAACAATAATAATAACAAACTATTAGGAGAATATATTTGACTATGGTTTAGGGATCTATATATAGGCAGCTTTTATGGCAGTAACTAAAGTTCATGCAAAAATTGATTCTTGCAGACTCACAAAAAGCTTTTGTAAAACCACTTTGAAAATTAGAGTTAACATTAAAAGAAATCTAATTTGAAAACATTTGAAAAACTGAAAAAAAGAACAAAAAATCAAGAAGGTCGTGAAAGTAAATGTATGCATACCTCTGCGCTTCAAGCAGTTGAGGAAGAGCAAAATATATCTGAATACACAATCAAATAGAACACAGTACAAGCCAACAAGCCAAAGTAAAACACATTACACACGATCAAATATACACGTACTTCTATTCATTTATGTAAATTTTATACATACATGTATTTCCCTTCACTGTTATTTCATTCTTGACAAGCAATACTCACCCATTAAAATGGTTTAACATTGAAGAAGAAAGAAATATCCCAGATGAATACAATGGGGCAATAAATTGGCATATTCTAGCTAAGGTTTTAAAGTATATAGAACTTTCCGATCACAAATTTTCTACGTACATTAATTATATTAATCAAATTAAATTGGTGATATTATGGATAGAAAAATGTCAAATAAGCTTTAAATAACTTAACCTACTCGTATTAATTAATTAAAATACATAAAATATGATTTATTTTCTGTATTGTCTATTTTTAAACCAAAGGCTGTTACAATAAAAGAGAAATATAAATGAAATAATTGATAATATTATCAATAGAAAAATGTCAAATAAGCTTTAAATAACTTAACCTACTCATATTAATTAATTAAAATACATAAAATATGATTTATTTTCTGTATTGTCTATTTTTAAACCAAAGGGTGTTACAATAAGAGAGAAATACAATGAAATATTTCTTTTGTTTTGTTTTTTATGGGTGTTGCTATCAACTCAAAGAAATTAGGGACCACGAGTATGTGGTGCTTTTCATTAATCCTCCATTCTTGGAGCCCACCAATGTTGGAAAATTCTCTTTTTAATTAATATTATTTGCAATTTTGATCTAAATAGCCACCAGAAAAAATTGTAATTAATTATGACATAAATTATAGTCCTCCTCCACGTACACATGGTCCAACAAAAAAGACTTAACTAGACTTCTTTTTTCTTTAATTTGAGGGCCTCCACAAAGTTACACACTTACAACCAATCAAATATATATGTTCTCCAATTAAAATTAACTTTTGTATTCATACAATGTTAAAAAAAAATTGCATGCTCCTTCAACATATATATATATATATATATATATATATATATATATATATATATATAATATCGTCGTATTTATCATGTATTCATTTTCAGTATTCAGCGAGCTTTCAACTCCAGATTATATACAGGTAAGGCTCTTTTATGATTCTTCCACACTATCTTAATCGAGCAATCCATATATTTGGAGGGTCTTGCCATGCTCAGTGCGTTTTTCGGACTTTGTAAATGAGCGATTCAACAATTCACTTGTCTAACCATCTTCCATTTAACTTAATCCTTCATTCCCTAATCCCTATAGTTTCAACGAGTAGGGTGAAGTTCAGTCAATTAAGGTTGAGTAAGTTTGAATAAACACTAGTAGTTTTTGGTTATTTTTATGGAAAGTTACGTAATGTGTAATTAATTTTATTTTACGTACTTCATGGAATTTATAATTTTTTTATGTAGCACGTTTCATGTTATATATTGTTAATTATTAGCATATTTTTATTTTGTGAACGTTTTGCTAAATATCTAGAAAAATTAAATCTAAGTTTCTATATATTTTCCTTGTTCTTTTAGCTTTTGAAATACAATCCACAAAAATTTAACATTATGTAAATTTGCATTGAAATTGATAAAATATTAATTTCAGATAAGTTTAGGTAAAAATAAGTCAAATTAGGTAAGATCGAATAAAGTTGAATATATTGAGAATATAGATAGTTTAACCAAGCAAAGAAAAGACCTTTTGTACCAAATTAATTGCATGCTCTCCCTACTCCGTGTTTTTTATATTATAATTTTATTTATCTCCTTTTATCTCTTCATCTCTTTATTTAATTATAATAATATTTTAGGATTAGGATTTTCATGCACTACAATCCTCCTTTACACCCCCTTTTCCTTTTGACATTAACATGCATTTCCTTTAGCTTTTACTTGCTTTTTATGCAACAAAAGTCTTCAACCTCAGGCTTATTTCTACAAAATTTAGTGTCTTTTTTTCTAAAAGAAATCTTTTCTTTTCATTTACAAGTGTACTTTTGATAAGGTTAGGCAACCATCTACATTATCTATATTTATACTATCATGCTTGCATAGGTTTTTGTACAATTTGTAGAAGACCCTCTCAATAAAATAAGTAGGTTATACATATTCATCTTAGTTACTTTTCTTTCTATGTGCTTATAAATACATACATGCATGTATACATGCATATGTACATATACGGGGTGCATCCCGTGAGCAATAATTTTTCGTGAAAAGGTGAGAAATAACACGGGACATGGGAATTTTAAAGGTGTGAATATGGTCCTGTGTGGACATTCTATGTAATATGTGGACATGACATACAAAACCATGTCTACAACGTTGAAATTCCTTTGAAATTCCCATGTCCATAGTGCATGTTATTTCTCGCATTCTCACAGGAATTTATTTCTCATAGGATCCATATCCATATATAAGGATAATTGCATATATGTTGAAAGAATAATTGCAAGAGATAAAATTGAGTCAAGACTCAAGATAGACATAAATATATGTCGGTGAATATGATTAGCAAAAGGTTTATATTAACATTAAAATCAATTTATGGTAAATTATATTGTACATACGGAAAGACAAAATTGAAAAAAAAAATGGTATGCATATTAATGTTATTATGCCAAATAGCTTTTGACCAATTATTAGAAGACACATCAACATGTATATATGTGAACGAGGGGAGGTTCACAATCAATGAAAAGTCACAATTATTATTGTTTTTATTAGCCAAATATAATGCCAATGGCTTTATATCCTAACTTCTTTTGATGTTTGTGTTACATGTTTGTATCACGGGTGTGATGAGATTGCAATCATATATATTTATGTTGCATTTATATTATTTAACCTTTTTTTCATGTTTATATTGAGAGAATAGAAAATGCCATGTAATGATCCCAAAAAAAAAAAAAAGAAAAGAAGAAAAGGTTGATAAAGACAAATGAGGCACAACAAAGAATGCTTAAAATAAAGAAAACAATCATCAACTTATTGAATAAGATCATTGTATGTGTTGTTATCTATCAATAAATGTTCAAAATAAATAAATACACAATAAATATTGTAAATTAAATATCATAGTAAGATCATTGTATTGATTAGAGAACTCAAGAGTAAATAATAACATACATTTTTTTATAAAAAAAATAGCATGCACATACTTCATAAATTCAGGGATTTGTGATGGACTTATGCTCTAGTCTTTTGTATATCATAACGTCAAATCTTTTAAAAAAATTATAGGTAACAAATTGATCAGTGGCGAATCTAGACTTTTAAATTAGAGGTGTTTAACATAATATTATATTAATTTGATAAACATATATTGATTTGATAAATATATGGTCAATTTTTTTATCAAAAATTATATTAAAATTTACAATTTTTTGGAGGTTAATGGTGGCCATGGCCACCCTCACCTCCCATGTGGATCCGCTAGTGTAACAAACTCCAAATTACAAAATGTCAACCGTAAACCTTTAAATCTAAATGCAACAAAATGCTCAAAACGACTACAAAATACTAAATATTACATAAAAATGCAAAAAATATACATTTTTTTTACAAATATAAATCCAAAATGGAGACCGACTTACTGGTGTTTTAATCATTAACCAAGAAAACCCTAGATATATCAAATCAACTCGTATAGAATCAAAGCTAAATTTGTGAAAAAAAAAACCAACATATTAGCTAGATTTACATAAAATTAACTAAAAAGCTACATTTTGCTCTATTTCTAATTAATCTTTCGTCCATTATCATATTTTTTCTTCCTCTCAATCATAGCGTGAGAACTAATAAAACAAGCAATAGCAAATCAATAATTGGAGTTTATATTGTGATCATTTTGTAGTGTGAAAAGTGTGACTTCTTGTCTACGAATAACATTCCCTTGATTGAGGAGGCTTGTCCATAAATAATTTTTATCCCCTATTTATCAATAACATTTTGATTGAGGGGCACTTTTATTTTTACGAATGAATAAATTTGGGGCTTGAGCTTGATAATTATATTAAAAAAATTATTGTGTGAAGCATTTTAAAAGTATATATACTCAAGAATGTATGATTACTATTAATACGTCAATCGTTATTTATATAAATTGCAATTTGTTTGCATGCATCTTATTTTTGATGAATTACCATCCAATATTATCTTAAACATATAATATCCGTAAAAGAAACCAAATGACAACCCTTAAACATATAATATCTTTTTTAAGCTTATATTCCGACAACATCGAGTTTGGACCATAGACACAAGAAAAATATCAAATTCATTTTTTAAACACTCCACACATTCCTTCCCGGGCCTCGAGCATTACTAAGACTGCTTCAAGGATCGACGATTGACCCGATAAATCACGTGGGGTACTTTATGAGTGTGCTTCATCCTCTCACATGCATGTTATACTGCCTAGGAAAAATTGGCCTGGTGGTTATACAATCCAAGACTATCCCGAACCAGGTACGTTTACCGTGAAATACTTCTCAAGTGATGAACGTCTTAAAAAAAGACATATTTGGGTAATATAAATAGTCATCTAATCAATCCTCTTAAGCCATAGTTTTACCATATTCGAGTCATTACACATTCCAGTGGTGGAGCCATATATAGTACAAACGTTGGGGTCCATGGACCCCAATGAAAAAAAAATTATATTATATATATTAATAAGTAAAAGAATATATATATACACACATTAATTTGTACCCCATAAAAATTATTTTTGATAGTTCTTCTCTATAATTATTATCTTGATTAATCTTACTTTTGTCATAGGTATCTAACTATTAATTGGAGATAAGATATATTAAGATATAATAATTCATGGTTTATCTACTAAATTTACAAATAATATGTTGATTTAATTGTGAATTTTTTAATAAATTATTCAAATTCTTTTACTACTATGAATATCAACTCAATCTAAGCCAAAGATGAAATTACGTATATTAAATAATTTTTTGTTCCAGAAAACCATACGAAAGCTACCTTCAACTAATAAAAGCAGTTTGCATATATATATATATATATATATATATATATATATATATATATATATATATATATATATTACAGAAAAAAATATATCTACCTTGTAATATAAGTCAGACTTCATAGAGAAAATATTCTGGATCCACCATTGACGTACTCACATACACTCTTCCACCAATGCATAGTTTCAGACAGAAAAAATCGTGAACAATACCCAATTTTATTCGGGTCGGACTAAAATGGGGACCATTTTTTATATGATAGTGTTACGGGTCTTATACCATTGCAAGGTATGGGACTTGTCCCACATCGGTAGAATGGGATATCGGTGTGGGGTTTATAGATCAAATGGGCTCTCTCTCCTGTCAGACTAGTCTTTTGGGATGAGCTCTCCTGTTTGATCTGTAACAGATAGCCCTAGTAAGAATAATGAGAAAAGAGGTACATGATATGATTATAAATGATGATGATATGAAGAAGTAGAAGAAGTGCAGATGATGATCAGAAACAGATGGTCTGCTTCTGCTTCTGCCATGCTTATAATACAATGTACTGTTTTTTTTTTTTTTTTTTTTTTTGTTTCTGGGGCTAAAACATTGTAGCTGTAGGGCAATGTCATGGGGTTATGTTATGGGGTGGTCCAAATAAAATTACCCCCCAAAATTACACCCTGCCCTAATTTCCTCACACTTTAGGACCACCCTACATTTCATGCAACCCCAAAAAACAACCAAAAATAACAAGTTTTTTCTCTCTTTTTTTTTTCTTTGTCCTATTAAAATGGCCAATAATTTTCACCCTAACCTGTTTTGTACAGCAGGTAAATTCCCAGTTGACAGATGATATCAAATAGTGCAGAACCCCGGCTTTTATGGGAGGAAAAGTAGCAGCAACTTTATGTATGTAGATAGTACTATATTCTTGCCTTTTATAATTTGCATTTTTACATATTTAAATATTTGGAATAATTTGATGTAACATTCATAATTTATGTGTATAATGATCAACGAAATATTGAAGATTATGGTAGCATTAACAATGCTCTTATATATGTTCTTTTGTTGGATAAATTATTCATATTTTCTACCTTAGCCAACTTTACGTACCCACTATTATCCAATTTTATATATTTTTATCTAAATTTGTATATTCAAACCTACATATCAATTTACACATCACATATATCTACCAACTTCTACATAAACCTACCGAACCTTATCCATACCTATTTGTTCGCAATTTGCCCGACTTTCACATACCAATAGGTAGAACAGGACTATCGATATGGATTGACTCGCTTTATTATCATGGACATAGTGTAATTAACTTATATATAGGAAACTTTTAACTAATAATAACATATATTGATTTATCATATGATTTATTGTATTTATATTCATAGTGATTTTTTTATAAAAGTATACTCTATATCTTTTTTTTTCAGAACTACATTAATAGAAAATAATAATTAGAACAAAGTACTAGAGATAATAAAATGTCAACCATGATAAAAATTGAGGAATGGAGGGATTCCAAATATATATGCCTGGATTTATCCCTTGGCGAAATTAATTAATCTCAGCCCGTGCCCTTCGATATCTATGGTTTTAGCCAAAATTTTAAAAATCAAAATTAATTCCACTATTTATTAAGTTAGCTTCCTTAGAAATATGAAAAAGTGAAAAAAGGTATATGAAAAATAAAGGAGAGGAAAATGAGTAACTAATGAATATGAATTTGGTAAATTAAGGAATTATAAAGTAATAAATAAAAAAATTAATTAAAACAATAGATAAAATGAATAGGAGAGAATATTAATTGTAACTCATTCATTAACAAACAAATTAAGTGCAGAGTCATAAACAGTTTCTTAACTAGCAATGTATGGCTATGCCAAAAAATTATTATCTTTTTCGATTATTTAAGCTCAAAACAGACACAAAGAAAAGTAATTGCACGATAAAAAACTACTATTAAAACAACATAACACATGAAACACAAAAGATTCATGCCTACGAATCATTGTACATTGCTTCATAACATTGTAACTCATGCATGGGAAATTACATATTTAAGTTATATTTATTGTTGTATTCAATATATAGGAGTATTCATTGTAAGCCAACAATAATTTACAAAAATATCTTACCTAGTATGTAATATTTTTTTAAAAAAAAATTGTACATCATTTTAAAGATAGAAAATTTGTTTTATACAAAATATATATACGACACTTTATTTTGGATGGGTCAATCATTTTTAATATGGACGAAATGTTCAAAAACTTCTAGTGATTTTTTTGCCCCATCAATTGTCATATATGCCTTCTTAACGTTTTGTTTGATAACATTGTGGAATATAGTTACGTTGTATGGCTTAAGTTGGACAAAAATGTTTCTCTTTCTTCTATTAAAATCAAATCATCGATGTTGACCATCTGTACTTTAATATTCTATCACGTCAAATTTTTATATCAAAAAATCATGTCATGTCCTATTTATCAAATAGGAGTTACAATAATTACCATAAAAAAGAAACCTTTTTATTGGTTTGCAGAAAAATATCATTCGAAATTCATTCAATTATGTTACTATTTATTACTACTAACTTTTCACCTAATTTTTGCGTATATTTGCGTATATAAGAGAAAGAAATATAAACACATTAACATTTATGAATTATAAATTCTTAATATCGATCATCGTACTATATCTTTGCTGAAATTGGGTGGTATCCACTCTTGATTCAACCCTAACCTTAACCTTAAGTATTAACATATTGGTAAATACAAAATTAAATTAACTTTTATGAAGTAAAAATTCTTAATATATATTGAAATTTCTTTCAAAAAGTAAGAAAATTCATTTAGAACAGTGATCCGATCCATTCACATTGACTCTAAAGTAAGAAAATTCATTTATATGTGAGCTTTGTCGAAAGCATTATTTATATTTTTACTAATACGGTTGTACATAATGCAACATATTTATGTAATCTAAGGTACGAGAATTATAAAGATGTCTCCAAAAAATTGAATTATAATAATTTCTACTTTCTCTAATTGTATAGCAATAATTCCTACTTTTATTTTGTATTCTGGTGATCCAAAAAAATAAAATAAAATTGGATTGTAGTGGTACCAAATCTACATCTACTTTCTTTTTATTTTTTTTCATTCATGTCTATATTATTCTTGTTTTTTTCATTCTTGCCCAAAGAAAGGTAATGAAATATAGTTACTAAAAAAATGTAATTATTTTTTGAGAATCTGAGCAATTATTATGATTTTTTTAAATTTTAAATAAAAGTGAAAAAATCATTAAAAATCGTAAAAAATGAAAAAAAATTGGGAGAAACACCGTAAATTCATTCACAATCATGTTAAAGAGTTAGACTAAGTTTTGAATCAAATGCAACTCAAAATCTACGGTATTTAGGGCATACTCTCGGTAGTATCTACACATAATCTAATTTTATTTTATTTTATAATCCAAAATGAAAGTAGGGATTATTGTTATATAATTGGTGAAAGTAGGGATTTTTAGAATTCAATTTTCCATTTTTTTATATCTCCCTCTCCCCCCCAAAAAAAAATACAAAATTGTTAAAAAGAATATAGGGATTTGGATATATAATTTTCCTTTTACCTATTTTGTTTTTCTTGTTTGAAAATGGGGGATGAAGTACCAAGGCAGAGCAGGGGGTTAAAGAGGGGGTAGAAGGCCAAGAATGGCAAGCGGCGGACAAAAGCTGAACCCATTGGACCACTTCCATTTTTAACCTATAGTTTTTTTTTATAATTATTAATATAAATAAACTATAAAGTATAACTTTTGTAATACTATAAATTTGCAATAGTGAAAAGGAGGATATTTCACTCATATTTCTACTATAGATAATTCTTCCTTTGATAGATCTACCTCAAAGTACAAGGCTACAAGGTACCAATGATTTTTTTTTTATATATATATATAAAAAGGTACAAGCTATCAAAGTTGACATGTTGGCATTATGTGATAAAGATCTAGTACAAAAATTTGGTCTCTAAAGTTTTTTGTAACATATTTTTATGAGCATTTTATAACATTATAGTTTTATATGAAGTAGATTTGAGTTTAAATTTAAATAATGTACAAATGTTGCATCCTCTAAAAAAAGTTGGATTTTGTTGATATCTATCACAATGTACAACCGTCTAACATAACATGTTGGCATTAATTTATTATATTACGAGAGAAAAACTTGGATATATATAGAACCTTATACATTTAAGTTTGTGTAATATAAGATTGTTTTCTGTTAAACTTATGTTGAATTAAATTTATCTAGCTAAATTATTACTCAATTATTGATATCTAAAAGGTAAGAATAATTAATAAGCCCAAACATATAAAACTCAACAATAAAAATAATAAAAAAACAACTAAAACAAAATCTAACAATACAAATAACTTATTTTGCCAAATTTATACTAAACTTATAGATCAAACTTATATAATGAACTTATATCAAATAAAACTTATTTTAAACTGAACTTATTTAAACATGTATATTTTAAAAACTTAGCCAAAAAAATAGGCTCTTAATTAAATCCAATTATTGAGAGATGCTAAGAGGGGGGGATTGGTGGGAAACTTTAATAAGGGGGGTGGGGAGGTTTTAATTGAAATTAGTTGGAAAATATGGAATTGGAAGGACCACATCTATCTATCTCTTCTCTTCTCATTATCACATCCCAATATCCCATCTCATCTACTACCTCTACTACTATTTCTATCCTTTAATTGGGTACCTCCCTTTTTCTATAATAAATAACCATGTATGTGCTCCATCTATGTCCATAATTTGATTTTAACCCTAACTTAAACAAAATAAGATCAACAAATATTAAATTAGGAATATATATATATATATATATATATATATATATATATTTCTGAATTGTATGTGGCGTAAGATCATATAAAGAAATTAAAATGAAAATAAAATAATTTATAATTGAGATTAACTTTTAGACCATATATATATTTCTGAATTGTATACGACGTAAGATCATATAAAGAAATTAAAATGAAAATAACATAATCTATAATTGAGATTAACTTTTAGACTATATATATATATATGTATATATATATATATATATTTCTAAACTGTATAAGGCGTAAGATCATATAAAGAAATTAAAATGAAAATAGAATAATTTATAATTGAGATTAACTTTTAGACTAAATAAGTAAATGTAGACCTGTCAATTTTGAATCCCACCCGATAATTCGACTTGAATCCGCACGAAAATTTTAAGTTTTGGACTTGATTTTCTCGACAAGAACTCGATGTAAACCAAATTCGAAAACCAGCCAATTGGCACGTCAAACTCAACCTACCTGCCCGTTTGATCTCAAAAGTTTATTTTTTAAGTTCAACTCGATCTATTAGAATTTGTGACTTTTCGTTGGAACTCGTGACCATTAAACAGTAAGCGCAATTCATTCATTTGTTATTTATATAATTTAAGTTAAAACATTTACAATAATTTATCGCTATTAGAAAATAATCATATTTTATTATAATATTGCTCAGAAAATAGTATTTAGAGATAATTTTTTAAAAGAAAAAACGAAAAGCGGACGCGGTCATAACCCGTTGAGTGACCCAAAGCCAAAATACACCGACTGTATTTATCCAAATTTAAAATATATCGATCCGACCCGTATTTACTTGAAATCGATATACACCCGACCCATGATTCGCGGCTGGAATCAAGGGCTCCAAGTAAATGTATAACTAAAATTTAATTATGATGATCTTGTATTGTAACATAATGAACTTCTGAATTTCTGATGAGATTTCACAGGATTCCTTTACATTTTGGCAGAGGAAGAAGATCATAGCAATATAGCATAGCATGCAGAAGCCCTGGAAAAGTCTGACCCTCAATTACCCAATCAAATAACAGCTTCACAGCTTACAAAAAAAATTAAAAAAGAATTCTGACACTCACAAAATAAAAAAAGAAGGTTAAAAAAAAACTTCTACTTATAGGGATTGGTGTAGTACTTGCAAAATATATATGATACCTCCTCATAAATTAATATCACATCATGATTTGATGTTTTTATGTACAACTTTTATTCTCCTCTTTTATCACCTACCTAGGCTGGTATTTTTATTATGGCCTAGCTAGCATCACTTCTATTGGTACAATATTGATTTATTTTATCCAAGAATATATCATGTAATGTGTATTAAATTTATGGGTAAAAAATAGTTGGGTAAAAATTAAATTTTGGTAATTTTTGATAATTTTTTAATAAATTTACGCTAATATATCAAAATTAAATTTATTTTTATTTTTTAATGTTGGTAAATTTTGGTAACTTGTGGTAAATTTTGGTAAATTTAAGCAAAAACTAGTAAATTTTGGTAAATTGAAATTACCCATGAATTTGACACGCTGGTATATGTGTAAGGAAATGATCAAATTAGGTCATTTAATTTGTTCATTTTGTGGGTTTGGAGTTGTTTTTTTTAATGTGTCTCTAATTGCTGATATACCATTTGAGTTTGGGTATTATATTTTTCTATATATCTTTATAAAGAATTTGTCTTCATAAATTAATTTTTTTTTTAAAATTAGGTGGATTTTATGGAATTGATTTCTTTACAAAGAACGATGTCTATTGAAGGTAAATTTATCAACATTTGGATCTTCATAACACTTAAAAGGTGGGTTCCGTACTTTTGACGTATCAATATGAGTCTTGGATTTTATCTGTTATGAAAATTTAAGAGCTAAGAATTTAATTATTCATATAATTGATTTTGCAACCGAATAATAGTTTGATCTTTCCTTAACATAAGAAATTACGTGAATCGAATTGACACCATCTATTTCTTTTGTAATTATGATGACAACTCTTACGTGAACGACCCAACTCAAGTTGTGTCGATAGCACTTGGATTTTGGTGTTAACCGACTTCAAAATAACTTATATATATATATATATATATATATATATATATATATATATAAAATCTTAAATGCTCATTTATTTGTCATGTTATTCAACTAGTATTAGTATATAAGTCCAAAAGGATACTAAGTTTTTGTCGAAGATCCAAATTAAAGAAAGAAAAAGAGATACAAAGAAAGAAACCATTTTGTATCTTATTATCTTTTTATAGGTGCAAATTATTGAATTCCTAGAGCTGTTACACTTGCTTATATAGACTAGGTGGTTGATGCAGGCTCTAATATGAAGTGTGGCTTGGTAATTATAATATAGCCTTTATTCCTAGAGACTATATTTCTAAATTGAAATATATGTGGCATTTTTTAAAAAAAAATTGATATATATATATATATATATAATATTTTCATTTATTTTATGGATATATAATTATTGCGGGTCCTTAAAACTTATTTGTGTACAATTTAAGGGGAAAATGCTTAGATAATTAAGGTGAGGGCTTGTAGTACTATATGCTAGCTACATAAATTATACTGGCCAGTAGTTGACATCTTTACATATGAATCTAGCTCATACTTTTATTTTAATTAAATAGGCAATAATAATGGTTTTACCTATTATTTTTAAAATCATGTATATAAATATAAATGATATATAATCATATGATCTAGTTGAATTTTTTTTTCAATTACTATAGCTAAAGAGTATTATTATTAATTGTATCTTAAAAAATAGAAATAATATATTATCAAAGTAACTTGTTGAAACATTTATTATATTTATTTAGACAAAAATCTTTTTCACGGAGGGAATTAATTTTAGACAAATAAACCATATAAAATTTACAACTACCACGGTTGAAAAAAAAATTATATATAGTTTTCAATATAAAACATACTGTTAGTATCTAAATTCGAAGCCTCTTAATTGGTTAGAAAATTATGGTTATGAACATATGTTTATTAGTTTATTGCTTTATGGTATAAATTAAATGATGAAGATCATTCCAATGTATCTATCTATTAGTTAAATAGTAAATTAAAGATGATTAAATGAGACATTTGATTATGACTCATCCTATGACAACTCTGAGATTGAAAAAAATATACCACAAGACAATAAATATATTTATGAATAATAACAAATTAAATAGGTGATTTTGATGAGCAACAAGTCTTATTTAATTTTGGGATGTTTCTCTTTTGTCAGAGAGAGACTTGTCCCACTTTGGCCCCCCTCAACCCAAGAATAGGAAGAGAAATCATAGAGAGGAAGATGGTCCATGGTTAATTTATATGTATTATTAGTCTTATGTTTCCAAATATTTTTCATCATAAATTTGTTACAGTTAAATTTTTAGATTTACTATATTAATTTTCAAGATATACAATGACATGTATTATGTTCAAATGGATTTTTGGTAAAATTTATTTTATGAAAATGTATACTGTAATTTTTTAGAAAATGTGTCAATAGAACAACAATTCCTCACATGAGATTGTCTTGCGATAAGTTCCCACAAGACTATTCCAAAAATATTTTATTAAAATTAATAGTTTTATTTGTAAAACAATTTATCATATAAAACTAATGTCATTAATAAAAAGATATTAGGAGAAAAGTATAATATTATAATTGGTATAAAAGTATTATATGAGAAATTATTGATTAAAGATGAATTTTTTAAAAAATGAAAGTCAGTTAGAAGAAAATGGAGGGAGTATTAGTGATTACAAAATATGTGACAATCATATGACAAACATAAACTTGTCTTATATAGAATTTATTTTCCCCATCCCTATTTATTTATTCACTTAAATAATTTTTTTATCTATAATTATTTGTTATTTTACACACTCAGTCTAACTTTTACCAATTTTGTAACTACAATCCTCAACTTTGATAATTGATTTCTACCGAGTTAAGTCATGATTTTATAACTTTTCATCATTTTATAATTATCTTGATATTTCTCCACCCTTTCAAAAGTGACAAATAAATTGAAATAGAGAGAACTTTTCTGAATAAAATAGAGCATGAAACATTGTGAAAAAACATATACTCCCCCTGTTTCATATTACTTAGCTTGTCGGAATCATGCTGTCAAATTTTATAATTTTTGACTATAAATTTCTCAATGTATATATGTAATGACTGGTTATATAAAATTATTATCATTAGATTAATAACGAAAAATATTATCCTAAAAGTATAATATTAAAATTATTAACAAAATATTATATAAGAAATTATCAATTAAAGAATAATATTATAGACCGATAATCAACAAAATTGATAATTAATATGGACATGATGGAGTAAAGAATTAAAAAAAATGGTGGGGGGAGTATTTGTCTTCACTCTTGCATATAGTCTTCAATTCTTCATCTTTCTGGGTTAATAATTATGATCCCCCCCTTAATAATGGAGGGGTTTGTTTGTCTCAACATTTCATCCTCATCTTCCCTCTCTCTCCTCTCTCTCTTCTTCCTATTTGTTCCTAGGTTTGGATTTTAAACACCAAAAACAAACACATCCTCTTCTCATTCATTTCTCTCTCTCTCTCTTTCTCTCTCTCTCTCTCTCTCTCTCTCTCTCTCTCTAAAATCATGAACAAGAAGAGCAACAACAACCAGCAGAAGAAGAACAACAACAGCATCAACAACAACAACAACAAAAGTTGATCAACCAAACATTATTCAAAGCCACCTTCTTCTCCATTTCTAGCAACCGTTAACATTTCCACCCTTTTCTCTCTCTTCCTTAACTGGTAATTCTCTCTCTCTCTCTCTAGCTTCTTCTTTTATAAAGAACACCCACTCATAAAGATTGCACTTTACTGAAACAACAAAAAAAAAAAACCTGTTCTTAAATCTTAATTTTCCTCTGATTTTCAGTTTCTGATCAACTGTTTTCAACTTTGTTTTCATTCTTAGTGTATACATGGAGGAGGAGAAATCATCATCAGCAAGGCAACAAATCATGGCATCATCATCATCATCCTCAAGCTTATTCTGTTACCCGGGCGATACGACCCACCCGAATATGACCCAGACCCAGTTGGTATCATCATCAACCCATATGATCCATAGTAGTAGCTTCGAATCGAACCCGGAAAACAGCATCTACAACAACCTAGCTTCTGGTATAGAGATGATAGGGTTTTCCAAGCCTAATAGTACAAATAATGATAACAATCCGAACCCGGTTCTTTGGAAAGGTGGCGATGACCCGGGTAAGGATCCGGATGGGTTCTACCGGGCCGGGCCGGGGGATGATGATGGTGATGATGGTGGAGGGTATCATGATGTAGTAGTGGAGGAGGAACCCTCTATGAGGACATGTGTGTTCCCATGTGAAGGGAATGAGAGGCCTAGCCAAGGGCTATCTTTATCCCTTTCTTCTAACAATCCCTCTACTATAGGGCTTCAATCTTTTGAGCTTAGGGTCCATCCCCAAAACCCACCTCATCATCATCATCATCCTAATCATCATCATCATCGTGATTATGATCATCACGACGGATATTTTCCTGGGAAAGCTGGTCAAAATAATGTTGTCGCGGCTCATACGGGGGGTGGTATGAGTAGCATAACCATGCAATTGGAGATGATGAGGAGCTCCAAGTACTTGGGACCAACTCAAGAGCTTCTCAATGAGTTTTGTAGCCTTGAGGACAAGAAAAGTTGTGATGACCCACTAGGGAAAAGGCAAGCAAAGAAGAAGGGGAAAGAACATTGGGAGTTCTTAGATGGTGATAATAATCATCATCATGAAGAAGATGATGATCATAATAATAATGGAGGGGATGTCAATGAGCAAGGAGGTCCTTCATCTTCATCTCAATCTAATCTCTATGGACTTAGTCTCTTGGATTTGCAAAAGAGGAAGTCTAAGTTGCTTGGCTTGTTAGAAGAGGTATGTATATTGTATTGTATTGTATTGTGTTATACTATATGATATGCTCTTCTTTTTTCTTCATCTTCTTCTTGTTTTTTTGGGGTTTTGTTTTATGGGTTTTTTTGGGTTTATATTTTACCCTTTGGCAAGTATTTGATTTTCATCTTACTACAATGGTTCCCACTCCAAAAAGGAGCAAGAAATCAATTGGGTCATATTCATGGCACCGTGGACAAAAAAAAAAGGGAGGATCTTTGATCTAACTAACTAAAAGAATGGGTGATTGTGGGTTTTTTTGATCTTATTCACAATTTTCAAAAAGAAAAAAAAATACAAAAACTTGAACTAATTAGGTGACTAGAAATTAAAGGGCCTTCTTCCTATTTAATGACCCCCCCAATCACATGTGGGTGTGGTGACCATGACCATATATTGAGGCAAGTCCACTTCATTTATTGATTTATTTCCATGAAAAAAGATGCATAACCCTCCATTCCTCTCTTCATTTCATCATCAATTTACTCATACATCCCTCAATTTTGGGTTGTTTTATGAGTCTGTGTTGTAACTTGTCTAATGTTGATTTGAATTGTGTGTTGTTTTAGTTGGATAGAAGATATAGGCACTATTGTGAGCAAATGAAAGGGGTGGTGGGTTCCTTTGAAGGGATGGCGGGGTCCGGTTCTGCGAATGTGTACACGGCCTTAGCTTCTAAGGCCATGTCGAGGCATTTCAGGAGTTTACGGGATGCAATAGTTGGGCAGATCAAGGCCACCAAGAAGGCCATGGGGGAGAAAGAGTCGGTGCCGGGAACAACTAGAGGGGAGACCCCTAGACTCAGAATCTTGGACCAAGCCCTGAGGCAACAAAGGGCTTACCAACAAATGACCATGATGGAGGCCCACCCTTGGAGGCCCCAACGCGGCTTGCCTGAACGATCTGTCTCCATCCTGCGTGCCTGGCTCTTCGAGCACTTTCTGCATCCGTACGTACATTTATCCTTCTAAACTGAATTGAACTGGACTGGACTTATTTGATCTGAACTTACTTATTTTGAACTATCTATGAGAGCTAAATTAGCTTTTTGGGTAGATTATTCTGAAACTTAATGACTGAACTTATTCGATCTGCATGAGCTACTTGTTCTTCTAAACTTAAGTCGTGGATATGTCTGTGTACATCTATCTGTCTATATATGTGTGTGTCCATCTTTCTTTCATCTAGAGTATGTTCTCTTCAGTTTATTTTCACTGAACTTATTCAATTCTAATATGAACTTACCAATCAAACGTAACGTATTCTGAACATGACTTATGCTTCTAAAAGTAAATTGTACGTGGATGTTGTTTATTCATTCATTTAATTTATTCTTTCTTGATTGGCTTATTGTGAAATGAATAGGTCGAATTTCCTGCATCTATACATACATCTTTCTTTCTTTTTTTTCATTTATTGGTCACATTCCTTCTTTATTGACTTGAACTTACATATTTTCCTAAACTTATTCTGAACTCGTTTTCCGAAACATATTTTCGATGTGTCTATCGATCTATTTGTTTACATTGGCACGAGGCCCACATGGCTTGAGATTTACCCATACAACTTAACGGGGGCGTTAATGGAGGATCTACCTTTACTCGAAAATGGTTATCCCTTGTACAAGGGCACACAACAAAAATTCCATCTTTTTTTGCTTGCAAGAAACCACTACACATGTGTTTTGTTTTGTTACCTTCTTCTTCTTCTTTCTTTCTTTCTTTCATATCATCCTTTTCTCTATTTTGTAAGATTCCAACGATAGATAGATAGGCCCCTCCAGTTAGATTTCGTTTGTTTTCTGTCATGTTGTTCATGGCATTCTTCAACATTCAAAGGTCCCCCATATATCTTCAAACACCCAATACATGTTATGTTCCTACCCAAAAAGTTTACAAGTAGCTAAAAGTTATGGGTTTTTCTCCACTTTATCTTTTTCAGAATTAATATTGAAGTTTAGCATGTGTGGAAAAAAAAAAGTTTTTATAAAGATTCAGAATAAGTTCGGTAAAAATAAGTTGAAGAGAACATGTCTGTACGTGTGATTTTAACAAGCTCATAATGCGATTCTCATGCACGAAAAACCTCCTCCCGATTCTTGCAGGTACCCAAGTGATGTAGATAAGCACATCTTAGCCCGACAAACTGGTCTTTCGAGAAGTCAGGTAATAACCCATTTTAGCAATAATCTTGATATATTTTACAATATAATGTTTCTTCACATTGTCTTGTCGTCGTCCTTCTTAAATATCTTCGAGAAATTCTTTGTGGGTCTCTAGAATATAAGTATTTCCTTGGTTCGAAATTTGGTGGATGATGTTAGTATACATGCATGACTTAGGGAGGTAAAGATCCTTGATTTGTAACATAATAAATACTTACCTTGAAGGTACTGATAATTTTGAGTTTATAATTAGGGTTACTAACAAATTTAGTTCTGTAAAAAAAGAAAAAACATAATAAATGTCAGAATTTATTGGTAACTCTGTTATGTTGGCTACATTATTAATTAATAACTAACTAAGTTGTTGATAATAATTTTGTGGGTAGGTTTCAAATTGGTTCATTAATGCTAGGGTGAGACTATGGAAGCCTATGGTGGAACAAATGTACCTAGAAGAGACCAAAGAGGAGCAAGAGAAGAACAACATGGGATCATCTTCAGATGCTGCTGATCATCATTATCATCACAATCAATCGAATGATCAAATCGCGATCGGAGCCCTAATTCAACCTAATTTGAATGATCAAAAGCCGACCCCGGATCAACTACTTAGGGTTGAAGCTGAATCCCTCTCTTCCATCATCAATAGCACAACAACGGCGAAATCGGATAGGAACCATGCTCAAAACCCTAATGAATTAGGGTTTACCAATCATCACCACCATAATCTTCATCAAAGTAGTCATTTTGGAAGGGTTGAGGCTCCTTTTGGGTCAATCGACATTGATTTTCCTTCTTCCTCGTCGTTCCACCACCAGCACCAGCACCAGCACCAGCACCATGGACCGCCCTATGGCGGTGAAAATGACAACAATGCCCCTCACCAAGGGTTTGGTTTAGGAGGGAGTAGTGGAGGCGGAGGAGGGGGTAATGTGTCATTGACACTAGGGTTACAACAACATGGTGGCAATGGTGTAACCCTAGCATTTTCACCTACATCACAAAGCTCTCTTTTCTATGGTAGAGATCATGATCATGATCAGATCAACGATTGTCAACCGGTTCATCAATACTCGCTCTTGGATGGCGATCAAGGCCAGAACTTGCCCTATAGGAACCTAATGGGAGCTCAATTGCTCCATGATTTCGCTTGATTCGACCAACTATGATCATCTCAATTGATGAAATCATCATCATCATCATCATCCATGATAAGATGAAAGAATTGGAACTTGCTTTTATCGGTATGGACTACCTATATTTTGAAGGCTTTTAATTTGGGATATGAATTGAAGAAGGGATCTCTATAGGGTAGGGTAGGTAAGTACTAAATAGGGTAGACCAAAAAAAATATATTGAAAAAAAACTCCATGATTGATCTCTATATGTAGCTTACCATATATATAGTAGGGAGATTAATTGGACTAAGGTGTATAGTCCATGATCATGGAATTTGAAGGCAATTACATAGCCAATCAAAGATGTTGAACTTGATTGTTATTTTCATCATTTTGGAAAATTTTGCGATATAGGCCTAACTAGGGCAATGGATGAATCAAACACCATGGTTAATTTGTGGTGAAAGTATTGTTTTTATTCGATTTCGATAATACTTTTATAATCAAACATAGAAGGCTAGGAAAAAAAAATAGCCTATGTACTTTTAAATTTTGCATTATTCGGATAAAAGCTCATACGATGGTTGGGTCCGGTTTAGTAATAGTTGGTAATGCATGTAATAATACGTACGATACTATGACACATACAGAAAGGTCTCTAAATCAATATCTCTTTCTTTTTTCAGGAAAATTCTATAATTTAACCTTTCATTTTTTTTGATATATATTTTTCTTTAAAACGCCTCGAATCCCCACACCCCAAAGAACTAAAAAATGGGGACAAAATAGAGAAAATTGCCTTTGTTTGAAGGAACATATTTGATGGGACCAACATTATAGGTGATTGAATCACCTGTGGCTCATGTTTAGGTTGATGTATATTTCAACTTTTAGGAGACCTTATCCATAGAGATAGTTTCATTAAGAGGAGGTATCAATTTCATGCAATATGATTGGTCTCCAATTTTGGAGCTACTACGCAATATCATTTATTTCTCATTGCTTTATTTTCCATCAATTAATTATACGTAAATTATATGGTATGTCTTGGAGCACTTAATTATATCCCGAACATATATTAAGAAAAGTCAATTTGTTACGGGATGAACTTGTATGAAAAAAATGATAAATTTTAAAAATATCAATAAATTTTACAATAATATTAATAAATCTTTGTATAATAAATTACAGAATGAAATTTGATAAAAAAAAATTCCCCGCTTTAAATTCTTAAATCTCATGATTTAGGATATATTAACCATTGATTTTCCGTTGAATGAAATCTAGCCGTTAATCTCAAAAATTTACGAATAGTTTTACAATAAATATTGATGAATTTTTTTTATAAAATTTGATATATCTTAGGTACTCCATTGTTTACCATATTAACAATTGGTCATTACATGTGATTCTTGACTTATTATGATCTACAATACACCACTTAATCTTTAATTTTTAACACTATATATTTGAAAACATTACATAATTGTGTGTGTATAAAAAAAATTATGAAAAATCTAATAATGTTAATTCTATATTTTAAGTTCACAAAATTTGACTACCCTATTTAACAAATATTAAGGAACGAAGGGAGTAATATCAATCATCAATATCCTGTCATCATAAAATGATAAATAGTTTTTCTTATTAGAGAGATTGTCTATTTGGTTGTTAATTTAATTAATTTTCTATCTTCTAAAATCGCCATAAAATACTGTTTGATAATGTTCCTTTTAAAATTTTATTTTCTAGGCAAGACTATGATTATTCGATGGATGGAGGTTTTTTCAATTATCAATGAATAATACTTAAATAAAAAAATACAGTATAAAAAAAATGGTACAAATAGCTAAAAATGCAAAAAAAAAAATGTTGAAAGCAACAAATGAGGTAAAAGGTTCAACCACTAAGCAACACAATCAACTGCCACTACATATGCATTTTCATTCAAGAAATGATGAGCTATACTTTCATTTTGTTATTTTCCTTTTCATTATTTTTTCCATGATATAATAGTATACAACTATACACATATGCATCTATCGAAAATGAAAATGACAAAATATCCCTTCTCCGAAATTAAAACCGAAATTAAAATCAGTAGCCTGAAATTTTGCCCCAAGGCTATGAAAGGGTTAGATGCAGCAATCTCACCCTTAAATTTTGCAAAATCCAAATATGAAAATTAATTAACTTGTTTTGTTTTGGTTTAATCCTATGTTTAAGGTAGGTGCAACTCCTTGAAAATAAAAGCTCCAAAGCCAGAAATGAGCCATACAATTGTGAAATCGTTGAGCTCTCAAATGGGCTTTTTACCCTTCTGACTTCTTCCAGGCCCAAGACTAGGATTTATGGAATTTTGATTTATTTTTAAAAAAAAAGGATACTTGACTTCAAAGAATGACCCATTATGCAAATAGACTATAAAATGCTTAGTAAGACTTTGAGGTTCCAATTTGTAAAAAGTAAAAGGACTCTTAAGCATTGATGTTTTCTATTATTGTCCATTAATGATACAAAAATAAAAAAAAAAACGGATGTATAATTGTCCAGCCACATGAGCCTACTGGGTCTCCTCAATTTTCACAAATTAAAACTTCAAAGTCTTGCTTAGTATTTTTGGTTCATTTGCTGAATGAGTCATCACTTAAAATTAATTATCCTTATTAAAACAATTTGGGGGTTCGGAGAGAAAGTATGAGCAGTTGACGTCTTTTCTGGACGTCTTATAAGCAAGGTTGTTAAAATCGGGATCCTAACTCGAAACTATGGGGAAGTTAGGATCGGAATTTAGCCCAAGTAGGATCGTAGATCGTGTGTAAATAGTAGAGTCGTATCGAGGATTTTGGAACATAAAATCGTAGGATCATAAATCAGGATCGGGATTTTAATAACTATGCTTATAAGGCGAACCATGGTTCAGCTTTGTAGATATTCATGAATGTCTTCAAAGGTAAACCTTGGTTTACTTTGTAGTTACCCTCTGCATAAATCAAAATGAGGGGGCAAGGGGAACTAACAATCCACATCAGCAATGGTAAGTCCCCTTCTTTCTCATAAATTAGGACCTCATGTCCTTCTTAATCAATTTACATTTTAAACTATCCTTCCTGATCAATAACCCAAATAATTAACGGCAGCGATCTAATTATTCCAACGATATTGTTTTTTCTTCACTGCCTTCAAAAGCTACATATAAAGAATAAAGAAATAGAGATAATATACAAAACATTTTATCCTACCACATGAGTTTACAACCAAAGAATAACAATTGATCTTGCACCTAATACAAAAAAAAAAAAAAAGGCTCCTCCTAGGATTTGAACATCACGGATCATTTTTCATAGAGATGGATCTGCCCACATCTAAATCTCCCCAGGTCTCGTGCAAATGGAACTCACATTGAACGTTGTGGTAGTTGAACAAAGCTACAAATCGAATACATACACAAACAAAACCCCAATATAGTCCTGGTGACACAAGATATGAGATGATGCAGATGTAGACAGAATGTTGTCCATGTATGGGAGCGCATGAAGAGACAGATGAATACATATACATGATACATGGACCAAAAAAGAAGGCACAGAAGATCTACATGGTTCGTTCTTTTTCTACGATCTTTTTTTACATTTAGATTTCAACGACTTCGCCATCCGTACATACACCTACATCTATCTCCATGGTCCCGTTCTTGTCCGAGTTCAATATTCTGCAGCAGTTCCTCCGAGGGGCCTGTTCGGTACAGAAAAAGATGGTTAACATATGAGTTCGATGATCGTAGAACGAGCAAACGGATCATTTGACAGGGTTGGATCGGTTAGTTTCAACGTTAGTAAGGTTCGGCTCAGGTTGTTTAGTTTCCTATTGGCAGAATCCAAGAAAATTGGGCTGGGTCACGTTCAGGTCAATAAGATTCAGGCCGGTTTGGGTTCAGGTAGGTGGGTCATGCCATTTTTGGTTTCAGGCCCATCTCAGGTTAGCTACTTCGCATTTTCGCGATCAGGGGTATTCGGGCCAGGCCATGCCATTTTCGGTTTCAAAACTCATTCAAGGTTAAATTTGGCATTTTTGAGATCGAGTGTTTGTGTCAGTTTTCTTAAGTCTAATAGCCAAACACAAACATGTTCATTTCTAATATGTAAAAGAGCACCTGCAACGCACGAGCCAAACATGACATACACGTAGGGCCCACCATGTAAAATATAAAGGATTTGACGAGCTTCACGATTGAGCACCTCGCCATGAATCTCATCAAATCCTTTATACTTTACGTTGCAGGCCCATGGGTGAGTCGGTCTTGGCCCATGGCCATGCATTGCAGGTGCTCTAAACAAGAACCAAAAAGAGAACTCACCCTAGCCCACAACATCGGATCCGGTTTCTTGTACACCACCACCCTCTCAACCCCCGACGGTTCATCCATCTTCCACCTACACGGCGGGCGTGTCTCGTTATGCCACACGTACTCGCTCACCGTCGTCACCCAACCACCCCCATCTTCCAGCCTGCCTTCCGAAAAATAATAAACAAAGGGCTTCTGGCACGGGTTCCGGGCCTGGGGCCGGGTGTTGAACGCGTAGGCGGTGTAGTCCCCTCTCTTGTACCAATTCAGGAACGTCCGGCTCGGCATCTCCATTTCCCGGGGCGACAGGACCCCCCGCACAATCTGGACCGCAAAGCCCCACGAGACCGAGACGGTCCACTTCTTGCCCTTTTCGTAGCATATCGATTGCTGCATTAGGGCCGCGGAGTCTAGTTTCATGGGGACCGTGAGCCGCCTTAGGGCTTGGGCACGGGTCACGTTGGGGAAAATCGGCTGCACCACGTCTAAGTGGTGGAGGGACACTAGGGGGGCCACCGGGTGAGAAGCTAGGAGCCCGTACAAGTTCCCGTAAACGTCATACTGGTTAACAAAAAGAGAAAATGAATTAACATCGATGACCTAGAAAAGATCCGAGCGGAAAACAAAAGCTAAAAGTATACTGAGCAAGCAAAGAAAATGCACAAACTCTAATGAAGTTAGAAAGTTGATGAAACAGACAGATTAACAACAAACCCTACTATCATTCCGCTGACGCGAGGTCAGTAAATGGACAGATAATGAAACGTAACTCAGAACAGAAAGAGTGTATTCTCGGCTTTCTCGCATTTCAAGTGTCTGAAACCCTAAAATTAGGGTTGCAGAATGTGGGATGGTTTGTAAAAGGGGGATGGTGGTGCCTTTTTTGTTACGGACATTCTGGTTACCGTTTTGCAGAAGTATGATCGTAACCACATAAGAAAAGAAATAACCGGAACTAAACAGATAACAGAAGCTAAACTGCCCAAACATACCAGGAGAAATCAAATGTACTTGCAAAATTGAGGAAACATAGATTAGCAATGGGGGACGACGATACCGTCTTGATACGGACAATCTGATTAGGGTTTCACAGAAATATGATCATCACCACTTAAAATTATAAAAAAATAAAAAAATAAAAACTAAGCAGAAAACAAAAGCTAAACATACCAAGCAACGAGAAACCGACGAAACCAATCAGAATGTATGTTTGTTCTTTCGTCATTTTTGTTTCTTCTTCATTTTCTTCTTTATTTTTTAGGTTAGTGTTTCAATGTGATACGTTTCAGCAAGAAAAATCTGTGGCAATGTTGAATATGCACATGTCATGGAAATGTAAGGAAAACGACTTCGTACTTGACATGTCAAACATCACCCAAAAAAAAGGGGCTCATGGTTGGACCTACTAAATTGGTCAATTTCGAATCTTGAACGCAAGAGGTAGTGCTGACAAAAACTTGGGTCTGGATCAAACCGGTCAATATCAAAATTTGGATGAAAAAATAATGACCAATACCCAATTTTTCCCGGATCGGACCGAGTCAGACAATTCAATCAAACGTAAATTGGGTCATAATGGGGTTCCGATAATAGAAATATAAGAAATAATGTCTCAATTTTTGGTCAACTTAGACAATATTTCGGGTCGTACATATTCGAATATGCGGATCGGACGAAATTTTGCGAGCTCTAAGCGAGGACATAGCCAAAAGCTAAGATTGTTCGTCAATCTTAGGTTTCAAGATTTAGACCAATCACCCCTCATGATAGCATCTAAACTAGGTAAAACATCACCTAATTTCATAAACTTCACGTCTTCACTCAACCCGTTGTGATTAAAAGCATTTATTTCTCAGGAATTCCCAATAATTTTCCAAACTCAGAAATCCCACAAACACCAACATTTTGAGAACATTACCAATTAGGTCTTGGATCTACATCTAGGTTCAAAATCGACCATCGAGAGGAACAAACACGAACAATCTTATCAACCTATGTAGTATAAAAGAGCAAAACCGAGGCTTTCGAATCTTGTGTACCCAATTTCCGAAAGATCGCATATGTCAATTTGCAGTTCTCATATGTAAGGTAAGTTTGCATACATCTGGATTCCCCAATAGGTCATACCCAACTAAGGAAAGACCTATGTAAGGCAAGGTTGCATACATCAACACCAAATACTTTAATGGTCATAGACAAGCCACCAATCTTACTTAGACACATACATCAAAATCAAAAACCAAAACATGACAAATACTTCACTAAATCGACGAAAAACAGAAACCAACCCGAAAAATAACCAGGTATGGTATGGATTTTCCATCCGAAGTTTGACATTGACCTATTCAACCGAAAACTCAAACAAAGTAGTAACCATATTTATGTTTTCCAAACCCGATTTTGACCTGAAATGACTCAAACTCAAAACCCGATTTTGAATTTTTGACCTAAAATGACCCAAACCTGAATTCTCAACATACCTAATTTAGGAATAACACTGCCATATCCGACCCCTCCATACCGACAAATCGATCAACATTCTCAACACCAACATATAAAACAGCATTAAAGACCAAAACTTTAACGAGTTTCCGATGCCCGGGTATGATCAATAGATTTCCCATCCAAAGTTTGACATTGACCTATTCAACCGAAAACTCAGACACAGCAGTCAGTAGTCGCCATATTTATGTTTTCCAAACCCGATTTTGACCGGAAATGACCCAAACTCAAAACCCGATTTGAATTTTCAACCTAAAATGACCCAACCCTAAAGTTTCAACCCACCTAATTTATGAAGAACGCTGCTATATCCGAACCCTCCATACCGACAAACCGATCAACATCCTCAATACCAACATATAAAACAGCATTAAAGACCAAAACTTGAACGAGTTGAAGGGGGCAATGTAAACCCATCAATGACATTACCTGGTGAAACCCAACCTCCTTAGTGAGTGGAACCCCGAGTTCCGCCATACAAGCTTGAATCCGATCATCTGACCCGTATAAACCCGGGTACCTCTGAATACACCTATCCTGCATCCTCTCCAAAGCCACAGCAAGAGGGTAACTAATCGCAAAACCTCCTCCTCCATACGCCATCCCATACGAGAAGTAAATGTTCTGAATATGACTCTCAGAATTACTCCCAATGTAGTAAAACTGGTTATGGTCATACTTCTGCAAAACCCTAATCAGATTATCCGTCACAAAGAAGGTGTCATCATCCCCCATCACAAACCACCGCACGTCCGCTAACCCTAATTTTAGGGTTTCCGAGACGACCCGCGAGATCCGTATGGCGGAGCGGTGGCCCTTCTTGTGGGTGTAGTTGAACCCGGATGTGTCACCGGAGACCCGAATCTCCGGCAGCCGGAGGGCGTCGGAGTCGGAGAGTTTGACGGGTTTGTCGACCCAGATTACCCCCCGCATTTGGTGGGGTTTGTACCAGGTTTTGATGTAGTTTCTGCGCTTGTTCCAGAGCTTGGAGGAGGCTCCGATGCCGAACACTATGTGGGTTATGTTCGTCTGGTTCGGGTTCGGGTCAGGGTTTCCGCCATTGTTGGGGAGCTTTCTGGCATTAATGGCGGTCGAAGGTGCGGAGAAAACGGAGGATTTCAGGGAGGAGGAGGAGAAGGGGTCGTTGGAAACGACGACGTTGCAAGAGAGGGGTTTGGCGATGAGGTTGAGAGTGTAGATTAAGTATGAAGCGGAGATGAAGAGGATTAAGCAAAATACGAACCTGATTAAGAGATTTCTGGAGCCATGATTAGAAGATGAGCTTCTTAATTTTTCCCAAATCAGCTTTTCTGATGAATCTTTCTGGGATAATAATTTCATCTTCTTCTGGGCCAGTGATTTTCTCTTCTTCTGGGTATGCTCAATTTTTGCTCCTTTTTTCTTCCTGGAAGTTTGAATTCAGTATGAACTGAGATTTAACTTCAGAAAAAGGGGGCTTTACAGAGAGATTGAAGAACCCAGATATGCTCAAATTTTACCCTTTTTTGCTGGGAAAGCTGAGTTAAAATTAGGGTATTGAGACTGAGATTGAAGAACCCAGATGTTTGTGAGATGATTTCAGCTTCTGGGTAAGCTTGATATTTGCTCTTTTTGGTGGGAAAGTTGGGATTTGAGCAGGAAAAAAGCTCAAAAATTGAACCAAAAAAAAGGTATATTTTGATTGAGAATGAAAAACCCAGATCTTAAGAGAAGTAAAGAGATAGCAGAAGAAGAAATAAACTGAAAATTTTCAACTTTATGGGAAGAAGATGATGAAGAAGATGAAGATGAAGACGAAGAAGAAGTGGAGAAAAACTGGTTGGAACTTGGAAGGAAGCAAAGAGTCTCTCCAGAAGTAGGAACAAAGAGGCTTGTTTTTCTTCCTTTTTTTTTCTTTTTTGATTTCCCCCTTTTTTTTAATTATATCTGCTTTTTCTTTACTTGTCAAAATTCAAGTCTTAACTTCCCCCAAGTAGAAGTAGTAGAGTAGTTGTAGGATTCTCTTGCTTTGTGGACGTGTTTTGGAGTGTCCAAAAAGCATGATTCCCATGATGGCATATTGGCAACCAAAAAAATTTAAATACACATTTGTTGACTTCTTGTTTTGTCCTTTAAATTACTTCATAATTGATAAATATTTTATGATCTTTAATATTTTTGTATAATTAAAAATAAAAAATTGGATTTAAATAATATTGACTCTGATGTGTGATGAATTTAACAATCTGAACTTTAAGAATATTACTGAATAATCTGAATTTTGATCATATTTGATTACAGTAATATGTCAGCATCAATTATTTACCAAATCCTCACTTTCTAAAAAAATTTGATCATATTGTAATTTAAATAAACAAGGGAAATAATTAAAGATAGAGATAAAATTTTTAAAGAAAATGTGGATTAGGTAAATAATTAATACTAAAATGCTACTGTAATCCAATATAATTAAAGTTAAGATTATTCAGGCTCTGTTCTTTTGTGCGGTTCCACACTGCACGTCTGCACCTGCTACATTTTTCTACAACTACCACAACCCTTTTATACCATATCATATCATTCTAACTTTACCATAATAATCATAACTTTCTCTCTCTTTACTATTCTCTCTCCTCACTTTCCTCTTCTACTTTTCACATTCTCTTTCCTCATTTATCGCATCAATCATTTTTACCACAAATTTTACCATGTCTTACCATACCATACCACATTTTCCACAATATTACCATATCATATCATTTACCGCACTCAATTTGCCGCACAAAAGAACAGGGCCTCAGTGTTATTTTTAAAGTTCAAATTATTAAATCTATCACTCATCAAAGTTTACATTATTTAATTTTCTCATTAACTACTCTATAATTTTTTGTAATATTGATTTTTGTCTCACTTTCAAAGGGCAAATAAAAATAAACGGAAGGAGTACTTACCTCTCCAAACAAGGGCCCTAAATAAACTTCAGACACAAAAACATGTCAAAATGAATGCAAAAAATTTAAAATAAAATAAACAGAAGAACACTTGCCTCTCAAAAAAAAAAAAGGCCCTAATAAAATTTCAAACAAAAATATGTCAAAATTAATGCAAATAGTTTTAAAAGAAAAGTTTAAAATCATGTCTAACAAGGGCAGACACCCAAACGTGAAACGTCTATGTACATGATATTGGTGCTAAAAGCCTAAAGTGGCGCCTAAAATTGATTTGCTAACACCCAAAATTGTGCCTATAAAATTCATATTAACACCTAAAATTTACATGCCATTTAAGTAAATTAACTACTATTAAGTCACCCACCTTAAATCAATGGCTTCACCGTGAGGGCCTCCCTCCATATTTTAAAAACATATAATTTGTTATTGGGAATTTATATAATTTATGGGTCGATTCTATTTGTATTTTGTTTACAATGTTAAACAAAGATAAATATATTAGTTTAAACTAAATATAAATATTAAATCTGAAATAAATTATAAAAAAACTCTCTCATAAAGTTGAAAAATACATTCAAATAAATTTAATTCAAAAACAATTCAATTAAATTGAACAAAAAAGTCCCTAAATTAGGTATGATTTGGATTCCAATATCTAAATTCCAATATTATTATTTGATTGATCCAAATTTGTCTAAAAAGTCCAACTTGAATATCCAAATTTGTCTGATCCGAAAAATATGTATGATTTTATCTAAATTTTGATTTGATGGATCCACTGAAAACTCAAACATAATATTTCTTTTATTTATATTGTTCAAACTTGGTTTTGACCCAAAGTTACACTTGTATAGATCATATGACCTCGTCCAATATGAAAAAATTGATAATGATCTCGATTTTTCATCAAAATTTCAACACCGACAAATTTGATTGATCCAAATTTGACTCAAACCAAGATCTATATGAGCCCTCCTCGCAGCAATCTACAAGTAGTGTTGGCAGTAGTTTGAGTTATGGTCAGGTCCAATCTGGTCGTTTCGATCAATGTTAGAATTAAAATAGAAATTAACAGCTATTATTCAATTATTTGGGTCGAGCTAGCTGCCAAGTAATTCAGACAAGCCTAAATTAGGATCAAAATCAGTCTTTGAACAATGAATATTGTGTCCATACATCTTGTCAAATTGCTCAATATCAAAATATAGACACAAAATCAATAGCCATATTCATTTTTTTATGGGTTAAAGATAAATTAAAGTAGAGCCGACAAAATATTGTCCGATCTGAAAACCAAAATTGTCTTATCAGGAAAAGAACGGGTGCGTACATATATTTTTTGTCTGAATATTCATATTGACCGAATATTCAGATATAATATTTTTTTTTCCCTATTGACCGAAACCGATTATAACCCGAACTTAATTTCGTTCGAATTGTCCAATTTAGTTTGATCCGTATAAAGGTCGGGTATAAACATAAAATTTTCGGTTAAATTTTGACAATTGACCAAATTTAATAGACTCAAATTTTCCGAAACCTGAATTTTTGTCACGCTAAATTCAAGTATTGGAGTTAGACAAAAACTTTTGCCCGCCCAATCCACAAATCTCCGGTTTACAAAACAGGGCATCCATCTGCAAATTGCCGCCATAACCACCACCGCCATAACAATGCATGAGGAACTTCAACTCCATAGCCTCCCTCATAGCTCGAAACCTCCATCCCCAAGCACTCAAGCTCTTTCTTTCTCTCTCCTCTCCCTCCATCTCTCACCAAACTTACGCCCTCTTCCTCAAATCCGGCCATGTCCTCGACTCCTCTCTCTCCACTTCTCTCATCACCCACTTCTCAAATTCCGGCGACTTTTCCGGCGCTTTTAGGGTTCTTCTCGATACTTATCGACCCAGCATCGTCTCTTTCAACGCCTTGCTTTCTGGGTACGCTCGATTGCACCGATCTGCGTGTTGTTTCTCGCTGTATAACAGGATTTCGCGTCATGGGTTGAGTCCGGACAGGTATACTTTGAGCTTGCTGATCAAATCGTGCGATGATGTACAAAAAATCGCGATTGTTCATTGTGTTTGTGTCAAGCTAGGGTTTAATTTGGACGGGTTTTTGGGTTGTGGGCTTGTGAACAAGTATGGGAAATTTGGGCGGATTGATTCAGCTGAGAAGTGTTTTGAAGAGTGTTTGAATGTGGATGGTGTTGTTTGGACGTCGATGATTAATGGGTATGTTTGGAATGGGGAGATTGAGAAGGCTAGAGTGGTGTTTATGGGAGGGATTAGAGATTTAGGGTTTGGATTGAATGAGTTTAGTTTGACTGCTGTTGTTGGGGCATTGAGGCAAGGGTTCGATTCATTTGAGCAATGCTGTGATGAGTATGTACTGTAAGTGTGGGAGTAAAGTTGATGCACTGAAGGTGTTCGATGAAATGCCTGACCCAGATGTCGTTTCGTGGACTGCTCGGATTGGGGCGACGTCTAGTGGCAGAGAAGCTCTAGAGGCTTTTAGGTTTATGCACTCGAATAATTTGGAAGCGAATGAACTCACTATCATTAATGTGTTATCAGCCATTGATAACCGGGGGTTGTTGATGTCTGGGAGACAGTTACATTGTCTTTGCCAGAAGGCTGGATATATGAATGTTACGTCTGTTAGTAATGTGCTCATTTCCATGTATGGGAAGTGTAGTCAAGTGCGCAATGCCGAGGTTGTTTTTGATGATTTGCGGTTTCATGATTCGGTATCATGGAATTCTCTTATCTTGGTGTACTCTGAAAATGGACTGGTAAGCTCAGCTGTCAAGGCATTTTCCCGAATGCGGGAATTCGGTGTTGACCCAAATCAGTACACCCTAGGCAGTATTCTGGGATCAGTTGCGGGTCCTAGTTTCTCTGATATCGTGATGCAGATGCACTCGCTAATGATTAAGACTGGGTTAACGTCTGACCACACTATGATCTCTTGTTTGATTTCCTCATACGGTAAATGTGATCTCTTAAACTATGCAAGGAGGATGTTTTCCAATGTGGGGCATGAGCATCTCCAAGTAATGGTAGCCACTGCAGTAACTGCAGGCTGCCCTGAAGAAGCATTGGAGTGCTGCAAATATGTGGTCAGTTCATGGTCTGAAATCGATGTTGTGACGTTAAGTATAGTGTTGAAAGCATGCACTTCTTTGACCAATCTCGGACTAGGACGGTCGGTCCATTGTTTGATTATGAAATCCGGGCTTGGAAGCGATAGGTTTGTTGAAACTGCGATTGTTGATTTTTATTGCAAGAGTGGAAGCATAGCTGATGCACAGAACACATTCGTGGACATATCAAATCATCATAATTTGGCAGCTTGGAATGCTATGATTATGGGATATGCTCAACACGGGCTTTACTTCGAAGTCCTTGACCTATTCAGCAAGATGAATGAATTAGGCATCAACCCAGATGAGATTACGTACCTCGGAATTCTTCAAGCATGTTGTCATGTAGGGCTAGTGAAAGAAGCCGATTTTTACCTAGGTTCGATGTTTGAGCTTCACGGGGTGGTCCCGTGTTTAGAACACTATGCTTGCCTAATCGATTTGTTGGGTTGAGTCGGTCTTATAAAGGAAGCCAAGCTCATCATTGACCAAATGCCCGTGAGTCCTGACGCTCACATTTGGCAGAGTCTGTTGTCAGCTTGCAACAATTTCGGGGATCTCGAGCTTGGGGAGTTTGCTGCAGGAGAACTTCTCAAGTTGCAGCCTGAAAATGAATCCGCATACATTCTTATGTCGAATCTTTATGCAAAAGCGGGAAATTGGGATGCCGTGAGGAGAATGAGGGAGGAAATGAAGGAGAAGCTCATATACAAGGAGCCGGGATCTAGTTGGATAGAAGTTGGAGGAACGGTTTGTCACTTCGTCGCTGAAGACCTTTCTCATCCGGATAATGGGCCGATCTATTTTCACTTGCAGTGTTTGGCTAAGCAAATGCAGCCTGATACCGAAGAGGATTCTCTTGCTTTAGCTGATGGTTAATACCATCAACTTAAGATTTTGATCGAGATGGTTCCATAATATAGTGAAGACCTACAATGTCGGAAATGACTCTATCTAGCATATTACTATGTCTTTTGTGGGTCTCTTGGAATCAGTCTCTGTGAAGACAGTGATGTTTGTCAAGGTAAGGTTGCCTAGTTATTGTTGTTGTGTTAAGTTTAACTGTATCTTTTCCCCATATACCATTTTAATTTTACAATAAAGCTTGCATTTCGTAGTTTTTCTTTCTCGAAAAAATTAGCTTCTTTTTTGGTCAATTCAGCTGGGCTCGTTTGGTTCACATGACATTCGATGAGGTTTGTCAAAGAATCAAATTGAAAACAGAGTGTTGCTAGAAAAAGGGAAAGAAACACTATCATTCCACAGTAAACTGATGTACCCTGAATTCCTGATTTAAGAATGACTTCTTTTACATCATTACAAACTTGTCTCACGGGATCAGCCTCAAGGTAAGGCTGCCTACATTTGGATCCTCCTATACCCCGCATAAAGCGGGTCCCACATTGGGATTTTTGTTGTTGAAAACACGAATAAGAACAACTAATGATCCCTAATCCGATCATTCTACCTCCCGATTTCTCTTCCTGACATCGTGCTTGATCATCGTTTTCAGTGTGAGGATGCTTTTGCGAGCACATGAAGAAGTGACTGGAGAGCTTTCGCCGCTATGATTGCTTTAATCTGCCCTCTCCTCGGTATGCATCTTCTCTCACTCAAACTTGAATCACTGCAAATCTTGTTGCTCATGTTGGAAAAATTCAAGAAGATTTGTATTGTATATAGTGTAGTCTTCTACGTGCTGAGTTTATTGTTCTTAGTACTTTATGCTGAGAAGATGTTGCATTTTTCTTGGTTGGCCTTGAGGGTTTATATAGAACATTTGGTGGAAAGAAACAGATACTGGGAAGTTTCCATTTTGGTGTGGTTAGGGGAACATGCCATCTAGATTCTCTTGATTTGCTGAGTCAATTTTTGTCGTGCTTCAGACAATTGAATTTTGGTCTGATGATTAGTTTATAGTTTATACAATAAAGTTTGTGAAGGTAGTGTTATATTCATGTGCTTATTTTGGTAGGAAGCTTCTTTTTCCACCATACAAAAGTAGATTAGTGCAACTCTGTTTTTGTATATCCATCCAAAATCCAATACCTCAAAAGTCTTACCCCAAAGGAAGATTGGATTCTAATAATCCCTACTTTCACCAATTGTATAGTAATATAATCCCTACTCTCATTTTGGATTCTGGCAGTCCCAAAAAAAACAAAAAGATTGTAGTGGTATCAAATTCATCTCTACATTCTTTTTATTTTTTTCATTCATGCCCATATTGTTTTCGTTTTTTTCATTCCGGCCCCCAGAAAGGTAATGAAATGTAGTTACTAAAAGAATTTTTAAATTATTTTTATGAAAATCCGAGCAATTATTAGGATTTTTTAAAAAGGAATAAAAAGTGAAAAAACCGTAAAAAATGAAAAAATTTGGAAGAAACGCCGTAAATTCATTAAAAATCGGGGTGAAGTGTTATACAAAGTTTTGAATCCGAGCAATTATTAGGATTTTTTAAAAAGGAATAAAAGTGAAAAAAATGTAAAAAATGAAAAAATTTGGGAGAAATTCATTAAAAATCGGGGTGAAGTGTTATGCAAAGTTTTGAATCAAATGCAACTCAAAATCTATGATATTAAGGGTATACCCTTGGAGGTGTCCCGCAAAAATCCATTTTTATTTTTTGGACCACCATAATCCAAAATGAAAGTAAGGATTATTTCTATTTAATTGGTGAAAGTAGGGATCATTAGAATTCAATTTCCCCACGGCAAAATGGGGGCAAGGGGCTTCTGATATAACATTCTTATCACTCAATTAAAAAGTTCAGGCTGACTCAATTTTTTTAAAAAATCATCCATCTGTCAGTGAGACTCGTTTCAATTGACTCGATATTTTCAATTCGTTCTCTACCTACACTCCATAGAAAAAAATTCTAAGAGACGGTTTTGGTGTATTCCCTTTGATTTTCTAATAATCCAAATCAAATACCCCAAAAGTCCTGCTGTGAAACAGGGTACGACTTATTTTGATAGTTTTTCTTTGTTTAAAAGTGTTAGGTTATTTGCGCATGTAAATTATGTCCAGCTTGGACCAGCTACACTCTAGCCAACAAGATAGCATGACTTATTTTTATAGTTTTTCTTATTCATTGGTGAATCCACTTGATCTTGAGACATTGTATTAGATAATTAGATGATTTGCTGGCTGATTCTAGACCTCTTGCATTTCATGTATATATAAATGTCTTCGCCCGTTGACATGGGTTGTTTAAGTTGGAAAAATATGATGGAAAGAGTTATAATAGGTCTTGTGTGAGATCGTCTCATTTTTATCATTTGATAAGCATTTTTGTGCTGACTTCAATAAAAATCATTTCTTGATAATTTAATAGTCGTATTTGTATTAAAGGGTCATTCTTTTTTATTACATAGTAATCATAACAAAACTTTCAAAAAGTAACCCGAAAGGAGTCCATCGCACCCAAGGTTTTTAGAATTGAGATCCTAACTTAGATCCATGAGATAGTTAGAATCGGAATTAACTCACATAGGACCGTAGTAGAATCGTATTGAGGATTTTGTATCATAAAATCGTAAGATTGTGGATCAGGATCGGGATTTTAGTAACTATGATCCCACCATAACTCTTACAAGAGAAAGTTGCACCCTAGAATTTGTGGATTAGGGGGATGTATATAACTTTCTAATTTTGTTTTCTTTTAAAAAATCATTGCATTATGACCTCTATTTTGTTCTCTTTTGTATATGAAATTCTTTAAGCATTTGATGTCTTGTGATAATTTGTATCCCCCAGACCCCCCTTTTAGCAGAAAGATATCATCATAGATTCCACTTAATTAGTAATAACTATAGTTCCTACCCCATTAATTTATATAAGGTCAATTGAATGATGGAACAAAGGACAACAACTTATTAATTTTTAAGATTCTAGTTCCATCATGTCTTAATTTTTTATTCTGCTCTGTCTATTATTTGGTTACTACACCTTAGACTTTCAATTTATGACTTTGAACTTTCTGTTATTTTATGTGTCAAATTCATTGCTAAAAAGCAGTTAGGGTAAAAGTTAAACTTGATAAGTTTCGGTATTTTTTGTCAAATTTATCCTAATATATCAAAATTATTTTTTTTAAACTTTAATAAATTTTGATAAATTTTGGTAAAAAATGGTAAATTTTAATTCACGAATTTGACAATATTTGCAGTTATCGTACCACCATCCATAAATAGTATTCATCTGTGCCCAAACAAGTTTAGAACTTTCTATATTTCCAGTTAAGGGCCCCCGGGAATTTTTACCGTGTTTGTGCATGAAATAATGGGTCACACAAAAACTTTTCCCACCCATCAAACTCAACTTAACGTGAGAAAGTTTCGTCAATTTGGGAAAGTTGTTTAAGCAACAAAACACTCCCTCACATTACAACTACAAAGACACTATGCAAAGCAAAATATGTATCAATAAATGAATTAGCCTCATATTAGTTGAAAAATTATGTTACATGGAAATACTTCATATGATTAATGATACAATGGTCCCTAATTCTTCCCTCTATTCTCTAATTCTTTTCTACATTTTGTGCTAACAGTTTTGGAAAGCACACGAAGAATGAGCCGAATGGCTTTCGCTGCTATAATCGCCTTGATTTGCCCTCTCTGTGGTACGGGCCTTCTTGCACTAGATCTCTTCGCAATGACAATCACTGCAGAGGCATCACTGATCTTGTTACTCATGATGGACCGAAAAAATAAAACTCGAGGTAAGAATTATCTTCAGGTCTTTCGCTTCTTCTTGACTTGTGATGAGAATTATCATCATGGGGCACTTATATATATGTAGCAGTGATATGAACTTGGTAGAGAAAAAAATAGACATGGAAACAGGGAACCAATTTGGTGTTGGTTGAGGGGGCATTGTGAGTAATAAATTAGTCAGTTGTTGTGGGATAAAGCAGTTGCATGTTTAGACAACTAACTCTTGTTGAGAATATTTGTTTTGCTTTCGGTTTCCTGAAGGCTTCGCTACATGGATCGATGCACTTGGGGTTTTTTAAACGGTTTTGAAAATCTTGGGTCAATTGGAACCGGTCTCTCTGAAACTTTTAAGTTAGGGTAAGGCTGCTACGTTAGACCGTCCTACACCCTGCTTTGCAATGAGACTTTCGGGGTATTGGATTTTGGATTTTAGGAAGGTTCTTGTAACAAATGAATCCTCATCGATTCAAACACCGACGTAATATCCAAATGCATTACAGTTATTCCACAGACAAACTCAAAACTAAACCTACGGAAAACGAACTACGCGTCTTGCTCAGACCTTGCAAAAGCGGGACCCACACTGAGATGAGACCCCATGTCCGGTTATTATTAGGAGGTTGCGGTGAAGTTGAAGTTCCCACAGTGGGTCCGCAGCCCGCTCAGCGGCCCACCAAAGCCCAACCTGGACCGGCTCATGTCGAACTGCATTGGAACGTCCTGCATTTGGTACGTCCCGATGTTGATTGCAGCTCTGTACTGTTTCCCACCATTGACAAATGCCAGGCACAGGATGCCGGGCCGGGCCTCCACCAAGGAGTTGAGCCCAAATATCGACCAGACCGCGTTTTGTTCTTCCATCTCGAGGTCAATGCTGGGCACTCCGGGGCCCAGCAGGGTCGACGAGAACCTTCTGGACTCGTAGCACAGCCTGAACGGTGCCACCGGCTTGACAGGTGGCACTTGTGCGAGCTGGTTGGCGAAGAACGAGGTTATCGCGTTGAAGATAGAGTCTTCTAGGACGGTGTAGGGCAGCAGTGTGTTGAATGTGGTCCCACCACGGAACCCGACTTGTGCTAGCGATAGGAGGGTGGTGTTTAGTGGGACCGGTTTCTTGTTGATCCTGATGGACTTGACATTGATGTAGTACTCCCCGAACGGGCTTACGGTTAGTGTGGTGTACCGTAGACGTTGGGACACTTCGACGCCCGGGAGGAAGCTATACGGGCCGTCTGACCCGAGGAAGATGACCCCGGGTTGATTGGTGGTGGATGGGATGCACAGGGTGAAGATGGGCTTGAGCCCGAGTCGTGTGGCGAGCTGGGTGTGGAGGGCGATGGGACTTTGGGCCTACCCGGCTACACCCTGGGCGCCCCCCGGTAGGCCCCGTTGGACCAGGGCGGAGGGCGAGCAGACGAAGAGGAAGTCTGGGACTTGGACCAGGGCGCCAGGGTTGGACCCGTCTGTGGACCCCAGTGCCATCGCGTCCTGGGCCACCTCCCCGACCGTGCTCTCGTGGGTCCCCGGGTTCTCCACGCTGAGCCCGCATGTGCCCGCATGGCAAAATGGCCTTGCGGCTTTAGGGCACGTGTGGCAATAGCTGGTGTTGGCCGCCCTGCACTGGGGCGACCCACACTTGGGCTCACTGAAAGTGGATGATTTGTAGCCGGTCTCGCAGTTGGCCCACAAGTGGCCCGTAGTAAGGTCCACCACGAACCCCGCCGTGACCTGTGGGGTCCGCCCCGTGACGGTGGTCACAAGGAGGTTTGTGGCGGCGTCCTTGCGTACCGGCAAAATGAGGGCTTTCGGGGAAGGCGGGGTGGCGGCTTGGGAGAGGGAGAGTGAGAGTGAGAGTAAGCTGAGGAAGAGGAGGGCAAGGCTAGCCATGATGGTCAAAGGGTGGGTGGTGAGGAATACAAGAGATGTTAAGGGGGGTTTATATACTGAATGTCTTAGGCTGGTTGAATGCTATTTTTGTTGCAAAAGTGCATTTTGATAAAGATAAATTAAGGCAGTTGAGCATGGGTTTTAACACAAATGCATGTCTGCAAAAATAATGTTATCCACACTGTATTGACTTCCATTTTTCTTAAGTTTCCTCAAGGGGGACAAAGTTTGAGCATCATCTCCACTACCAACAATGTCAGCTGACCTGATAATCGGATCATTCGGTTCAGGTTGGGCCAACAAGATTCCAGTCGGTCCATATTTGTTCAAGTCATAACGAGAAATACTATTACAAAATATAATAAGATAACTTCTTTTATAAAACATTATGTGAGAAATTGTCTAATTGGAGTAGCTCTGTTTGGATCTAGTGTGCATTTGTCTATATTTATTCAATTAAGTGTGCTGTTCCATTGTTTTGAGTGCATAAAGATAAGGTGGTAACCATTGGAACTTTGCACTATATAGCTTAGTATGTTTGACTCAACTGCCCACAGCCAACCTGATGCATTAAATTCATATTAGGGGTGCCAAATAAAACTTTCGACTCTTGTAGAATTTTTGTCCAAATATTCACACTGTGACTGAAAATTGGACATAAGACTTTTCTCATTTGTGTCGTTTGAACTAGATTTTGACCTGAATTTGAGATTGTCTGAATTGTCCGACCCAAGATGGAACAAAAAGATGGGTATCTACTATCTATCAAACATCAATTTCTCGTTCGATGTCCGACTTATCGAGAGCCGAACCCGTTTTTTTTTTACTGCCCTTGATTATTATAGTTCTTGTATGCTTTGTAATTCCGTACTACCCTTTGCAGAGCAGCCATTGGTCAATCTTTTTCACAACTTGAGCTTCAATGGAGACAGTAAAAATAGTAGGTATATTTCCTAATTCAGTCATTTTCTTTGTTTGTATGGTAACTGTGATATTGTCATATTAGTAATTATTTCTTCCAAAAACCAAAAACTTCATTGATTTTACCAAGCAAATATAGTACATTTGACTACTAGTCATTTCAGAAATGAACTCAAAAACTACTAAAAAAAAACCAACTAAAGATTAAAGAGGAAACTATGCATTAATTGAAGGACTTGTTTCTTTGTTTCCTTGTTTGTACAGAGGAAACAAACTATGCAGAAGTGGTGAAGTTGAAGTTCTCACAGTGGGTCCGGACCCCGCTGAGCGGGCCTCCAAAGCCCAATCTGGCCCGGCTTAGATCGAATTTCAACGGGACGTCCTGCATTTGGTATGTCCCGATGTTAATGGCAGCCCGATACTGATTCCCACCGTTGACAAATGCCAGGCACAGGACGCCGGGCTTGGCCTCAACCATTGAGTTGAGCCCAAATATGGACCAGACTGCGTTTTGGCCCTCTAGCTCGAGCTCAATGCTGGGCACTCCTGGGCCCAGTAGAGTCGAGGAGAACCGTTTGGAGTCGTAGCAGAGCCCAAACGGTGCAATGGGCTTGACTGGTTGGACCTTAAAGATCTCATTAGCAAAGAAGCTGGTCAAGGTTTTGAAGATGGAGCCCTCGAGGACCGTGTAGGGTAGCAATGTGTTGAGTGTGGTCCCACCACCGGTGCCAGTGTTGGTTACGGCCAGCAACTTAAGGTTAATAGGGACGGGCTTTTGGTTGATCTTGATGGACTTGACATGGATATAGTATTCGTTGAACGGGCTTATGGTTAGTGGGGTGTATTTGAGGGATTTGGACACGTCGACGCCCGGGAGGAAGGTGTATGGGCCATCCGACCCGAAGAAAATGACCCCGGGTTTTGTGGTGGATGATGGGATGCACATGGTGAAGATGGGCTTGAGCCCGAGTCTGGAGGCGAGTTGCTTTTGTAGGGGAATGTGGCCTTGGGAGAGCCCAACGACACCCTGGACCCCTCTAGGTAGGCCCCGTTCGACCAGGGCGGACGGGGCACAGGTGAAGAGGAAGTTGGGGACCCGGACCAAGCGGCCCGGGTTGGACCCGTCGGTGGCCCGCAGGGCAAGGACGTCCTGGGCCACCTCGCCGACGGTGCTTTGGTAGGTCGCCGGGTTCTCCACCTGGCGGCCGCACGTGTTGGCATGGCAAAATGGCCTTGCAGCTATTGGGCAAGTGTGGCAAAAGCGGGTGTTGGCCGCCCTGCATTGGGGGGACCCGCACTTGGGCTCGCTAAAAGTGGACGATTTGTAGTGAGTTTGGCAATTGACCCATAAATCAGCGGCCGTGAGGTCCACTACATAGCTTACAGAGACCAGTGGGGTCCGGCCGTAAATGCTGGTCACTAAGAGCTTAGTGGGTGCATCAATCCGGACCGGTAAAACGAGCCCCGGTTCCCCTTAACCGGGGCTCGAGCGGCCAGACTAAAATGGGCTGTGGAGAGACAAAGGAGAGCGAGGAGGAGGAGAGTTGACTGAGCCATTGGAGTTGAAATCAAGGGTGTTGACTGTTGAATGAAAAGTGGAGTAAGGATGAGGGGTTTATATATTGGAGATTCTGGACAAGTCCATGGTTTTTTTATATATAAATTTGGGGATTATATATTTATATAATGGAGATTGGGACAAGTTGAAGGTTTTTTTTAATACACAAGGAGAGCTCTATTAGAATAATCAAAGGATTTTTTTTATGGGTTATATTTCACGTGTTGTGATGAATTAATTTTTTAATTTGTAACGCGGTGATGTGCGGATGGCTTGGCGTTATGGGTGCTGCTATGCTAGTACATTATTTTAAGAGAGTTTTTTATTTTATATTTATGCTTTGGATTGATATTTAAAAATGAGTTTTGGCGCAATGATTGAGTATGTGTGATTGTGATGTTACGGGTTCGACTCTTGGAAGTTGACGGAACTTTTCTCCGGATCCCGTTTGCGGAGATGCTTTGTATACCATTGCCCTTTATGCTCTGGATATGATAATTAGGTCAATTGGACATACGTATCAAAAGTTCGGTTTAGATTGCCGGTAAAATTATTCGGTGTTGAAATTCAGATTGGAAAGTGATGTCATTACCCGTATTTTTGGTGTCGGACCGGATAAGATAATTTGAACAAACGTGAGTTCAAATCAAAATCAAGTTTAAAGTATAGAAATATGAGAAATCATGTGTCTGCATTTTTGGTAAGTTCGACCAATGTTAGAATTCTGGTAAGTTCGACCAATGTTAGAATTCAAATGAAAAACCCATGACCATAGCTAGTTTTTTTCAATTCGCACAAATTCAGATGTTTAGGTTGGGCAACACCGTCCAACTCTTAGACATTGGTTTGCTTGGGTTATATTGGGAGTTGGGACAACAAGGTCGGGTTAGGCTATTTTCGAATCGCTTTATTTCTAATAAGATGAACTCGTCGTGTTAAAATGAATAACATCCATAAAAGATAAATTCGAATCAAACCGATCAAACCAGCTATTTTGAGTTTAGGTCCATAAATATATATATAAAAAAAAGTTTCATTATTTCAAGCACACAGGGTCAGAAATGATGCGATATGCACGTTTGAACGTGAAGAATTGCATAAAATATTTTATTTAATGTCATAAAGTCTGTCTGTCATTCTGTGGACTGACTGTGGAATCGCTTTCACAAAGTTTAGATTGATCCATAAACCTTCTGCATAGAAAATAAATGCTTGTAATTTCTGAGTTCTACTTATATTAGAAAGTATTGGTTGAATTTATCAAATATATTTGAATTATTGGATAACAATAATACGAATTTTCAAGGTATTGACCGACAATAATACCAACAATTTTGTTGGACACTAGCAGTACCAACTATGAACCTATTTTTCACTAATAGTACGCCACCGAGTCGTTAAGTGTTTGACTCGACGAAAAGATGAAGTGTCACCTAATTATCTGAGTTGGAGGCCGGAGCAAGTGGAAAAAATGGTGATTGTCACTCTTTTTTGTCAATTAAGCAGCATTGACCAATTTAGCTAAAAACAATTAAAGTTTTATTTTTACATTATTGATTTGCTAAGTTGGTTAATGTTGCTTAGTGGCAAAAAAATGTGGTAGTTAACGTTTTTTCAACTTATTGCAGCCTCTGGCTCAAACAATTAGGTGACATATCAATTTTCTCCTAAATCATAAACCTACTAACTAAGTGTTGTGGTATTACTGGAAAATATGTCAATAGTTGGTACTACTAGTGTCCAACAAAATTGATCGTATTATTATTGGCCAATACCCCCAAAGTTGGTATTATTGTTACCCAATAACCCAATATATTTTCTTCAAACATTGATATAAGGGAGTGTTTGATTGGGCTATTTTTCTAAGAAAGTTGGAAAACTTTCTGTGTTTGACTACAAAATAAGAATGAGAAAGCTTTGTAGTGTGACGTAATCCTTTTCCATGTTATGGAAAATATTCCCCATAGGTGGTTAGAAAAGTTTGTTTGTATATATAAATAAATAAGGATAATTTGAACATTTTAAATAAACTTTCCTACAAACATCCCCATAGTTTCAAATGTAAACCAAATAGTGTAAAATATTCTTTCCAGTAAAAAACATTCCTGTGGAAAACTTTCCCGGGAAATATCATAGGAAAGAACCAAATGCACCATAAATAGTTATTAACTACCCACTACTAAGCCTGTCAATTCGGTCGGACGGGTGAGTTTCAGGTCGTTCGTATATCGGGTTCGGGTAAATACAAGTTGGACGTATTTCGGATTCGGGTAAATACAGGCGGTGTAGTTCGGTTTATGGTCAACCCAACGGGTTATGATTGTGACCTTTTTTTTTAATTTAAAAAAATGGTTTCTAAATACTACTTTTTGTACAATATACATAATAAATTATGATTATCTTCTAGTAACGATAGATTATTGTAACTATTTAACTTAAATTAGAGAAATGACAAATAAATGAGTTGCACTTATAGTTTAATAGTTAAAAATTCCAATGAAAAGTGATAAATTTCAATAAAGTTGAACTTAAAAAGTCAATTTTTTGGGTCAAACGGGCGGGTCAGGTTTGACCCGCTAACTTCCGGGTTCGGTGTATTTCGGGTTTAGTTGAAAAATCGTATTCAGAACCCAGAAAATTTGGACGGGTTCGGATCGGGTAAGAAATTGCTAGGTCTCTACACTAGCTTAAACTATTATCTATTATCTAAATCGTTATCTATTATCCAAATCTCTATCCATTTGGACTCTCTAATTTTTTAAACATACAAAAAACCACACAACCCCCCCCCCCCATCTTCTCAAAAAAATCGTTAGGAATTTAGTATTATGTTAAATCTGTAATACCCCGGGTATGCGGTTAAAATGCGACTTAAAATATTAAAACGACTATTTATATCATTAAGGTGCACTTTCTTTTAAGTTAGGTCATGGTGTTAGTCTGAGTGATGATGAAACACGCTGGAAAAACTCGAGGTTATTTGTAGGGTCAATAAGCAATCCTTGAAGTCGTTCCTGGCAAGGTCCGGGAAGGGTCGGGGAAAGACAGTACATTATTAGACTTCCGGTATGCTCTTATATGATGCATGCAGAAGGAATATTCATTCAACTAATTCAGGGTTGTCCAGTTTCTGATATGTTAACTGTTAAACAACTGAAAACTTCATTGATTTTACCAAGCAAATATAGTACATTTGACTACTACAGTGTACATCCATTTCAGAAAATGAACTCAAAAACTACTGAACCAACTAAAGATTTAAGAGGAAACTATGCATTAATTGAAGGACTTATTTCTTTGTTTCCTTGTTTGTACTGAGGAAACTATGCAGCTAGGGTGAAGTTGAAGTTCTCACAGTGGGTCCGGGCCCCGCTAAGCGGGCCCCCGAAGCCCAACCTGGCCCGGCTGAGATCGAACTTCAATGGGACGTCCTGCATTTGGTACGTCCCGATGTTAATGGCAGCCCGATATTGATTCCCGCCGTTGACAAATGCCAGGCATAGGACGCCGGGCTTGGCCTCAACCATTGAGTTGAGCCCAAATATGGACCAGACCGCGTTTTGGCCATCTAGCTCTAGGTCAATGCTGGGCACTCCTGGGCCCAGCAGAGTTGAGGAGAACCGTTTGGACTCGTAGCAAAGCCCAAACGGTGCAATGGGCTTGACCCGTGGGACCTTAGAGAGCTGGTTGGCGAAGAAGTTGGTTACGGTTTTGAAGATGGAGCCCTCGAGGACCGTGTAGGGTAGCAATGAGTTGAGTGTGGTCCCACCACCGGTACCGGTATTGGTTACGGCTAGCAACTTAGGGTTTATGGGGAGGGTCTTTTGGTTGATCTTGATGGACTTGATATGGATGTAGTACTCGTTGAATGGGCTTATGGTTAGTGGGGTGTATTTGAGGGTTTTGGACACGTCGACGCCCGGGAGGAAGGTGTATGGGCCGTCCGACCCGAAGAAAATGACCCCGGGTTTCTTGGTGGATGGGATGCACATTGTGAAGATGGGCTTGAGCCCAAGTTTGGAGGCGACCTGCTTTTGTAGGGGAATGTGGCCTTGGGAGAGCCCGAGGACACCCTGCACCACTCCGGGTAGGCCCCGTTCAACCAGTGCGGACGGGGCGCAGGTGAAGAGGAAGTCGGGGATTCGGACCTGGTGGCCCAAGTTGGACCCGTCGGTGGCCCAGAGGGCCAGAACGTCCTGGGCCACCTCGCCAACAGTGCTCTGGTGGGTCACCGGGTTCTCCACCTGACGGCCGCATGTGTTGGCGTGGCAAAATGGCCTCGCAGCTATTGGGCAAGTGTGGCAAAAGCTCGTGTTGGCCACCCTGCACTGGGGCGACCCGCACTTGGGCTGGCTAAAAGTGGACGATTTGTATTTGGTCTCGCAGTTGACCCATAAGTCAGCCGCAGTGAGGTCCACTACATAGCTCACAGGGGATAGGGGGGTCCGACCCTCAATGGTGGTCACTAAGAGCTTACTGACCATATCTTTCCATAGGGGCAGAGCGAGCCCCTTCAGCGGGGCTCGTTCTGCATGGGAGAAATAGGCCGCGGAGAGACAAAGGAGAGCGAGGAGGAGGAGAGTTGAGCGAGCCATCGGAGTTTAAATCTAAGGGTGTGTTTGTTGAGAAGTGGAGAATGGATGTGGGGATTATATATCGGAGATTATGGACAAGTTGAATGTTTTTTATATAAAAATTTGGGATTATACATTTAGATTAGGGACAAGTTGAAGGTTGTTTTATATACAAAGTAGAGCCTCGTTAGAATAATCAAAAGTGTTTTTAATTTCACGTGTTGTGATGAATTATTTTAAAATTTTGTAAAGCCGGTGATGGGATTATGGCATGCCATAATGGATGCAACTATCTATGCTAATGTATTTATTTAAGAACCTTCTTTATTTATATTTATGCTCATGAGATTGAATCTTATGATTAGGTTATCATAGCAGTGCTGGTGAAAAATTGGATTTCGATTAAGTCAGGATCAGTTATATCGATCAACATTAAAATTTGGACGGGAAATTTATGATATTATCCAATTCTGTTTTACGTATGCTTCGATCATACAGCTGAAACAAACATAACTTTGGATCGAAATCAAGTTTGAGTAATAGAAACATAAACAAAATATTGTGTTCGAATTTCCGATTGATGTTGGGGTAACACGGTTCGACTGAATTACTTTCAGGTCAGTTTAATTTTGAATCTCTTTATTTTTAGTGTATGTTTGGCCTAATTTCTAAAAAACAGTTTTTGCTTCTTAAAATCAGTTTTCTTAAAAGCTATTTTTTGGGAATTATTGAAGTGTTTGGCCTAGCTTATGACATAAGAGATTTAACTAAATTAAAGTGTTTGGCAAACCTAAACCCTAAACTTATGATATAAGTGCTTTTACTAAATTAAATTGTTAGCCTAACTTTTCAACATTATCATTTATCTTTTTTAGAGTAAAATTATTATGTGATTATTTATATTTTTCTTTTTTATTTTTTATTTTTTTAAAATAGATTATCCTATTATAATTATAGTTATAACCTTATATTTATATTTATAATTATAATTATGTATGGTATTACTTAACAATAAAATTCTTTAAATTAAATATTTATATATCAATAATTTAATAAATACCATCTTTATAGAAATAAGATAATTAAAAATATTTAAGAGTTTCAACATAATCTTAAAATGTCCAACATAATATTAATTATTAAAGGTAATAATTAATATTATTAAAGGTTCTAAAATTATTAAAATATTTAAGTACCATATTTATAGGAATTAGAATATTGAAATTATGGAAACTTATCACTATAGAATCTTATAGATTGAGCAGTCATTAGGTTTTAGGAAGCAGAAGCAGCAATTTACTGCTTCTGCTTTTGGAGCTGTTTTTGACTAAAATCGTTTTTGGAAAACAATTATTAGCGTATAAAAAATGACTGTTTAGCCTAATTTGTGTTTTTTAAGCCCAAAAACACTATCAAAAGCTAGGCCAAACAGACACTTAATCAGATGAAATTATCACGCCAAACCGGATAACATTAGGAAAATATTAACTAAGATCAAGTGGTCTCCAATCCAACGTTTTGAGTTGGGTTCCAAAGGAAAAAAAAAACATTATTTGAAGCACACGAGGTCAGAAATGATGCGGAATGCACGTGAAGGTTCCTAGAAGCTTAGCTCCGATTAAAGAATTAGATAAAATATATTTAATGTGATAAAGTCTATCTGTCATTCTATAATACGTCAACTTGGATGGTAAGTGAATAATGATAAAAATTTAACAAAGTTACCATAATTTGTCAAAAATTAGCGAAATTTACAGTACTTATTAAAAATACAATTTATCATAAAAATTAAAAGTTATCGAAACTTACTAAAATTTACCAAAAAATAATATTTACAATACTTATTATTTATCAATGAACTTTACAAACCTGGAGTAGTTTTAAAAAGAGGGTCTTGTAACGGGCATAACTCAATAGGGTTCTTGTAACGGGCCGGGATGAGGGATGCTAATGGTCCAAAGATGGGTTCCACTCCAACCCACAACACTCTCCGAAATGGTAAGAGAGATGTCGTCTCCAAGATTCGAACCCTAGGTGGAACTCTTGGTACTCAGGCAAGAAGTGATTGGCTTTGATCTTAACTTGTTCCTTGTAGTCATTTAGATTTTTGATTTGATAGTCAGTTTGACTTTGACTTGATACTCCTTGGGATGTTGGCTTGGTAGTCAATTTAAGCCAATTTTGCGCGTTACGTTATGTTTAGTCGCGGTTTGCGTTAAATTGCGGTGAAAGTATTTAAAAAGTAATTGTAATTTGCGGTAGGTTGCGTTAGAGATGAGACAAATGCACCAGGAGGAAAATGTTTTTTTTTTGTCCATAGTCTTGCTTTTGGGAAGTGGTGGGCATGCGTTTTCATGGAGCAACTGTTTACTTTTCTTCTGCTTTGGCTTACTGCATGGTCATATCATGTAATGGGAGATTTTGATATTATTATTGTTTATTTCTTGGGGGGTTCGGTGTTTATTTTACATCATAGGTATCATCTTTTTTATAGGATGAGGGTTGTGTTTTTATTTTGGCACGTGTTTATTTGTTTTTGTACTTAGGGCATTATTTCTACATCAACCAAGGACATGAGACGAAGTTTTAATGTGAAAAACAAAATTATGAAAGCAAGAAAGGAAAGTATCTCAAGCCTTATCCTATCCAAAATTTAAAATATATGATTGAATTGTTAATTATGGATCAGAATATGTTTACAGGATACTCCTTAAGAAGAAATTTAGAAACCCCACATATCTGGAAGCAATCAATGCATTAAAAAAGGAAAAAATTCAGATGAGTTCAATCAAGCATGGGAGGATAAAAAAAATCAAGTCATATAGTCGTTAACTGTCAACAAGAAGGAAATGGCCAAAGAGGCTATAATCAACTCATGACCTCAAGCTAGAAGACTCATTCGATTCCAAGGGCAAGAAATCGAAAATTTGTAGGAAACTTTCAGAGAAACTTTCTGAGTTGTAAGCAAAGTGACTTTGATGAGATTGAGTGTAACCAAAGTATTGTTCTAGTGAGATTTCAAATCATTCTGTAGCCGAAGAACTAATGTGTGTTCTTCTGTGAGTTGTAAACTTCATCAAATTGTTTGGTGAAGGTTGAGTAGTTCTTTGACCACCTCTTTTCAGAGTTGTGATCTCCTCAATGTAAGCAGTATCAAGTGTTGTTAATTCAGTTATGTAACGGACTCATCTTTGTTAATTCTATAAAAGCAAAACTTTCATTATCCTATGTTGGATCTTGACGAAAGTTAAGATTAGAAACTAACGTCCTTATCATCAAGTGTATAGATTCCTAAAAACCCTATTCACTCTCTCCTCTAATGTTCTTTTATGATTTTTAGTGCTTACATATTGCCCTCTCTTGAGACTAGATCATGTACACAACTAAGGCCTCGTTCTTTTATGCGGTACCGCAACTTATCGCACCGTAACTTATCGCAACTTACTACAATTCACCATAATCCACCACACATTATCATTTACCTTTTTTATTACCATTATCATTTCAACACTCATTTATTATTTCCACCGCAACTTACCGCAATCCACCGCAACTTATCACAAATTACCGCACCGCAAACTTACTGCATAAAATAACAAAGCCTAGATGTTTCAACGCGACTAGCGTCTCAAATTATGATTATTTAGAGTTCCAAGTTTGAATTTGTTTAATCATAGGGAACGAAGAAATGAGTTTTAAAGATTTTAAAAATATGATATATTAGAAATTAGAATGGATTTCCACTGACGATAAAAAAAAAGAAGAAGATAGTGGAATGTCATTATCTTCCAATGTTTTGAACATATCACTAATTATGCTCTTGTTTAACATCCTAGACAACTAGTGTTGAAAATGTCCATGATTTTAGGTAAGTTTTAACAAGAACAACAACCTCTTAGGAAAATAATGATTTTGAAGAAGTTGATATGCTAATATTACAGCCACCACATGAATACATAGGTGGGTCAAACTAATATTAGGCACCTCTTCTTTTTCATGGTTGGTTTGTCTGTGATCCTGTCTTTAATTTGATGAAAGCTAAAGATTAGACTCATCTCTGATTTTTTTGTGATCTTTGAAGACTTGGGCCATGTTGTTTAGTTTGGTAGGTTGCCCGTGTAATATACAGGTATAAAAGTACGTAGTAGATTTTTTACAGAATAAACAAATAAGTAGTCTGATTGTTTTATATATTTGCTCCAACAATGACGGAATCTTTGTATAATTGTTTTAGGGAATGATTGTACAAAAATTTCAGAAGTAAAGACTTGATTTGTAAAAAGAAATTGTGCACTTGTCTGGTTTAATGTGAATGTGTGTCTTAATCATGGACTTTAACTCCTCTGTATTTATTTGTGGAAGTATAACGGTAAAGTAAAGTCATATTCTTTTGCAAGGTAAGTTCAATTTTACTTTACCTTGTCTTACCCGTCAAAAGAACATGAGTATACTTTGTTTATATTCAAAATTATTTATTCAACTCATAGAAATTATTTAAAAATAAAAAATAATTGATATGACATTTAGTTACTTTCACTACTTTATTTACATTTCCTAACCTAATCTTAAACCCTGTTTTCCTGCAAAGTAAGTAAAATTTTACTTTGTCTTATCTTGCATTGTGTTATCTTATTTTACCATTTGAAACAACATGATCATACTTATAGGTAATTTATATTAAATTCTTTTATTCAACTCACATAATTTATTTAAAAGAAAAAAATAGTTATGATTTTAATAAGTATGAAAACTTACAAATAACAATATAAGTATTTATAATTTTATATGTAATACTATATTTATTTTTCAAATACAACGCACACTAATTTAGTTTGTATACTCATAAAAATTATGACGCTTTAAAAATTGACCCATGTTAAAACTTTTAGCGTTTTCTATTGTCAAATAATATCCAACTAATTATTCGAATCCGAAATATACCTGACCCGTATTGACCTGAACCCGAAATACACTTGACGCATATTTACTTGAACCTGAAAAATACACCTAACTCGTGTTTGCCTGAACAAAAAATATACCGAACCCGTATTTACCTTATCTAAGTATATACTTGTTCGGTCTCGTTCCGAGCCGAATTTCTTCTCTTTTATAGGGTATTTTTGCTCGTTTTAACCCCTTATATATATTAGTTATGAGGATTTTGTGTTTTGTAGGAAAATAAGGAGTTAGAAGGAATTTGGGCTTAATTGTGGCTTTTTAAGGAATCCCGAGCGATTTCCCGAGCCAACTCGAGACCCGAGTCGAGAACCGAAGCAAAACAGAGAAGTGTGGGCAGAAGGATGACTCGTCCGAGTCAAGTCCTGACTCGCCCGTGACATGGGTCTGGGGCTTTAGAGACTTGCAAATTCAGCTAAGGAGGAGTGGAGGCCAGAAGGCCGACTCGTCCGAGTCAGCTGGATGACTCGCCCGTGACCTGATTCTGGGGCAGCAAAGACATAGGCCAAGGGAGCGGGACAGAACATTGACTCGCCCGAGTCAATAAGTGACTCGCCTGAGTCACCCAAATTTCTGCGGAAATCTGCGGAGATGATGCGCGTGCTGCGGAGGTTAATTTAGGGTTTTGGGTTTTGTTTTCCTTCTTCTATAAATACCAACTTGTATTCAGCAGTTTTTTTTTTAAGGAAGTAGTCTAGGTAGTTTAGGAGTAGAATTAGGTTAGATTAGATTTAATTGCTTTCTTAAATTACTTTCTTTAATTGTTTTTCAAGATTTCAATTGTTCTTCAAGTTTTCTTGCAATTTCAATTCTCAATCTCTTTCAAGCTTTCTCTAGTCTCCTTTGAATTGTTTTACAAGCTTTCCCTCTCTCTCTCTCTCTCTAATCTCCATTGTTGACTTGTTTTCCAAGTTTTCTAGTGTTAGTCACAATCAAATCCACTTTAGTGGGGAGGAAGGTCAAGGAATTCCAATTCTACTTCCTAGTGAGAATTTGGGGATCTTTGGTAATCCAAACCACAATTTCTTGTTTGTTCGGGGGAAATTACAAGTGTAGATTGAAGATTAGAAGATTTTGGTCATCAAAGGTATAAATTCTTATCCCAATTTCATTGTTCATTCCAGTTTTCATTCCTTGCTTTAATTGCTTTATTTGATTTAATGCTCTTAATTGCTTTCTTTGATTCATGCTTAGGTTATATTTAATTTCTTTATTTACATAATTTACTGCTTTCCGCACTTGAGAAAAATCAAAACACAAACCGATTTTCTCAATCAAGCCTAAACACCCATCCTCGTGGACCGACAACCCTTACCTTAAAACCACAAAAATTACAACCGAACAATACTCAACACGTAAATATTTAACCCGCTTCCCGAATTGACTTGTTTGGACATAAAATTTTTTTGATGCTAAACTCTTTAGTTATTGCAGTTATTAGGGAAAAAAGAACCAGCCTTCTTTCTCCCAACATCATTCTCAAATAAAGAAAGTGTGAATACAAGCTACAAGGCAAGCTAATAAAGTTACACAGTTGACTGTTTATTATTATAGTCGAAGACAAAAAAATAAATTTTTGTGTGAACACAAGCTATAAGGCAAGATGGTGAAACTACCAAGTATGTTACTTATTATTATATTCAAAGGCGACAGAGTAAATTCGAGTATGAACACAAGTTACAAGGTAAGCTGGCTTAGCAGCTCCTTCAAACAATTTTTCGTCCGCCACACCACTGGCCCTGTTCTTTTATGCGGTAACTTGCAGGATGGTACCGCACCACATCGCACTACTCAATGTTCTACCACACTCCACCACACTTTACCACAATCATTACCAAAATATCTTCTTACTTTTCTCTTTCCTCACTTTTCTCCACTACTTTTTTACATTTTTTCCCCTCACACCCCACATACAACAACTCCCATCACAACTTACCACAATCCACCACATTTCACCATACTTTTTCAAATTCTACCGCACCGTACCATTTCCACACTGCATCGCACCGTATCAAAGAACACAACCTAAGGCCTCTCTATACTATTATGTATAGATATTTGTTTTAATCCTACCTAATCCGACTTTAATTTATCTTATTATATAAAAGAATATAACTATACTTTTAGATAATTTATTTATTCAACTTACAAATTTATTTAATGATAAAAAAATAAATAATATGACATTTACTTATCCCACTACTTTCCTTAACTAATTTTCATTATTTAGCTTGCCTAACTTATTAATCCTACGTCTTGAAAGAACAGATCCTTGGAGTCCATAGCCCAAACTTTACAATCAAGTCGTTGCATATGCTTTGTCTTCTTCTCCTACTTTTTTTTTCTTTTGAAGAGGTTCATTTTGTCCTCTTGTGACCTGATGATATCAACTAATTTGTATCTATTATTATCATCATAGAGATATAATGATGATCAATTTCTCTCCATAATCGTTCTTTTTGGTCTTTGTTTTCAACCTTTATAGGTGTCAACACTCGTGAACTATTATTATATATATATATATATATATATATATATATATATATATATATATATATATTTCTAGATACAAAGATGAGAATCGAAATATGTGAATTTTAATAAAGACATTTTGAGAAATATGTAATTGATTTTAATTTTTTTTTTAAAAATCATGTAATATTAATATGTGCATTAATGTATATGTTTGTATTGATGACTCTTCTTTAGTTTCCTTATTTTTCATATGTATTATTCTTTTAAATAAGAAAACTATAATTTTATTTTTAATTATTACTTTTTTCTTTATTTTATTAAATATAATCTCGATAATATTTTGAACAATACATATGGTTTACTTGTGTCCCGTGTAACACACGGGTCTAAGTACTAATATACAATTACAACGGACTTCGCAGAGTATTGGGGTGATTATCCTTACTGATGGGATGAGCTAGATGAGTGTCCTTGAAGACACGAGTACCACTGTACCTCTATACACAAGGATAGACGGATCCTTAGATCATTAAGGTGATTATCCTTGTTGAGATACACAAGGATAATTGGCTCTCCGGGATGCTGAGGTGATTATCTTTGTTGATATGACAAGTTGGATAATTTTGAAGACCCGCGCGAGTACCATTATACATTAGAATAACCCTCAACTATCGGGTCTGCATTGATGACATAAAGTTATGAAATTGCAATTTATTACATGCTCATGGAGCACGTACTCCAAATGTAGTCATTGTTAACTGTTAATAACATAATTGTTCACTCACATCTATCCCACCTATCCGTTATTCACTATCAATAGCATAATTATTCATTCATGCCTACCCGGAGCACATGCTCCAAGTGCATGTAATATGTATGGTTATGAAATGACTTCGAAACTACTCCAGATCTCAGAAAAGTGGACGGTTATCATATTAGTAATAAAAGTTTGATTTGAAGTTGGGAACTATTCCTGAAGTTAGAATGGATACGGGATAACTGTCTAAATTTAATATAACAGAGATTCTTTGAATTTTAAAATCTAAATATTACATGTAGCACGATATTAAAAACGTTTTTTAAATCAAAGGTTGTAGATTATCAGCGTACCATTAATATTATTATCTAGTGCATTAGAATTTAAGAATGGGGTACGTAGAGAAGGGTTTTCAGCCAACCCCATTCCTTTTTTATTATATAATAATAAATGGAAATAGGTGTGTGTTGTCTATTGATAATGATATTTAACATAAGCTCAAAATAAGACCAGTACGTGGCTATTTCATATTCATTCATATAATTAACATAATCTCAAAATAGTAATAGTACGTGGCTATTTTATAAACTTTACAAATGAGTGTTTAAAATTGTTTCTATATTTTAATTCAAAATTTTGAACTTTGGTATATGAACTGGTCACATAACCCAATCTATGTACTTGTACTCCTTCCCTATTTTTAATATCTATATTGTCTCCATTTCAAATTAATTGTCATTTTGACTAAATTTTGACCGTTGATTGTTCATAAATTATAATGAGGTACAATATGAAATTATCGTTATTAGAAAGATATTTTCCTAACAATTATAATGGAGGTAATTTTATATTGTAACTCATTGTAATTTATAAATAATTAACGGTCAAATTTAGACAAAGTGATAACTAATTTGAAACGGAGGGAGTACCATTTTAATTAACACTTTATTTTTTACAATCATATGTAATCTTCTTCTGTTTCTATTTATCACTTTCAAAATGATCACTGAGATCTATAAATATTGGCAATGTCGGTAAGCCCTTCATTGACTTACTTCCAACTATCCTACCAGTGTTTGATCTACTATATCTCCTTGAAATCTCAATTTTAGAATAGATCTACTTTCAGTTGTTCAAATACCATATAGAGTTACCAGACATAAGTCGATTTTCAATCATTTTTGCTAGCCTCGCCCCCTTTTTATCGCTCAATATATTTTTAACTTGTAATTCGTCTCTATTATAGAGAACATTAAAAACAAATGAGTCTTAATTGTCTCTAATATGATATATTTTCTTTGGTAAAAATTATAACTAGGAGTGAAAACGTACAAAAATGTAAAGATGTAATACTTTAAGATGTAATAATGAAAAGTACGAGAAATGTGCAAAAGCATTAATTCTTATTGATGTGGGGAACATGTTGGCCGGTTTTGAGTACAGATCGGGTTTGGCCTGTTATTTTTCAATTTTTCAGGTTCGGCTAGTTTTCTATTTCGAGCTGAAAAATCATGTTCAAAATCCAAAATTTTCAAGCAAGTTTGGATGAAATTTTCAGGTGGGGTCAATTTATGGCAGGTCTACACAAATAAGATTTATTAGATCTTAATACTTCCTCATCCACCAAACAAATAAGTGCAATTTATGACTTGTTTCAAATATGATCATTGTTCACTCACGATTTACATATATTAATTTATTCACTTTCCATAACATAATTGTTCACTTACACATACCTCGAAGCATGTGCTCATAAATGCATATAACACATATTAAAAATGAATATAAATATATCTCCAATAAAAAAATATTTTCTCCATTACATGCAACCGTATGCCTATACCTTGTTTGTTGATGCCAAATTCCATCCCTTCAAAGTATTATTGATATCTATCACATCTCCATGAATGGCATGGTCATTAATTAGTAGCTACCTACTCAAACTCTATAAATCCAGGAGACTAAGTTATTGTTTTTCCAAGCCAAACACAAAAGTTCTTATAGCAAAAGATGGATTTCTCAACCACAAAGTTATATGTTTTGTTAGTAATATTCTCCTTGGTTTTTCTACTCTTTTCTAGGAGAAAGAGTACAAACTCAAACCTTAAAAACTTTCCCCCCGGTCCATTTTCATTGCCAATAGTAGGCAACCTTCTAACATTGGCTATAAAAGGAAACCCTCACAAAACCCTAAGTGACCTAGCAAGTGTGCATGGCCCCATAATGACCCTAAAACTAGGTTATTTGACTACCATTGTCATATCTTCTCCCAAAATTGCCAAATTTGTCCTACAAAAACATGACCTCGCCCTTTCAACTCCGTATGTCCCGGATTCAGTGCGAGCTCACCAGCATGACCAATTCTCTGTAGGCTGGTTACCAGCATCGTCAACCAAGTGGAGAACCCTGAGAAAGGTGTTCAAGAGCCGATTTTTTAGCCAACAAATGCTCGAAGCGAGTCGAGGGATTCACCTCCAAGAGTTGGCTAAGTTGATGGACTATGTTAGGCAATGTGCCAAATGTGGTGTTGCCTTAGACATAAGGCAAACTATGTCTCACACTGCATTTAGCTTCATGTTTGGTAGTATTTTCTCCATGGATTTTTCGCATTCGAAATCTAAGGAGATCATGAACTTGATTAATTGCATGATCAAGGAGATCGGAGCTCCCAACATTTGCGATTTCTTCCCTATCTTGAAAAGCATCGATCCATAACGTATAAGGTATAGATTGACAACGCTTTGTCGCGAATTGTTTAAGGTGTTTGATGAGATAATTGAAGTGAGGTTAATGTCAAGGAAGGATATATCTCCAACTTCATTTACTACAATAGACTTCCTAGACATACTTTTGGAAGAGGAAAATGAAGGAAGCCTCACTAGGGAAGATGTTCTCCATTTGCTATTGGTATGATATTCTTACCTAAGTCTTTATCATTAATTTAACTACTAGGTTTTATTATTAAGAATATTGCATCCAAAAAGCTATAGAACTTTCTATATGAACCAATTAATATTGCTTGGCAAATGGCAAGAGATAATTATTATGAAGGGTCTACTTTGAAATATCATATAATATAACTTCACTTCACAATTTGCATGTAATTATTCGCATTCTAACTAGATACTCCATTTTTGACTAATTTTGACTTCTGACTTTGAATATTAGTTTCTCCATATGTTTTGAACAACATCAAAACAAGCATAACAAACTTTGAGCTTATGAATGATGGCTGACTTATATGTTTCCTTAGTTTATTTTTTTGCTTAACTTAAATATTTCCTATATGAATTTATTTTAAAATTATTGCAACACTTACTATGAACTTAGTTATTTGTTGAACTTTTGCCAAACTTATTTGTAAGAGTGTTTTGATTCATTCCATCCGGAAAAAATCGCGGGAAATCTTGAAAAATTGAATGTTCTAAATCTATTCTAAACTTAAAGTTGAAGAGAACACGGTCTAATTTATAATTTATACATGCATGAACATATAGGATCTATTCGGAGCAGGGGTAGATACAACTTCAGCAACCCTAGAATGGGCGATGGCGGAGCTAATTCGCAAGCCTTCCATCTTACAAAAGGCTCAACAAGAGATAGACCAAGTCCTTGGCCAGGACAAAGAAATCCAAGATTTAGACTTACTCAAATTACCCTACTTACAAGCGATCTTGAAAGAAACCTTCAGACTTCACCCTCCGGCTCCCCTGCTACTCCCTCACCTCGTCCAAGAGGACATCGAGGTTTATGGGCTCACAATCCCAAAGGGGGCCCAATTACTCATAAATGCATGGGCCATTGGAAGAGATCCAAGCGTATGGCCCAATACAGAGTCATTTCTTCCTGAGCGATTCTTAGGTTTAGAGGTTGATTTCAAGGGTCAACACTTTGAACTGATCCCATTTGGCGCGGGGCGTAGGATTTGCCCTGGGCTACCATTGGCATCGCAAACAATTCATCTAGTGTTGGGTTCGATTATAAGATCCTTCAATTGGGTGCCCGAAGGAGGAGTGCTTGGAAAGGATATCGACATGGATGGAGAATGTAGGATCACCTTAAAGAAGGTTAACCCATTGCGAGCTATTCCTGTTGATCGTGTTGATATGGGATCTTGTGTTATGTTTGACCGACCACAATATAACATAATGTAATCAGTGCGTAGGCTTCTTGAGAGAAGGGTCTTTTAATGTCCTTATTGTCCCCTTTTTATTTTATAAAATTGTATTCATGAATAAGCTCTATTATATTTAAGGCCAGTAAATTTAAAGGTAAATAAAACGGGGTGATTATTTATCAAAAGTTATTAGAACTTATCAAAATTTGTATATTTAACAATACTTACTTTCTCCTCAAAAAAACTAATATTTTATTCAAAAGTATCATTTTTGTCAATACTTAACAAAATTTACCATTATTTACAAAGTTATTAAAACTTAATTTTTCATATTCATCTACAAATTTCATTATAAGTGTCGTATGACTTTCTATTAATAAAATCGTTATGTTTGATTTCAAAAATAAATAAATAAATAAACGTGGCTAACTTTACCCTCCAAACCCCCCCCCCCTAATTGACAAGTTTTGTGAGAGACCGTCTAATCATAAATTTACCGCAAGACATTAATTTTATGGTGGCTTTCTATTAAATATAGGGTGACTAATTATATATTTGGGTTGATATTAATAAAATTCATTCATTGGTAAATTATTAGTCATATTATCACTTATTAATCATAGTAACTATTAAATAACAATTCTTATGCAAGAACGTCTCATCATAAAATTATCGTAAAACGTATAATTTTGTAATGTTTGTTTATGAATATAGGGGTCACTAATAAGTTCTGGCTGACTCTAATAAAAGTCACCCCTTTGATAAATTATTAGTCACATTCATACTAAAAAACCATTCTAGCATCACTTATTAATCATAGTAAAATATTTAAAAGATCACCTTATATTGTGAAAAATACGCCTAGTGATAAATTTATGTGAGACGATCTTATATTAAAATTTGTGCATATTAAAAAGTCACCGTGTAACAAATCTGTTTCACTGTAAATTTACTTAGAATGACTCGAATGTTTATCTTCCTATCAACTTTTTTAGGGTAACTATTACTCCCTCAATTCTATATTATTCATGAAGTACGTGCAATCAATGTAAACTTTGAATATTATTGAATATATAATGATTTTAAATTTAATATTAGGGTACTTTGAGTCAAGTTGAAATAAATAAATGTGTTCCTTCAAAAAAACAGAAGTAAATAAATGTGGGTTGGGGTTTCCCTAAGTGACAAGCTCCCCACCCTTTCATCTCTGTTTTTCAAGGTTTGATTCTTAAGGAGAGTATTCTTGTTTACTAGGATGTGTATATGTCTTGGGGGTTTTTACATTTTGGACCCCTAAATATAGGATATTTTATTTTCTGGACCCTTGGTTTTCTTTGTTAATTTTTTGGACCCTAAGTAAAGAGTTTATGGGGTGAATAAAAAAGGACTTTAAAGTTTGTGGGATGAAAAAAAGGCCCATGTACCGTTTTCTTTTGCTTCCTATGTTTGAATTTCTCTCCCAGTTGGCGCCAAACTTCAGGGCTAAAGCTACAACCAATATTAAAGCTATAATGTACTTCTTTTATTCATGTCGAAGCTACTTGGACCCTTAAGGACTAAGGGTACTTAGGGGTCTAAGCAACTCCGACATGAATAAGAGATGTGTATTATAACTTCAATACAGTTTTAACCTTAGTCCTAAAGTTTGGCGCCAATCTGAAAAAAAAAATTTCAAACATGGAAAGAAAAAATAGTACGAGACAAGGGCATTTTTTTCAGTCCACAAACTTTAAGGTTCTTTTTTATTCAGCCAATAAACTATAAGGTCCAATCTTATGACTTGTATAGAAGGGGTACGTGGGCCTTGTATAGGGTGTTATAAAGCTATTAGGTTGGTGTACCCCTGAGATAAGGGACCCGACATTTCTATGGATTAAAAATAAGACAGATAAATGTGATTTTCTGTAATTAATATAATTAATTAATTAAACCATGGAATATTCATTGTTAGGTCGAATGTTCAATGAAAGACCTCGTACGGAAAACCACGAGATACTTTAAACGTGCCACTACTATTTTGTGAGGTCACAGACTCACAATGGAGTTATCAATTATGGCTATGGAAATGTAGGTGGGGAAGTGCAATTTATTGCATGCACTTCAATTACGTGCTCTAAATATGGTTATCGTTCATTTGAATAGTATAATTGTTCACTCATATTTACCTGTTGTTCACTCTCAATATCATAATTGTTCACTCGTACCCATCCGGAGCAGATGCTCTAAGTGCATATAACATATATTGGTGGGGAAATGTGTGCTCGTTTGCTCCTTTTCCATTCCAAAATTTGTCTAATTTTTCGTTTTTCTTTTTTTGCAGGTTTGCTTCGTTTTTTATACATTAATTGTCTGGTTGATTAGTGATACCAAATTTTCAAAGAATTTTCATTAATTTTTTTCGTCAAACACATCTTGAAAATATTGAGTAAATAAAAATTGTTTTGTTTTATAACATTTTATAATATCCATCATCTTAAATTTTAAAAAAACATTTTAATGGATCCGCGTTTGGAAGCAGTGTCTTGCGAAAATATAAGCTAAGAATTACTTATATTAAACCTTTGTGATAAGACATCTCCCTGAACCTTCAATTTTGGGAAAACTTTGTGTCATATTAAAGTATAGCGGTGTATATACCAACTTTTAAGTTGCACATAGCCATCCATCCCTAACATTTTAATATAACTTATACCGCAACTATAAATTTTTTGTCATTATTTTTTATATTTTTGAACCCTTTCAATATATGTATAAATAATAGACCACCTTATTAATACTTATGGTGTCTTTGGATAGTTCCTTAGAAAAATAAACTCTGACATTGGACATGGTGTATATATTTATGTTTCAGTTATGATGTGAAAATTATTGTTTATTACTGCCTCAGTTTTTATTTAAGTGTTATCTAAGTAATTGTGTCAAAAACTTTGACTGTTAATATTTTAATTTATAAATGATTCATCAAACAAAATTGATATCGCTAGGTTCGTAATAAAAAGTACTATTGAAAAAGTATAATACTGCATTTTTTTATGAAAATATAGTGGGAAAAATTATTGATTTAAAATAGACCTCAAAAAACATGAATGACAAATAAAAAAGAATGACTAATATTGAAATATTAGCCATGGAAAGTCGATGAGGGGCTATAAGCTATTTTTATACCATTGTAATTTGTATGAATTCCCTTTGATTTTGTAATTGACTAGACTTTATTGAAATTCTGATTTCTCGTGTGTTCTTTCAAGTTTAGTTAGATTACCAATTTTCACAAGAAACATGTCAATTTTCTAATTAAATTTTTTAATGAAATTCCTTGGAATTCCTAAGAGAATGACACGTGGTAAATACTTCTTTGTAGAGGTTGTGTTTTAATATAATTAATATATTACCAATTGATAGTGTAATTGAGTTTAGACAATTTTGATGCTTAATTTTTTAATATGTATGTAATGATTTATCCACATTATTAATACTATTATATTGTATATTGGGAAATTGGATTTAAATAATTTGAATTTTAGGTCATAGTAGACTAAATAATATAAACTTTAGATTGTTTCTAAATAATCTGAACTTTGGCCGCTTTGGATTGTAGTCGTATGTCATCAACTTAACTTGGTGGTGTGGCGGTGGTGGCATGTGCCTGTACATTTTAGTTGTGCCATGTCACCACCGTCACGTCATCCCGCCACCAAATTAAGTTGAATTTAATTCGGTGGCGTATTACTAGAATCCAAAGAAACCAAAGTTTAGATTATTTAAAAACAAGTCTAAAATTTAGATTATTTAATCTACTATGACCCAAAGTTTAAATTATTTAAATCCAATTTCTCAAATCTATTTATAGTGAACTTACGTACTTTCATACGATATATTCTTGTCTTTTTTCTAAGAAAACATATTGACAAAAATAGTGGTCAACATAGAGTATTATTAGAAAGTGTATTAAATTCAAAGTTGACATTAGCTTTAGTAGGGTTTGGTGACACCCTATTTTTGGCTGGTTGGGTGTCTTTAATTAGGGTGTCTTCCATCATGTTTGTGTATTATAGTTATTAAGCAATATATATTTCCCTTTTGGTAGTGCATTGATATTTATAAGTCAAAGTTGGTAAATCCACAATTGCTTGGTAATAAGATGTTAGTAGCAAAGATATCCTCAAAACTATTAAGAATCGCACTTTTTCTTTGCGAGTTGAAGAGTCACCTATTTTCTTTGTAACATATGGAAAAAGTGGAATGATTGTGATTTCAACAGTTTTGCCTTCAATTATCTCGGAGTCTTTATTTGAAAAAAGAAGAACTATGCAAAGTGACAAGCCAGGAAATCCTTCCATACCTCTCAACATCACCAGCACACGAGTCAGAGCACCCATCCTTGGCAGCAACACACAACTCACATTCGTTGGGAGAGACTTAGTTTTGGATGGGTTAATATCAATTGTGATGGATCTGTTGGACACTGAGGAGTGACAATTGGTTTCATCCTCAATGATCATCTTGATGGACTATACAAGCAAGTTCTTATAAACCTTCTTCGGAACCTATCCTCCCAGCGGAAGCTTGCGCTCCAATTTAATATTCAAAACGCTATGCAAAAAGGTTTTGGGAAAGTCCAGATAGAGAGCAACAATCTTATTCTCTCATATATGCAACTTAGGGAGTTATCAAAGTACTTGACTGATTGATATGACCATCAGAGACATAAAGAGCTATCTTCACCACTTCAACAAATTTTTTGACCATCATATCTTTTGTGAGGTCAATATGGAGGCAGATTGACTTACAAATAAAGGACGTTCTACACACAATTAATTATGACATTGAAGTCATAGTCATCAAGTGACCTTTCTTTTATTTTTTTTTTTTGGGACAATTTTAGCATATGCTTTAAAAAAGGTTCCGCCTTTTTTCTGAAGATCCTCATGGCCATGATGTTGGTTTCAATGGTGCCCGCCCCGCTCCTATGTGCCCCCATGTATGTAAAGATTTGAACAGACAACTCCTTTGCCTCTATTATTCTAGCTCCATTAGTAGATTTGGCAATGAAGCCAAGTACGAGTGACAATAAAAAAACAGTTAAAAGAAATGTAAAAATGCAACATATTACATGAATTATTGCTACCAGTCGATTCCTGTTGGAGCTAGAACCCTTCCAGCCAGAGTTTTGTGCGCTCTTCTCATTGTTAGCAGCTTCAATCTGAATGCACAAATCTTTCAAGGTTTCGAAGTCTTTGATGGACTGGAAGCCAAAATGTCGCGTGATGCGGGGATGAATGCTTTGCCTGAAAGTGCTCAGTTGCATCCTAAAAGGGATAGATTCATCAATTTCAGATAGCATGGTGTGCCATCTCTCATAATAGGAAAGGAACAGCTCGTTCTCCCCTTGTTTCATGGAAGTTAGGTCATCATGATGACCTCCTTTCTTTGACGACTAAAGTGGCTGATGAAGGCCTCGAACAACTCATCTGCATTGGTCTTAAATTGTGAGGGTAGATTTTGGTACCATACCTTGGCCTTAACTTCTAGAGTGGAAGGGAAGATTGTGGTATAGAGACCTTCATCTACCTTATGGAGAGGGGCAAGTCTCAAATTCCCTTTATATCACTTTTTTTAAGTGAATTCAAAAATAAATGTCAATATCAAGCAATCATACAAAACTAATCATTGTTGATATAAATTTTACTAACTTATTGTCGTTGCCTATTAAATTAGAACTTTTTTAGAGGGTAAATATTAGATAATTTAATTAGATAGTGCAGGATTATTGACAAGGCACATGTACTTTTCTACTTTTACTTCTTTTAAACTCTCAGTTTTTTTTTATTTACCTCCATTTAGGATAAATCTTACTTATTCATGATGTTTAGGGCTCATTTTGTTGAAATATATTTAATTAGCGTATAAAACATGTATAGAGGAATTAGAAATTTAAAAAGAGTGAATTCGTTTTTTGATGGAGGTCCCCAAATAATAATAGCGTTTTTTTGACATTGCTGAATAGTAACGTTTAATACACGTTTAATATATGAACTATTTATTTTAAAAGGGGAACGTAAGGATCATAGACACAAAATTCTGTAATTAATCAGTACAATTACAAAATTTTATCAGTATTCCTGAATAATAAAAAAAAGTACCGCATAAAACATAAATTTTTCATGTACCACGTTTAATAAAAATTCAGCATTTATATCAAGGAATAATTGACTTACTTTTATATAATTTTACCGAATAAAACATGTTTTATATTTTATGAATTTAATTTCTTGTTCAATCGCAACATAGTGCGGGTGTACTTGTCATGTCCATCGAGAGTTGGGGTTTTCTAACCTAAGAATTTAACAAACTCTCACCTCTTAGGTTTGAAATTCGAGGTTTTTAGTGATTGGTAGATACATAGACTAAAAGACAAAAGAAAAGAACACAAAGAAAAGAAATAAGAGCTCCGGGATAGTGCCGGGCCAACCTAACGAAAGACTAAGCATGGACTTCGTGGTTTTAGAAGCGACCGATATTCGGTAATTAGGTGTGAGGATTGCACGGATAGCTAGCATCAATTTCCCTGGCCAGAATTGTAAATTGATGTATACTTTCCAACGCCCACCATTACTTTCGTGTATGACGATCCTTGGTAGTATACGAACACAATCCTAACTGATCAATTCCAAATTACTCTCGCCAGAGTTAGGATTTAGAATCAATCACACTGCCCTATAGTTCCAGTTCGATGTTTGGAAGGATTCATAACCTCCCGACACCCGAAATTCGCCAATTATCGAGTGGAAAACTAAGATGGAACACCTAATTAATTACCTCATTAGTCACCCTAATCTCACTAATCCATGTCTAATCTCTCATTAGAGGTCCTAATTAGCCCTAACCCTAGAAAACCTAACAACTAATTATATTAATTATCAAACTAATCCTAATAAGACCTAAACCTAATCTAAACAAAGACATAACCCTAGACCCAATTAAACATTACCGAACCTAATAAACCTAATAAAGATCTAAAAAAAACTAATACCTACTGCTAATGCCAAAAGAACCACCAATACCTAATAGTTAGGCCCTGTCAAATTCATGGGTAAATGCAATTTACTCAAATTTACCAGTTTTTACCAAAATTTACCAAAACTTACCAAACTTAAAAAAATAAAAAAAAATTAATTTTGAAATATTGGCATCAATTTGCCAAAAGTTACCAGAATTTACCAAAAGTTACCAAAAATTACCAAAAGTTACCAAAATTTAACTTTTACCCAACTGTTTTTTACCCATGAATTTGACAGGGCCTTAATGACAAATAATATAGGAAGGAGGGAGTATATTATTTGTCAATAATTCAATATAATTTGTATCAATTAGGATTTTTGGATGCTGATATACTGAATTTTGTGAGTGTTGGACAATTATACATAGAACTCTGACCTTGGACGATAATCCATTGTACTTTGAGAGGTATTGGAGAATAATGTAAGATTCCGGCAGTGACTGACTCAGTGGTGATCCTACGTGGCAAGGCGATGAAATGAATTGGTTAACCAATATTTAAATTTATGATATGTGACCTAATCTACATAAGCAAAAGTGTATACAATAACAACAATTCTTCAAGGGAAACTTGTTCCAACAAATGTGATTTTATTTTTAATCTTTTTTTACCCTTTGCAAAGCTGACTCCCTTTACTTATGTGGATTAGCTAACATATTATAATTTTTTTTTAAATCTTTTTTTAGCCAATTCATCTCCTTCATCGCCCGCGTAGGGTTGCCACTGAGTTAAACCCCGTCGAAATCGTTCTGAGTGCAATATTGTCCAATACCCCCAGTACATTATATAATTGTCCAATTTCAAAATTCAGTACATTATTATCCAACACTTTGACCATTAATTTTTCACATTTTATTTTATCAATGTTTATAATGTTACATTTAGGTATAAATATTTTCTACCTCTTATTAGAATCTTATACACTAAAGTCATCATATAGTTTAATAATTAATAGTTAAAACATACAAAATTTGCCCATATTAGTTAATCAGGAACAATTTTTTTGAGACGAAGAATGTAATTAAAATTTTCAAACTTTGAATGGAATAAAATTCAACATAGCAATTAAAAATGTCAAGATGGGAGTAGTTATTAACCTCATTAACACACAAAATCAGCAATTGCTCCAAAACATGGAATATAATATAATCAGACCTGAAAAACAGGGTTAGTCACGGGTCAATTTCGGGTCGGGTCAACTTTTGTCAGAACTAAATTTAATAACTTGGCTAATCTTCTCATCCTGCCCTTCAACAAATAGGCTCCCATTTGACAAAGTGGAGAGACTAGAGATTGATTTCAACATTCAAATATGCTGAATTACTGCCAAAGAAGAGGTACCAATGTTTTACCAAATTACATAGTGATATGCTGTCTAATCAGTACTAAAAATACAGCTGCTGAGTGCTGATAATCCTTTCATATGAGAACCAACCAAACACAGCTACAAAATCACATTTAGATGGCCAAAAATTACACAAACAGAACCGTAATCACGGGTATTTACATAATCTGAAGTAGAGTTTAGGATGACCAAAGTAGACATCATATGAGACATCAACACCATGGACATCGATTTGCTCCAAAAGTGTGCCATTGCCGCCGAGATTTCGCTGTGTTTAGACCATGTCTTAGCATCTCCACAAAGTACTGCACATGAGAAAACACAAAATGCGGATATACGCCTGCGATAGCATGAAGCAAAGATCAGGGAGAGGTTGTACATGAGCATACTTGATCATCGGCAAATTTCGTGGTAAGCCAAAACCAAAACCATTACTGTGAAAACCCATTAAGACATGTAGGGGTCAGATGTAGAAATCTTGACCCGTAAATTTTGCAATTTAGAAAGACTAGTTCGAATTGACCCAAGATCTAGAAAATCCTTCACTATCGACTACACTATGGAAAAGAACCGGAGTAAATTTAATGAGGCATTTTACTTTAGTCCATCAACAAATTCTATGGTGAAAACTAAGAATCCGAATCTTTTCATGGGTATGAGAATGTTGGATAAAGAAAAGATTGGTAAATTCAGGCAAACGTTGAAAAATTGGGTGCTGAAAATATGGAAAGAATGGGTAAATTTAGGTTGGGTTGGATAAAGGGGGCATTTACCCCTGAAAAGAACAGACCCTCTTGTAAAGAACAAAAGAGCAATCAACTGCCAGTTGCAACTTAAAAAGACGTACCTAAACATATCGCACAATCATCCAATGCAAGTCCCGCATTCACCAATGTAATTTGAAACGAAAGACAATTTGTGGTGAAAAATTCAGTAAATTCACAGTATCAGTGTCGACAACTTCAATGTCTCTCAAAGGGTGTGACCGACTGTCGGCTCTACTCTTCAATAGCTCTATGAAGACCTGGCAATGCCAACCAAGTAGATGCAAACAAGAGAATTACCTCTTGACGTCTAGAAAGTGCAAATTTGAGACAACAATCAAACATCCAAACCAAAACCATTATTCCGAAATCGCGTCCAGGCGAGGTATGGAGGGGTCGGATGTAGCAATCTTACCCCTAAATTTTACAATTTAGAGAGACTGGTTTCAGTTAACCCAAGACTTTGAAATCGTTCTCTACCTAAAACTCCATGGAAAAGAAGCATAGGAGGTTTAATAAGGCAATTTACTTTAGTTTATTACCGTCTAATTTGAAAAACATAATCTTTTTCAACTATCCTGTGTTCATTACAGTCTAAGTTTTCAACATAATCTTTTTCAACTATCCAATGCATTACAGTGTAAGTTGAAAAACATAAGTTTTTTTAACTATCTAGATTATGGACATTAACAATCAAATAGCCTTAGTAAATTACGTCAAAGAAGAATAAGACCCTTTATCCATTAAAGGTGACGTGCGCTGATTTGAAGTTCCAGCATATTTACCAAAAAACTGTGCACCATAAAATTGGGAGTCATGTCCTTCATACATTCCTAGGGGTGTGAAGAATAAGACCTTTTATCCATTTCCCAGAATAAAAGTATGAAGATCATTGAACAATGCCTAAAAGTAGGACATATAGGGATCCTCTATCACTGCCTCAACATGAGTAAAAGGCATGTATGGTTAGTTTTGCCTCCAAGGAATTGTTTCTGGGCTCCTATTTATTGGTTCGGGATGTATCTATTGTAAACAATCCCTAGCCATCCGGTATTAGTAATACAATAAAACATATTTCACATAAGCCAATTGTATCAACTCTCAGAAGGTACTCTAGTTTGTCCATGACTATGTGTACTTCCAGACAAGCAAAGCACAGCAGCAACAGGAGGAAATATGCTGGAACTTTATAGGTCAACATTCATAAAGATTATTACTCGTCATTCATAAAGATTATCCATTTACCAACGAATTTTATAGGTCAGCATTCATAAAGATTATTACTCGTCAGTAAACAAACCTTATAAAAACAAAAAGAAAATAGCAAACCATGTACATAAAAGTGATTACCCCAGCAATGGCGCTTCCATCACTTAATGTTAGCGGTATAGCCAACTCATCAGGATGACAACTCCAAAGCAAACCATTTATGAAAGTTGAAAGCGAAGAAACTGACACTTTTTCGGGTAGAGTTACCATCAATTCTGGAAGCTTGTATGGGGTTACAGGAGAAACTGTGGCGGCCTCCACTTCATCAAATATGACCTATAGATAATCAAACACATGAGCTTGTCCAAAGCAGAACATTAGAAAAAAGCAACTAAATAATGTTTCCATGGATTTTCAATTTAAAGGCATACCATACGTACTTCCACGGACATTTCCACGTCCAAAATTCGGCAAATGCTTGGTTTTACAAGAAATTTCTTCAACCTAATGAACCAATCAGTATCGAAAACTCCACATATTATGCTGGCATAAACCATGCACTGCAATAGGAATGTTGGTTGCAATCAATGTGATGTCCTCGTATCCATTATACGTCAACTTATCTAAATCTGGGGTATCAACTGTAACACTAGTTAAATCCACACATTCACTCACGCATAATTCTTTCAGCCGACTACCATATACATGTATTTTCTCCAACATACCACACCCATCAAGAGTCAGTTCTTCCAATACCACTAACCCTAAAATTAGTTTGGCAAGAATCTCATCTGTAATAGTAGCGTCATAAAAAGAGAGGGTCCTCAAATTCCTCAGTTCAACGTCAGTCTTGCAAGGCCAACATAGTTCTTCTATCCAACCATGACTTCTACTCTCGTAAGTTAAGCGAACCAAACTCGATGACTCCACATTGATCCTCCCACCAGTTTCTATCACCCTTATAACCTCAAGCGACTTAAGTTTACTAAAACGAGGAATCAAAATACTTTTAACACCACAACACTCAAAGAGCAATAACGTATCTAATAGGCATGAATTGATGATGTGTTGTAGCAAGCTCTCCTCAATCATGACAAAACGTAAAGACAAACGTCGAATGGAGTCAAACTTGGTGGGTTCATAGTAAGGTATTTAACCCCAGAACAAAATAAAGATTTCAAGGATTTAGCAAAGAAAAAAATGTTAGGCAATGTGTAGCTAAAGGAATCTTGGGAAATGATGGAAACAGACAAATCTTCAACTTGATTCTCCACTGCAATTCCCAACCATTTATCAATCTTGGAAGTCATATCATGATCAAAAATCAAATCGAGTAGGCTAAGTTTCCTTATAGACAACCTTTTAACGGAATATTTTTGCATTCTAGTTTCTATGAAATCAATGTACTTCTCATACGCTTCATGGTCAAACCATTCAGGGTCCGTTTGATGGGGTCGCGACCTTAACTTCTAAACTTGCTCCCCGTCGATGAAGTAATTTGCCCGAAAGTCTAGAACAGGACTTGTAGCCCAAATATCACTCCATGTCTTGGACAAGATGCTGGTTCTACAAGCCTCTTTGGTACTCAAGAACGAAATGATATGGTGTATAAGAGATTCAGGTAAATTAGATAACCTATCCACCAGATTTAGCATCCCTAGTTCTGATTTCTTCTCTTCCGCAATCATTTTCAGTTAAAAATTTTATGAAGCCAATGGTGTCCAATCACTTATGTGGGAGAGAATAAGTCTCTGTTTGGTTTGAGGAAATCCCACGGGAAAGGGAGGATAATGGAGGGGAAAGTTGGTTTTTTTTTCAGAAAAGAAATGCGGATACCATTGACGATTCACCTACAACGAATGACAAAGATAAAGCCGCCACAAGTACACTGTCCACATCAGGCCACTCATCTTGAGCCCTATCAATTGCCTACGAAAAAAAAAAGAAAAAGATTAGCAAACCCACCTTAAAATTGCAAGGTAAGGAAGTTAGAAAAGTACTTCCTGAACCAATAGTTATGAATTCAGCCTACTAGCATGAAGATTCAGGGTATTGGTCAATTATTGTTAAAGCTAATTTTGCATTCATTATTAACACTGGAGCTATGTTACTCAGACTCGGGTACGCATGTCAACGTCGGACATGTATATGGGTGTCGGACTCGGCTATTTTTAAGAAATTTCGTATATTTTCATTGTAATTTGAAGTGTCGAGTGTCGTACCCTTGTCCAAATATAAGGTTCCGACACGGGTATGGCAGGGAAAAATGGAAAATGAAGAGTCGAAGTAACATAGCACCGGAACGCAGAAATCTAAAAGTATCCAGGAAAAATAGGTTAGATTAGGGTCTAGTTTCATTTCTTTTTTTTCCTACTGACATTTTGTTTGCAAATTACCAACTAAAAATTTTCTTTCAAAAAAAACTCCTATCAAAGGTGAATACTCATGGCAGAAAGCTAGAAAACTTCACAATTACAAACAATTAACCAAATAAATCAATGAACTGTAAACCCTGCATTCGAAGATAAACCCTAAATCTGAATCAATCGCAGAAACGCAGATACCTAAACAGACACAACATGAATCAAACATTGGAAGAGAGCATGCCATCAATATCATCCCACTAAAACCATAAACCCTAAACCCCGATTAAAACCCTAGATTCGTAGGGTTCGAAAAAGACGGAGAGTACTTACAATGAATCAGAGCAGATGAACACAGGAACAACCAATGTGTGAGCAATTGAGCACTGAGCAGAGAGAATCGAGAAGAAGAATGGGGTTCAACAAGACAAGATCCCAAGGTTTGAGCTCTCTAAAGAGTAAAGCCTAGGCAGTACACTTGGTGCTAAATATTATCTAATGATGTCAGAACTCAGAACACTTGGTGCTACATATTATCTAATGATGTGTTTAGTAGAATACCGGGAAAGATTTCCGTGAAAATCTTTGCCAGGATATATTTGCCGAGGAAAAAATTCATGGGAAACATTTATTAAGTTTGAGAGTGAAATAATGGACCTTCCATCAAATTTTGCCATCCGCTATGTAAAAGTAAAGATGGGAAAATTTACCAAGTTGGGTCCCAAAAAGAATTTCCAACCAAACGCACCATAAATGATCATTTGTAGAGTGCGGTGAACAAATGTAGTGCTATGCATAGGAGAAATGATTAAGTTGCATCAGATGACGTACCATGGACACATCGCTGCGCAAAATAACATTGTAGACCTTGCAGAAGTCTGATTTTTTCATGAGAAACTTCTTCAACTTCATAAACCACAAAGAGTTAACATGGTCCGTGTAAATATGGAAGTACGCAGCACAGTCAGGGTGGGTGCTTGTGAAAGATAACGATGTATCGATGTCACCAATGTAACGAATTAACCCTAAATTTGGTGCATTAATCACAGCACTCTCTAGGAACCCACAATCATCCAATGTCAGAGTCTTGAGAGAATCACTTGAGATATGAATGTCGCTTGGCAAGCCGCAGTTATGAAACTCTAACTTCTCTAGGAGCTGTAGTTCAGAGATGGTACTCTGAAAAATCTCATCTGTAAGAGAAGTAGAAAATAACTCCAAGTTCTTCAAGCTTCTTAGTGCAGTTCCCCTCACCTTACATGGCCATAACTCCTCATCAATATAGCTAAAGTATACAAGACCTTGAAGATTACCTGCAATTTCCAAGTTGATGACCCCTTCTTTGTGCAATCGCAGGTTCTTAATACTACTCGAATTGGGGACTGAAATGTTTGCAATGCCAACACATAAATCAATCACTAAGTCGATCAATGGGCAGACAGAAATGATATGTTGGAGCATAATTTCATCAGCAACAAAACTGTATAAGGATAAATCTACAAGGGAAGTGAGGTTGAGTACCCCATAATGAGCTAACTTAACATTAGAACACTGCAAACTCTTCAACGACCTCGCAGAAAATAGAACTTCAGGCAGTGTGTAATGGTTGACGAAAAAGGCAAGAGACAATTCCTCGATGTTGCTCAAAACCAACTTGTGAATCCATGTATCTACAAGAAGTGCCATACTGGGATCAAGAATTGGAAATCCAAGTGAAAATTTCTTTATGCGTAGGTTTCCCTCATAGTATCTTTGTATAGCATAATCAACGCAACTCACTAATTTATCAACGGATTCTTTGTCATAGCATTCTGCATCATTTGTGTTGTGAATGTAAAAACCGTCAGAATCAACTTCTTTCTTAATGAATTGCACAATCTGAAAGTTCAGAAATGGAGTAGTGCGCCAAACATTTGCCCATTTCTTAGACAATATACTAACCCTACAAGCTTCTTTTGTGCTCAAAAAAGAAAGGATATGGTGAAGTATAAACTCTGGCAAATCCGATATCCTATCAGCTTGGCCCTCAATTCCAGTGGATATTTTCTTTGCCGGGGTCGCCATTTTCATAGAGGACTTTTGTCGAACACCTGGTGTGCTCATCGAAGCAAATATCAGGTCTTCCGTATATGCAGACTACAATGAAAAATGAAATCAACAGGGTTACCAATAAGCAATCGAATCGCAAATTCTATCTCAATTGAACGGTTATGCGCAATGGAGTACAAAACGATGGGATTGTTATCTAAGCTAGCGAATTCACATACAAAATGAATCAGCAAAACGCATAAACAATTAACCAAATAAGCCAATCAAACACTCTAACCCCGCATTTGAACATCAACAAGCAAATCCATAAAACCCTAAATACGAATCAGACACACATGCATGAATCAATCGCACCAAACAGTTAACCAAACAAGCCGGAAAAAAAAACCCTAAATGCGAATCAATCGCTCCAAAAGCAGATATTAGACACAACTGCATGAATCAGGCAAAACCATGAACAATTAATCAAACATGCGAATCGAACACTCAAACCCTGCATTTGAACGAAAACAAGGAATAATCCAAATCAACCGCACCAAAAGCATGAATTATCAAACACAAACGAATCAAACATACAAACACGGAGAAGTTCTTAGGGTTTCCCGTCGTCCCAGCAAAATCCAATCCTAAACCCTCACCGAAACCCTAAATTCATAGTGTTAAACAGAGATGAAGAGTACTTACAATGAATCGGATTAGAAGATGGAAGAGGGGAGATAGAATTCAGAAGAATTGAATGGTTGAGCACTCAAAATTTTACGATTCCTTTAAACCCTAGAGAGGGGAAATAGTGCCTCTTCTCCCATATTTTCCCGCCAAGACTATGAGAGAGTGACTACGTAGCGGGAAGGTACGGTACAATTTATACTTTCTCCCTTGGATAAAATTGCTGCTAAAATTATACTTTCTCCCTTTTTGTGAATTGTTACCCCTTTGTCAAAATGAATTTTAATGATCCACCACATATGAGGTATATGGGCCATTGTGTGAGGTCCAGAACAAGTTGGATTCATTTTCCTCATACGGGATGTATATGGATTTATTATGGATTGATCCAACAAACTGTCAATAGAACAACCAAAACACACCACATTGGCAACTTATTATATGTTTTTTTTTAATTATTGAAAGTCAAAAGGTTTGAAGGTTTATAGGATACAGCAAACCGCAAACAGAACAGCAAACAACTACCTCCACAGAATAAATGTTACAACCAAACAACTAAACATAAATAGCACAACAAGGACTCTCGCATTTAACAACCAAAAGAAACATTCATGTCTTCATTATGATGTAAGATCCATGACTTCTAGCGATCGTTGTATAATTCTCTGTAATGTATTTATCTAGATATATAAAAACTTAAAAAGAATCTGTCAATGTTGATGGTAAAATTTATCATAAATTTATCCAGGTTTTTTGGCTCCAAATAATCGGTACTGAGGACCTTGTAACTGAGAATAATCTAAAGTGACTTTTTGGCCAATGACAGTACATACTTTTATCTTATTTTCTCATAACATAATATAAGCATTTTCCGGCAACGGAAAAATGACGTGGTCACCGGACTACGTGTTGTTGATCGAAAAGTATAGACCGTCATTAGTCGAAAAGTCACTTTTTTCCATGTGCCACGTCATTTTTCCATTGCTGAAAAATGATAATATTATGTTATGAGAAAATAAGATAAAAGTATAAATTGTCATTAGCCAAAAAGTCACTTTGAAATTTTGATTATTCCAAGTCACAAGGCTATGAGTACGGATTATTTGGAGTCAAAAACCTTTTATTAATGTCCCCCAAATTTTTTAAGGGTTGGTTGACCTCCCCCTAAGCTGCAACCTACAAACATATCATTGAATTATTGAAGACATATAAAAGTTAACATCATAACGAAGCATATCTCAATTATGATATCCTATAATACTTTTCATTCCTCATTAATTTAATTTATTCTTAATTTAAGTAGTTTATCTTATAAATACCTAATTTTATGTTAATTAATTTGGCTATGTGTCTCTCTATACTATCCCTATGTTTTTTTGTCCCCATATATATGAATACAGCAACGTAACAAACTTGAATTTTGTGGCCTCATAATTTAAGTCGTCAAAGATCCTCTTATTTTAAATTATTTTAATGTGAAATGCATGCATAATTAATACTCATTTCATGCATGCATGGACAGTCAAGTTGAGGGAATTGATTCCATCAAAAAAAAGTAGAGGGAATTAAAAACAAAATAAATGGTCTTTTCAAAGATTTTGACATCTTTGACTTGACCACAGTGGCTTATGAAACAAACAACTGAAGTTTTTGTAGTAGGTAATTTCGAGTTCGGACAAATAAGATATTAAATTGGAATGATGTTCAATACTTAGTTTTTCCCTGTATTTTTCGAGTTAGACTCGTGTCAGATAAATCGAACAAGTATATATTTGTCATTAAATCAAGCTTAGACAATATAAATTTAAAACAATCGTTTTTGAATTTTTAATCAATCAATTCTCAAAATTTAGACAAAAATTTTATAATCCTCCTGAACTTTTTTTCGGATCGGACAAATCCGAATTATCGAACATGACGTATTTTTCCCACTCTAAAAAGTTTCTTATCTTAGGGTGCGTGTGGTTGGTCAATAACCCCGGGGAAATGATCAATTTTTCCGGATGGACTTATTTTCCCCATGTTTGGATGCGGGTTGACTTGGGAAAGTTTTCACGATGGACCCACCATTTTCTCCATTTTCCTATGAAAAATTTCTCTTAGGGGGGACTAAGAGAAATTTTTTCCAGAAAAACCTTTCCCATGAAAAATTTTATTCGAAAATTTTTTCCCGTTCCTACCAAACAGTCTCTTAAACGAGAAGAAAAAGGTTGAAGAAATGTAGTTATCTAGACAGAAGATTATGCTAAAAACAAACCTACTTTTATATAGAAAGCGTCTCATGTTTATTTACAGCTGTCTGGCACCAACAAATTGAGAAATCCTCTTTGGCTTCTTCCATCTCCCTTTTCACTTTCAACACTCCCACTTGTAATTTAGACTCTAGATCAATCTACTTGAAAATTTAGACGAGAATCCAAGTTGAATTTTGATTTATTAGACCCGATAAATGGGTCATTTGATTCGGAGATTAGTCAATTTTATGTATTGAAAGTCGTGTTAGTAATTAAATGGGTCGGTTTAAATTGATTAGACTTGATAAATGGATAATTCAGTTCATAATGGTTGTCTGTATGAAAGTTGAGTTGATAAACATGTTGATTTGGATTAACTCGATCAAATAAAGGGTCATATATATCATTCGTACTAAATGGCTTAATTAGGTTTGAGCTGGTCGGGGTGAATTCAAGTGTCGGGTCCACTTTTCGACGAGCAAATATGAAAGTAAATTCAAGTATAGATTCTAATTTTTGAGTTTGCTCTCGAATCTCAAGCAAATTTTTTCAAATCTAATTTATTCACTTAATTGTATGTCATTTCTTTAATTATTTTGTAATTATTTGGAATAATATTTGTGTTGTAAAATACTATTTCCGTCCCAAAATGTTTGTCCATAGACTAAATTTTGACCGTTGATTATCCACAAATTACAATGATTTACAATATGAAATTAACACCATTGTAATTTTTAGGAAATTATCTTTATAATAGTGGTAATTTCATATTTTAACTCATTATAATTTGTGAGTAATTAACGGTGAGATAGACAGATAGTATATATGTTTGGTATTCAAGTTGACTTTGAAGAGTGGACTCTTAGTTATGTATCATAGAAATATCCGATAAAGACAAATTTATGATTGTACTTAATTTGTTTCTAGCATTAACAAACACATAAAAAAAAATGTCTTGAGAAGAAGAATATAAATAAATACATACATACATTTTTTCATTACTTCAAAATTAAAGGGAAAATTCTATAGAGAGAAGAATTTAATTCTTTCTTCCCCATCCTACACTCTAACTTTACTTTCGTCATGTACATCGACTCAAACCCAATCCACCATACAAAGAAAAGACAAAAAAGAAAAAGAAGATGTAAATGAAAGAATTTGAGAAATTGTTACAAAAGGTGAAAATAAATTGAAATTCCACCTTGTCATCGATTATTTATCCGGTTCGGATTTTGAGGAAGAGAAGGCATTTGCCAAAGAATCAATGACCAAAGACGCTATCTTGGCTTTAACCATGCCCCTTCTCGGTATCTGTCTCGGAACAGTATCACTCTTAGTTGTTGCACTAAAACTCTTCTTTGATTGATTCGATCTTTTTGTTGCAGTATTATCCTTTTGATGGCTTGATTCCGAAGTAATCTTCGTGGCAGAAACATCACATATCTTAGCACTCATTAACACTTCTCGAATTATATCGAATCTTATTAATCAGCAGAGAACATGTGAAGTTTTTGGCTAAGGTGTATGAGAGAAAAATGGATGATGGATATGTGGATAGTTTGCAAATGCTATTGAGATCAGAAGTATATATAGAGGTTGAGAAAAGTATGAAAATATACTTTGGGAAGTCAATTATGAATATCTTTTTCAATTTTCAAAAGTGGTGGGCAAATTAATTAGCTTGCTAGGAATGAAAAAAACAAATATTGCCAGCTAAATTTGTCTAGTGAAATTGGATACAAATGTGAATGCATGACCAATGACCATTTTTCTTTGCTTTTTTGGACCATTTGTAAATATTATTTGTTGTCAATTGCTCACCAAATAATGGACTTACCAAAAGGTCGTGTTGATTTTGCTTTTCTTGTTGGCTCACGTGTGTTATTTTTGTTATGTAAATGATAACTTGAATATTGATAATCAGATTATATTTATATGGTAGTATAATAATATTTTTTATGGTACGGTAAATTTGGTGAAGACAAATTAGGTAATTGATAATGTTTGATGGAAATGGATAAAGTTAGTTACTGTACAAGTTAAATATGTTTTAAAATTAGATAAATTGGATAAAAATAGGCCAAACAGAGTCATGCTCTCTAAAGTTGGTTGAAATGCGGTATATAAATAATTAAGCAAGCAAAGGACAAGGTTAAGCATATAGGTAATTCCTCCAACAAATATATATTATATTCATGTTTATAAAGTATTCAATCACTTTTTCAAAAAAAAAAAAGTATCCAATCACATAATTTTATAAATTTAAAAATAAAGTATGGCTTCCCTAATTTTCCAGCAAAACAACTAGAAGATTGAGTGTACTCAATTAAATTTACCTTACGGAAAATGCATTATATTTAATATACTCTACAAATTATCAGTATAATGTAATTAATATTCTAAAACAATATGTTGATGTAAAATAGTTCATGTATATTAATCCAAATTGTCTTTTATTTATAATTTTTTTAAAAAAATTCTTTACAACCAATGATATCTGTGGATCTAAATAAGATTGGCTATATCCAAATATTTTGTATCTAGTAAAAATGGGTCTATACTTGCCAAAAAGCAGTCAAAGTAGTAGCAAATTTGTTGGCTTTAAAAAAGAAAACTATCTAAAAAAATCCATTGTTACTAAAAAGTTGGAACAAAAAGTGCCAAAAAATCACTTTCAGAAAGCTGGAAAATGCTTCGATTTCCACATTTTGCAATTCAAATATAAACATGTCAAATTATTAATGGTAAAACATCTTCACCACTTGATGTGGAAAACTCCTTTCTTAAGACTTTCAAAGTCAAGAGTCGGCATAAAAAGAATGTGAATTTTTTTGTGGAACTCAAAGTGGAGATTGGTAAGTAGAACATCGTGTAGGGTCCGCTCTAAAACTACTCATTCTAAAGAACCTGTCAGAAGGAAGGATAAATCTTCGAGTTTGCCAATTGAATCTTCTAAGCTTCCTCAGGCTCGTATGGCGGACATGGCGCGCCGAGTGGCTAAGTTTGGTTGTGGTTCGGGCTTCATTCGTGGGGACCCTGTTACTGTTGAGAAGCGGCTTTTAGAGAAGTGGTGAAGAGATCGAAAATTTTAATTTTTATCTTTTATTTGTGCTGATTGCCTTTGATTTGGTTGTGTAGCTTCCTGTTGGTTGCTGACTTTTGTTGTCTTCTTCTGCGTTTTTCGCAGTGCTGTTGCTGCTGCTGTTGCTTTAGCCTCTTTTAGCTTTCAATAATAAAAAAAAAAAAGTGAAGGAGACGTCTAACCATGAAGCTTTGACTAACCCATAATTGATAATTTTGACTCTTCTTTTTTTTTGTTTTTCTCTATATATTTATCTAAATCTAGAAGATAACATATGAGATAACATATTAACATACCACGGAGGACTCTTTTTAAAATTAATATTTAACTTTTGATATCTTTATTTGTTAATGATTGAAATTAAATATAATATTTTTAAATGTAAGTATGACTAGTAGAGTCTGGGCCGATACTAATATAAGTTATTGTAGTTTATAGATAAAATTTATGATCAGCTTATCTTACCTTACAAGGTAATTAGTAAAATTTATAGGTAATTTATATAACATGACCATCTAGAAGAGATAACTTATGAGGGAGGACTCTTTTCTAAATTAATATTTAATATTTGATATCATTATTTAGTGAACTGAAGTTAATTAAATATATATAATATTTTTAATGTAAGTATGATTGGCTGATGTAGAGTTTGGGTAGATACAAATATAAGCTCTTACAATTTATGGATAAAATTTATGATTAGCTAAAATTTTGATAATCCTTTTTTTTACCTAGCCTATTATAAAATTATCATATATATTTAAATTTGTAGTCTACTTAAATTACATTGGATAAAGATAAGAGCCGTGATATGTGATGATCCAAACAAATGGCCAACCCTTTCTAAATCTACTACCTATTATAAAAAGGTGACAAGCCAACCTATTCCTACGTAGATTATAGTTAATATAATCAATGCACTTGCATTGTTTAAACTTTAAACACCCCATATATTTCAAATTATTGTAGGTATTTAGCTTTTTGCCTTTTGTGTTGAAATTTGTCAATTTTGATAACTATTTTATGCAAATATAGATTGATTTATAATATTTAAAAATTATCATCATTAATTTTGTAGTAAAAATGAATTTTTGTAAGAGTGTAATTTAATCTTAAACAAGTTTAGCCTTGAGCTTAGTGTCCCCTTAAAAGAATTATAATGTGACAGTGTGACACCATGCATATATGGATTGAATTCAATTGGCATCTCGTCTTGTAATACTTACATATACAATACATAAAGGGAGAAATTGAACAGTACGTAGTACAACAATAAAAATAAATTTTAGGATAATATGTTTGACTGCGCATGGTTTGAAGAATTCAGATATATACATTCTTCTCTACATAAACTTCAATTCGTGAATATGTCGATTTTTACGAATTCAGATAAGGGTCTTAAAAAAACGGTTTAGACAATTAAACTACATTTGACGGCCTGTGTGAATCCGATTTTGACGAAGAGAAGGCGTTACGAATCACCAAAGATGCAATCTTGCATTTAACCAATATCCCTCTCTTTGGTATCGGCCTTGAAAGAGTATCACTCTTTGTACAAGCACTACTATTTGAGTAATTTAGTTGTGCATGTGTAGTACTCATTAGCAAATCTATCAAATAAAGAGAATTTGCTTCCCCTATAAATTTTTTGAATGGAAAACAATGTTAGAATAGAGTTATGTAGTTGAAAGTTTTTCTGATAGAAATATGGATGATTTTTCGCCATTTGATTATTTGGAGGTGGTATATATTATGAAAATGACATTTGGAAATTGAGGTTTTTTTTTTAAAAAAAAAAAGTCAAAAAATGAAGTTAATTAACTAGGAATGAAAATAAATACTAGTACTATATAATAGACAATGCCAGCTAAGTTGTCTGAGGTTGAATGCAAAAATTAATGTGAATAATACAAATTAAGCCGTTATTCTGTGTAGGTATTATGTACGTTGTGTTGTTATTTTGTTTCAATAAATAATTGAAAAGTGATAAATTTGGTGACAAACTTGACTTAATAATAATAAATTAAAGTTGTGATTGATAGCACGTGAATTATATCTGGAGTAGGCTATTTATTTTAGACGGCATGTATAGAGTCAACTAAATAGCAACCTCAAAATTAAATAATCAAATTTTGAATTTCTTTTGCCTTAAAAAAAGAAGATTTTTTAGAGAGTGGATATATGAGGCTTAGAATACGTTTCATTGGAGGCAAATTATATAAAGAAGCAATCAAGTGGTTGTGAATTAATTAAGGTGAAGAATGCCATCTATTAGATTTTGAAGATTTATTTTTTAATAGAAAAACATGAAAGTAAATGGTGTGATCCATAATTTTCAAATTTTTTTTTAATAAGGGTGAACAAAAATTGAAGGTTAGTATTACCTCATTTTTATTTATTTGTTGTCTAGAAAATTATGTTAAGAATATTGACTATTAATATTTTAATTTATATGATGATTCATCATACAAAATTGATGTCATTATATTTGTAATAAAAAAAATACTATTTAAAACAGTCTAATATTATATTTTTCTACTAAAAAAATATTATTATATTTTTCATAAAAATTTTATATTAGAAATTATTGATTAAATATTACACTAGAAACCGTAAATGACAGATAAAAAAGAACAAAGGGAGTACCATAATTATGAAGAATTTCTCTGAAAATTTCAAAGACATTAATATTGAAAGATATGAAGAATTTTTCTGAAAAATTCAAAGACATTAATATTGAAAGATATAGTATTTACGATATTTCACAATTTTTGAAAAATAGTGAAAACATCAAAATTGATCAAGTGTATTATCTAAGATTTTCACAATTAGTTTTTCAAATACTAAAAAATGAAAACATAAAAAATTCAAATATAATCTATCCTTAAAATTGTCTTCTCTCAAATAAGAAATAAGCAAATTCTAGTATAAGACCGTCTCATGTAAATTTATCATGAGACGAAACTCTCGCATGGAAATCTTTTAAATATTTTTCTATGACTAATAAATGATATTAATTAGAATTACTTTTTAATACGAATGTGACTAAATAATCTATCAAGAGGTGACTTTTATCAGAGTCAAGTACGTAGTCAACACACATAAATTATTAGTTACCCTTATATTCTTAGATAGTCACCAAAATGTTGTATGTCTTATAATAAATTTATAGTGAAATAGTCTTACATAAGAATTACCCAAAAAAATAAACGTAATTAGGAGTAGCCAATTTATTGTAGGCCTATAGGTTTTTTTTTTAATAAAAAAATGAAGATAATTTTATTAAACTTGTTAGTAAATTTTATATGTCTAAATAGTACATAAAGTTAGTTTGTGATTAAATTAATAACACAACCAAATTAATGCAAATTCTTTCTTTATTTAAATCTAAAGCAATAGGTTACCTATGCCTAAAAAGCCAAAGGTGATCGACAGACAGCCATCCTAACCCATTCTAAATTTATTAATCATTATTGAGTTAATTAAGAAAATAAGTCAAGGCCCCAGATAAAAGTTGAATTAATTAAGCAAATAAGTCAGGGTTTAGAAAACATTTAGTAGTAGTGTTTTCAAAAAAAAAGAAAAAGAAAAAGAAAGGTAACATCAATGTTCAATAAGTAATCGTTTCACGTTTTAACATTTCGAGTAGTGTTTTCTAAAATGTCAGTAAAGGTAATGTTTAATGTTTAGGGTAGCGTTTCATATTTTTGGTCAAATATATTATCATTTGAAAATATTACCTTTGGAAATTATTCACATCCTTTATTCCTTTTTATGTCATTGTTCATTAACCTGCTAACTTAATCCACTGCTAAATTTACACCAAATCCAATTCTGATTTGAATATTCATCCGTTATCCGCTGCTTAAACTGTTACCCACTGCTTAAACCGTTATTCGCTACATAAATAACTATCCCTTATCCAAAACACTAATTTTACAGAACTGGGACTTAGGTCATTCGTTCCATCCTTATCCATGCTGCCGTGGAATCAACTCCTACTTATACCTTTGTTTATTTAAGCACTTATCCATCTTACTAACCTAATTAAAGGAGTAGAAGAACTAAATTAAATTATTAATTTAAGTTAAACCACTTTTGGTTGGGAGCATCTTTGATGTATCTTTCAGGTTCAGGTCTGGTTGGGAACATACCCCAATCAAATCGTCTCTTATGTACTCATGGACAATTTATTATTTTAAGTCCCTTTTGTTTTCAAAAAAGTGCGTGTAATGAATAATAAAGGAATTTTATAGGGAAACTTTAATCTGTATTATATATCTAAACATTTATTTTATGTTTATAATTTGGATAGTTAAAATTAGATTTATTTTTAGTTTAGATAGAAATGAATTAAAGTAAATAATTTAAAATATATTCTACTTCTTTTACATGAAGTACTAATTAGCAGTAAACAATTTTGAGATTGATCAATCAAAACCAAAATTTCAAAATTTCTTAATTAAGAGATGAAAATGTTATATGAGACCATACATCTCGTTTTGTAACAGGACTTTTGGAATACCAAAAATTTATAGTGATTTTTAGTATTCGAAAATCATCATAATTAAATAAATTTTAGTCACAAATTTAGTCTAAACTAATCTCATCAATGTATTTTATTATTTTCAATTTGACTTTAATTTACATGGTCTTATTCCATAAAATATTTAATAAAATTAATTTAATATTATAATTTAGGTTGTGTTTGATTGTAGACAAAAAAACAATTCACCTATTTCAATGGAAATCAATTTAACTAATATTTTACTTCAAAAAAAATGAAAAATAATATTTTAAAAAATAAAATCATGTAAAGAAATAAAATGAAACTAATACAATGTATGGATGAGACTTACTTAGGTTAGATCTAGAGCTAAGACTACTATATGTACGTATATCCTTTGGGAATTAGGATATTATAGTTGAATTTGTATTTAAGCATTTATTTTATGTCAAGTTGGAATGGTATAGTAGACAGATAAGCATTTACTTTATGTCAACTTGAAATGGTACTAGTTCATATTGAATTATAAATATCTTGACTTAGAAAGATGTCTTGATAGAAGAATTTTCTGAATTAAAGTAGCAGCTGGAATGGGGGTTCAACATACGGGTTTAGGCCACAATTTAATTTGGACTGGGTCTGAGTCTATATTTTTGAAGTGTTTATGGCACTGTTGATTCCTGTTTGGATTAATAAAATTGGGGTTTGAGCCTGAAAATTATCAAAAAAATAAAAATAAATAGAAGAATCCTCCGAATTATGTGGTACTACCTCCGTCCCAAAATATTCGACTGTTAATTATTCACAAATTAAAATGAATTAAAATATGAAATCACTATCATTAGAAAGATAATTTGCTAAAGATTACAATGACGGTAATTTTATATTGTAACTCATTATAATTTGTGAGTAATCAACGGTAAAAATTTAGTTAACGGACAAACATATATTTTGGGACGAAGGTAGTACTGAATATTGAATTATAAAGACCAAGGATATAATTAAGTAACATTGATGGAGTTTAGGAAAAACCGAGCATACATATATGTACACAAATTAAAATGTAAACAAGTCCACTGTCGACAAAATACTTAAGTTTTAATTTTGATGAACTTTCAAATTAGACCTACATATATAACTTTACATACAATTCAAATGACTAGCTAGTACTAGTAATTAATATTATAATTTAATTTGTTGAATGAGACCTTCTACTGATGAAGAGCATTGAAAGAATGGAATGGTAAGCATTTGCTGCTATTTGTGTCTTGATTTGCCCTCTTCTTGGCAATGGCCTCTTCTTATTGCTCATCTTCATCATCATCCTCATTTCTCTCTCCATATTCAAATCTCTCTCTCTCTCTCTCTCTCTCTCTTCCCTTTTTGTTTTTGAGCTTTTGATCTGAATGAGATTTTGGAATCCAAGTTTTTTGCGAAATCTGAGTGTTTGTTTTTGGGTAAGTAAGTTTGCAAAATTTATATAGGCAAGTGCATGCATGCAGTACAGCAAAGAGCATGGACTGCCTCGTGATTCTTAATTAATTAAGTAATTATTCATTTCCCTCAACTTGCTGCCTTGCTTGCTTAATTAATTTGTTAGTACTAGTATTATATAGTTTTAAAAAATAATTCTTTTATAAGCAGTTGACCATGTATAATTAATATACTACCTTCGTTTCAAATTAATTTGTCATTTTATCTAATTTCTTTGTTTCAAAATATTTGTCTCATTTACAATCATAAGTCCTAACAACTGTAATTCCTTTTTTTACCTCTGATTAATAAATTCACTTATCACTTTTTACAATTCCGACAACTAGTATCTTCAATTAAAGTAAGGGTAATTTGGGTAAATTACAAACTTTTTACCTCAATTATATTCCAATATGCATTGGTCTTCTCAAATTAGGTAAATGGATAAATATAATGGGACGGACGTAGTACTAACTAATTTGATTAATTGGATTGATGTGTATGCAAAAAGCAACTAGCTAACTTGTCTCCTTAACTAAAACTCAAGCAGGTTTCTTGGTTATGCAAATTATACCTAATTTTGTGTTTACCAACACTATACCTATGCATTCATTCATGTACTCCAGACTCCAGTATCTATTTAGTCAGTTGGATTGCTTTACAAATCAATTTGAATATTATTCAAAATATTAATTTAATGTTATTGCTTTAATGGGTTTATTAGAATTAGTGATTAATTATTGACACTCTTATAGCAAAGATATTCAGACAACTAATGTGCTTATATACTGTAGAATCATCTCAGCCAAAAGTTTCAACTTATGTTTAATGGCATGAATGTACATGTATTTTGACTTTGAAGTGTTTATCCTACAAAAAAAACCTTCTAACCTTGCGCAAATAATTAAACATGGAATTTGTCGTTATTCGATCTTGAGACCTCTTACTGATCAGTCAGACTCTAATGTATCGTATGAAACTAATCAACCAAAAAATTAAAGTTATAGTTGAAGGTTCAATAATAATTTTGTATTCCACGACCTACACTTATATGATCTTCATGAACCTTAAAAAAAATCTGAATTTTACAGGATCCACACACTAGTTTTAAAAACCCTAAACCGTACCCTAAAACAAACTAACCTAAACTTCAATGGTTTTGAAAACCCAGAGCAGGTTTTTCGAAAACAATGTTGCCCAAAAACCAAAAACCAGAGACAGTATAGTCTCAGTTTTGATCATCAACTTGGCTTTTTAAACCAAAAGTACGTTATACCCCTACCAAATATATAAATAGCATTGTTTATTATATTATGTATATATGGTACATAAGATTAAGGCCTAGGATGCCATGAAAAATGCGATGCCAGCAATTAGCAACAATCATTAACTTTTTTACACAAAAACCAAAAATTAAACCACAAACATGTCTCAATCAGCTTTCATCAACTTGACTTTTTTTGAAAACCAAAAGTTAGCCCCCTATTAAAGTTGACTACCTAGCTTGTTACTTATTCAAATATTGTGGAACCATCTCAACGAAATGTTTAAACTCATGGTTGAAACCTCAGTAGTAATTTTATATTCTAACACGCCCTCTCATGCGAATGCCTTTTTGGCTTGAAGTGTGAATGCTGCAAATACCCCTTTTTACCTTGTGCCAATAAATATGGGGGGTGCTGAGATTCAAACCTGAGACCTCTTATTCAGATTTGGCTCTGATACCATGTTGAAATCATCTCAACCAAAAGCTTAAGCTGATGGTTGAAGCCTCAATAGTAGTTTTATACTCTAACAAATATAGAAAGAATCCTTGTTTAGAAGGAAATTCATAAACTAATTTAAATCTATTAACTCAACTTAATCAAATTTATGGTACCATGTGATTAGCATATAACTTTTCAAAAATGGTATGAGTTTTGATATAAACTCATATATTTAGATATCAAATTGAAAAAAATGATATGAATGAGTACTTCTATAACTATAATATATATAAGATATAAATTGTGTAAAATTATATTTTTATCTATAATTTTTAAAATTTATAAAAAAAAGGGTCTAAAATATATCTATCAGATGGTGCTCATTTGATTAGGGTCTCATTCATAATTGTTAGTGTAGTTAATGCATTTCAAGCCTTATATAATTAATTATTAATGGTATCTAACAAAGAATTTGTGTAAAAACTATAATAAGTATTAACTTCATCAAAAGCAAGACACATAAACGGTCTTTCCCAATACTCTTATATATCATTGTCTCTAGTTAAATACTCTATATGGATAAGTTTTTTGATGTAAGTATAAATAGTAGTTTTCACTTTTTAAATATTTAAAAATAGTGGGCAATAGAGTTAGCTAAGAATGCAAATCAATTAGACAAAACCAACTAATTAAGTTGTCTAAGGTTGGAATGTGAATTTGATAAGAAGATTTGACTTAATTTTTATTCTAATGGAAAACATTTGACTTATTTTATTAAAATGTCGTGACTTTTTTTTTTTTGAATTCGGGTAAAAGAGGATTACAAAGGAACTTATGAGACCCTTCTCTCAAGGCGTCTTCCTAAGTTATCATGAAATAAAATAAAAGAAAACTCAGATGACGGGCTAAGACTCCAAACTTCTAGGTTTTGAGTGGAATGCCCCTTGTTTGCTAGCCAGTCTGTCGTCATATTGGCTTCCCTAAAAATATGTTTAACCGAAACATCCTCGAACATTTGAAGATATATCTTGATATCTCTAATAGTCATATCAATCTGCCACGACACTTTAAACACGCTTTTAATTGCCTGAACAAGAACCAAGTTGTCACTCTCAATCTGGACCTTCTTGCACCCTGCTTGAAGAGCTTGTTCAACCCCTACTTTGAGAGCCAAGGCTTCAACAAGTAAAATAGGTTCCGAGTGGAGTTTGAATGACCCGGCACGGAAGAGTCTACCCATATAGTCACGTATGATGAACCCAGCTGCTGCTCCATGTCGTGACTTGTGACTGCTATCATGTGATCTATTTGCATGCTCACGTGCATTATTTCTGTACTTGTACCACACGTAAATTTTTTTCATGATTCAAGTTAAGGTTTCAACTGGATATATTTTTGGAAATATTGTATATAATGCCACTATAATCTTCATTTTTCTTAAGTAATTGAAAGCTTGTAAATTTAGACAGAAAAAATATACTGCATAATAATTACAACCTTATGCTTTTGCTTGAAAATTAAGTACGTACATTGATCGAAAAAATATTCAATATATATACGTACATACCCAAAATCATAAATTAGAATAAGAAAAAACTTGATCAGAGAGTTGTATTAAATACAATTATCCGCAGTGGGATTTACCATTCAAAATAACTTGACAGTATAATTCAAATAACTACTTACATCACACATTCGATCTTGAATGAGACTGTCTACTTGAAAGCATCGAAACAATGGAATGGTAAGCATATACCATTTTCAATAGGGTTTTTGGCATTTTGAACCCTGAATTTTATGGGTATTTACATTATGAACTCTTAGCTTTCAACTTTAACTTTTTGGACCCTAAAGTTTGTAGGCTGAAAAAAAAGGACCCCAATGTTTGTGAGGTGAAAAAAAGCTCATTTCCCGTTTTTCGTTTTCTTTCCATGTTTGAATTTATCTCCCGATTGGCATCAAACTTTAAGACTAAGGTTAAAACCGATATTAAAGTTATAATAAACCCCTTTTATTCATATTGGAGTTACTTAAAACCATGTACTCAGGGGTCTAAGTAGCCTCGATATGAATAAGAGAGGTGTATTATAGCTTCAATATTAATTTTAACCATAGTCCTAAAGTTTGACGTCAATCGGAAGATAATTCAAACATGGGGGGAAAATAAAAAATGAGACAGGGACCTTTTTTTTCAGTCCACAAACTTTAAGGTCCTTTTTTATTCAGCCTACAAACTTTAGGGTCCAAAATGTTAAAGTTGAAAACCAAGGGTTTAGAATGTAAATACCCCTAAAATTCGGGGTTCAAAATGAAAAAAAAAATTGATCAAAGAGGCAAAAAAACAAAAGGTCAGTTTATGAACTGTTGTATTAGACATAATTAACTGCAACGAGATTTATCATTCAAAATATCTTGACAATTCAGACGACTATTAACATTATAAATTCTCGAATGAGACCATCTACTTGAAAGCATCGAAACCATGGAATGGTAAACATTTGCTGCAATCTGTGACTTTGATTTGCCCTCTTTTTGGCAAAGGCCTCTTAGTACTGTTCTTCATCATCTTCATTTCTCTCTTCATCTTCAAAATTCTCTTTCTTTTTTTTTCTTCCTTTTTGTTTTTGAACTTCTTGATCTATCACAATGAGATTCTTGGAATGTAAGTTGTGAAATTTGATTGGTTTTGGCTAAGTTTGCTGAATTTATATAGGCATTGGGAAAGTGCATGTAGTGACAGCAGAAGTGGACTGGCTAGTGATACTTATCTTAATAAGTTAATTAATTAATTAATTAATTAATTAATTATAAGTAATTAATTAATTAATTGTTCCTGTGGCTCCCCTCAACTTGATGCCTAGCTTGCTTAACTAATGTGTCGTTCTATGATTTTAAAAATATTTCTTTGTCAATTCCCTTTTAAGAGCAGTAGTTGAATTGAAGATATATGTAATTTAACTAAACATATGTATAATTAATTAATTAGATTAATTGGATTGATGTGTATGCAAAAGCAACTGACTGTCTCCTTAACTAAAGCACAAACTATAATGTTATCGTTATCGATCTAGGTATAAAATATTACACGATCTTCAATGTGTGCCCTTTTTTATTGACAAATTTTCACACATAAAAAATTATAATATTATAGTTTTACAATAATATTTTATGTTATAAATTTAATGATAACGCTCTCCTATAATAGAACATATATCATATACAATAAGAATTTAAGTTTTTGAAATTTGACTGACGTTTATATATAATATAAGTGACAGATAAATTGAGACAGCAATGACAACGTAACGAAAATCATAACTAATTAAATTAAACCTCAATGGTTTTGACAACCAAGAGCAGGTTTTTCATTGCCCAAAAACCAAAAACCAGAAACATAGTCTCAGTTTTCATCAACTTGGGATATATTTTTAACCAAAAGTTAACCCTCTATTATCAACTTGAGATATTATAGTACTATATATTATATGGTAGCTAGGACTCTAAGATGTAGGATATGCATTAATGCATACCGTGAAGAAATGCGATGCCATAAATAAGCAACAATATATCATGATTCACGAGCTTTAAAAAGTTAACCCTTTATTAAAATTTGACTACTTGCATTATTCAAATAGCTAGCAAAAGCCCCTTACTACATTAGTCACTTTATTGGGAAAAAAACTTTGCCTCCTTTTTTTTTTAAAAAAAAAAATAGCTTCAATTTCACTTTTTTGGAGGAGCTACTATCAATCTTTTTTGTGGATGGTAAATAGCAATATTTGGCTAATTTATATTTTAAGTGTTAGTTTGGTTATAGTTTATACAAATGAAGCTTGTCTACTCATTCTTAAGAGTTTTGTTCTACCCTCCTGGCCCTTAATTTATATAAAATTTTTAGTCTCTATGTGTTGTTCAATTAATTGGTATGATCTAATAGATTGATTTTCAAATTGCTATAAGAGATTTTGTAAGATTTTCCATCAATTGTGAAGATGTAGAGCAATTGAAAAAAATGCAGGGACGTCATAACTTCGGCATGGAGGTTATTAAAATTAGTATTGGTTGTTTCAAAGTTGAACTAATTCATATCTATATTTTAAATTTACAATTGTTTAGTCAAAGCCTTAGCTTCACTGGAAGCACTTTTTGACATTTTATTAATGAGATTATTTTATTTTGATCCAAAAGTATTACCAAAATTAAAGTTCTCCATGTTTCGTTATTAATATAAAAGAATGTCTAACGAACGAGTTAATTCGATTAGAGTATCAGATATGCTAATGTATCTAAATATTCTTGTAATAAATAATTAATACTTATTATAATTTAAAAATTAGCGTCAAAACTCATAAGAAATACTAATTTAGTGAAGGATAAAACATTTAAGAATTATCTTGGAGTAAGATACGTATCATCACCTTTAAATATACATTGACAGATCCCCAACTACGCCAAAAGTGGCCACGACCACCGTTATTACAAGAAAAATAATAATAATTTAGTATAATTCGAAATAAAAATTATAAATTTTATGTTTATCATATGAATATAATAATATATTGATCATCTCTAATCAAAAACTCTGATCCGCCACTAAATATATGGGTAAATAATTTGCTCTTTTTAGGGGTACATAGAAGTTGAGATCATGAAAACGATATATGAAAACTCGTGCATGAATTATATTTTACTATGTTCAAATGTGCATGAATTATATTTTACTATGTTCAAATATTCAAAACATAGTGGACAAATTATTAATTAGCTGTGTATGAAAATAGACTAGCCAGACAGATTAAGGCAGCTAAGTTGTTGTGTAGTTGTCTGAGGTTGGATGCAAAATGTGAACGCAACGCCGTTATTCTAATTCAATCTATCTATTTGCAAATATCAAATTTGTTTGTCCTAATTAAGTCGTCAATTTGCTAAGTAAGAAGATTGACTTGTGGAAAATATTTGACTTATTAAAATATTGTGTCCTGTGACTGCAGCCATCACGTATTCTGTTTGCATGCTCACATGCATTATTTCTGTTGTGTGCTTCAACTCCACGTAACCTTTTCTAATCAATCAAATTAGGGCTTTTGGGATGTTTACACCCTCCGTTCCATATTATTTGTCATTTTGTAGACTGTTATGATATTCATTAATTTATCTCTTTAATTGATAATTTCTTTTTTTGAACAATAATTGATAATTTCTTATTAACAATTGCAATACTATACTTTTTGAATAGTATTTTGCGTTACAAATCTAGTGGTAGTAATTTTACTTAACTAATCATTATATATATTGAGGACACTGCTAAAAATATTTATATTACTAATCACTTTTTTCCAACCAATTGAAAATGGTTGGAAAAACCAACCGTTTTAACAACCATTTCATATTTTTAAAATTTTTCAACTATTTTTCAAATTTTATGTGGGAAAAATGATTGGAAATTTCAACCACTTTTGCTAAAACTGTGGGAAATTTTTCCTACTGTTTGAAAATGATTGAAAAAACGGTCGGATTACCAACTATTTTCTCAACCATTTCCAAACAGTAGGAAAATGATTGGTGCAATGATAATGGATAATTAATGAATAAAAGTATAACTTTATACGGTTTATATATAATATTATAGTTATAAAATTTAACCATGTTATTTTATTTCAATTTAATATATATTAATATGATTTTAATAATAGAGTAAAATATTTTAAAAAATATGTATAAAAAGGTGCGTGTGTAGCACTGTTATACTTATAGTGGTACTCTCTTTTAAAGAATATGACGTGAGATGCAGTTTTCATGTTGAGCTTTTGGTTAATTGGTGCAGTGAGGTGAACGGTGTGATTGTGTGAACACACTGAACCCTCAATCCTTGACAGGTTTAATGAGCTTGAGAAACTTAGGCAATTGTGTTTCTCTTTTGAAGCAAAGAAGCCAAGTTCAATTATGGTTGCCCTCTTAGACAGGTTCAATGTTTTTATAAGATATGTCTTGGGTTTAGAGATGATAATGTTGGGGAGATCCAAAGCGGGAGCCCACTTCAACCAAGGCTCATGGTATACAAGTTAAGTGAGATTTCATTTTAGAACCAATTGGTGTTAAGAGGAGTAGCCCACATCATGTCCTTTCTCTTTATTTTTCTGATGTGGGACATTTACTCATGGGTGAATCTCAACAGATAATGGGGCAAAGCATTTCTGTTTTGTTTTGAGGGAAAATTCCGTTGTCAAATGGGAATGAAGTAACTTTTTAAATCCCCATGCGGGGATGGGTGGGAATGGGGACAAATTTGTTTCGTCCCTGTTCTAGTCTCCCCGCTTAGGAAAATTACCTGGCATCATCCCCATGCTTTGTCTTTATTTTTTATTGAAATACGTAGCTGCCTTCATACATCAAATCTATATACATAATTTTAGGGGAAACTTTATAATTTTAGTTAGTCTAAAAGTTTAGGTGTGCATATACATGTTCTTCATAACTGTAATTATTGACTCTCATTTCTTCATGTTTCGGTCTGAATTTCTCCCTCATCCCCACTGGAGCCCCGCTACATTTGGTATCCGATGGGGATGGGATTAGGGGGAAGTTTTCTCCCTGCAATGGGTAATGAGTCGGAGTCGCTGGGACAGGGGATATATTATTCAGATGGTACACACTTATCTCATGAGTGTTTTTAATCTGGTTGCTACCCTGGTTGAGGAAATTCACATGCTGCACGCCAAGTTTTGGTGGGAAGCGAAAAATTCACTGAAAGGCATGGGTGGACTTCTACAAACCTAAATGTGTCTCATTTTGTTAATTGGGAAGCTTTGTTAAGATTGAGATTCGATCTGGATTTAATTCTCAATTTGACAAGATGTATCTCATTTTTTAGTACTATTTCGAAAAAGTTAGTGGCAATATAAATTGTACCTTAACCCTAAGTAGTTATTTTAGGCCTTTTGCCATAGTTTTGGCGGGAAAATATGGGAAAAGAGGCACTATTTCCCCTCCATAGGGTTTAAAGGGCTCGTAAAATTTTGAGTGCTCAACCCTCCAATTCTTCTGGATTCTATTTCCCCTCATCCATCCTCTAATCCGATTCATTGTAAGTACTCTCCATCTCTGTTTAACTCTATGAATTTAGGGTTTCGATGAGGTTTTAGAATTGGATTTTGATGGGACGTCGGAAACCCTAATAACTTCTCTGTCTTTCTGTGTTTGATTCGTTTGTGTTTGATAATTTCTGCTTTTGGTTGCGGTTGATTTGGATCAAGAGTTTTTTGGGCGTCCTTGTTTTTGTTCAAATGCAAGGTTTGAATGTTAGATTCGAATGTTTGGTTAATTGTTTATGGTTTTGGCTGATTCATGCAGTTGTGTCTGATATCTGCTTTTGGTGCGATTGAATCGCATTTAGGGTTTTTTCAGCGTGTTTGGTTAACTGTTTGGTGCGATTGATTCATGCGTGTGTGTCTGATTCGAATTTAGGGTTTTATGCATTTGCTTGTTGATGTTCAAATGCGGGGTTAGACTGTTTGATTGGCTTATTTGGTTAATTGTTTATGCGTTTTGCTGATTCATTTTGTGCGTGAATTTGCTAGCTTAGATAACAATCCCATGGTTTTGTACTCCATTGCGTATAACTGTTCAATTGAGATAGAACTTGCGATTCGATTGCTTATTGGTAACCCTGTTAATTTCATTTCTCATTGTAATCTGCATATACGGAAGACCTGATACTTGCTTCGTTGAGCACACCAGGTGTTCGACAAAAGTCCTCTATGAAAATGGCGACCCCGATAAAGAAAATATCAACTGGAATTGAGGGCCAAGTTGATAGGATATCGGATTTGCCAGAGTTTATACTTCACCATATCCTTTCTTTTTTGAGCACAAAAGAAGCTTGTAGGGTTAGTATATTGTCTAAGAAATGGGCAAATGTTTGGCGCACTACTCCATTTCTGAACTTTCAGATTGAGCAATTCATTAAGGAAGAAGTTCATTCTCACACTGTTTACATTCGCAACATAAATGATGCAGAATGCTATGACAAAGAATCCGTTGATAAATTAGTGAGTTGCGTTGATTATGCTATACAAAGATACTATGAGGGAAACCTACGCATAAAGAAATTTTCACTTGGATTTCCAATTCTTGATCCCAGTATGGCACTTCTTGTAGATACATGGATTCACAAGTTGGTTTTGAGCAACATCGAGGAATTGTCTCTTGCCTTTTTCGTCAACCATTACACACTGCCTGAAGTTCTATTTTCTGCGAGGTCGTTGAAGAGTTTGCAGTGTTCTAATGTTAAGTTAGCTCATTATGGGGTAATCAACCTCACTTCCCTTGTAGATTTGTCCTTATACAGTTTTGTTGCTGATGAAATTATGCTCCAACATATCATTTCTGTCTGCCCATTGATCGACTTAGTGATTGATTTATGTGTTGGCATTGCAAACATTTCAATCCCCAATTCGAGTAGTATTAAGAACCTGCGATTGCACAAAGAAGGGGTCATCAACTTGGAAATTGCAGGTAATCTTCAAGGTCTTGTATACTTTAGCTATATTGATGAGGAGTTATGGCCATGTAAGGTGAGGGGAACTGCACTAAGAAGCTTGAAGAACTTGGAGTTATTTTCTACTTCTCTTACAGATGAGATTTTTCAGAGTACCATCTCTGAACTACAGCTCCTAGAGAAGTTAGAGTTTCATAACTGCGGCTTGCCAAGCGACATTCATATCTCAAGTGATTCTCTCAAGACTCTGACATTGGATGATTGTGGGTTCCTAGAGAGTGCTGTGATTAATGCACCAAATTTAGGGTTAATTCGTTACATTGGTGACATCGATACATCGTTATCTTTCACAAGCACCCACCCTGACTGTGCTGCGTACTTCCATATTTACACGGACCATGTTAACTCTTTGTGGTTTATGAAGTTGAAGAAGTTTCTCATGAAAAAATCTGACTTCTGCAAGGTCTACAACGTTATTTTGCGCAGCGATGTGTCCATGGTACGTCATCTGACGCAACTTAATCATTTCTCCTATGCATAGCACTACATTTGTTCACCGCACTCTACAAATGATCATTTATGGTGCGTTTGGTTGGAAATTCTTTTTGGGACCCAACTTGGTAAATTTTCCCATCTTTACTTTTGTACATAGTGGATGGCAAAATTTGATGGAAGGTCCATTATTTCACTCTCAAACTTAATAAATGTTTCCCATGAATTTTTTCCTCAGCAAATATATCCTGGTAAAGATTTTCACGGGAAATCTTTCCCGGTATTCTACTAAACACATCATTAGATAATATGTAGCACCAAGTGTTCTGAGTTCTGACATTGTTACTTGCAATTTGAAGAGAAAGTTCAATGCACTGACACTTGGAGATTCTGAGCCGATTAAGGTAAGGGAACTCAAGATATCGCCAGAAGAGCAGTGGACACCTAGACGATCTTCACTTTCATCTTTCCTGGATGGGCTATTTTGGGGTTTCCATCCTGAAATACTTTCAATCTCAACAAGTTTAGATTCAGAAAACGGTTTTATTAAGGTATTGTTTTCTTCCTTTTCCTTTTCCTTTTCTTGGTCTTGTATTATGGCATGTGTGCTGGATTAAAACATGCTTGAATGAAATCTTTTGAAAAAGAAGACTTCACCCTTCCCCTGTTCACCATAGAATTTGTGTTGTATCGTTACATGAAGATAATTGTATGTTTTATGTATATTGAACAAATTAGAGAATTGAGAGACAGTTTTTTTCCCCCAAAGAAAAAACGGATAAAAAGGTATGGTCATGACTGTTGGGTTGACCCATAATTGAAGCACGCCAGCCGTATTTACCTGAATTTGATATACACCTAATCCATATTTAACCTGCCCACCCGAATTGCGTGTCTGCCTTAACTTGTATGTTTGTAACTTATTGTGATGTTTGTCGATTTAATTCTGCCTACATTTGGATCCTTCTACACCTGCATAAGTGGGACCGACACCGAGAGGTGTTGATAGAAGGAATCTATGAGTTAGCTCAAACCTTTTTTCCCGCCTCCCTCTTCTGAGTACGTTTTTTTTGTTGGTATTGTAGTTGTTTGTGGAGGCATTGAAAATGAAGGTGAAGTGTCGGCAGGGACCCCTTAAAGATTTTGAGGTTGTCAGTGCTGAATGTCCAGGTTTGATGGCCAAGTATGAAATTGATGATTCTGATAACCTTGACATTCAGATCAGATTACATTGGCAATAATGGTAAGTTTAGGCTACACTACATCAATGTGAGCAAATATAAGACCTCGATTCATTGGTTTTGAGAAAAATTTTCTTCTCATTTTTGAACAAATCGATTTGTCGATGGATGTATGGTATTTTGCTGCATGATGCACAAAGGGAGGCAGTGCAAGAGCTCAAGGAGCCAAATATTCACTTTAGCAGTTTTGCTTGAACTGATTTATGACACATGAACAATGAAATCTATGACTGATGATTAAGGTGAATGAGTATTTATTAGTGTTATGATTTGTATATGATGAATGTGCTTCATAATCATAAATTTTGGGTGAAATATGAAAAGCTGCAGTTACCTGATACCAATTTGTATAGTGCTTATACATTTGGATTATAAGATCTCAGTATGAATTGGGTTTGAAAATTTTGGCAAGTTGTTTATGTCCAAGGGTATGTCAAATTCGCATGTAACGTAAAGTAAGGTTAAGTTCTGACATAATACAACTTATACAAGGAGGATGCATGGATATTGATGCATCCAGTTCATACAGGGATGTAAAAAGAGGTGTATGTGTAGCACTGTTGATAGTGGTACTCTCTTTTAATCATGACATGAGATGCAGTTTTCATGTTAGAGCTTTTGGTTGACTGGTGCAGTGATATGGTCTGTGTGAACACACCCTCGATGTCATTGACAGGTTCAATGAGCTTGACAAACCTAGTCGATTGTGTTTGTTTGAAGCAAAGAAGCCAAATTCAATTATGGTTGTTCTCTTATACATGTTCAATGCTTTTTATACTATATGTCTTTGGACTTAGGGATGACAATGAGGCGAAGAATTTCCGTCTTGTTTTGAGGGAAAGTCCCTATGTTAGATGGGGATGGGGCAACTTTTTAAATCCCCGCGCGGGGATGAATGGGAATGCGAACAAAATTTTTTCTGTCTATGTTCTAGTGAAAATTACTCGCCATCATCCTACGTCTTGTCTCCGTTTTCCATTGAAATGCGTAGCAACCCTTCATACATTAAATCAACAAAAAACGACTAATAGGTCTCTAAATTTTGTTATAATTATTTTAAAGGTCCTATATTTTGACAAATTATTATGGGGTGACATTATCTTTGTAGTAATTATTTATTGGGGACATTCCGACCAATTTTTCGATCTAAAAATGTGCGAAACAATGATATTTGTATTTAAGGTTGTTTTAATTGAAGTCAACTATCATTTTAGGCCTTAATATTTAGGGTTGGTCAAAGACACATAACTCTAATCAACAATAAATATTGCAATTATTACTTTGTTCGCCGGAAAATAGTTTGGAACGTCCCCCAACAATAATTACAATAAAGATAATGTCACCCTACAATTATTTATCAAAATATAGGGCCTTTAAAATTATTACATCAAAATATGAGGACCTTTTAGTCATTTTTTTTAAATCAATGTACATAATTTTAGGGTCAACTTTGTAATTTAGTTAGTCTAAAAGTCTAGGTGTATATATATATACATAACTTGTTCTTCATAACTGTAATTTTTGATTCTCATTTCTTCATGTTTCGGTCTGAATTTCTCCCTCATCCCCACTAGAGCCCCGCTACATTTGGTATCCGATGGGGATGGGATTGGGGGGCAGTTTTCTCCCTACAATGGGTAATGAGTAGGAGTCTCGGGGACAAGAGATATATTATTGAGATGATAAACGCACTTATCTCATGAGTATTTTTAAATTGGCTGCTACCCTGGTTGATGAAATTCACATGTTGCGCGCCTAGTTTTTCGGGAAGTAAAGGAGGGGGAACGAAAAATTCACTAGAAGACATGGATGGACTTGTACAAGCCTAAATGTCTGGAAGGCTTAGGATTTCGACGCCTCGATTGATCTCTTTAATGATGCCTTGTTGGCTAAGCAGGTTTGGTAGAATATTGACTCCATCTTCTACCGAGTCCTTGAGCTGGAGTACTTTCTAGAGAAAAGCTTCTTGGAGGCATCTTTAGGATCTACCCCACGCTTCGCCTTGTTTAACTACCGAGACATACACCTTGTTTAACTCCCGAGATAGAAACCTGATCATTCTCATTATTCCCCTCAGTAGGCATCGTCCGAGGCAATCGAGTAGCGTGGTGTTTCAACGACCATTGTGTGTATAGTGTGAAATTTGCCTACTTGCTCAGGTGCTAGCATCAATTTGAATGATTTTCAACCTTTCCGACCAAAACTCTGGGATGCTGACATCATCCCGAAAGCTAAAATATTTTGGTGGCAATTGTGCTCAAATATCCGAAGTCGTTGCTTAATAAAATTAATCGTAACAAGTATTGGTGCCTTAGTTTTTGTTATACCACATCGATATTATAAAAAAAAAAATTATTTTCTAGTACCCCGACTTTACAAGCTCAATAAATTTAGAGTAAAGTTTTTCTTGGATCACTAATTTCTAGACATATATAATGTTATATTTTACACAATATATTATCATTAAATTTATGATGAGAAAATTAATCGTAAAAGTATAATGTTTTAATTATTTCAAGAAATCTTATATGAGGTATTGTTCGACATGTTCGTTGAACAAGGAGTGTAAAACATGTAACAACTAATAGAATGGAAAGAAGATAGATGAGTACTTGAGTAAAAATTTCAAAATTTTTTTAAAATAATAAAAAATGCCACTAACTTTAAAAACTTTTATTAGTTGAGATCGATCTTTTCAATTTAATCAAAAAATACCCTTTTAACTAATAATTACATGATGTAGCACGTAATGAATGAAGGTGGGCGATAACTAATTACAAAATCCCGTAAATTGAAACTATAAAACTCTAATTCCCTGAACCCACCCTCAATTAGCCGATGGAGACTTCTAAAGTCAACGACATTTTTAACTATTTTAAAAAATTAACAGTTTATATTTGACTTAAGTAGATTTGTTTTTTTTATAGGAGACTTAAGTAGAAAAATTCATGGTAATTAATCAATATTTTTAAAAGCAATGCCATTTTTTACTATTCTGAAAATTTTAGTGGCAATCTAAATTGTACCTTACCCCCCAAGTAGTTATTCTAGCATAGTCTTGGCGGGAAAGTATGGGAGGAGAGGCACTATTTCCCCTCTCTAGGGTTTAAAGGGCTCTTAAAATTTTGAGTGCTCAACCCTCCAATTCTTCTGGATTCTATCTCCCCTCATCCATCCTCTAATCCGATTCATTGTAAGTACTCTCCATCTCTGTTTAACTCTATGAATTTAGGGTTTCGATGAGGGTTTAGGATTGGATTTTCCCGGGACGACGGGAAACCCTAAGAAGTTCTCCGTGTTTGTATGTTTGATTCGTTTGTGTGCAATAATTTCTGCTTTTGGTGTGGTTGATTTGGATTAAGAGTTTTTTGGACTTCCTTGTTTTCGTTAAAATGCAGGGTTTGAATGTTCGATTTGAATGTTTGGTTAATTGTTTATGGTTTTTGCTGATTCATGCAGTTGTGTCTGATATCTGCTTTTGGTGCGATTGGTTCACATTTAGGGTTTTTTTTTGTGTGTTTGGTTAACTGTTTATGGGTATTGCTGATTCATGCATGTGTGTCTTATTCGCTTTTAGGGTTTTTTTGGGTTTGCTTGTTGATGTTCAAATGCGGGGTTAGAGTGTTTGATTGGCTTATTTGGTTACTTGTTTATGCGTTTTGCTGATTCATTTTGTATGTGAATTCGCTAGCTTAGATAACAATCCCATTGTTTTGTACTCCATTGCGCATAACTGTTCAATTGAGAAAGAACTTGCGATTTGATTGCTTATTGGTAACCCAGTTAATTTCATTTCTCATTGTAATCTACATGTACGGAAGACCCGATATTTGCTTTGGTGAGCATGCCAGGCGCTCGACAAAAGTCCTCTATGAAAATGGCGACCCCGGCAAAGAAAATATCAACTGGAATTGAGGGCGAAGTTGATAGGATATCGGATTTGCCAGAGTTTATACTTCACCATATCCTTTCTTTTTTGGGCACAAAAGAAGCTTGTAGGGTTAGTATCTTGTCTAAGAAATGAGCAAATGTTTGGCGCACTACCCCATTTCTGAACTTCCAGATTGAGCACTTCATTAAGGAAGTTGAACTTCCAGATTACTATGACAGAGAATCCGTTGAAAAGCTAGTGAGTTGTGTTGATCATGCTATACGAAGATACTCTGAGGGAAACCTACGCATAAAGAAATTTTCACTTGATTTTCTGATTCTTGATCCCAAAATGGCACTTCTTGTAGATTCATGGATTCACAAGTTGGTTTTGAGTAACATTGAGGAATTGCATCTTGCTTTTTCCACCAATCATTATACACTGCCTCAAGTTCTATTTTCTGCAAGGTCACTGAAGCGTCTGCAGTGTTCTAATGTTAAGTTACCTCATTATGGGGTAATCAACCTCACTTGTAAATTTGACCCTAGAGCGTTTTGTTGCTGATGAAATTATGCTCCAACGTATCATTTCCGTCTGCCCATTGATCGACTTAGCAATCAATGCATGTGTTGGAGTTGCAAACCTTTCAATCCCCAATTCGAGTAGTATTAAGGACCTGCGATTGCGCAAAGAAGGGGTCCTCAACTTGGAAATTTCTGGTAATCTTCAAAGCCTTGTATACTCTGACTACAGTGATGATGAGTTATGGCCATGTAAGATGAAGGGAACTACGCTAAGAAGCTTGAAGAACTTGGAGTTATTTTGTACTTTTATTACGGATGAGATTATGCAGAGTATCATATCTGAACTACACCTCCTAGAGAAGTTAGAGTTTCATAGCTGCGTCTTGCCAAGCGACATGCATATCTCGAGTGATTCTCTCAAGACTTTGACATTCGATGTTTGTGAGTTCCTAGAGAGTGCTGTGATTAATGCACCAAATTTAGGGCCGTTTTGTTACATTGGTGACAACGATACAATCTTATCTTTCACAAGCACCCGCCCTGACTGTGTTGGGTACTTCCATATTTACATGGACCATGTTAACTCTTTTTGGTTTGTGAAGTTGAAGAAGTTTCTCATGAAAAAATCAGACTTCTGCAAGGTCTGCAACATTCTTTTGCAAACCGATGGGTCCATGGTACGTCATCTGATCCAACTTAATCATTTCTCCTATGCATAGCACTACGTTTGTTCACTGCATGCTACAAATGGTCCTCTATGGCGCGTTTGGTTGGAAATTTTTTTGGGACCCAAGTTGACAAATTTTCATCATTGGTTGTATATAATGGATGGCAAAATTTGATAGAGGGTCCATTATTTCACTCTCAAACTCATTAAATGTCTTCCCAAGCGGGGTAGGGGATTTTTTTTTTCTTGGCAAATCTATCATGGGAAAGATTTTCATGGGAAATCTTTCCCGGTATTCTTCTAAATGCACCCTTAGATTATATGTAACACCAAGTTTTCTGAGTTCTGACATTGTTACTTGCAATTTGAAGGGAGAGTGCAGTGCACCCAAAGTTAGAGATTCTGAGCCGCCGATTAAGCTAAGGGAACTCAAGATACCCCCATCAGTGAATTGGACACCCAGACGGCCTTCACTTTCATCTTTCCTGGATGGGCTATTTTGGGGTTTCCATCCTGAAATACTTTCAATTTCAGCAAGTTTAAACTCAGAAAACGGGTTTATTAAGGTATTGTTTGCTTCCTTTTCCTTTTCTTGGTCTTGTATTGTGGCATGTGTGCTGGATTAAAACATGCATGATGAAATCTTTTGAAAAAGACTTCACCCTTCCCCTGTTCACCATAGAATTTGTGTTGTATCGTTACAGAAGATAATTGTATGTTTTATGAATATTGAACAAATTAGAGTATTGACTGACAGTTTTTTTTTCCCCAAAGAAAAAACGGATAAAAAGGTTCGGTCATAACTGTTGGGTTGACCCATAATTGAAGCACGCCAGCTGTATTTACCCGAACTTGATCTTGATATACACCTAACCCATATTTAACTTGCCCACCCGAATTGCGCGTCTACCTTGTATGTTTGTAACTTATTGCGACGTTTGTCGATTTAATACTGCCTACATTTGGATCCTTCTACACCTACATAAGTGGGACCGACACCAAGAGGTGTTGCTAGAAGGAATCTATGAGTTAGCTCCAACCTTTTTTCCCGTTCCCCTCTTCTGAGTACGTTTTTTTGTTGGTATTGTAGTTGTTGGTGGAGGCATTGAAAATGAAGGTGAAGTGTCAGCAGGGACCCCTTAAAGATTTTGATGTTGTAAGTGCTGAATGTCCAGGTTTGATGGCCAAGTATGAAATTGATGATTCTGATAACCTCGACATTCAGATCAGATTACACTGGCAATAATGGTGAGGTTAGGCTACACTACATCAATGTGAGGAAATATAAGACCTCGATTCATTGGTTTTGAGTAAAATTTCCTTCTCATTTTTTAACAAATCGATTTGTCGATGCAGTATGGATGGATGGTATTTTGCTGCATGATGCACAAAGGGAGGCAGTGCAAAAGCTCAAGGAGCCAAATATTCACTTGATTATGACAGTTTTGCTAGAACTGATTTATGACACTTGAACAATGAAATCTATGACTGATGATTAAGGTGAATGAGTATTTATTAGTGGTATTATTTGCATATAATGAATGTGCTTCATAAATTTTGGGTGAAACATGAAAAGTTGCAGTTATCTGATACCAATTTGTACTGTGCTTTTGCATTTGGATTATGAAATCTCAGTATGAATTGGGTTTGAAAATGTTGGCAAGTTTATGTCCAAGGGTGATCCATATTTCCCATGGGTTCTTAACATCGGAAAAAAATAACGAAAGTGGGTCCAAGCTATTTTCCTTCAAGTCAAGCTTGGGTCGCTTTTGAAGCACCAAATTGGCCGTCGAGTAAGCGTAGGGGTGTTTTGATCATTACACAAGGGTCGAGACGGAACCATGGAGGGTCAAGTCAAGTCCCGAAAACCAACCCCGAGGAGGTTAGGAAGAAGTCATGAGGGAACAAGGCTAAGTCCAAAGAATAAGTTGAAGAATATGATGTTTTTGGGCGAATTGGATGACAAGAAAAGACATGTCTTTACTCTTTTGATCATAACTCCTTCAATATAACTGTGATGAACTTCAAACTTTTGGAGCTTAAAGTAGACACCGAGAGTTTTTCCATCGATACCTTATGGGCCTAAAACGGAGTCCGGATGAAGAAATTATACAAGTTTGAAGTCGGTAGAAAAATTGCTCAGATCGTCACGCCCCCTACCCTCTGTTGTCACGCTCGTGACGATCTTGCAGCATTGAAATTAAATTGCCGAAGCTCGTAACGCCCATGAAGACCGGTGTAACGCCTGTGTCGGGCTTGTCCGGAACTTAAATTTCGTTGTTTCTTCCCCTTTCCTATATATACCCCAATGTTATATTTTTGTAGGGACTTTTGATGAAGCTTTTAGATTTAGACTCAAAATTCCTCTCATTTGGAGAGTTTGTAATTGTGGGTTTTCAAACTCTAATCAATGAAAGCTAATCCTTCGGGTGGAAATTGCTTGGGGATTTTTCTTCTTGGCGAGTGGTATTCTTCCTCCACTCTTTGTGAGATTTCTTGGGTGTTTTAAAACTCTTTGCTTGTGAAAAGTCCTTGTGCAAGTGATTGAATATCTTAGTTCAATTGGGTGAGTGATTACTCTTTACAATTGTCTATATCCCTTTTAATTCTTGTTGTGTTTGTTGTTCATCTCCAAAACCCTAAAAATTAGTGGTAGTTTTATGAGCTCTAAATTGGGGTTTTCTCAAACCTTAAGTAGTTAATGGATCCTTGGCCTCCCATATTTATCCATTCGAAGACACCCGGGTTTCCCGGATCAAAGGGTCTGTCCGTTCGCATGTAAGGTAGAGTAAGCTTAAGTTTTGGTACCTTTGGTTATGTTGGAGTAGGGGGTAAATTTGGGTGAGCTTTAATACTGGTAGGTTTAGATAAATTTAGGTAAATGTGGGTAGTGAAAACAACTTTTCTCTTGTCGTAGTTTACCTACTAATGGATAGGTCCTAAGAGTGTATTTTTAGATTGTGCTCAAACGTGATTCATCTCTGGGAGGATAATAATGTCAAATTATTAAACATATATAAGTTTCATTTTATATAAAAAAAAACATAACAATTTCATTAATAGCAAACCATATGGCACTTACAATGAAAATTGTGATTGAACAATTGTAGATCTAAGACATTGATATGAAATTCAACTTTCAAATAACTAATACTAATCTTACTAACGTTTGACTCGGATTTCTTCGATGACTCTACATTTTTACCATTGATTGAGAACCTCACAACACGTTATACACTATATAATGTATAGTATTAAATTAGTAACTGGCCTATCGACAATTCAGCTGCAATGAGACTACAAATTTTTCTAGGAAAAAAAATTATTCAACACCATTGACGATTCAGTTACAACGTGACACCGATCTATCAAAGATAAAACCAACATAAACTTTTCAAAATGAATGCTTATACCTTCCCTTGTAGGGTGATATTAGAATTTCGGCCAATAATATACTCGTATTAAAAATATATTTTTAATATGAATATGACTAATAATTTAATATGACTAATAATTTATTAAATGATAATTATTATCAAAGTTATCTCAAATAAATTATTAATTACTTTTTATTCATAAAAGTCGCCATAAAACTATAAAGTTCACAAAAAAAAATTGTAATTTCTAATAGGCTGAAAAGAAGAATCTACTAAAAACAACTTATTTTGAAAATAACTATTTTACTAAAGTTCTGCCAAAATTACACGAAATGCCATCAATATATAATTGATAAAAATTATAGTATTAAATTATTGACAAATAATATAAATTTATTGACATAAATTATACTCCCTCCTTCCCATATTATTCGACACATTAGACGTGATTTAGAAAACAAAAAAAACTTCCATTCTATATTAATTTATCTCATTAGAAATGTAAAAATGTTGAATAAAATGGTAAATAAAAAAGGAAAAAAAGTGAATAAAAAGGGAAAATAGATGAAAAAGGTGTAATTAATAATGTTAATTTGATAAATTAGTAATTAATGTGTTATTGGAATTATAAAGTGACAGATATTATGAGGAAAAAAAAGTTAGTTAAGGTGACAGATAATATGAGAAAGAGGGAGTACTACTTTTATTCCAGTTTACTTGTCCTTTTATCTAATTTTACAATACCAATGCACATTGGTAATGGTGTGAAAAGTTTGTAAATTGTAAAATACTCCCTCCATCCCAAATTCATTGACACTTTGACAAAGTTTTGACCGTTAATTACTCACAAATCACAATGAATTACAATATGAAATTACCGTCATTAGAAAGATACTTTATTAAAAATTATCATAGAGTAATTTCATATTGTAGTTCTTTATAATTTGTAAATAATTAACGTGTCAAAATTTAGTTAAAGTGTCAATTAATTTGGGAAGGAGGGACGAACTTACAATCACACAAAACCAAGCCTAGAAACTTGCACAGAAAAAACTAAAAATTATTGGAATTCTAAATAAATTTATTTATTAAAAGTGAAATAGGAATAAATTTTCAAATTGTAAAAGAGATAAATAAAAAGGATAACGAAATTGGGAGAGAGGTCCTATTTATTGACAAATAATTTCGTAATTGGCGCTTCAAATAAAATCAAGTCCCTCAAACATTTGTTCGCTCCTGTGTTGTTCTGCTCTGAATTGTAAGTAGATCTGTCAATATGGGCGGGCGGACGGGTTACGGGTCGGTTGTATATCGGGTTCGGGTAAATACGGGTCGGATGTATTTCGGGTTCGGGTAAATACGGGTCGGGTGTATTCCGGTTTCGGGCGGTTTGGGTCGGGTTTACGGGTCATGACCGCCCTTTTTCTCAGTCACTTACAACTAATAAAATTGATTATAATTGGTTAAAAACACTTGTGTAATGTACCATTCCATTCCAAGTTCAACCACTACGATATGTCATAGTTATATAGACATATTACTCTACATCCAAGGGAAAAAATTTGGCAATCTTCAAGTCTACAAGTATTATGCGGTTTACATCAACAATCCACGAATAACAGTAGTTATGAAATATATAGGGTTTTGGGAGGCTAATATACTGAACTTTTAGGGTATTGGACAATAATGCACTGAACTTTGACCTTTAACAATAATACACTATTTTACTGAAAGAGAGGAGAGCGGCAGGACTGCAGGAGTTAGAGGATTCATTGAAAGAGTGAGTGAGTGACAGTGTTAGGGTTTTGTTTTGGTCATTTGTTATTTGATTATTTCATTTGTATGTCTCTCTACGCATAACTTTCCAAAGCCACCCAATATTTTACTTTTGGGCCTTAATTTTCATGAAATGGACCCATTTTTTTGCACAAGGCCAAAGTAGACAAAACACTTAAAATTAAAGTGTCTGACCCAACGGGTCGACCCAAACCTGACCCGACCTGACCCGTTTTTTACCGGGTTCTTTGGGTTGGGTCATTTTCGGGTCCCGGGTCGGAATTTCGTGTTCAAAACCCATTTTGCGGGTCGGGTTTCCGGGTCGGGTCGAGAATTGCCAAGTCTAATTGTAAGTACTTTCTGCTACTCTCTAACATTACAAATCTAGAATCTAGGATTTTAATTAGGGTTTAGGATTGATTATCAAGAATCTAGGGTTTCAATGAGGGTTTAGGATTGGGTTGATCACATGCCCTAGAATCCCAGTGGGTTCCTCATTCTTTTCCTATGTTTGATTCATTTGGAATTGCATCTGTTTAGGTATTTGCGTTTTGATGTGATTGATTGAAATTTAGGGTTTCTTGGTTTTGTTATTTATCTTTGATTGATTGAAATTGTTTGTGGGTGTTGCTGAATATTGATTCATTTCTATGTGAAGTATCCAAAAAGAATATGTTTAGTTGTAATTTTTGGAAGCTCTTGTGAGTTTGTAGGGTTTGATAAATATGCTACCGACCAATATCTTTAAAATATTCCTACAAATGAGGTGATTCAATTAGGATATTATTAATATTGATTGGCGTAATTAATGTATTTAAAAGTTCTTATAATTGATAATTAATTGACACTTACTCTGAAAAAGATTAGTGTCGGAAAGCATAGTAAATATTAATTTGATGAAAGGAAAGACGACTGATACATTTTTTTTTTCTATCTTTTACATTGATAACATGGTGCATTGTTGACAATCAGTACATACATTACAGTTCGGTATGATACTTTTCACGTAAATAAAGAAGCTATAATCCTATGTTATTCATGGTATGACATTTCATGTGAAAATTCCTCTGTCTTATTCATCAGTACATATATTACAGGTTGAACTTTGACCAATATGATAATCCTCATTCTAGTAGACTGAATTCGTAACTATTGTTTCGGGGAGTTTTTTACTAAATTGCTTACCATGCAGTTTTATGGCGGGTTGCTAATCTTTTTCTTGTTCTTTTTCCCATGCAATTGATAATGATATGGCTGGTGTGAACAATGTACTTGTGGTGGCTTTATCTTTCACAATTCATTGTTGCTGAATCGTCAATAGGATCGACACTTCATTTATTGTCCCTTTCCCGTGGGATTTCCTTTGCAACCAATTTTCCCCAGACCAAACAAAGCCTCATTCTAAGTAACTTTGGAACATGTACACAAGTGATTGCACACAATAGACTTCACAAAAATTTTAACTGAAAATAATTGCGCGCGGAACAGAAGAAATCAGAACTAGGGATGTTAAATCCAATGGATAGGTTATCTGATTTACCTGAACCTCTTATACACTGCATCATTTCATTTTTGGGTACCAAAGAGGTTTGGAGAACCAACATATTATCCAAGAGATGGAGAGATATTTGGGCTATAGGTCCAGTTCTAGACTTTCAACTAGATTACTTCTTAGATAAGTAACAAGACTCTAATCGATGGTTTGATGATGCAGTAAATGAGAAATATATTGGTCTCATAGAAACTACTACGCAAAAATATTCTGTTAATAGTCTACCTGTAAGGAAACTTACACTAGAAGTTAGGATTTTCAAACGTGGTTTGGCTTCCAAGATTGATAAATGGTTGGGAATTGCTGTGGAGAATCGAGTTGAAGATTTGTCTGTTTCCATTATTTCCCATTATCACCTTTAGCTACACATTGCCTGCCATTTTGTTTTTTTCTAAATCCTTTAAATCTTTATCTTGTTTTAGGGTTAAGATAGCTTACTATGAGTCCACCAAGTTTGGCTTCATTATACGTTTGCCTTTACATGATGTCATGATTGAGGAGCGCATGCTACAACATATCATCAATTCTTGCCCATTAAATAGGTTATTGCTTAAGAAAATGTTCTGGTATTGAAAGTATTTTTATTCTTTATTTTAGTATAATTAAGTCGTTTGAGGTTGTGAGGGCGCTAGAACCTGGTGGGATAAAAGAACTACCTTGGCTTAGCTTACGGTAGTAGAAGCTATGGTTGGATAAAAGAACTACCTTGGCCATGGAAGATTGATGTTGAACTGAGGAATTTGAGGACCCTCTCTCTTTGTAACGCTATTATTCTAGATGATATTCTTCATGAGTGTTTTTTGCTGGAGAACATCCATGTATATGGTCGTCGGCAAAAACGATTATGGTTGTATGAGTGTGCCGATTTAATTAGGATTACAGTTGATACCCCAAATTTAGATGAGTTGAGGTATGACGGATATGAAGGTATCACGTTGATTGCAACCAACATTCCTATCCAGTGTAAGGTTGATACCTACATAATCTATGGAGTTTTCGATACTGATTGGTTCATTAGATTGAAGAAATTTCTTGTAGAACCAAGTATTTGCCGAGTTTTGGAAGTGGAGATAACATTTGAATTTGTACCTACGGTATGCCTTAAAGTCAGATTTTGTTGCTTTTTTTTTTTCTCAATGTTTTGCTTTGGACAGGCTTATGCCTTATATTGTTGTTTGATTATGTGCAGGGGCGAATCTACAAACTAAATTTAGCGGGGTCAAATTTAAAATCGTGAATATTTAAAAATTTACATCTAATTAATAACATTCAAAAACTAATATTAAAATTTAAATACAAACAACTCGTAAGCCTTATTTTAAAATTGATATGATATATAATATAGTGCATGATATATAATATAGTGTATTAATATTTGCACAAATTATTCTTCTATTTTTTCATTTTATACTTAAAAGATAAGTAAAGTTATAATTAACTCATTAAATGATATTATATAAGTATATTTTCGTACAAAAAACTATAACATTTTTTTTTTCTAAAAAGGTGGATCACATGACCCCACGTGAACCCACTTTAGCTTCACCTCTGATTATGTGTAGGTTGAATTTGATGAAGACAAGGTTGCCTTTGTTTCTCCAATAACCCCATACAAGCTTTCAGAATTAACGGTAGTCCTACCCTTTGAAGTGTTAATTTCTTCACTTTCAACTTTTGTAGATGGTTTACCGTGGAGTTGTCATCCTGATCACTTGGCTATACCGCTGATTTTAAGAGCTGGAAGTGTCATTGATAGGGTAAGATTGATATATTCGATCCCTCCATACCTTACTTGGACGAGGTTTTAGAATATTGGTTTTGGTTTTGGATGTTTGATTATTTGTCTCAAATTTGCAATAATTCTAAATATAAGAGTAATTCATTCTCTTGTTTGCATCTACTTGGTTGGCATTGACAGTCCTTCGTAAAGCTATTGATGAGAAGTGCCAACAGCCGGTCGCACCCTTTGAGAGGCATTGAAGTTATCGGTATTGATCACGTGGGGTTAACAGAAACTTCATAAGACATAGTCTTTCATTTTAATTTACACTAGTGAATGCGGGACCCGCATTGGATGGTTTTGTGATATGTTTAGGTACGTCTTTTTAAGTTGATGACTCTTTTGATCTTTTCAAGAGGGCTTGTTCTTTTTAGGGGTTAATGCTCCCTCTACCTAACCTAAATTTACCCATTCTTTCCATATTTTCGGCACTCAATTTTTCAATTTTTGCATGAATTTATCAATCTTTGCTTTACCCAACATTCTCAAACCCATGAAAAGATTTAGATTCTTATTTTTCACCATATAATTTGTTAATGGACTAAAGTAAAATGCCTCATTAAACTTACTCCGGTTCTGTTCCATAGAGTAGTCGGTGGTGAAGGATTTTCTAGATCTTGGGTCAATTCGAACCAATCTCTCTAAATTGCAAAATTTAAGGGCAAGACTGCTACATCCAACCCCTCCATACCTTAATGGGATTTCGGAGTAATGGTTTTGGTTTTGGCTTGCCATAAAATTCGCGGATGATCAAGTATGCTACTGTAAAACCTCTCTCTAATCTTAGCTTCATGTTATCGCGATTCGCAGGTGTATATCTGCATTTGCGTTTTCTCTTGTGCAGTACTTTGTGGAGATGCTAAGACGTGTTCTAAACACAGCGAAATCTCGGTGGCGATCACATACTTTTGGTGCAAATCGATGTTCATGGTGTTGATGTCTCGTATGATGTCTACTTTGGTCATCCTGAACTTTGCTTCAGATTATGTAAATACCCGCGATTACTGTTCTGTTTTGTCATTTTTGGCCACCTAAATGTGATTTTGTAGTTGTGTTTGGTTCTCATATGAAAGGATTTATCAACACTCAGCTGCTGTAATTTAGTACTAATTAGACAGCATATTACTATGTAATTTGGTAAAACATTGGTACCTCTTAATTCAGTAATATTTGGAGGTTGAAATCAATCTCTAGTCTCTCCACTTTGTCAAATGGAAGCCTCTTTGCAGAAGGGCAAGATTAGAAGATTAGCCAAGATATTGTATTCCATGTTTTGCAGCGATTGCCGGTTTTCTATGTTAATGAGGTTAATAACTACGCCCCCTCCCCATTTTAATTGAGGGATTAATGAAGGATTAGGGGGAGGAAATTTCAACCGTGGCTAACTCGATGACAATTTTATGTAGTTGGTGGAGCAGATTAATTGGCTAAAAAATATTCAAATTTATGGCATGTCAGTTAATCCACCTAAGCAAAAGTAGTCCGTTTTGAAAAGGGTATAAAAAAAAACATAAAATCACATTTGTTGAAATGAGTTTCCCATAAAAGATTGTTGTTATTGTATAAAATCAATTTTGTTTATGTAAATTAGGTCATATGTCATAAATTTAAATATTGTTCAACCAATTCATCTCATGCGTTGCCATGTAAAATCACCACCGAGTCAGTCATTGCCGAAATCGTTATAGGTGTATTATTTTCCAACATCAAGTACAATGTATTATTGTCCAAGGTCAAAATTTTGTGCATTATTGTCTGATACCCCAAAAATTTACTGTATTAGCACCCAAAAATTCTAATCGATATAAGTTATATTGAATTATTGACAAATAATGTAAATAGAATTTCTCCAAGTACAATTTCTACTAGAAATTAATTTAAAAAGGAGTGCATCAAAGTATTTGACAAAAATTCGGGCCAAATGATTTTGGGTACGAAAAATTCGGATATTATATGAAAATTGGATGTTAGATAATTAGTTTTTTTGCGTATTTTTCGGGTTGATTTCAGATCAGACAAACTCAAACAAACATAAATTTGGGTCTAAGTAAGGTTTTTTGAAAAAAAATGTGTTTAAACTTTCAGTCAAATTAAAAAATGTCAAAACTCGAATGAAAATTCTGTAACCGTACCCAACTTTTACCGGGTCGGACAAATCCGAATTGAATAACCGAGTCTGATCCGGTTTTCGCCGGCCCTAATGAGGACTACGTAATTGGCGCTTCAAATATAAAATAACGTTATTACTTACTATGGCCATGGGTTGACTTGATACTGCCTAGGGTTTAGAGAGCTCAAACATTGGGATCTTATCGAACCCCATTATTCTTCTCGATTCTTTCTACTCAGTGCTCACACATTGCGTGTTGATTCATTGTAAGTATTCTCGTTCTCTCTCTAACACTATGAATTTATTCTCTCGTTCTATATTAATTGTTATAATTTTGACTTTAACAGTCTTTTGACCATTTCTTACATAATATGTTATTAACAATTGCAATATTATAATTTTATGATAATATTTTTTATTACAAATCTAATAGTATTAATTTTATATAGCAACTCATTGTATATATATTGACAAATTTATGGTCAAAAATTTTGAAATTTAACTGCACGATTTTCAAAGACGACAATTACTAATAATATAGAATGGAGGGAGTAGCTAGGGTTTTAATCATGGTTTAGGGTTTAGGGTTTTAGTGGGATGATATTGATGGCATGCTCTCGTCCTATGTTTGATTCATTGGGCACTGTGTCTGTTTAGGTATTTGTGTTTGGTGCGATTGATTCAGATTAAGGGTTCGTTGTTTATCTTTGAACACGGGGTTTACAGTTTTTATTGATTTAGGGCATCTCAAATTCATGGATAAAAAACAATTCGGTAAAAGTTAAATTTTGATAACTTTTGTTAACTTTTGACAAATTTACATCATTATATCAAAATTATTTATTTTTTTTGTATTTTTAAGTTTGGTACTTTTTGATAAGTTTTGATAAATTTTGATAATTTTGGCAAAAACTGGTAAAGTTAGCTTTTAACTGTTTGTAATTGTTGGTGTTGCTGATTGCTGATTCATCCGTATGTGAAGTTTTCTAGCTTGCTGCCATGAGTTATGAGTATTCACCTTTGATAGGAGTTTTTTTTTTCTGAAAGAAAATTTTTAGTTTATAATTTGCAAACAAAATTAAATTTTTAGTTAATAATGAATGCAAAGTTAGCTTTTAACAATAATTGACCAATACCCTGAATCTTCGTGCTAGTAGGCTGAATCCGTAACTATTGTTTCAGGAAGTACTTTTCTAACTTAATTTTATGGTGGGTTTGCTAATCTTTTTCTCTTTTTTTCTCAGGCAATTGATAGGGCTCAAGATGAGTGGCTTGGTGTGAACAATGTATTTGTGGTGGTTTTATCTTTGACGATTTGTTGTAGCTGAATCGTCAATAGTAATCGGCATTTCTTTTCTGAAAAAAAAAACCAATTTTCCCCTCCATTATCCTCCCTTTCCCGTGAGATTTCCTTTGCTACTGATTTTCCTCAAATCAGACAAAGCTTTATTCTAAGTACTGTGGAACACATAAGTGATTGCACACCATTGGCTTCACAAAATTTTAACTAAAAATGATTGTGAAAGAGAAGAAATCAAAGTTTGGGATGCTAAATCAGGTGGATAGGTTATCTGATTTACCTGAACCTCTTATGCACCACATCATTTCGTTTTTGGGTATCAAAGAGGCTTGTAGAACCAGCACATTGTCCAAGAGATGGAGAGATATTTGGGCAACAAGTCCAGTTCTAGATTTTCAATTAGATTACTTCTTAAATAAGGAAAACAATTTTCAGCCTGATCGACGGTTAGACAATGCAGCAAATGAGAAATATATTGGTTTCATAGAAACTACAATGCAAAAATATTCTGTTAAAAGGTTATCTATAAGGAAACTCACACTAAAAGTTAGGACTTTCAAACATGGTTTGACCTCCAAGATTGATAAATGGTTGGAAACTGCAGTGGAGAATCAAGTTGAAGATTTGTCTGTTTCCATCATTTTCCCCAACTCCGTTAGCTACAGATTGCCCACCATTTTGTTCTTTGCCAAGTCCTTGAAATGTCTATCTTGTTTTGGGGTTAAAATACCTTACTATGAGACCACCAAGTTTGGCTCCATTAGACATTTGTCTTTATATTATGTTAGGATCAAGGAGCGCATGCTACAACATATCATCAATTCTTGCCCATTAGATAGGTTATCGCTCAAGAACTGTTCTGGTATTAAAAGTATTTTGATTCCTTATTTTAGTAAGCTTAAGTCGCTTGAGGTTATGAGGGCGCCAGAACCTGGTGGGATGATCAATGTGGAGTCATTGAGTTTGGTTCACTTAACTTACGATAATAGAAGCAATGGTTGGATAAAAGAACTAGTTTGGCCATGGAAGATTGACGTTGAACTGAGGAATTTGAGGACTCTTTCTCTTTGTAACACTACTATAACTGATGAGATTTTTGTCAAACTAATTTCAGGGTTAGTGGTATTGGAAGAACTGAGTCTTGATGAGTGTGATATGTTGGAGAACATTCATGTATATGGTAGTCGGATGAAACAATTACACTTGTATTACTGTGGCAATTTAACTAGGGTTACAGTCGATACCCCAAATTTAGATGAGTTGAGCTATGATGGACATGAATTGATTACATTGATTGCAACCAACATTCCTATCCAATGCAAGGTTTATGCTAGGGTAATTGGTGAAGTTTTCAATACTAATTGGTTCATTAGATTGAAGAAATTTCTTGTAGAACCAAGTATTTGTCGAGTTTTGGAAGTGGAGATGGCATCAGAAGTAGTACGTACGAAATGCCTTTAAATTGAAAAGTCAGATTTTGTTGCTTTTTTTTTTCTCAATATTTTGCTTTGGACAAGCTTATGCTTTATATTGTTGTTTCATTATGTGTAGTTTGAATTTGATGAAGACGAGGCAACCTCAATCTCTCCTATAACCCCATACAAGCTTTCAGAATTGAGGATATCCCTACCCTTAAAGTGCCAGATTCTTCACTTTTAGATTTTGTAGATGGTTTGTTGTGGAGTTGTCATCCTGATCACTTGGCTATACCGCTGGTGTTAGATGCTCGAAGTGCCATTGTTGGGGTAATCACTTTTCTGTACTTGGTTTGTTGTTTTCTTTTTGTGTTTTTTAAGGTTTGCTTATTGACTAGTAATAATCTTTATGAACGTTGACCTGGAAATTCGTAGGTAAATAAAGGTAAGTCTTGGTAAGTTGTAAAAAATGTTACTTTTGAATAAAGTAACACATTTTTTTTGAGGAAAATAAGTATTTGTAACCTTTATGAAGCTAAGGCGGATGCGTTTGTAGTTCAACTGGTGAGAAGATTTGCCTATGATACGGTAGAGTTTGAGGCCGATTGTTTAGTGTTAATCCAACGTTTGAGTAGCAATATTTCTTTTTGTACAATGAGTTTGATTTAGTTGTGATTTACTTGGCAATTTTAGTAGTTGTTTGTTCGCATGTTAGACAGGATGGTAATCTAGTCGCTTATCATATGCATGGGGAAGAGAAAGTTTGGCTAGGGTCGAGCGTAATATAATTCTTTGTTGGTTTCTATCATTTCATTTTTAACAATCATTGTTAGACACATGTTTTATTATAATGCTACTTATTGCAATAAAAGCTCCCATCGAAAGATCAAAGTTATCCTTTGAGTTGGCTGTGATTGGGTGCATACCAGATGTCATGTCAAAGTGTTTATGCTTAGGGAGGGGACATATGTTTGAATGCTTGATATTACTACTTCCTCTTTATGTTGCCTTTCTTCTTTGACAAAATTTACTAAAGCTATTTGGTTGTTTATGTCCATGATATATATAGTTGAAAAAACTTATTTTTTCAACTTAGAATGTAATTACCTGGACAATTGAAAAAAAGATCATTTTTTTTAACTTAGATGGTAATAAACTTAAGTAAACTGCCTTATTAAATCTCATATACTTCTTTTCCATGGAGTCCTAGGCAGAGAATGATTTCTAAGTCATAGGTTAACTAAAACCAGTATCTCTAAATTGTAAAATTTTGGGGTAAGACTGCTATATCTGACCCCTCCATAACTCGCTTGGATGAGGTTTCGAAATATTGGTTTTGGTTTTGGATGTTTGATTGTTTGTTTCAAATTTGCACTGATTCTAGACATTAAGAGTTACTTCATTCTCTTGTTTGCATCTACTTGGTTGGCAATGACAGTCCTTCATAAAGCGATTGATGAGAAGAGTCAACAGCCAGTCGCACCCTTTGAGAGGCATTGAAGTTGCCGGTATTGATTCCATGAATTTACTGGATGATACTTTCCCAGAGATGGTCTTTCGTTTCAAATTACGATGGTGAATGCGGGACTCACATTGGGTGGTTGTGCGATATGTTTAGGTATGTCTTTTTAAGTTGCAACTGACAGTTGATCGCTCTTTTGTTCTTTTCAATAGGGTTTGTTCTTTTTAGGGTTTAATGCCACCTCTACTTAACCCAACCTAAATTTACCCATTCTTTCCGTATTTCCAGTACCCAGTTTTTCAACTTTTGCCTGAATTTATCAATCTTTGCTTTACCCAACATTCTCATACCCATGAAAAGATTTGGATTTTTAGTTTCATCGTGAAATTTGCTAATTCACTAAGGTAAAATGCCTCATTGAACTTACTCCGATTCTTTTCTATAGAGTAGTTGGTATGGAAGGATTTTCTAAATATTGGGTCAATTCGAATCAGTCTCTCTAAATTGTAAAATTTAGAGGTCGAGACTACTACATCTAACCCCTCTATACCTTAACCAGATTTCGGAGTAATGGTTTTGGTTTTGGCTTGCCATAAAATTTGCCGATAATCAAGTATGCTACTGTATAACCTTTCCCTGATCTTTGCTTCATGTTATTGTAGGCATATATCTGCATTTGTGTTTTCTCATGTGCAGTACTTTGTGAAGATGCTAAGATATAGCCTAAGCACAGCGAAATCTCGGTGGCAATCTCATACTTTTGGAGCAAATCGATGTTTTCCCTGGTGTCGATTTCTCATATGATATCCGCGATTAGTGTTCTGTTTGTGTCATTTTTGGCTAGTTAACTGTGATTTTTAGCTGGGTTTGATTCTCATATGAAAGGATTCATTTTTGGCAACTTAACTGTGATTTATTACCATGTATTTTGGTAAACATTGGTACCTCTTCTTTGGCTGTAATTCAGTAATATTTGAAGGTTGAAATCTCTAATTAAGTCTCCATTTTGTCAAATGGGAGCCTCTTTGTTGAATGGCAGGATTTGAATATTAGACAAGATGTTATATTCTATGTTTTTTGCAGCAATTGCTGATTTTGTGTGTTAATGAGGTTAATAACTACTCCCCATTTTTAATTGCTATGTTGAATTTTGTTCCATTCAAAGCTTGAAAATTTTAATTACGCTCTTCGTCTCAAAAAAAATTGTTCTTGTTTGACGAATATGGTCAAAATTTATAAATTTTGATTGTTAATTTATCAAACCATATGGTGACATAGTGTATAAGACTCTAATAAGTGATAGAAAATACGTATATATAAATATAACATTACAAGTATTATTGATAAGATAAAATATGAAATATTAATGGTTAAAATATTGTATTGAACACCGTGGAAAGTTAAATATAACAAAAAAATTTTAGGATGGAGGGAGTACAATAGAGTATGTGCTCTAGATATTTGCGAGTGAACAATCATAATAATTTGAGTGAACAACTTAATATATGTGAATGAATAACCTAATATATGTGGATGAACAATCCTAATATCTGGAGCACATGTTCTGAGTGCATCTGTCACATAGGACTCTCTCAGCGTATATATAATGATTGACTGAAGAGAAGTTGCCACCACAATGTTCATTATGAAAAAATTGGGAACCAAATATTCATGTACTAAATTTTGTTAAAATGTTTTGTCAAAATTATTAGTTAAGAAAGAAAAGGACACTATATAGTGTAGCAAAGCATAAGCATAAAAAATTATGCAAAGTGGATAGAAATGTAGAGGAAAATGAATCGAAATAGGAATGCTCTTCTAGGAATCAAATCTTGGAGGGAGGGGATGGAAGAGTGGGATGTTTGCTGAGAAGCAAGCACCAATCAACTTTCAATTTTGTAATCTAAACACCTTTATGTATGAACTTTTAGTCCAAATGTATATGATTGAAATTTGTCAATTTTACTGTTTTAATTGTATTATTTTTGTCTTGCTATTTTAGCTGTGTTGTTTCTTTGTTGGTTGTTGTCTTTCGTTGTTTTTTCTTAACGGTTTTCACAACGTTGATGTTGTCTATTTTGCCTCTTTTAGCTTTCAATAATAATAATAAAAAAAATGATTGTAATTTGTATTTAAAGGGATCATACTTAAAGTTGACAGCGACATGGACCGAGCGATGACAAAGAAAAGAGGCATGGGCTAAATTTGAGTCAATCAAGTTGTTCAATATTAAAATTCAAATAAGAAGTCGATCTCCACCATCTAGTTTTCAAGAAGTTGATATCCATTACCTAGTTTTTATTTAGAATCAGACCATTTGATCATAGCTAAATTCAAAGCAAAAAATCAAACTCCAAAAATAGAAAAAATAATATATTGTGTCTACATTATCAATCAAAATAAAATTCAAAAGAAAATTCAATCTAAACCAATTTTTTTTTGGGCATACAAATTTTATATTTGACTTTTAAATAAAGTCCAATCTAAACCAAATTCAATAAGATGCCTATGAGGAACTATTATGCTCGTGGCACTTGCAAAAATTTCCCTCCAAAGGAGCGTTTGGTTACAACTATTTCCCGGGAAAGTATGTGAACTTTCCCAAGTTGACCAAACTTTCTCATATTTATTTGTAAACTGAGGGAGGGGGAATTTTGAACTAGTCCCACAATTTTCCCAAGGTGGATGGGAAAAATTTTCCTATGAGGGGACTTGGGAAAGCTTTTTTCCCCCATGGGAAATGGAAAGTTTTTATAACCTTATTTTCGAAAATGCTCCTAAAAATTATTTTGCAAATTAATATATGTATGATAGTTTGGACATTTCAAATGAGTTTTCCTACAAATTTTTCCATATTTTCAAATGTAAAGCAAACACTGTGAATTATTCTTTTCCAAATAAAATTTTTCCAAAAAAAACTTTCTAAGTAAAAAGTTTCTCAGAAAACATTTTCTTGATAAAAAACCAAATACACCATAATTTAATTTTATATCAACTCTTTAAAAGTACCCATCAATCTATCCAAGCAAGCACCAAAGAATTTCCCTTTCATTAAAAAAAAGAAAGGAAGGAATTTCCCACATTTTCTTTCCTTGGCGGGAAAATCATGGAAGTGCAACCGCCATTTTCCCTTCTAGGGTTTATAAGCGCGGGAGAAAATTCCGAGACCTCAATCCCAACACGTTTTAATCCCTCTTCTTCTGGATTCTCTGTTTTCACATCGTTTGCTTTATCTGCGAATATTCATTGTAAGTTTTCTCCATCTCTCTCTAATTCTACGAATCTAGGGTTTTATCGAGGGTTTAGCATAGAGTTTTGATGGGATGATCATGATCGCAAACCCTAGATTCGTAAGTTCAATTCATTCATGTCTGATTAGGGTTTCTGCTTTTGGTGCCATCGATTCGGATTTTAGGGTTTTGTAATCATCCTCAAATGCGGGATTCTATTGGCTTATTTCGTGAATAGTTTACAGGTTTTGCGGGTTCATTATTGTCTTATTTTGCATTATATTGTTGTAATTTGCAAACAAAATGTCAACTGGGTAAAAACAGATGAACCAGAGACTAAAAATTTTGATAATTCTGGCAATTTTTTCAAATTTTTTGTACTCAATTGTGTGTGTATATATCTTCAAGTGAGAACATATTTGCAAACCAATTGTTTGTGTGTAAATATGAGCTGATATTAGTATACTTAATCAATTGCTTTTGATTCAACAATGGCTTTTCTCAACTATTTACGATGCAATTTCATGGCGGTTTTTCTAATATTTTTCTTTCTTTTTCTCCAGGAAATTTATGAGGGTGAAGATGAGGGGTTGATGTGTTTTCCTCTCGATTTTTTTCGTTCTTTCCTGAGATTTTCTTTCCACCGTATTTTCCTGGAACCAAACACGGCCTTAGACTAACTAAGTGTGGAACACAGAAGTGATTGCACAAAATTTGCTTGATTCGAAATGTCCGAATCGAAGAGATTAGAGTTCGGGAGGGTAGATCGAGTGGATAGGTTATCTGATTTGCCCGATTGTGTGATTCATCATATCATCTCGTTTTTGGGTACCAAAGAGGCTTGCAGAACGAGCGTCCTGTCTAAGAGATGGAGCAATATTTGGTCTTCTGGCCTAGAGCTTGACTTTCAACCGCATTCTTCATCAATAATGAACAAGTTCATGAGATAAAATTAGGTCGCAAGAGAAAAGATCTTGAGTTGCCCGACTCTGACAGTGTCGCGAATGAGACCTATCTGAGTTTTATTGAAACTATGATGCAAAAATATTCAGCCGAGAGGATGTCTGTAAGGAGCGTTACCCTAGATCTCCTATTTGTCGATCACAATTTGGGTTCCAAGATTGATGAATGGCTTGGAATTGCTGTGGAGAATCGAGTTGAAGACTTGTTTATTTCTATCCTTTCAGAGGATTCCTTTCGGTACAAATTACCCCCCATTTTGTTCTTTTCGAAATCCTTGGAATCTTTGTCTTGTTCTAGGGTTGAGATGCCTCATTGCGAACCCGCTAAGTTCTTATCCATTAGATCTTTGAGTTTATGTGATGTCATAGTTGATGAGAGATTGCTACAAAACATCATCAATTCTTGCCCCTTGGATAATTTATCGGCTAACAGGTGCCGTGGTTTCAAGAGTATTTTGATCCCTCGTTTTAGCAAACTCAAGACCCTTTTTTGGTGGAATGTAGAAGGGATGATCAATGTGGAGACATCAAGCTTGGTTCGCATAAACTATGCGTAAGTTGATGGTATACAAAGACCATCTTTTCCATGCAGGGTTCGTGCCAAACTATGGAATTTGAGGACCCTTGAACTTTGGGGGGCTGCTATAACCGATAAGGCTCTTGCCAAATTACTATCGTGTGCTACGGTATTAGAAACACTTATTCGGTTATACTGGTGATATAAACCTCAAGTTGGTTGCGACCAACATTTCTGACCGGTGTGAGGTCTATATCAACATAGACCCTGAAGTTTTTGATACTCGTTGGTTTGTTAAATTGAAGAAATTTCTCTTAGAATCAAAAGTTTGTCGAGCTTTGCATGTGTGGATGCTGAAGGATGAATATATGGTATGCTCTTAAATCGAACTAGAGGGAAAATACAATGTTTTTTTCGGGTATTTTCTGCTGTTTTGGTTTTCTGACGGGTTTTGGATGTGTTTAGGTTGTGTTTAATGAAAATGAAGCTAGTAAATGTTGTCATATTCCCCCCTTCAAGCTTCAGATATTGAAGATATCTCTACCATCAACAATGTCAGATTCTTCGCTCTCAGATTTAGTGGATGGTTTCTGGTGGAGTTGTCGTCCCGATCAATTGACGATACCGTTGTCATTAACCAGTGGAAGCACCATTGCTGAGGTAATCACTTTTCTATTTTATTGGAAGATCTGTTTACTGCTTTTGTTGCCAAATAGGCATACGTGCACAAATTTACCGATTTTTGCTATACTTTTAGCACTCAACTTTTCAATTTTTACGTATATTTGCCCAACTTCACTTTATCCAACCTTACCTTACCCCTCTTTTACTGCTTTTGTTACCAAATACACACCCTCAATAGAACCAACCATAAGGCTATGTTCTTTAGAGGTGTAAGTATCCCATTTATCCAACCCAAATTTACCCATTTTTATCCATGTTTTCCAACATTCAACTTTTCAACTTTTATCTAAACTTACCCAACTTGACTTTATCCGACTTTACCTTACCCTCTTTTACTGCTTTTGTTACAATACTCCCCCACTAGTAACAACCCCTAAGGCTTTGTTCTTTAGAGGCGCAAATATTTCATTTACCCAAAACGAACTTCCGTTGTTACCCATATTTTCCAACACTCAGCTTTTCAACGTTTACCTAAACTTACCCAACTTTCCTATATCTAACCTTACCTTACCTCTCCAAAGAACATACCGTAAATAGGTTCCTAGTTATGATTCATTTGTTTCCATGGAAGGTCACTACCGACCTGTAATTCTCATGATTGCATAATCGCGTCTACTCGGTTTGCATTGGCATTTGGCAGTCCTTTATACAGTTGTTGAAGAGTAGAGTCGAAAACTGGTGGCACCCTTTGACGCGCATTGAAGTTGCTGGCACTGATTGCTCTGAATTACTGGGTGCTTCGGAGATTGAACTTCATTTCAAATTACACTGGTCTATGTTTTAGGTATGTCTTTTTACGTTGCAACTTCCGGTGATTAATCTTTTCTTCTTGTCAAAAGTTTTTGATCGGATGGTTTTGCCGATTCAGTTGGATTTTGACCATGATATTTGGTGAATGATCGATTATTTAGCGAATGTGTCTTCTCTGTGAGATTGTTGATCACTTTTATTGCTGTCATGGTGTTGTTTAGTCTTGAGATGAAGAGTAGGATAATGAGAATGTGTAAGGTGGAAAAAAATGGTCTTCTTAGTCTTCTAAGATTGTGCATCACATAGGGTTCCTTTGTATATATGGACCAACTCAACCGAAAGTTTAACTGTCACTAATAATCTCTCCACGGAACTTTTTTTGCGTCCTAATAATTATCTGCCATTTTACATTCACATATAAAAGTGAGTTGGAGTTAGTTTAAATGAGCAGCATTCGAGTTTGGATTATCCCTTATCAAATTAGGTTGGCAAAATCTCACAAGAACTAATACAAGAAGACTTTGGTATAATATTAGTCAAACATTCACTACAAATTCGTGTAAAGAAAGAAATAGACAATTAGGTACTCAAAACTACCATAGCAATTCTTTATCTCTCGGAATTTCATTGCAAATTTGAGTACATGGGTATAAAAGTAGTGGATTTTTATTATCTGTAAATTTTGTTATATACATACTTATTAGGAAGTTTTGCGGTCTGTATCTTGGTAATTTTCAACTGTTTCATTTCATGGATTCTCAGGGCGTAGTTAGCAGACAAACAATAATAAAGGGCGAAAAAATAATAAGGATTCGATACAAGGAATTAACGTGGAAAAACCCAAACCGGGAAAAAACCACGAACGATGCACTATCAGAAGATTACAACAGTGTTTCAGGGTAACCTAAACAAAAAGGAAAAGAGCCGCCGCACAAGCAAGTGGGTACGTCCTTCTCCTTACTCTATCTTCTCTCCAACAAATTGGTCATTCACACCCAACAATTCAAAATTATAATTAATATCAAAGGATAAAAGTAAAACTTAGATGAATTGAAAAATGGAGAAGAAACAAATCTTTGGTTAAAACCAGAAAATTGTGGAAATTCCATCGCAAGAAGAAGAAGAAAAGCATTGAATAAACAGAAGATAAAATAAAACTCAAACTGTGATGAATTGAGAAATGAAAGAAGAAAGAAATTGGTACCTTACCTACCTCTCTATGATGAATCAATCTTATTGACAAATTGAGTAGGAGGACATCTTAGCCAATCAGAAAATTGTGCAAGAAGAACAAAAAAAGCTTTGAAAAAAAAACAGAAGATAAAACTGTGATGAATTGAGAAATGAAAGAAGAAATAAATTAAAAGTTTCCTCTTCATCTTCATCTTCCTCTGTGGTTCCTACCTCTGTATGATGAATCTTATTGACATCAATCTTGCCTCTCCCAGAAAGATGCATGGCATTCCCACAGAATAACAGGCATCTTTCTGGGAGGGGCAAGATTGATGTCAGCCATCTTTTTGGGAAGAAGAACAACAACAAGAATGATGAAGAAGAAGAAATTTTGTAATCCATGACTCTTTCTTTTAGTTCTCCTTCTAAGGCAAGTGCTCACATCAGAGGATTACACTTCAAAAATTTTGAACGATGATATATATAGCATAAAATTAGGAAAGTTTAATTAAGGTAAACATAACAACCTAACTAAAAGGATTAATTAAGGAAAAAGAACATATTAGATTAATTAAATTAGGAAATTTTAACTTTTAAATTACTAAATTTTCCAATAAAATCTGGATTTAATGAAAATCATTGATTGAAATATGATTTGATAAGGGGAGTAATGTTTCATTATTAAATTGTTAACCTGGGTACTTTTTTTTTTTTTTTACTTAAGATGAAGAGCAGAATACCGAGAGAATGAGTGATGTGAGAAAGATGGGTCTGCTTAGATTGTATTTCATATAGGGTTCCTTAACGTACATGAATCAACTCAACAAAAAGCTTAAATTGTCCCTAATTATCTCTCAACTAACTTTTCTCGCCCCTAAATATCTGTCATTTTACATTCACAATGTAAATAATTTTAGCCCTAGTGACCGAGGAGGGTGAGTATCAAGTCTTTTGCTACCTTGAACGATTGCTAACTTTTGAAAAATTTTGTGTACTTTTGGTTAAAAGTTGGAGTGTCAAGTGTCCATACCCTTATTCTCCTAACATATATATATATATATTTGCTTTTCTTGCGCGATGAATGAAAGATTGATTAGATGTTGTGATACGAAAAAACACTATGAAAGGCAATGGTGGATCCAAATTTTTTCTCCATGATGTCCGACTTATGTTAACAGTACTTGCAATAATTTTTTCCTCATGATGCAAACCAATCTTGTTAGCTCGACTTTTATCGTCAAAGATAGTTTGGGTACATTTTCTTTTCAAACAAAAAATGATCACGTTTGTGTTTTCGTGAGTATGCAGTATCTTTGTGGAGATGCTCCATGATCGATGCCGAGATGAACACAGCAAAATCTCAGTGACAATGGAATCCTTTTGAAGCAAATGTCTATGGTGTTTCTGCTTCAGATTATATGTATATATACATGGAATTTATCCTCTACATTGTTTTTGTTTTTGGGCAGCTAATGTAATTAGCTTTGTTTTGATTCCCATAGCAAAGGATTTATTAGCTGTATATTGGTGAAGTTAACAAGATCTGAACATTAACCTTTCATTGGGCAAGCCAAAGTCTTATACTACCTCCGTCCCTTTTTATTTGTCCAATTAACTAATTTCTTCGTCCCTTCTTATTTGTCTAATTAACTTTTACATTTTCAATAACTATTATACCCATTTTATCCCTAATAAATGCACTTTTTATACATTTCCAAGTGTATTTTCAAAGACATTTTTGGCAATGTATAAATCTTTTGCTCCATTCCCAATATTTCTTGGTTTTGTGAAAGTAGATTTTGGGACAATTAATCCATTCCCAATATTTCTTGGTTTTGTGAAAGTAGTTTTTGGGACAATTAATCAGGGACAGATGTATCTTTTAGGGTGTGTCCAATTTATTGGTAAAAAACACTTAGGTAAAAGTTAATTTTTGGTAATTTTTGGAAAGTTTTGATAGATTTTAGTAACTTCTGGTAAATTTAAAACAATTATCTCTCGGAATTTCATTGCTAATTAGTACTTCGGTCCCAAAATGTTTGTCATTTGACAAAATTTTTATCATTGATTATTCTCAAATTACAAATTTTGCAATGAGTTATAATATGAGATTACCATCATTTTAATTTTTACTAATACATCGTTCTAATGCGTAATAATTTCATATCATAAAACCAGATAATTGTGGAAATTCCATCTTGTACCCCGCCAAAAGAACAAGAAAAACTTTGAAAAAACAGAATATAATGATAGGATCGAAGAGCACTCAAAGCAACCACAAACAATAAGAAATACGAAGAAATAATAGCGGAAAAGAAATCAGAAATTAACACCAGACGTGGAAAAAACCCAAAGTGGGAAAAAAACCACGGAATCGATGCATTAGTAATATGAGAATTACAGATACAACTGTTGTGTTTCTCTCCATCAATATACCTAGGTTACAATATACCAATTACCTAAAGAACTGCGCCGCACACAAGATGAACTGTGTTGGACGCGGCCAGCGCCTTTGACAAACGCAGGTCGCGTTCACGTCTGGCATAGCCATCTCTCTTTTTGGGAAGAACAACAACAAGAAGAAGAATAAAAGATGAAGAACAAGAACAAGAAGAAGATGAAGAAGAAGCATCAAGAAGCATCAGACTTAGAATTTCCCCAATTGACGATTCTTCCCTCATAACTAACTTGCTGCTTTTCTTCTTTTTCTTCATCTTCTTCTTGTTCTTCTTCTTCTTCTTTGCCGAGGCCCAATCCTATGCCCACCTTTCAAACAGTTTTTCGTTGATGGTTCAGGGTTAGGGAAAACAGAGGATTTTGTAGGGGGGATTAAAGAAGGTGGGGGAAAGGAAGCTCTCAACTTCCAATTTATATTAATTTGCATTCGTGAAAATAATTATTCCTTGTACAACAATAATAATAATAATAATAATAATAATAATAATAATAATAATAATAACAATAACATACATTTATATATTGCATTTTGGTTTACAAAAATTATATGATTTTGTGTTGTATCATGAATAGAAAAATGTAGCTTAATTAAATTCAATTTTCTAAGAACAAAATTGTCAAATAGAAACATAAGGCTCAAGAAGAGTATAATATATTAAAGGATTATGATGATATACAAATTTTCTCAATAATTATTGTAAGTTTACTCCTAAAAATAAATTAGGTAACATAGAACTAAAATCGATAATAAATGCATTCTTAACTTGACGCTCCTTTTGACGGATATTTTGGCGGGAAAGCTATGAAAGCAGAGCAGAATCCCCCATTCGCATTCTTTAGGATCAGGGCCAGTCCTGAGAGTAGGCCCGAGGGGCAACCGCCCAAACCTCAACGTCTTTTGAAAAAACTGGCCTCACTACCCACCACATGGAAAATCTCCATACTATCATGATACATATATGGGTCCATGGCCCACCTCTCACCCTCACCACCTTTTCTATGTCTTCAGGCCCGTCTCTTCCAATTACTTTGCATTACTTTGATATCCATATCAAATTTTTTTTGCATTATTTTTTTTATATATAAAGAGTAAGAATATTCGTTAATTAGTACTCTATTGTGGGGTAATTACTAGTATCATTTAAATGCAAGGATAGTGGATAAGTAGACCTGTCAATTCGGGCAGATAGGTCGGGTTTGATGTGGGTTGGTTTGAGGTTTATTTATGTTTTAGGTTTGGAAATTCCAGGCCCAAAAGGTCAAGGAAATTTTTACAAATTCTCCTAATTAAACACAATCAAATTAAACGAGGTTTGCCTATAATAGGAACAACTTGACTATTGTTCAAATGACTACTAAGATTACAACTTGTTGAATGAGACCATCTACTTGTGAGCATCAAAACAATGGAATGGTAAGCAATTGTTGCAATTTGTGACTTGATTTGCCCTCTCTTTGGCAATGGCCTCTTATTGCAAGTGTTCTTCATGATCCTCATTTCTTTCTCCATCTTCAAAAATTCTCTCTTTTTTTTCTCCCTTTTTCTGAATTTTTTTTTTTTTGAGAGAGATTTTTCTGATTTCTTGATCACAATGAAGTTCTCTCCTTTTTTTCCTTCCTTTTTTCTAATTTTTTGAGAGATTTTTTCTGATTTCTTGATCACAATGAGATCTTGATTTTGCAATGAAGGTTGTGACAAGTGAGTATTTATTTTGGTTAAAGTCTGCCAAATTTATACAAGTTGAGGTTGGTAACCAAGCAATGGGCAAATGCATGCAGTGACAGCAAAGCATGGACTGGCTATTGATAATCTTCTCAATTAATTAATTAATTTATTTATTTATTAGTTAATTAATTAGTTTCTTGTTGCTTTAGTTCCTCTCAACTTGATGCCTTGCTTGATTAACAAAATTATTATTATTATTTATTTATTATAATGCATGAATTTGTTAAGTACTATATACAAAAGCAACTAACTTGTCCCCCTGACTAAAACACAAGATGGTTTCTTGGTTTTGCAAATTTGATTTTAATTTTTTGTGTTTGGTTGTTTGGTTGGTTTTGTTCACTTGGATAAGGGTAGTATATAGGCGATGCCTTGTATTTTCAGCACTAGCTAGACATGCATGTATCTGTCTAGGCTATTGGATTTGCCTTCACAAGTTATGTATATTCAAAATATTAATATTACATGCAACGTTATCGTTTGATTTTTTACGGTCTTTAATGTACCAATGTACCATTTTAACCTTTAATTTCTAATAACATGGTTGCGAATATAGTACTACAATCTCTAGGGGGAAAATCATATGAAGATTGCATTAATAATCGTCGATTGGCACTTTGGACTTATCCCAACTAATAATCAAAAGGAACCATGATATCAAGCCTATTTCATGGATGAGAACATTTTTTCTAATTAGGTTAAATGGTCAGTTGGATCCTTATTTTGAAGATAACTATCAATAAACTCTCCTTATTTTAAAGATAACTATCAATAAACTTTATAAGCCGAAGGGGAGGGGATGGGGAGTAAAGGAATGCTATTAAACTGTCTAGTTACACTGAAAAAAGACCGTTGTTAAAAAAAGCAACAAATAACTAGACTTGCATGTTTAGAAAACCAAGAGCGTTTTTCCCCCCTTTTCTTTGGGTGAAAACAACATAATGTTTGCTCAAAATGCAAAAACCAGAATATTAGCCTCAGTTTTTCATCAACTTGAGGGTTTTTTTTTCCTTAAAAAAACCCAAATTTAAATTAATCGCCCATAATAATACAACCAAATAAGATGTTTTGGCATCCTTGGTTGGCTATATAAATATGATATGAATATATGATAGATCCTAAGACCTAGGATCCTATGAAGAAATCAGAAATGGGATGCCTTGCCAGCAATCAGCAACAATCACATGTTTAGGCTCCCACCAATTTATGCACAACTTGCTATTTGATCCCATCAGTGGAGAAAAAAGCAGAAACAACTGGTTGTCCCAATCCTTTTCCAACAAACAAAACAAAACTGGTGGTGGTAGACATGTAGGTTGGTGCCGAACTGTAACATGGTAAGAGATATTTGTACATACTACATTGCGGGCTTCAAGGTTTGAGGGTACCCGCTGGTTTGGATTTACACGTTCAAACTAGCGCTGACAAAGTTTCGGGTCTGACAAATTCGGACAATGTCAAAATTCGGACGAGAAATTCATGTCTAGACTTGATATTATTTTGGATTGGACAATTCGGACAAAGCTAAGCTCGGGTCTAAATCGGGTTCGGATAATAGAAAAAAAAGAAATTTTATGTCAAAATATTCGGTCAATTCGGTCAGTAACAAAACTCGGGAGACAAATCTATGTCCAGACCCGATTTTTTTTTTCGAGTAGGACGATTTGGATATTTCGAGTCGGACAAAATTTTACCAACTATAGTTTGAACATATCAACAGTAACAACAAATTCAAATATAACCCTTCTAACATGAGGTCTAAAAAGATCCAAATATAAGCTGTAAGCTATCTTCTCCACACACACAAGAATGACGAGATCATATGAGAAGGTTGATTCTGGCGAAGAAGAAAAAACCTTTTGAAGACCAAAAACAAAACCCTTTTGAAAGTTGTTTTGACTCATCATCTGTATTTATTGGTGCTTTTTGCCAACTATAGCTTATATTACATGAGACACTAAATCCTCCTGAACTAGCTAGTAATTTACTCCCCCGTTCCATGTTAATTGTCAATTTATTGACCGTCACAGTCTTCAATATTATTCTTTGATTTATAGTATATTGCTAGAAACAAAATTGTTGGATGGGTTAACGATCTTAAAATTGCATTGAAATGTAATGAATGCTTATAAATATGTAAAGTTGAAAAGAACATGCGGTTTGTTTGTCGCTTATTCTTCTTATTTTTCTTTTTTTTTGGTTTGACGCTGAACCTCTTTTGTTTAATCCAAAAATCAGGAAAAAAGGACCAAATTATACAAATGGTAAGAGGTCCTCCTCTCATTTCTATCCTTCAGGGTTTGAATGTTGAGAGACGCATTCCCCCTTATCTTTTTAGAGAATTTTGCGGATAAGAGAAAGGCCCAACTTTGGGCCATTGACATCCCTATTTCCTGTCCGCTACAGGCCTACTAGTTTATTCTCCTGAGATAAGGGTCCGATGGGTTAAACCACTTACCTATTAAAAAAAATTCACCATTATTATTGTGAGAAATTCATAGAATCTTCCTGAAAATATTGGATCCACATCCGTCTTCCTTTGTGTTTCATGCAATTGCAATATACCTATAAAATACTTGGTGTGAAGTAAATTCTTAACCAAAGGAAAGTAGCACAAGCAAAACACATTTAAGAATTAGTTGGCATTGGCAAGAAACAAAAACCCAATACCTTGCTTTGAACCCAAGGTAAAGGTCATCTCCTTTTCAACCCTCATTGATCCTTTGCTCCATTGTCATTCTTTACAACTCTTCAAAATCACATTAATTTCTTCCATCTCTTCATACCATATATTCACATGTAAATCTCCTCTCGGACGTATTGGGAAAATCAAAAGCAGCTAAGGATGGTGTCTCCTTCTGCTTTTCCCTGCCAAAGACCAGTTCAAATATTTCACCCTAATCAAACCAACCTTATAAATGCTGGCCTTTTGACACCTAGAGTAGGAAGTTTACCAAAAGATGGACCGGTTGGGCTCCCTAAAGAACGGGTGTTTTGGTCTAGGAATGCAAGCAAACCTCACATCGGTAACCTAAGGAAGCCAAACTTGATTGTTGCACTAGCAGCGACTTCAGACTCGAGTTCGGGAGAAGTTTTCATATCGGATGCAGTTCGGAAGTTTTACAAATGCATCAATAACAAGGACCTGAAGCAACTCGAGGACTTCATAGACAAGAATTGTGTTCTGGAGGACTCATTTTTTCCTTATCCATTCCAGGGAAAGAAGGTCAAAATCTACATCTCCCCCCTTTTTTTATCTCTATATATCCTGCAAGACTTTCTAAAATCTGACAAATTTTTGCTCTGTTTTTTAATGCAGGAAGTCATGAGCTTCTTCAGCCAGCTTGTGGAGTCCATGGGTGAAAATGCCCAGTTCAGAATAGGGCGCATTTGTGAAGGAGAAGGGCTCATAGCTTCAGTGGATTGGCATATGGGTATTGTCTTTTCACCATAATTCTATTGCATAAGATATTTGTGGAACCATCTCAACTGAAAACGTGAAGGGTAGATGGTGCAATAGCCCACTTGCGTAAATAACCATGGGGGCTATTGATATTCAAACCTGATACCTCTCGCTCGATCTGCCTCTAATAGAGTATGAAACCATCTCAACCGAAAGATTGAGTTGACGGTTAAGGCCCAATAATGGCATCATACTCTAACAATGTCATATAGCAAATAATGAATAAGACTATGAACTCATAAACCTAACCTGGGAGATTTGGTTATTGATGCAGAGTGGGAGGAAGACAAGCTCCCTTTCTCCAGAGGCTGTGGCATTTTCCAGTTCTCTAAGGAAGAAGATAAACTTGTAATAAGGTAAGAGCAGAGGTTAAATTTTCCACTCCAAAGCGTATTATCTCATCATTGGAATTTGTTTAATCGACGATTAAATACAGGAAAGCGCAAATAATAACAGAACCTCCCATCAAACCCGGAAAATTGGCCGTGGTAAGAAATTACCTCGTTCCCTTCAAATCATATCTCAACACGCTTGACGTTAACTTGTAGTATTCACTCTGAGCCAATGGCAATAATAACAGGCTTTGCTGAAGGTATTGACAACGCTATTTGACGAGTTCCCAAAGGAAGCAAAATGTAAGCAAAAACTTTCCATGCCCTTCCTCGGCTTTTCATACATCAGTTTCAGTTGCCCTGCATTTAAAACTCATTGCAAAACATCGCATTGCAGGGTTCCTACAGAGTCAGCAAAAGATATTTCAAGCAGTAACGACTGTATATAATTTGTTCCTAGCACCCATCCTAAACCCAGTACTGAGTTTCTACACCACCATGTGGAAATTCATCGCGCGATTATTTGGCTATGTTATAAGTTTCCTGCACATCATTGCAAAGTATTTCGGGAAAGAGTCGCCAAAAGAACAACGAAAGTTAGATAGAAGGCCAACAAAAGATGATTCGGGTTCAGATGACTTCCACTTGGAAGCAGACTAAGATTCAGTGCGATGTGATGTGATCACGCGGCGTCGTTGTCATTCCTTGAGCATGACTCCATCACAGAAAGGGCAACGAGCGGTCCTAGAAAGGAAGGAAGTGGTGGAGGCCTGCTGAAGGCCACAATAGGATCAGCAACCTTCTCATCTGTGATTGTTTTACCCTTAACACTCTCTTCATTACTCTGCTTTTTCGGCTCCAAAGAAGGCACAATTCCACCTAAATTATCAACATTTGTTCTATCATTTATTGTACAGTTCACAAAAACAAAATAAATGAAAAATAAGTCAAACAATTGATAATCTTATTTGATCTTACCCCATGATCCTTGCATGGAGTGAAGTTGATTCCTGACGATCCTTGTTAGAGGATTTGCAGTTGAACCTCGCATGTCAAACCCAAAAAAATCCAACTGCCAACTCTGCAACGAAATTAAGGCATATAAGCATAGCAACCTAACGCAATCAAGCATATATGTATGCTGCACACAGAATTCCAGACAATGTGGTCTTAGCACAGTGTGTTGAAAAATGCATCCAAAATTCATAAGAACTGCTGCTGGAAGCACAGTAAAGAGGCTCTCCAACAATCTTTCCTCTTCTTTTTTTTAAGATTTTCATACAAATGAAACTCGTCCGAATTAATTGATAATCAGCCATACGTCATTGCAGCTTCCAAGATTAAATGAATCAAACTAGTTCCAGGTTAGATTTTGTGAAGTCACCATCAAGTTGCACTATTTCTCGGGCCAAAATACCCCAAATGATAATCACCAATCATCAATGTTATATACAAACTGATACATTTAAATTGATAGGATTACAAGTATATAACTAAAGAAAGGCATCAGAGAATTTCCAGCCACGCGAATTCAAATTCTCAATCAGTTGCACCATGTTAGCCTTGCAAATGGTACAAATCCAATTCTCTCAAGTCTTACCGATTTCACAGAATTTCAAGCCTTAGAACAGCAAGATCAGTGACAAAACATCCATTAAAACCACTAACCAGTCAATCACCACAATTCACACTGAAGCATACATATCAACTGTCAATCAACATTCAAAATGGCTTGTATGATTAGATTCCGTTTAATTTCATAAGTTTCAATCAAATTGATCAAGTAACAAGTACATAACTAAACAAAGGTCAACAGATAAATTTCCCGCGACATGAATTCAAATTCTCAATCAATTGCACCAATCTAGCCATCCAAATTGTAAAACACCGAATCACATACCAATTTCACACAATTTCAAACCCTAGAACACTAAAATCAGTGAGACAACTTGAATCAAAGCCAATAATCACCACAATTCACAAAGAATCATACGTTCCAACCGTCGATCAGCATTCGCAATGACAAGTAATTCGCATCACTGGATTCCGCTTAATTTCGCAAGTTCAGCAAGATTCTAACAAATAATCTCCGAATGATCGCGATTTCAACAAGATTATAACAAATAAACTCACATCGATCGCATTTTCAACAAGACTATACAAATACATTCAAACTAATCGCAATTTCAACACGATTCTAACAAAGCACACTCAAACTGATCGCAAGTTCAGCAAGATTCTAACAAATACGCTCCAACAAGATTATAACAAATAAACTCACGTCGATCGCATTTTTAACAAGACTATACAAATACATTCAAACTAACCGCAATATCAACACGATTCTAACAAAGTACACTCAAACTGATCGCAAGTTCAACAAGATTCTAACAAATACGCTCCGAATGATCGCGATTTCAACAAGATTATGACAAATAAATTCACAATGATCGCACTTTCAACAAGTTTGTACAAATACATTCAAATTAATCGCAATTTCAACACGATTCTAACAAAGTACACTCAAACTGATCGCAAATCCAACAGTTATCTAAGAAGAAACTTTCAGATTGATCTAGAGAGAGAAAGAGTACCTGGAATAGGAGCGAAGCACAGATTCACAGAAGAAGCGATCAACACGGCGGTGAAATACAGAGAGAGAAGGAGAAAGAGGAACATAAAATAAAAACAAAAAGGGTTTACAATAACGAATTTTCTAGACTCTAAGATGAAAAAAATCTGCTTACGTGGCAGATTTGGCGGGAGTACGTGATAAAAATCTGCTTACACGGTCAACCATGGCATTTTATGGTCCGAAAACTTGTTGGGCCTCGTTATCTTGGGTTTTATTTTTAACTTGGGCCTTATTTTTAATAGGGCAGCCCATAGTATTTCTTTAATTTCACTATGGCCCAAGTTAGGGTCCTAATATGAATGGAGGAAACTATGAGAGAGCTGGCAAACTTGGGTTATTGACCATGAAGGATGACCCAAAATAGAAATTGACCATGAAGGATATGAGGACTATGAGGTCCTAATTTATAATAAAGAATGGGATCAATTATTACTGATGAGGGCAATTAGTTTTTCTTTTTTTTTCAATTGCTCGACTCCATCTTTCTTTGATTTACGCATATGATAACTATAAAGTAAACCGTGATTTGCCTTTGAAGATATCCATGAATATCTACAAAGGTGAACCATGATTTTCCTTATAAGACGTCCAGAAAGGACCTTCAATGCTAATACTTCCTCTCTCTTTCTAACACTTTTCAACCCACTTTTTTCTTATGGTGCGTTTGGTTGTTTTCCAGGAAAATATTTCCTAGGAAAAACTTTCCTAGGAAAAAGTTTCTAGGGGCATTTTGGAAAATTGAGTTACAAAAAGTTTTCCAACCCTCTGGGAAAGTTTTTCTTAGGAAAGTTCTGGCAGGGAAAAATATTTCACTGTGTTTGGTTAACATGGTAAAGTTTGTAGGAAAGTTAATTTGAAATATCCAAACTATCCCTATATATTAAATTATAAAATATATTTTTATGGGCATTTTGGAAAATTGAGTTACAAAAAGTTTTCCTTTCCCATGGGAAAGAAACTTTCCTACACCCCCCTTGGGAAAGTTTTCACCATGATCAATGGGGAAATTGTGAGCCCTAGATAAAAAATTTTCCAACCTATTTTTACTCACAAACATGGGAAAGTTGACTAACTTTCCTAGAAAAGTCATGCAACCAAACACACTTTTAAATGTCAGTATTGCTATTGTATTCATGCTCATCAATGATGTGTGTTACTCTTATACTGCTTTGTATGCCTTCATCTCATCTTTCTAACGCTTCTCAACCCACGTTTTTTTTTTTTTTACTTGATGAGGACTTTGTGTGTTCCTCATCAACCACATACCCAAATTCAACAATGAGTTGGGTCAATGCCATAGATGTAATTATTGCACATGTGTCTGCATTTGAAACCCTTTCAACAAATGGTATTGGGATGGTGGTGGTTTGGGGAGTGAGAGAGAGATGTAGTATGAGGGTGGGAAACTAAGAGTTGAGGATCGAATAGAGAGAAAGTACGAGCAGTGGATGTCTTTTTTGGATGTTTTATAAAACAAATTATGGTTTGTCTTTGTAGATATTCATGATATCTTCAAAGGTAACCATGGTTTATATTAGGAAAATTGGAATCTAATAAACCAAACTTTATATTCATTTTGATCTAACAAACCAAACTTAAATTTTTGTTAATGGCAAACTGTACTTAACATAATATTTTTCTCAGTGAACTTCCACCAATTTCCGGTTACCCGAAAAATGACATGAAGATTTTTTTGCTGATTGAAATGAACCTAATTAAAATGAACAATGTGTTGGAAGAAAGGTTCGAGCAGCTATTATCATTTTTCCGGTAACCGGGAATTGGTGGAGGTTTACTAAGAAAAATATTATGTTAAGTACAGTTTGTCATTAACAAAAAGTTAAGTTTGGTTTGTTAGATCAAAATGGATATAAAGTTTGGTTTATTATATTCTAATTTTCCTTTATATTATAGTTATCCTATGCATAAATCAAAGAAAGAGAGGGTAGAGCAATAGAAAAGAAAAAAAATGAAACAAACAAACTGTCTATGTCAGCAATGGTGGGTAGGGGTGGAAGAAAAATCCGGAACCGGCACACCGAACCGGAAATCGGATAAAAAAAACCGGGAACGGGCAACACCGAACCGGTTTAAAAATTCGGTGCACCGCACCGGAAAACTGGATACTAAACGGGGCGGTTCCGGTTTGGGATATTCACACCGATGGGGAACCGGCACCGCACCGTTAATATAATTAAATACATATAATATATAAATTTTGGTTAAAAAAAAATTCAACCCAAAAATTAATACAAAAATAATATAAATTAACTAGTTAAAAAAAAAAGAACATTAGATGTTAATGTGTTATTGGGTTGGACTTTTTTTTTTATTAAATAGAGATTTTTTTTTGATTAAATAGAGATTTTTTGATGTTTGATAGAAATTTATGCGATTCATCGGTGAAACCGCACTGCTAAAGCCGGTGCACCGGTTTTTAAAAACCGGGTGATTCGGTTCCGGTTTATGGTTTTTGCGCACCGTTTCATCCAGTGCACCGCTTCGGCGCACCGAAACCGCACCGCACCGCACCGTTTCCACCCCTAATGGTGGGTCCCTTTCTCTCTCATAAATTAGGACCTCATGCCCTTCATGGTCAATTTGCATTTTGGGTCATCATTCATGGTTAATAACCCGACAAACTTTTGTCTGACCCGGCATATCCGAATTGCTCGACCCGGAAAATTTTGGGCTTGGACATAAAATTTTTCGTCCGAATTTTGATATTAATTGAATTGACTGAATATGCAGACATAAAATTTCTCTTTTTTTATTGTCAAACCCAATTTTAATTTCGTCTAAATTGTCCTACCCGATCCAATCCAAAATAAAACCAGATCTAAACATCAATTTCTCGTGAGAATTTCGACATTCATCAAATTTATCCGAGCTAACTGCTACGAGTATTTATTTATCCGAGCTAAATGTACTTGCGTGCATTTATTTACCTCCGGTTTTTTTTTACTCTTGGGACCCATTTCTCCTATTTCCCACTTTTTCCTCGCTTTTTCCTTCCCAACGGACACCTCACTGCACCCCCCACTTCCAACCTCCAAGGCTCAAACCCCCCTCCCTTTTCCGATCAACCACCGCCGCCTACTCCGCCACCACCGCCGCTACCTCACCGGCCGGAATTTCTCTGCAGTCTACCTCCTCCGCCAGTCGGATTCTTTAATTTCCAGGTGAACACAATCACTAATTTTATTTTGGGATGGGGATAGTTTTGTGATGGGATGGTGATTTTTTCGAAGTTTCTTTTTTGGGTTTAAGATCAATTCCAATGTTTGGCAATTTCTATGGGTTGTTATTCAATTTGAGTTTTCTGGGTTGGATTGTTTGGGTTTGATAGCTTGAGTCTCAAACTCTCAGATCTGCTTGAGAACTGAGTCCCCACTTTTTTTTGTACCTTTTTTTGGTGTGAAAAGTGAAATTATGCAGTATACAAAATTTGAGTGTTTTGGAAATGAAATTTAATGGAAATTCATGGACTGAGTTTGCTTTGGTGCGATTTCAATTGACAAAATTACAAGCTGACTTTGAAGTTCGGACTTTAGTTTTTCTGACAATCTCAAGCTGAATAGATTATTCATGATAATTCAACACGCTTTATTAGTGTGGTTTCAATCGATTAATCAACAGGCTGACTTTGGACTTTAGTTTTGTGACAAATTTCAAGCTGAAGAATTAGCTCATTATTGACTGATTGTGAGTGTCGATTCGTGATTAATGGCTAGTTATCTTTAGCTCTTAGTCTCTGCGACGAAGTATATAAGACCAATTTGTGCAACAAAATATAGGTTGAGCTTATAAATGTCATAGTTGATATGTTACTTTGAGGACGATCTTTCGGAAATGTGTTTTAGCATGCAATATACCATGAAGCTATGTTTCATGGACGTGGGTCCGTGTCCGATATGGACACAGACACGGGTGTTAGACTCAGCTGTTTTTTTGTGGGTTTTGATTTTCATTGTAATTTGAAGTGTTGAGTGCATAGTTACCAGGAACGCTTCCCGGGTCATTAGTCCCTGAACGCGGGTCGCTAAGTTTCACACAAATTTAGCCTAGTTTTGACTTCGGAACGCTTGTTCCGGGAATGCGGGTCGGAGGCGTATGTAGTGTTCCCGGTAACTATAGTTGAGTGTCCTATCCCTGTCCTTATGTTAAGGGTTTGATATATATACATTAGGGTAATGAAAAGTCTGAGTTACATAGCCATGAAGTGAATGATTATGCTCAAAATTTTCAGCTGTTATATAGCTTCTTATTCGATATGTTCATTCATTAAATATATGGTTTGTTTGATTACTCGTTATGTTCTTCTAGTGCTTATTGACTTATTGTGCGTACATTTCTTTTACATTCAGGAGCCATAGAAGATTGGATCAGAAGGACCCAAACCTGGAAGTAATGCCTCAAGTTGTTCTGGTTCCAATTTGAGGGAGTAAAAATCTTAGCTAAACCGAACTCGAGATACTCATATTATATCACCTTCCCTTATCATGGATCCTAGACTAGGCCCCCCCAATCAAGCTCGTGAGTCCCCAACTGAGAGTGCGAGCTCCCGCGACACCTCCCCTACACCCGACGGTCTCATCACAAAGAAAACCGAGCACAATGTGAACGAGAACGACAATTTCGAGCAATCCGTGGTCCGCCACCGGATCTTCACGGGGGACAACAACAAAATCACTCTCCGAAACATAGCCGAAGAAAGGGTCGACGTAATATCCGAAAAAATGCAGCTTCTCCCGGACGATCACATTGAAAACCTCAAGAGCAGCCTCCGGGCCATCCTGGAAGGCAACGGCGGGCCCCAGCAGCGGGATGAGTTCCTGTCCCTGCAGAAGCTCGTCCAGGCCCGGCCCGACCTGACCCCGAAGGCCCTCCTGCGGGCCCACCGGGCCCAGCTGGAGATCCTCGTGGCAATCAAGATGGGGATCCAGGCATTCCTGCACCCGAACGTGGGCCTTTCCGAGTCTTCCTTGGTGGAAATTTTTGCATACAAGCGGTGCAGGAACATCGCGTGCCAGGCCCTGCTCCCTGCGGACGCCTGCACGTGCGACGCTTGCACGAGCAAGACCGGGTTCTGCAACGTGTGCATGTGCGTGGTGTGCGCCAAGTTTGACTTCGAGGTCAACACGTGCCGTTGGATCGGGTGCGACCTCTGCTCGCACTGGACCCACACTGATTGCGCCATCCGGGACCGCCTCATCTGCATGGGGCCCGCCACCGGGGGGCAGAAACAGGAGATGGTGTTTAGGTGTCGGGCTTGTAACAGGACGTCCGAGCTTTTGGGTTGGGTCAAGGATGTTTTTCAGCACTGTGCACCGTCGTGGAACAGGGCGGCTTTGATGACCGAGCTCGATATAGTGGGTCGAATCTTTCGGGGGAGCGAGGATGTAAAGGGGAGGAAGCTCTTTTGGAAGTGTGAGGAGCTTGTGGAAAAGATGAAGACCGGATTGGTTGAGTCAACGGCTTGTAGAGTCATCCTGATGTTCTTCCAAGGTACGTATTTGGCTTGACTTCAATTCGATATGAGTAAGTTTTGGTGAGAAACTCCGCCTAAATGTACCCAAACTTATCTAAATTTAGCCAAATTTACCAAAGTTTTATATTTACCATGCCTGGACTTACCATCGAAATGAAAAAGGCCCTTGGGGTTGGATTGGGTGTAATTGATCACTCTTTCAAGCTTAATTTGGTTAAAAAATGAGTTTTTGAGTTCTGTTTTTTTTTTTTTTTTAATGTTAAATCATCTTGGTCCTGTGCTGCGTTGTGAACTAACATAGTAAGTTAGTAACATACATGTTGGAGCTTACTGTGGCATAAGCTTTGTCTCTTCTGCATCCAGTCATGTCATTAGTAACCAATGATGAATCAGTCTCTCAGCAGGCATAATGGTAAGACTGTCTATATCTGGATTTCTCTAGGTCTGACAGACGCACTTGGTTTTGTTGTTGTTGTAGAGACCAAAGATATTACTGACAAATTAGTGAAGTATTTAGCGACGGGATTTTGGGGCATTGCATGTACATTTGTTACTTTTTGTCATGTGAAGGTTCTTACGATTTCGCCATTGCCTCTAGAGCTCGAGGCCGATTCGGCCCGGCCCATGGACCTCGTCAACGGCGCGGGCCCCGGCCGCCTGCTGGCCCCTCAGGAAGCCTGCAAGCAAATCGCCGAGGTGGTCCAAGAGGCCGTCCAGAAGATGGAGGGGGTGGCGGACGAGAAGCTCCGGATGCTGAAGAAGGCCCGCCTGGCGGTGGAGGCGTGCGAGCGCGAGCTCGAGGACAAAACCCGGGAGGCAGCCGAGCTCAAACTCGAGCGGCAAAGGAGGAAACAAAAGATCGAGGAGCTCGAGAGCCTCGTGAAGCTAAAGCAGGCGGAGGCCGACATGTTCCAACTTAAGGCCGACGAGGCCCGGCGCGAGGCCGAGATCCTCCGGAACATCGCCAAGTCCGGCAACGACGAGAAGGCCGAGGAGGACTACCGGAGCTCGTACCTCAAGCTCAAGCTAAGCGAGGCCGAGGCCGAGAAGCAATACTTGTTCCAAAAAATGAAGCTCCAGGTGCATCAAGAGAGCCCCTCTTCGCCGCCTCGCCCGGGACTTCTTCATCATCTTCATCGCGATGGAAATGAAGGGAACGATGATTCTTCCACGACACCGGTGTTTGGCTCGAAGATGAGGAAGAATCCATGACAAAAGCACACTCTAACGGTATTTCTTCCTATCCGATTACAGCTTTGGTATGCAAGGTTTTTGGATGCTACTACTAATATACTAGTCTTTGGGGATATTGAACAATAATATACCGAACTTTACATCCGGGCACTGATTTCTCCCTGTTATGGACATATTTAAAGTTTATGTACTGTATGTCCTAATTTTTGGACAAACTATAGTCTAATAGCAGGGCAATACTTGTGTCAAAGTGCAAAGTTGGGTATATTATCATCCAACACCCCCAAAATTCAGTATATTAACATCCAGAAACGGTATCTTACAAGTCATTCTTACGATTTTGTTCAACTCCCGACTGCATTGATGTCTGTTTGTACTTAGTTACTATTTATTTGCCTATAATTTACCAGGGAGCTCTTGGAGAAAGGATCCATGAAGCACGGTCGACCGGTATTTCCTCCCCGACTAAAAGCTTTATTATATAGGGGTTTTGGATGTTCAGATGCTGACATTTGGGGTATTGAACGGTAATATACTCAACTTCACACCCGTACACTAGAATCACCCTAGTATTGACGTATTTATTGTTTATGTACTGCACTTCTTATTTTCTAAACAAATTATAGTCCTAAATTTACGGTAGGTTCCATAGTGAGGTAATACTAGTGTTCAAGTGTAAAGTTGAGTATATCATCGTCCAACGTCCCCCAAAGTTCAGAATATTAACATCCGAAAACCATATTATGTAAGTTATTCTTACGGCGTTTTGTTTGACTCCCAACTGCGATGCTGATCGGTTTATAGTTGTAGTTTGCCTATAACTTATTAGTACCATTCTCAAGTGACTCCATTTTTCGGTATCAAGATCATGTATATGACCCTTACGGGCTACGGCCTTACATATATGCTTTAGATAGGTGTGTAACATATGTATGTTTGCTTACATGCTATTCCTCTGTTCCATGACTTCCATCTGGACCTGTCAATTCAGGTGGGGTGGGTCGGGTTCGTTAAATTTCAGGTTCGAAAAACCGGGTCGGTTTCGAGTCGGGTCAGCTTTTGTCAGGACTGCTTCCATCCATGTATCCATCATGTTGTATATTTCTTTTCTCTTCCTTGGCTTGTTAGGGTTTTGCATGCTCATGTGATACACTGATACATACAAGCCACCATTATGCCAAAGAGCTTTGTATTTACTTCCATTTAGGGCTTGGCAAAGTCGGATCATACTTGGACTTGGAAAGTGGGTCATTCGGTTCAGGTTAAGTACATACAAATTGGGTGAGTTTCGGATCGATATGTACTTATGTTCGATTTGGTTGGAGCTTGGGGGTTTATTTGTCAACCGATTTTTGGTCCAGATGAGATTTTCATTCTAGAAGACGCATATTTGTGAAGAAATTTGGATGTAGTACAGCTAGGTTTGGGTTTCGGGTCCACTTTTAGGGTGGACCTCTTTGAGTGTTTGTTCGGGATTTCAAGTCCGAGTGTTTGTTTGGGTTACAAGTTCGGGTGGACCTTTTCAGCTTTGGATTTGGGTTTTTCAGTTTGAATTTCGAGTTTCTAGATAGTTTTGCCGGGTCCTATAACCCTTGTCTAAGTAATTGGTCAGGTCTTTTTGGAATATTTTGGTCAATTTACAGCTTAATGATTTTCAGCATAAAGCTTCATTAGGACCTTGTGTATTTCCAAAGAATCAGTTCAGGTTGGTCCATTTGATAAATGGGTTAATTTTATGTCAGGGTTATTAACTATGAAGGATGATCCAGAATCCAAATTGATAGAAAAGGTTCTCTAGAGCTATGAAGTCTTAATTTGTATTTAAAAATAGGACCCACATTGTTGAGTTGGTACTTGGCATGACATATTTCAATAATTTTTATTTTTATTTTCTTACAATTGTTGCCCGAGAATTGAATTAGTTGCCCAAAGAGGAGAGGAAAGGTGGGGTTTTTTTGCAAAGAGGGAGATGGAAGAAGAAGAAGAAGAAGAAGAAGATGATGATGATGATGATGAAAAAGAAGAAGATGATGAAAAAGAGACTCTTTGTGCTCTAAACCTATTAACATTAATAATAGATTAATTCCACGAAACCTTTTCTTCTTTTTCTTCTTCAATTTTGTCATGCAGGATTTAATATATACATTCATGGTTCGTTATATATATATATATATATATATATATATATATATATATATATATATATAATCGGATATTAATATGGTAATATATGGTTTTTTTTTTCGTTATAGAGTACTCTTGATGAATATATCAACAAATTAATGATATGTCATTGGCAATGTTGTTGGAAAATAATGTAATTTGTTTGGATAAGTACATACGAATTCAATAAAACACTAGTTCATAGTTGATGGAAGACGGAATACATGTAGTGGTTATGTATGACATAACACCAAAAGCTTCAATCCATAGAATAAAACATTATAAAAGCCCTTGATACATGATAATCATAACAATACACTGACTACATCCATAGTTAATGAGATGTGTTATCCATGGATACGATTATTGAAATCCATGATTGTTTAGGCTTGTTATGGAATGTCCATTATAGTGATATGTGTTATCCATGGTTAATGATATGTTTTATCCATGAATATTATTATAGAAGTCGACATGGGTATTGTATGTAACCAAATATCAATCTCTTTATTATTACCCATGAGTCACTAGGAAAATCTGTTCAAATTAAACTTGACCTTAACAAAAATGAATGAGTCTAGACACAAGCAAAGCACTTGCAAACAAAAGTCAAGTAAACATCACCAAAAGGGAAAAAAATATTTTATGACAATTTAAGCTTTTCTTCTTTACTTTAGCTGAGTCATTATAATGCCAAGGACATCAAGACCCTACTATTAAAACTTTACTAGATTATATCCTATAATTATGTGGTTGTGTTTTGGAGTTAGTTTAGTTAGGTTTGTTTTCAAATCAAGATTAGTCCCTTTAATGAGCTTGTTTTATCTTCCATATTTTCCTAGATCCTTCATCATAATAATGCCCTTAATTTTTATTTATTGGGTTGCTAACCTAATAGTGTCCCTTTCACATTGTAATTATGTGCTGTTAGTCAATATCATGGTGTGCTCCACCTACTAAAAGGCACCTAACCATAATTAGAAAGTGTACGATGTGATATTAGGTATTTAAATTTTTTATTTGCTCATCAAGTATAACTAAAACAACTTTCATTATGAATCTCACTTATTACACGGGATTGTTGGTAATTTACCTCAGTAAATTTTCTGTATAGAGAGACGGATTTCAAGATATTTGCTAAAATAATGGAAGAACAAGTAGGTAGATTTACACAAAAGATAAGTAAAATTGGGTAAGAACGAGGACCCCCACTTTGTGCAGCCTAGGAAGATCTTGTTGTATGCAAGGTAGCCTTTAGGCTTCAAATCAAAATATTTTGCAATATTGATACGAAGTGTGGACAATGAATCTAGTAAATTATTTTTGTTGTTTTTAAACTTTAAATTACAAGAGAATTTAAAAATTTATGAAAATTACTCGAACCCAACACCAATATCCATGTCCACATCAAGTGTCCATGCCCACATCAAGTATCCGTACTTGTGTCCGAGTAACATAGGATTTGGATCCTTGCAGAACTATCTTCTTGAATCGTATGTGGATCTCGACCCATCAAATATAAACAAGACTTTCAGGAAATCGGATTTTGACTATGTTACTCTGATCGCCATTTAATCTACCATATTCATATCAAGCCTTCGACATCAAGAAAACGGATATGACACCTCAACGCTTCAACTTACAATGAAAATATTTTTAAAAATTACCTCGTGTCCATTCGACAGTCATATTTACATCCATATCCATATCGATAGTGTTGGCAAAATTTTGTCCGACCATGGAAAAAATCCGGTTTGGTCCAAACAAGATTTTGGCATTGACCAAATATTTGCACACACTATTTCTCTTTTTTCTATTGTCCGAATTTGGAAAAGAAATGAGTCCGGACATCAATTTCTCATTCAAATTTTATCATTGACCAAATTTTACCGACCAAAAATTTTGCCATCACTACATATCAAACACCCGTACCCAAGCCCGAACACCCATAGGATATCGACCCATCAAATACAAGCAACAGAATGACAGGTCTTAAATCAATATCACTTTGAATGTGTATGTTTGCCCTACAAGTACCCTTCCTACCGAGCTAATCTTGTTATCATAAAAACAACAGCTAACTTAGAATCTCTGCTTTAATTTTAAGGGCAGTGGGTATATACCAGCAAATGGGTCCATCTTCAGCACTTGGACAAATTAAATAGGCTATGATTTTCCTCTCTCTATTTAATTGGTTAATTATGGCCCATTTACCCTGATTTAACACCATTAATTATCCTCCTTTAGCTTTTGTAAATAGCACTAATTAGCTCCCAAAACCACATCATCCTGTTGTGAGTTGTGACTGATGATGCTTCATCGTGATAAACAGTATGTTCAACTTTTTCCTTGCCTTTTTTTCTCCCTTTTTTTCATTTGTACAGTGTGGTTGTTAAGTAATGTGGTACTTTATTTCAATTAGGCTAGCCTAGCTAGGTTAGGTTTTCATCACCTGCGGATATGTGACTTATACTCCCTCCGTTTCATATTAATTGTCGTATTTGAAAATTGTGCAGTCAAAATTTAAAATTTTTGATCATAAATTTCTCAATATATTCAATGAATTGTAATATAAAATTACCACATTAGATTCGTAACAAAAAATACTATCATAAAAGTATTATATTGCAATTGTTAATAACATATTACCTCTGTCCCTAAATAATTCTCCATTTGACTAAATTTTGACCATTGATCACTCACAAATTACAATGAATTACAATATAAAATTAATATTATTGTAATTTTTAGTACTATATCTTTCTAATGGTGATAATTTCATATTGTACGTATTCATTGCAATTTGTGAGTAATCAACGGTCAAAGTTTAGTCAATAGACAATTATTTAGGGACGGAGATAGTATTAAGTAAGAAAGTATTAATCAAAGAATGATATTGGATACCGTGAAAGTCAAATTAATGACAATTAATATAAAACGAGGGAATATATGATTCTCAGGTTCTAAGAGAGATAATAAATTTTTAATTATATTTATATATGTGGATAATATCTATAGTTATTCATGGAAGGTATATACAGTATCCACATAGTCATTCTTTAGATACTGTCGGTCTTTGGATATGTAGCTCTTCGGAGGCATTTTCATTTATTATTCGTACAAATAACTTAGGGAGATGCCTTGATAGAAGGGTCCCCTAAATTCTTGATGGCTCTTGTTTACCCGAATTAAAAAAAAATATACAGTATCCACGGATGACATATATAATTATTATGAATATAAATATAATTAAGAATTTCATAGGCTATTGTGAATTTTATAGTCTAAAGGCTTTCACACTACAATTTCAAGGTCAAAGACCCTATTTCTCACGGTTGAGTTTGTTAGAAATTCAGAGATGGGATTGATGCTTTGAGGCGTGAATGTGATCACTTTCTTTGAGACAAGATTTGCCCTTCATGTAAATTCGTGTCTCCAGGATACAACAAAACTTCCTGGATTGATGAATTTATAATCATCAATCCCCTCATGACAACTGCCTGTAAACTGCAATTGAAGTGCGCCTAATAAGCGCCAAAAGCGCCCTACAGCCCACACCGCGTGTGCGTGTGCGGTTCAATGCGAACCTAGCACAGGTTAGCCCAGTCCAAGCTTTAATTATTTATAACTCCAAATAACTCTTTAACTTGTAAAGAGTTATAAATTAACTTACTTTGTCCATGTGGGACATTAATTAGGAAACTTATTTATATTCCCCAGGAGCTAGATGACATTATTCTCTCCATGTGGAACCTTGATAGAACTAATGCATTTAACTCAACTTTTATATTCTTATCAACTTTTACTAACTATTTCAACAGAGTTTATAATAACATTCATTGTGAGTCCCGTTTATATAGATCCATATTACCTCAACAGACATATTTTTTGCTGCAAGATACAAGTTCTTTTTCAATATGTCAAGTTAAATGTTGCCAAATCCAAAACCTAATATTCCGAAATCCTGTCACAAGAGGGGTCGTATGTAACAGTCTTATCTCTAAATTTTACAATTTATAGAAACAGGTTCCAATCAGCCCAAGATTTAAAAACTGTTACTTTTGCTACGTACTACTCTGAGGTTACTTTTGTATGAAACGGTTACTTTTGTCACAAGGCGAGGTATGCAGGGAGTCGAGATTTCATGAGACATTTTATTTTAGTGCATTAACATCTAACCTGAACAATAGTCTTTTTCAACTGTCCAGATTATGGACCGAAGTTGCATGTTTTTATGAAAGGAAAAGGTGATTAGTGTAATTCTTACCAGACTGACAAAAGCAAGACTAGCACTGTAAGCTATTATCATTGTTATGAAGGAACACCACCTAACTGTGATTGATCGATATGACTGAAATGTCATGTTTAAGGTGTTTCTAAGTTCTAACCTAAACTAGCAACTGGAGATGAGGGGTGAAATGGTGCTTTTCTTTGATGGTCAATTAGCTTAGAACATTCATTTGTTCAACTTTAGTTTTAGAAAAAGTTTGGAAAAATAAGTTAAGAATAAGTCCACTCAGTAATAATGTTGGGATGTCGAGTCCAACGGAGTTGGGACTCGGGTTTATCAATCTCATGAAACTCGGGAACGGACCATTCCTCAAAAGAAGTTTTTACGGGTCATCAAGTCAAGAACATAGAGTGAAGAAAGTCAACATTGGTGTCAAAAAAGAGCAACACGGGTCGTGTGAAGATGAACACGTATCGTGTTGGTGAATAGAAAGCCTGAAAAGGCAGGAGAGTTCCAACACAGATGGATGATTCTTTGTAAATAGTGATGGTTACTAATGAAGCATTATCTATGGAGCTATGTTTTCTCAACCTTTGGCTTGCATTGTTATGAATTAAGTTAGCCTATACAATGATGTATTATTTATGGCTTGAATCATCATCACAAGATGATCAAACATAATACTTGATGAAGGTTGTGGGAGTATCCTCATTGTTATGATTGACGATTAAGATGAGTATCCTAATAGAGTTAGGATTATCTCTGTAAGTCCTCTAAATAGTCATTGCGACATCGATGTCATAAATCCCTAAGAGTTCTTAGTACATTTTTTCGTAGTTTTCTTTCCCGATTTTTAATTTTTCACGTTAAATCTTGCGTGAATCTCATTTTTTTCTTGATTATTCTGCATTATTATTTGTGATTGTGAACTTCTAATCCTAATAAATAATTTGGGAACAAGTGTAGAGTAAGTTATGTGAAACGTTTAGAATGTATAACTCTCCATAACAACATATATTCACTCAATATGTTGATTCCTTTGTCGATCTTAATGTGTCTTGGATTCCTATAAGACATCTTATCGATGATGGATGGATGGATAGAGATTTTGAAACAAGAACAAAACTTTAACACTTACTACTTCAGTATGTGAGAGAGGAGAACTGATCATATGAACATGAAAATTTGGTGAACATGTATGGACAACAGATATTGTTTTTGGAGACATCAAATATTATTTTATGAGACATCATGTTTGAGAACTGGTCATTGGGTTTGTATGAAATGTTAAGTTTATGAGAGTTTAGAAATGGCCCCTTCTAACTTATGATCATCACCTTAACCATGTCATTGATGTCCTTTCTTTGCCAAGCTAGGGTAGGTTGTACACTTAATATAAGGTAAATTGATGGTATGACAAAAGTTACATTTTGGTAAATAAAACTTTTTGACAAATGAAAGTACTAAATTTAGGTAAATAATGGAAAAAGTTGTTATTCTTGAATAAAGTAATAATGGGGGTATAAGTAATATATTTACATCTCCCCATTTACAACTGAATTGACAACCCTAATAAAATCAATACAATTTTATAAAAATGAAGTAATATTGATATTCTTAAGTTGCGATGATGGAGCTAACTGCTTAAGCCTGTCTGGCCTCTATTGTCTCTAAAAGTAACCTTTTTAGGCAGTGATGAATATGACATACACTGTACACCCACATACATACACACAGCTTTTGCTGTACTAGGTGGGATATAGCTAGCTAGAGATGATACATCCACTTACATTGTCTCTCTATATATGTTATATATTTCATATTGTCTTAATTCCTATTTTAGCCTGTCCTTGCAATTAGAACCAACTAACCATGAGCCGAGGCATTGGTTATGGCGGTGGGAGGAGCTCCTTGGGGTACTTGTTTGGTGGGTCCGACGAACAGGACCCACCAGGAAAAAACGCGCCCCCTCCTCCTCCTTCGCCGTCAAAACTCGTCCCGCCGTATGGGACTAACATCGAAGATGAGAAACAACCGGAGGCTGATAAAAAACACGAAGAAGAGGATGACAACAACAATAACAACAACAACTATGGCAGAGGTCAAGGTCAAACCTCGGGGAATTTTGTCTTCGTAAGTATTATTATTACTCCTCGATCCCTCAATTCCCTTATTGTTTGTTGCCATTGAATACATGCATTCAAACCTTAAAAACTTTGGCAATGAATTATTCATTATGTAGAATGATTTAAAAGGCAAAATTAACATCACCAGATTCGTCAGTCTTACCAAATGCTTTCATATGAATCTATTTATGCATTATTTTCAAATATATTGTTGTACATGTTACTCTAGGAATTGAAGATTATATTGGGGGAAACTGGACGATATATATTACATATATCTAGATCATATATTTCACAGTAAAACAATCTAAAATTTAATAGTGAACAAAATAGATCAAACAAACTCGTGAACAACCACTACTCATGTAGCTTATGCTCCAAGAACACCTAATAAATTGCAAAAAATGGATATATGTGTTGGTTAGTTTTTTGAATTAATTCATGGTTATTGGTTTAGGATCGCCCAACAACCAAAGTGAAGTCTGTTCCGGGTGGCAATTCTTCACTCGGGTACCTGTTTGGAGATAAGTGATCGAATTCCCCTTTGGCTCAAATTATGTTATGAGTTCATTAAGTTTGTTATCTTAATGGGATAATAATTAATCATATATATCGATCTAGGTTTTCCTGGATCAATCAGTACCAGTCTCTTTGAATTTCTTTTAATTCAGATTTTCTTGGGTTCGATCAGTATCAGTCTCTCTGGATTTCATTTAATTCAGATGTAAGACTGTTATATTATCATTTCGATTCCCCACACCCCATTTTACAGCGAAAATTTGGGGTATTGGATTTTTTTTTTTTTTTTTATACTGTGTAGCTAGCTAGTAGTATTTGTTGTTGATCTTGATGAATGATCAACCACTGTGTGGATGGCAGTGGTGAATGCAACTGTAATATAACTCTAGGGTTTTACTGTGTATTAATTATCTGGGTGTGTTGATTTTATATCATTCAATTTCAATATTTCAGATTGCTTTTAATATTTAATTTACAATTGTTTGGGTTTTCTCTTTTTTTTTCCCTTTCAAATTGATAGATAGATGCAGCTACTATTTCTCCCACTTTAATCCAGATTTAATTAGTGCAAATTGCAATTATATTGGCTAATTTTCTGTTCAACTGTGTATCTTCAGTAGTGCAATAGTAAGCATGAAAGAGAGGCCATTTAGAAGAAACTCATCTTTTATATATATATATATATATATATATATATATATATATATATATATATATATATATATATATATATATATTTGTGTACCTATCTGGGTATACCAAAATATAAAATAAAAAGTAACAAAATGAATGTGTTAGACATGTATATAATATAAAGTATTTTAGGCCGACTCCATATAGGGTGGGTAGGTGAAGACTTGTCCACCATAATAGACAGTATAATAATTTACGGTAGACATACACTGCACATACAACTAAACATAATTAATCCACATGAATTAAGTTATAAACACAACAATCCAGCAATTAAGGGAATAACTTGTTAACAATAAGTCATGATAAAATCATCATCCATCCATATAATCTACATTTCTAGCTATATAGTATAAATATATGAAATTCCACACGTACGCATTAATCCCCTTATTTCTCTCATCATCTGGCTTAATTACGTACCATGCAACTACGTACGTACGTACAAATGCTTTTACAAAGATCGAATTGAAATTCGTCGACGATGGATAAACTCATTTGATTCAACTGGTTTAGTGGGCTGGTTCCGGGTTAAACTTGACTGATTCCTTCCAAATAAGCTCCTTGACAATCTCTTCTGTGAGGGACGATTGCTCGAAGTCGAAACGGAAGGGTTGTGGACAAACCGGCTCGTCGTTGGTGTCATGCAGGGTTTGTAAGTATGGATGCAAAAGTGCCTCATCCACTGCATATATCCAAAGCATACATATATAAACCACAGTTGTGACAGTTATACTGTATATATTTCGTTTCAAAAAAAAGAAAAAAGAAAAGTACGACGTATAAAAGTCTATGAATTCTTCCCTCAAGGTAGCTCCCTAGATAGTCGACAAATATTTAGATGGTATATATGTCCAACATATCATAGGGTTAGGGTTTACAAACCATCATAAGCTTAAGTGTATGGTTGAAAACAGTTTTTCCTTTTTTGACTATGTTGTCGGTCTGCCATCGTATTCAATGTGGGTTCCGTTTTTTAGGGTATGCGAAAATTAGATATGGGCAAAATCTTATATAGGCAAACATATCAGCACGTACGCTAGGTACGTAGCACTGAGAACAATTTGGCAACGGGTCACATTTAGGTTGGTTAAATCTGGTCAATGCTAAAATTTGGACCGGAAATTGATGTATGTCACATATATTTTCGGGTCGGATAAATTAGACATATAATTAAATTTGGGTCAAAAGAGGACTCAAACAATAGATACAACACTGAATTTAGGTCAATGGTAAAATTTGAAAAACAAAATCTATAACCATGCCCCATTCTATGCAACTTCTTAGATACACGCCATCTATCTAGCAAGTTAAATTCAATAGCGGTAAGTTTCCTTATTCTTTTTTCTTTACCCTAATCCCCTTATTTTTCTTTTATATATCTGAAAAAGTGTAAGAGGGACGACCTTGCTAGATAGACCAAGGTGTACCTATGAATATCTTGTCAAATTCAAAAACCGTTAGAGAAACAATGAGTACGGGTATTAGGTGCACTTCCGTGCACATTAGGCCTTTTGTTAGCAGGATTATCCTACGATGCCTCATTGTCATCGAACAAAAATAATTAATTTGGCAAATAAAAAGGAATACCTGTAATGCGCTTGTTGGGATCGAAGACAAGCATCTTTTCGAGCAAATCAGTGGCTGCTGGAGACATGTTTGGAAACCGAGCCGAGAATTTCTGCTTCGGAAACTGAGGAAGCTGTTTCACGTACCTCCGAGCATGGTTGCTTCGGAGAAAACCGAGGCTCGAGTCATCTGGTGACCCTACCAACTTCCGGGTTGGAATGCAGGATAATAACATGAATAATATAGAATCAAGTTAGTCTAATTGTCAAGAACAAACCATCAAAGTATATGCTTTAATTTCCATATGACGATATAAGATGTTACTTGCATGAAAGTAATTTTTACTGTGAATATAAATGTAGTAATTTGATATGATGGATTATTATTTACATTGAGTTTTAAAATTTAACTGCACGTAGGTCATAGCGACAGATAATTTAGGTGGAATGGATTAGAGTACATATCCTTTCATTTGTTATTTGAATTATATCCAAGTATATGCAACCTTACACTCGACTAGTCAATACTAGAAAAGCATTCCACGAAAATGATACGAGTTTCGTTGCAAAAGAGACTTATCATCTTGCCTAAAGTATAACAAGTATATGCTATAAATTAAATTGAAAAATATATATATTCATATTCTATGAGTAAAAGACCACATATAAATTGAACAAAATCATATTTTTTATCAATAATTTTTCAAAGTATGTATAAAACACACGTAAACAAAATGTCTAGCAGGTTAAGGTGTCATTTATATTCGTTGACTATAACGATGAACCCCAAGCCCCTTATGATTGATAATTCATTGTACTTATCAAGATATAATAAATAATAATTTGACGAAGTTTAAAGACTCCTATCAATATCATTATCCCATTTTCAATTTTACACGACAATGCAAATTTGGTGATCCTATAAATGAATTGCTCCAATTTCCAAAGAGGTGAATTTTGTAAGATAAAACCAAGTGTAAAATACCTCAGTGATGAGCCTAAGCTGGTGAACATAGTCTTTGCCAGGGAACAAGGGCTCTCGAGTCATGATCTCCCCGAAAATACACCCAACAGACCACACATCGATCGCAGCCGTGTATTCGGAGCAGTTGAGGAGCAACTCGGGTGCTCGATACCAACGAGGCACGACATACTCAGTCATAAAATCGGTCTCCGTGGTGGTCCGAGCGAGCCCAAAATCCCCGATTTTCAGGTCACAGTTTGCATTTAAGAGCAGGTTGCTGGGTTTCAAGTCGCGGTGAAGAACCTTGGCCGAATGCACATATTTTAGCCCTCGGAGGAGCTGGTACAAGAAGTACTGAATAGCGAGAATAAATTAATTAAGTTAGTGTGGGTCCCGCTATCACTTTTGATATAGACAGTCTTACCTCAACAAATATTACTATAAACAGGTAGAGAGATTGCAGGACTACGTATATACCTGACAATGATTGTCAGTTAGGGATTGCTATAAATAGCGGGAACAAATTCAGTTAGTGTGGGTCTCGCTATTATTGTTGGTATAGACAATCTTACCTCGATAAATGTTACTGTAAGTAGGTAGAGAGATTGCAGGGCTACGTAGTACGTACCTGACAATGATCGTTAGTTAGGGATTGGTTGGAGCGGATAATCTGGTGAAGATCGGTGTCCATGAGTTCGTACACAATGTACACATCATTGAATGCTTCCTTCTTCGGCGGGCGAATTATGTCCTTAATAGCAATGATCTGAGAAAGGCCAAGTATATCATGATCATGAATAACATAATTTCAACTATATATAATGTACCTAGGAACCGACTATATATCCAAATATAAATACAAATCCAATACTCCAAAAGTTCTGCTAGATATGTAGATTAAAATATTTAAAGAGATTAGTTTCAATGCACCCAAAGTTTTAAAATCGTTCGATCCGTACCATTTTATAGAAAAGAACTAGAGAAAGTTTAAGAAGACATTTTGTCTTTAGCTCATTATAATCTATGTTGAAAATATAGTTGCTTTTCTAGCCATCCAAATTATGGACACAACTTACATTTTCATGGTCCATAAAGCGGAGAAGTTTGATTTCTCTCAGAGTTCTTTTAGCATCTACTATGTTGTCAAATGCATTACCAATCTTCTTGATAGCAACTTCCTGACGTGTTTCTGAGTTCAGAGCAGCACTGTAAAAAAGGGAACAAATTACAGTCATCTTTAACATATATAAGAATGTTTGATGGAACAAAACTAATTTGATCTTAAAGACTTTCAGTATGAGTGCCGCTTAATTAGGGTTTGAACTAAATTGAATTTAGGCAACCTTATTTTAATACACATAACTGGTTACATAAATGTTTTTTCAAAATATATACTCTAGACTAAGAAATAACATAATATATGTGATTATCCAAAAGATCAACAATTGTAAAATTAGAAATTTTCAAAACATTACAATAATCCTTATAAGAAAGGAAAGTTAGCTAAGAATTTAACAAAATTGCTGATCATATAAGAATTATACATGTGTAAGAGCTAAGTCTACCAAAAGTTTGAGTTGATTATTGAAGGTCGAAGAATAGTTACTCTAACAAGAACTACTAAGAAGATAATTAAAGCTAAATTAACAAAATGGTTGATCATATGAGAACTATATGTATGCAGTAACTAACTCAACCAAAAACTTAAATTAATGGCTAAAGACCAACAAATCAAAAATACGAATTAAGTAACAAAATGTTTGATCATATTAATTATATATGGAAATCATCTCAACCAAACGTTTAAAAGTGATGGTTGAATATTCAAAAATGATTTATACTCCAACAAGAACAATTAAGAAGATGTGGCTAAAGAGATTGATTGACCATATAAGAGTTGTACGCTTATAAGAACCAATTCAATTGAAAGTTTCAGTTGCTGATAATTAAAGATCTATCAACAATTATATACTCTAATAAGAAAAATTAAGAAGATATGACTAAAGATATGGATTGATTATATAAGAACTGTATTTGTGCAAGAATCAACTCGAGCAAAAATTTAACTTAATAGTTAAAGATACAATAATGATTTTATGTTTTGAAAAGAAAAGTAAGAAGATCGATGGGGCTAAATTGATTGATATATTGATCGTAAGGTACGATGTACATGTACCAAAGAACAAACTCAACCAAAAGCTTGATTAAGTTGATGTTTGAATGTCCAAGTATACTTTATACTCTAATAAGAACAATTAAGAATATTGATTTGGTTAAATACATTGATTGATCATGTAAGAACTATACATATACAAGAACTAATCAGAGAAAAGTTTAAGTTGACGATTAAAGATCGAACAATGATTTGATAATCTAACCAGAACAATTAACAACGCACATGTATCAAAGAACCAACTCAACCAAAAACTTGATTAAGCTGATGTTTGAAGAGCCATGTACAATTTTATACTCTAACAAGAACAATTAAGAAGATCGATGTGGCTAAATAGATTGATCAATCATGTAAGAACTATACATGTATAAGAACCCCAGACAAAAGTTTAAGTTAGACAGTTGAAGACAGAACAACGATTTGATACTCTGACAAGAACCATCAACAAGATATGAAGTATATGTACCAAAGAACTAGTTCAACTAAAAGCTTAATTAAGTTGATGTTTGAAGGCCCTAATATGATTTTATACTCTAACAAGAACAATTAAGAAGATCAATGTGGCTTAATAGATTGACTGATCATGTAAGAGCTATACATACATAAGAACCAACTCAAACAAAAGTTTAAGCTAACGGTTGAAGATCGAACAAGAGTATGATACTCCAACAAGAGCCATTAACAAGGACACAATAAGAACCAACTTAATTGATGTTTGAAGACCCATGTATGATTTTATACTCTTTACAAGAACGATTAGTAAGATTGATTACCAAACAAGACCAGAAGCACCACGACCTCAAACAAAAGTTTAAACTAATGGTTGAAGATCGAACAACAACATGATACTCTAACAATAACCATTAACAAGACATAATAAGAATTGAACCAGCTTAACCAAAAGCTCGACTAATTGATGTTTTAAAACCCATGTACGATTTTATACTCTAACAAGAATAATCAAGAAGATCGATTACCAAACAAGACCAGAAGCACCACGACCGATGGGGCGAATGGGAGGGACATATTTGGAAGAAACTTCAAACAAACTCCCATTCACATTGTACTGAACATATCTTCCTCCATGAGTCAATACTCCTTTTATTTTCCCTTCTTGAATTCCTTCTGCTGTTGAATGAAGTGCTTCAAAACAATCCATTTTTTTTCTCTCTCTCTCTCTAACTTCCTTCTCTCTCTACTCTCCCACAATCTTCTCAAATGAACTGAGAGAGAAAGAAAGAAATGAAGAAATGTTGTTTGTTTGGTCTTTGTTTTTTGCTTTCCTCACAGTTGACAGTTGGGTTGTCAAAATAACTGTGAGTTTACAACCAAAAAGAGAAAAAAAAAAGTTTCAAATTTTCATATTCCTAAAAAAAAGAAAATAATTTTAAAAAAGGTTTATGGATTTCTTCTTTTTTGGGAAAATTCCGTGAGTTGAAAATGAAAATAGACTTCTTTCTGTGGGGCTGTTGTTCCACGCGTAAGTTATACAACAATGGCACCTCACCGAGGTTTTTATCCATAATTACTTCAACTTTTAATACTTAGTAATAAATACTTTCGTCCGTTTCATATTAATTGTCACTAGTTACATAAAATTACTACCATTAGATTCGTAATGATAAATATTATCACAAAAGTATTATATTGTAATTGTTAATATAATATTATATAAAAAAGGGATTTTGGATGCTAATATACTGAACTTTTGGGGTATTGGACAATAATGCACTGAACTTTGATCTTGGACAATAATACACTGTACTTTGGGGGTGTTGAACAATAATGCACTCGGTATGATTTTGGCAATGACTAACTTGGTGGCAATCCTATGTGCGGGTGGAGGAGATGAATTGGTCCAAAAATATTTGTCTTCTCGGTCTGTCACGTAAGATTGTCACCAAGTTCGCCACCGTCGAAATTGTCTCGAGTGCATTATTGTCCAACACCCCCCAAAGTTCAGTGCATTATTGTCCAAGGTTAAAGTTCAGTGCATTATTGTCCAATACCCCAAAAGTTCAGTATATTGGCGTCCAAAATTCCTATAAAAAATTATCAATCAAACAGTAACATTGAAGATCATATATAACTATCAAATATATGACAATTAATAAGGAATAGAGGGAGTATATCTTATGTAAGAATTAAGATTGATATTCTTTCATTTCCATTTTTATCTGTCATTTTAATATATCCATTAATCAAATTTAATTTTTTTTTACTATCAAGTTATCAATTTATACAATATTTTATCACACAAATATCATAAAAATATAATACTATAATTTTTTAATAAATTATTATCTAAGAACTTTATAGTCAAATATGAATATTAGCTAGAGAGGTGACAAATAAAATGATAAGAAGTAACATTTAAAATTTATTGTCAATGAGGAAGCAATTTAATTTGCGGTGCCATTTAATGAACATGAGAGTAAATAATAATTTATGGTGGAACTACCATTCACTATATATAGGTTATATAACAATGATGTCTCATTAGTGTTTTAATCCATTACTTTAGGGAGTATTCTTTTTTCAACAAGAACTCTTACAGGAGATTATATGTGTCTCACCAAAAATTTATTGTTAGGAAATCATTTCTAATCTATAGTAATATTTCATCAATATATGAATTACAAATAAGTTATTTACAGTTACTGTAGTAAAAGTCCTTAATAGATGAATCAATATATTAGAACATCATCCAAAAATATAACCATTAAAAAGTTCATCTCACCACAACTTTTATATTAATTTATGATTATTTAATAATATTAATTTTTTGTTTTTTGTTCTTGGCTAAACATGCACATTTGCTCTTGTTTTTTCAGATGGATAAAGGCTGTGACACTTGCATGATCAACATTGAATAGAAGCTATAAAAGGGCATACTATTTTTCTTTTAATTTTTTCCCTTCTTTTCTGAGGATTTGGTGGTTGAATAAGATCACAAGACAAGCATGAACTGTCCCATGCAAGGTCACAGGTCTGCCATTGATGAAAGCTTCTTATCTCTAGCACTCCATCTCCATCTATCCACTACATGTCTTATCACTTTTTCTTTAAAAATTTAAAAGAAAATCCCGGAAAATAATAATAATAATAATAATAATTATAATTATTATTATTATTATTATTATTATTATTATTATTGAAAATTTACATTCCTAAGTGTTTCCCAATACATGCATAATTAAATTCATGCAACATATAATGTGGATGCCCTTATCTTCATGTAAAATTGTAAAATAATATGAGCTATGGCTTTATTAAGGTGAACTTGTTCTAACAAATGATGAGGCTATAGCTAGCTTAATATTAATTAGTAAACTACTAGCCTCCTATAAATGTATGATAGGCTTCATGCCATGCATTTGATTATCATTCATCTTCTTTATATATAGTGGATATACTTTAGGGTTTAGAGTAAAAAGATTGTTAATGGGTTTTTAAATTAAGATACTAGTACATTCATTATAACCATTATTATCTAATTTTATCTAAATTTACCTGTTAGTTTCAAAAAAAATCTAAATTTACCTGTTTACATAACAAAAATTATAAGTATTTACCTAAACTTACTCAATTTATATTTTATAGTTTATGCAAATTTATTCTACCCATTGAAAGAATTGCATTTTATTAGCTATCACATCAAATGTTGTTACCGCCACATCACATCTCCGTGAAATTTAACTTGGTGGTGGACGACAAAAAAAAAAAGTGATCAAAGTTGAGCTTAACGACAATAAGGTGATAAATTGAAATTAATTCTCTCCAATATTGCCAAAGTATGGATTATTTAGATCTAATAATCCTTGCTAATTTTATTTGTATATTATTCTTTGACACATTGTCAAATCTTGAAAATATCTAATAACTTTTTCTAAAAAAGAATCCAGAGTAATTCAAATCTTCAAGCTATTATGTTGTGGCATTTCCTCAAAGATATAACTGTATATATATATAATATATGTGTAGCAAATTTATTTTTTGTTTAAGCTCGGTCAAATTATTTTAAGTTGGTCCATATTCTTTTGTGTGATTGGTTAGTAAGTTTTAATAAGAAAACAACAATAATTACGAAAATTAAAAGTAGACTAAGGACTTAAATATTTTCCATCAAAATTGTTTTATCTTTGTCACACAAACTGATTGGACTAAGAATCAAGCAATCTAAAATCAACATGAAGTGAAAATAACCCTATAATAATTTTGTTGATGCAAACATGACCTAACACAAAGTTAATGAGAGTCCATCACCCAACCAATTGTCCAAAATAAAAAAAGGAAAAAGGTTGTTGAACAGTATTTATTTGTCAAACTGTGGACCAACCCTCAACCATTTAAAATTCAGGCCCATTTAGAAGTATCCATCATTCTCACTCCAGCCCATCATGACACTAGACCCAAAATTTCAGTCCAAATTCTTACTATTGTTTGAATAAAAGGGTTTTTTTTTTTTTTTTATATCTCAAAAGATGGTTCAATATCACAACGGACCAGAAAAATACTAGAGATTTGTAATGACTGGAACCTCGAAGTATCTATAAAAAAAATATAAATCAACAAATTACAAAGACGAGCTGCAAAAATACTAGAGATTTGTAATGATTGGAACCTCGAAGTATCTATAAACAAAATATAAATCAACAAATTACAAAGACGAGCTCCATCGAACTTTTTTTTTTTTTTACAAAAAGCAACAACTTGACATTTAACACAAAACAAAATATACATCACGGAGGGGAGAAGGATCCCCAACCTCAAGGTTTTAGGTTACAGAGAAACTCTCTATGCCTCAAGGAAATTCATAGGGGTGCTGCCCCATCGACCTTTTAACATGCTTATATACTTCTAACATTTGACTTAGGAATGACAGCCAGACCCGACCCAGATCTACCAAGTCCAAAATTTCCGGGCCAAGAGCTGCCTGATTGGGATGGATCTGGGTCTGGTCCATGATCCACTATCTTCTTATAGGCCTTGCCTTGTTTTGGAGATAATTATCCCCATGGAGACGGGGATGAGGTAAGGTTTTCAATCTTCACGTGAGGATTTGGCAAAGACGGGGATAAAATTTTCTTTGTCCCCGTTCCAATTTCCCCACTTGCGCAAATCCCCCCCCCCCCCCAAAACACACACATCGTGTTGGATTTCTACCAAAATATATATCATCGTTCATACATTAAGAGTCCAGGACCCAGTGTCTTCTTATAGGTCTTGCCTTGCTTTGAAGATAAATTTTCCCCATAGGGACATGGATGAGGTAAGATTTTCGATCTTCACACGGAGACTTGGCGGGGATGGGGGTAAAATTTTCTCTGCCCTCATTTTTGTTTCCCCACTTGCGCAAATCCCCCCACCCCCCACCACACACACACATATATCATGCTGGATTTCTAGCAAAATATATACTATTGTTCATACAATCCTTATAGATACATAATATTAGGACAAAATTCTTAAATTTAGTTGGCCAAAAACACTCTCTCTATACATACATGCATGCATACATATATATATATGTATATATATTATTCTTTATAACTATAATTCTTCACTCTTTTTCCATCATAACTCAGTCTATATCAGGTCTTATCCCAAACTCAGTGGGATGGAGATGGGCCAGTGGGCGAGGACATTGAATATACCCCGTACTTGACACACCCTGGTGCCATTTCTAAATTTTGACTTGAAATTTTGAATTTTTGATTGATACACAAAACTCTTGATTATTTTTGTTTCTAGTAAACTTTTTTTTTTGGAAAAAAATTAAAAAAAAGGATATTGTAGTTGCAGTGGCACAATTAGTTTCAGAGGAGTAAGTGCGCCTAGAATTTTTTTTCTAGTAAACTTTTTTTTTTTTGGAAAGAAAATTTTCCCATAAAAGTTTTTTTCACGAAAAAAATATTCCCAAAAATTATACCAAGAGCGCCATAAAGGTTAACAGAGTGAAACGTATAAAAAGGAGAAAGCCAGAAAGTCCACAAATTTCTAGAACGCGCCAAATCAATTCCATTACCAATGACTTCTAATTTCATTCCCTTCAGAATCGTTTTGCCGCCATTTCACCATCTCTCTCATAAACAGAGCAAATCTCCAGCGTCGATTCTGCTCTACAGAACTTCGACTTCGATCCATCTGCACTCTCTACTGATCGCTGATCGTCATCGATCAATTCTCTGTTGTTCGAGCTTCGAGAGATCATCATCAATGGCGGACGTTGAACTTCCGTTTCGATCTATCTCCAGTGCCTACTGATCGCTAATCATAATCGATCAATTCTCTGTCGTTCGAGCTCCGAGAAATCGTCATCAATGGCGGGCGTAGATGTTGCAGGAATGGAAATAGAAACATTCGGATTTCAAACGGAGATTAATCAACATTTTACTCCAGATTTTTCCTCCGTGAACTCATCTGCAATGTTTCAGATGTAAATCTGTTCGATTCTCTTTCTTTCTGCATCTTCGTTTCTTCTGTTGAATATTGAAGGTTTTTTGAGTTTTTTGAGTTCCTGTGCTGATTTTGATCGGTTGGTTTAATTAGGCGTTGTGTAAACTTCAATCGTTGCGAAAGCTTGACGGTTTTACTCCAGATTTTTCCTTCGTGAACTCATCTGCAATGCTTCAGATGTAATTAAGTAAATCTGTTCGTTTTTCTTTTTATCCGCATCTTCATTTCATTTGTCGAATGTTGAAGGTTCTTTGAGTTTTTGTGCTGATTTCGATCGGTTGTTTTAGTTAGCAGCCGGTTAAACTTCAATCGATTCGAAGGCTTGATGGTCGATGGATAAGAACAAGCTGGATTCTCAAACAAAGCAGCTAGGTAAACATTCTAACCTAATTATCTCCTAATTTTTCCATGGATTTTTGAAGTTGTTTTGAATAGTTTGATTTTGATTCTAATGAGTAGGTTTGAGAGCTCTTGATAAATGTAATTGAGAATGTTGTAAAACTTTGTGAATAATCTGGGTCCAAGAAGAACATCAAAAACAGTAAAAATTACTAATACTAATGAGGATTTGCTGGTTGAATTTGGCTTTGTAGATTAACCAAGGTTAATTAGTACTAATGAGAATCGACTTGCACTTGAATATTGAATAATCAACAGACTTGGTGAATAATTTGGGACAATTGTCAATTGTGAGGCTGAGAAGCATGGATTTCATGGAGCATTTAGGCAAAATTTGGCTTTGTTGATCAGTTACCTTTTCCTTGTATGCAAAATCATGTTTCTACATAATTATTAATTGTTTTTCTTTTTCTTCCTCCCTTGTTTGTGATGGTTTTGGCTTAGGAATAGAACTGACAATTTCTGACCCGACCCGATAACGCGACCCGAACCCGCCCGAAATTTCTGGGTTTTGAACACGATTTTTTCAACTAAACCCGAAGTATACCGAACCCGAAAATTAGCGGGTCAAACCCGACCCGCCCGTTTGACCCGAAAATTTATCTTTTTGAGTTAAACTTTGTTAAAATTTGTGACTTTACATTCAAATTTTTTACTATTAAACTATAAACGCAACTTATTTATTTGTTATTTCTCTTATTTAAGTTAAAATAGTTACAATAATCTATCGTTGCTATAAGATAATCATATTTTATTATGTATATTGTATAAAAAGTAGTATTTAGAGACCATTGTTTAAAAAGAAAAAGCGAAAAAGGGTCGCAATCATAATCCGTTGGGTTGACGCGAAACCGAAATACACCGCCCGTATTTTCCCGAACCCGAAATACACCCGACCCGTATTTACCCGAACCCGATATACGACCGACCCGAAACCGCCCGCCCGACCGAATTGACAGGTCTGCTTAGGAACATGTTTGAACTTTGAACTGTACATTCTCAAGATAGCTTATATAGTAGAACAAAGCATATACTAGTAATATAAATATAACAAAATCTTCGTAATTTGAGGGAGAGAGAAAAAATAATGGAGATGCGGGGTATCGATCCCCGTACCTCTCGCATGCTAAGCGAGCGCTCTACCATCTGAGCTACATCCCCTTGTATGTGAATTGATTATATATAAACGTTGCTGCTGGCAAAGAGTAGGCAAATGGAATATTTTTTTTCCATGCAGAACTGGTCTCTAATATCCCGTGCATCGTAATTTTTCAACAATTTTACGTTATTTATTTTCTAGATTAATTTTATAATAATCATTAATCCAATTTTATAAAAATATTATTTTTACTGGAATAAAGTGTCATTTGAGTTTATTTTATTTCATGACCATGACAATTATAGGTAAATAGTTTAATTTTATTTTTTGTCGGAAGAATGATGTTTGTTTTTTTGAAAAAATTGTTACGACAACAACTGCGTGACAATTCTATTTTCTTATTATTTTTCATTTTATATTTGTGGCTTTTAACCTCTTTTTCAATTTTTTAATTTATATTTATTCCAATTTATAATTCTTTTTTTGGTAGCTTACATATAATTTAAATTTTTTATTGTTAAAAATATATATAGTAGTTGCAATGGAAATTTTATTTCTAAGATAGTTATTAAAAAGAATACCAAACAATAGTATAACTTTTTCATGAAAAATTTACTTTAGTATCTATTATTATATTTTATTTCTAAGCTTCTGATCATAATATTATAATAGTAAATTGATGAAAGGAAAAGTAAAAATTGTTCTAGTTTTGTATTAGATATTTTTAATTTATGTGTATATGATCTTTTGTATTTTTTCTTTTTTGAAAAATTTAAAATGTTTTAATTATGTATGCATTAAATATTGGTAACTTATGTATGACTTTAAGTATTTCTTTTTCTTTTTCATTTTTATTAATATTATATTTATGAATGTAGTAATAAATTATATAGGTTTGGAATTTGCTTTGGAATTCATCAAACTTTCTAAATTATTTCTTTTAGGTTTGGATTTTCCTTAGGAGCTTGTATTTTAATATATTTAATAGATGACAAGTGTGTGTGGTGGGGAGGGGGGGGGGACCATTGTGTTGCATAGTTTTATATATAACTAAAGGAAAATTAGATTCTAATAATACTATGTTTTGCGAATTGGACAAAAATATAGTTTTGGACACTTTACACTAGGGCTAAAAGGGTATGTGTTGCATAGTTTTATATTATAACTAAAGGAAAATTGGATTCTAATAATCCTATGTTTTGCGAATTGGACAAAAATATAGTTTTGAACACTTTACATTAGGGCTAAAAGGGTATACTAAGTAGTATAGAGGGGTTGGAGACGCGGGGTATCGATCCATGTACCTCTCGCATGCTAAGCGAGCGCTCTACCATCTGAGCTACATCCCCATAATTATGAAATGAAGATTTCTAGATGTTAATGTTATAGTATAAAATCGTTCATGGACAATAGAGGTTTTTTTTTTTTTTTTTTTTTTTTTTACTAAATGATCTTTGTTTCAAATCACAGCATGGCCCCAAGTTTATTTGCAATAGGTTAGCGGGAGCCTATACAATATTCACACTTTGAGCTCGATGAGCAGTTACATAAAAGAGAGTGCTAAGGTATGAAATCATTCAAAAACTTTTAACTATTAGTTTCACCTTTTGGTTGAGATAATTCTTACACATTTGAAAATCAAAGGCTAGGTCAGCGTGGCCCTATGTTTATTACATATTTACATTAGATCCACGGGAGCCTTTGCAGCATCCACGCTCCAAATTCGACGAGAATTTGCATAAAGGGACATATTAAACTAACCATAAAAATCCTTCCGTGAGGACTGTGACTATTAGTAAGCTTCACCTTTTAGTCGAGATGATTCTTATATGGCTCAAAACTAGAACTAATTAAACAGTTTTGTTTTCCTCCTTGCAAATAGACAAAGGGGACCACTTATGTGGTAGGGAAATAGTTCCCAAAGCAACCTTTTTTGCTAAATAGAGTCTTAGGACGTGTTTGGTGGAATTTCTAGAGAGATTTTTTAGGAGAAACTCTCCCTAATCCCTCGAAAAGTTTATTGAGTCTGGGAGAAAAATAATGAGCACCATATAAAAATTTTTGCCATCCACCAAGTACAACCAAACATGAAAATTGTCAACTTGCAAGAGAGTCTTATAAAAAATTGGAGATGCGGGGTATCGATCCCCGTACCTCTCGCATGCTAAGCGAGCGCTCTACCATCTGAGCTACATCCCCTTGGTTGTGAAACAAGAATACTTAGATGTTGACATTAGAGTATGTGTTTGGTTCAAATCTGAGCATGACCCTATGTTTATTTCCAATAGGTTAGCAAGGGTCTCTACAGTATTCGGATTTTGAGTCCAATGAACATTAGCATAAAGTACAGTGATAGGATATAAAATAATTACTAGACTTTTATTTGCTTCACCATTTAGTTGAGATGATTCTTACACATTTGAATATCAAAATGAATTGGCTAAGCCAGCATTTAAAGGTCAACATTTACGCTTCAAGGTCAACGAAAATGTGGGCAAAATGGCGTATTAATCTATTAAAGTATAAGGATCATTCCTAGACTTGTAGTTATTAGCTTCACTTGAGATAATTCTCACATTGCTAAAAACTAGAATGAGTTGGTGATAATGATTGTGTTTTCCTCCTTGCAAAATGACAATGGGAACTGCTTATGTGGTAGAGAAATAGTCCCAAAGCAACTTATTCTGTCAAATAGAGTCTCAGAGTATGTTTGGTAGATTTCCTAGAAAAATTTTTAGGAGAAACCTGTCCCAATATCCCCCCCCCCCCACGAAAAGTAATGGGCCCTATATCAAAAATTTTCCCATCTGCTAAGAACCACCAAACATGGAAAACTTGCCAACTTCGAAAAAATAGTCAACTTTTCAAAAAAAATTTCCCAACTAAACAAACTCATTATCTTATCAAAAGTTGGAGATGCGGGGTATCAATCCCCGTACCTCTCGCATGCTAAGCGAGCGCTCTACCATCTGAGCTACATCCCCATGCATGTGAATTGAGGAGACTTGGATTTTGATGTTAGAGTAAGTCTTCGGTTCAATTCTCAACATGGTGCTATGTTTATTTGCAATAGGTAAGCGAGAGTCTTCGTAGTCTTCCCACTTTGAGTCCAATGAACATTAGTATAAAGGAGCGTGTTAGGATATAAAATCATTACTAGACTTTTAACTATTTTTTTTTTGATAAGTAGCGGCCAAAAAAGCCCTTTAATTCAATCAAGTAAAGGTGCCAAAAAGCACCCAAATGAGAATACATCTCAAAATGATCTCAATGCTGAAATGAAAATGATCACAGCCAAGAAATAGAATGGACAACACTAGACAGACCACCAACCGAATACACATCAGACAAATAGAAATCAATGAAACCCAGACAGCAATAATGCATCCCATCCTTGCATCAGAAACTCAGCAGAACATGGTTGAGATTGGGAGATAGTTCATTTCCAGTTGATCAATCAAGTTAGATTGCAATTTCCAATCAGCCACCCAAAGTAATACCCACCATTTGATGCTTTGAATCACAAGCACCTTGCTGCATTCCACTTGACAGAAAATCAAAGGTTTCAGATGCACCAACCACAACAAAAACAATCTTGAATCTTAGCCCCAACTTGTAATGAAATTTGATTTGTATCCCCTCTTCAACATGATCCTTTTGAGATTGTTGCAGCAGAACAATCTGACTCTGGCATTATTTTATTTAGTGAGTAATTTCCTTAACAGATGGTGGACCATGGACATACCATCATAACACAACTTTCACCATTAGCACCTTGTGTTTACCAAGAAGACCCTTAACAGATGGTGGACCATGGACATACCACCATAACGCATTTCCCATGACAGTTGCAACACACACATCCCTGACAGAAGATCCTAGCCCAAAGACAGAAGATACTAGACTTTTAACTATTAGCTCCACCATTTGATTGAGATCATTCTTACACATTTGAAAATCAAAATGAATTGGCAAAGTCAGCATGGCCGTATGTTTATTTACACAAAGGTCAATGGGAGCATTTGCAATATCCACACTTTAAGGTTAAGGAAAATTTGAGCTAAAGGGTGTATTAACTTATTAAAGTATAAAAAAACATTCTTGAACTTTGAGTTATTAGCTTCACCTTTTAGGTTGAGACGATTCTTACCTGGCTCAAAACTAGAATGATTTGGTAATAACTTGTTCTGCTAAATAGAGTCTTAGGGCCTGCTTGGCAGGATTACTAGAAAGAATTTTCTAAGAAAAACTTTCCCTAATCTCTCCGAAAAGTTTATTGAGTTTGAGAGAGAAATAATGAGTCTTATATAAAAAAATTTCTCATCCGCTAAATACAACCAAACATGAAAAAATAGCCAACCCGTAAAAATTAGTCAACTTTTCCAAAAAATTTCCAACCGAGCAAACCGATTAGTCTTATTCGAAAAGTTGGAGATGCGGGGTATCCATCCCCGTACCTCTCGCATGCTAAGCGAGCGCTCTACCATCTGAGCTACATCCCCATGCATGTTAAAGGACAATACACAGATATTGAGATGACTAGAAGTTGGCAAATGTGAGCCTCTTCTCCAGCAAGATGACAATAGGGATGCGTAGGAGAATAGTTAAATTCCAAAAAAAAAAAAGGGGTTGGGGTTAAAATATATGTACTTGGTCTTTGTTATAGTGTACACTTGTTCGGCTACTTTAATGACAGAAAATTTTAGGAGGTTAGACCGACAAAAAATGTTTGCTAATACTAGTGGCAATGTATACAGTACAAACTGTAAATTCAGGGTATCAATCCAGGTACTTGGTCTTTGTTATGATCATACAGCTAAAGGGAACCTTAACCTTGTGTAGGAGACTTCTAAATTTCTGAATTTTTTACTTTTAGTTGTTTGTTGTCTTTTAGTTTTTGTAGTTTATTTTTTTTCATCTGGTTAGTCACTTATCCTGGAGAGAATGTATCTAATCATTGGTTGGTCCCCCTTGCCATTTACCTTATAAAGAGTGGAACTTCCCATTTACCTGCTGAATTCAAAAAAAAATAAAATTGGGTAAAATTAGGGTTGCGCATGTTTAAGGTTTTCATAGGGTTGAGAGGGTTGAGCCAAATAATAAGGGATTCTAAAACTAAAAGGTCGGTACAAATTGGCTCAACTCATCAATAACTTCAAAAAAAATATCTTTTTATATTATTGTAAAATGTTACGTACATTTACTTAAATATATTCGTAATACTTCACATCATTAAACAATAATTTAGTATAACTAACTTTTTTTCTTGTTATAAAACTACCTCATTTTAAATTTAGGTTCATAATTATTTAGCCGGCCGACTCTTTGTTTGAAAGCCTCAACCCAACGCACAACTTCAGTGGGAAGACTAAAACAGAACAAAAAAAAAATCTCAAAAACAAAAGAAGCAAAATACAAATATATCAACAATGGAGATGCGGGGTATCGATCCTGTACCTCTCACATGCTAAGCAACCGCTCTACCATCTGAGCTACATCCCCATGCATGTTGTATAACAATAAACAAATGGTGATGATGACAAAGAGTTGGCAAATATATGATTTTTCCATGCAAAATGACCTAGGGAAGCAAATAATCAAAAAATTACTCTGAGGTATCCTAACTTTTGGTGAAATGTTTTTCTGGTACCCCAACTTTTCAAAACTCATTTTGGGGTACCCTTAATTTTAGAATTAATAATTATTAGGTGCTTTTCCGGTCATCAATTTTATTAAGTGGCCGAAATGCCCTTGTTCTTCCATTCCTGAAGAAATACCCTTGAAGAAGAAGTATAAGGGTATTTCGGTCACTTAATAAAATTAATAGCCGGAAAAGTACCTAATAATTATTAACCCAAAAAGTAAGGGTACCTCAAAATGAGTTTTGAAAAGTTGGGGTACCGAAAAATAGTTTCCCCAAATATTCGGGTACCTCCGAGTAATTTTTTGATGATTTTTCCATGTAAAATGATGGGGAGTTTGTATGGTTACCTACAAAAAATTGGAGATGCAGGGTATCAATCCCCGTACCTCTTGCATGCTAAGCGAGCACTCTACCATTTGAGCTATATCCCCTTAGACATCAAGTGACAATCCATAGATTTTGATTAAGACAAAGAGTTGGCAAATGGACAATTTTTCCATGCAATGACAGTTTGGAATATGGTTGCATACGAAAAAATTGGAGATGTGGGATATCACGTACCTCTCGCATGCTAAGCGGGTGCTCTACCATCTGAGCTATATCCCATGGATGTTTAATTGTAATGATACATCCCCACTGACGTCAAATAATAATAAATGGGTGTTAAAGAACACCTTTAGTTACCAAAATTATTTGTTTTTACAAGACAATCGTATTAAGATACAAGAACTTAAAAGTAACACGTGAACCAATTGCGAGGTGTATTTTGGACTATTAGAAATAGCTTCAAGCCAACTTGTTCCGCTAATAACATGCAGAAAATGGAATCTTATGCACTTGCCATGGCAAGCTACATTAAGACATGGGAATAACTCATATTATCATGTTATGATATATATCCAAAAAGTTACCTGCACGTACAATAATTAGCGTAAATAGGTATTTCAATTACTAGTATTAATTAATCACATTTCAGAACAACATTACCAATCATTAAAAGAATCGAAGATTAGAGTAAACGATGTAATTAATGTCCACTCTTCATGAAAATTGAGAATCAAACATCCACTCATAAATCATAATCAATCAATTAATTACCCATAAAGAATGTAATTATAATCATAATCAACCCCCCCCCCCCCCCGCTCTTTCATAATAATGCTTATATCTCCCCTCCCAAATAAAAGAAAAAAAAGGGATATAGTAAAATTTGCATGCCCTGTTACAGTATACTCCTTAAAACTCCATCTTACCACTCAATAATTACAAATAAAAAAAAATCTTCCAAACCAAACCTTAGTATTATTATTTTTTTTTTTTACTAATTTTGCTCTCATAGTGAAGGAAGTGAAGAAAACAAATTGGAGGGACCAATTTGATGGTGATCTTGACCATGATCACCTATATTGTTGTTTAGGGTTAGCCCTTCAACTTGATCCCAAAATAGAAAACTATTAGGGTAACTTTGTGATTCAATCATCCCCCATGCATTGATACCCACCAACTGGTCATGATCTTGATCTTGATCATGATCATCTGGCTTTGGTAAGCAATGCTGATGAGTAGTGCTTATCATGACCGTCTGATTATCCCCTTGTCGATCTTGATCAATGCTCGTGTTAGTACAAGATTGCATCTCTATAGGGATAACCACGTTATTATCTGTACTTTCTATTAAACTCGGCATATAGTTATTGTTGTTATTTTGCGCCGTCTCTAAAAGACTTGCACAAATAGTACTAGTGCTATCAGTAAATATCGGCGTATAATTCCAAACTGGTTGGCTATCTTCCGAACTTGATAATCCAACACCATTGCTTATGTTAATGTTGTTACCATGATCGCCCATGGGACCCAAAATGGAGCTAGTGTCAAACATAAACAAAGGGCTAGGAGATGGAATTAGGGTTGAGGTGGTGTTATTCTCTTGTAAAGATAATGTTGCAACCCTTGATGTGGGCCCATCTTGGATTATCGAACTTGGTGGGTCCGACCCAAACCCTATCATAAATGGGCAATTTGGCACCAAGTCGGTTCCCATCTGAGCCATGGTGGCACTGGCAGTGCTGGTGGTGGTGCTTGAAGAGGAGGAAAATGTCGACGAGGGTTGGTGTTTTCGAATCTTCTTCTTAATCCACGAATTCCAATAATTCTTTATCTCATTGTCAGTTCTTCCTGGGAGATGACTTGCAATGTGTGCCCATCTACATTGTCATGTAGAAGTTGAACATAATGTCATGAAATATACAATCATGTTGAAAATGACAAATGAAAGTATATGAGAGAATTAATTAAGCAATGTAGGCATAATACTAGTACTAATTAAGCCAAGTAGTTAAGATGTGTAAATTTTAACAGAAAGCTACTGTTTCAACAGCAGCCAGGTAGCAAACCCCACTAAAACCCAATTCAGATTCTGCGTTTTTAAGCTAACTAATTAATTATTTAACAAAGCCACAAAGATAATACATGTGTACCCTGGTAAAAGCTGACCCGACCGAAACCGACCCAGTTTTTCAAACCTAAAATATAACCAACCGAAAATATGGGGTATACTGAACCCAATCCGATCTACCTGAATTGACAGGCACTTGTACGTATTATACTAGCTACTATATTCACTTATTCAGCACAAGGGGGAAAAACGTGCAAAATCCATATTAATCTTTAAGACTTTGATTTGGACAGACAGGTATAATCGTTTAAGTTTTACTCAAAAACAACTTTAATTTATTTAGAAGCCAAATCAAATCTGACCAATTGATTTAGCAGGGTTCCAAATTATATTATACACACATCTAAATCAGTTGATATTGATAATGACATGTAGCCTAGTAAAGATTGAAATGAGTAAAATCAGGGCAGAAAAAATATCATCTAGTCAAAACAAACTTGATTGATCAAAAGGTACACATAGCATGATCAATTTAACTTCACTACTTCCAAGTTCCAAATGTTTTCCCTGTTTTTACAAAGGTTTTTAATTTCCAAATGTTTTCACAAATTCCTTTTTGGCTCTTGTAGAATCAGTTTCTCTACAAACAAACAATGAGGTTTGTCCAGGATAAACTTCCTAAATCTGAATTTTCACAAACCCACGACCGGAACTCAAACTGTAGTTGTTGCTGATTTGTTGATGTCGAGTTTAAACCAAGACTTAGCCTACTGTGAAAGACATTGCCATCAAGGATGTCATTCGAGTTTTAGACCTAGACCAACTCTAATTACTGTGAAAAAGACGTCATAATCAAGTCGTTTCATTCGAGTTTCAAGTCAGACCAATCCTAATAAAAAAAAAGAAAATAACGAATTCCCAAGGGGAACACGTATGAACAGGGTTTAGAAGATCCAGATATAGACCGCTTCCCACCGATGAACTACCCAGGCTGATCCTAATCAATATGGGGGGAAAAACACATTGCCATTACCAAAGGTTTCATTCAAGTCTCTAGCAAGATTAGCCGTAACTAATGAGAAATTAAAAGACATTGCCATCTGAGGTGGTTCAATTCGATGAATTAATGAAGAAAATTATGATTGAGTGATTTGATGAATGAAAGAACAAATGTGGTCTAGTTATCTTGCAAATTACCTGTTTCCTACAACTTCATGGAGACTGATTATAAGCTTCTCCTCCTCTAGAGTGAACCTCCCTCTTCTTATATCAGGTCTCAAATAGTTAATCCATCTTAAACGACAACTCTTGCCGCATCTCTGGAGTCCTATATACATCACAGCCATAGTCAGACACTATAAGATCCAAGCTTGAAGACAAGGTCAGCGTATATATGGTTTAAAAAAAAAAGTGAAGGAAATAAAATATCAGAAAAATCAAAGAGTATATATCAACCTAGAGAACTAGACAGTCCCATGCATAGAGTATTATACTATTATAATGTACAATGACGAAGTTATTGGTCTCAAAAACTATCTATGTCGAAATTAGCATAATAATTAATAATCCATGTTAGAATTCTATCATAAATTAAATATATTTCGCATTGCGTTATAAATGATCACATTGTTTGAATAACGTTATCCCTCCATTTCCTAATATCAGTCATTGTTAATTTTTCATCCTCTACATTTTATGAAAGTATTTTCTATCATAATGTACAATGACGAAGTTATTGGTCTCAAAAACTATCTATGTCGAAATTAGCATAATAATTAATAATCCATGTTAGAATTCTATCATAAATTAAATATATTTCGCATTGCGTTATAAATGATCACATTGTTTGAATAACGTTATCCCTCCATTTCCTAATATCAGTCATTGTTAATTTTTCATCCTCTACATTTTATGAAAGTATTTTTTATCGTGGCGTTAATCATATGTGGATATATTAAACCACATAATTAACTAAACACATAATTTATCAGTAAACTACTGCTTAGACCCCGATTTATGTTATTGTTGTATCATTGAACTAACTAGGGTTATGAAGCAAGAGCTCAATATTCTTCATGAATGTTCGTACATTTGACTTGTGATGTCACCTAGGTATAATAATAATGTCACATAAAGATCATGAGTAAAATTCGGTATATTATATTTTAATACCCTAAAGGTCGGTATAGTGTCATCTAATATCCCTTATTTATTTGAACCTTCAACAAGCAAAAGCACATCATCAATAAAACATGTAGCCATGTAGGTCACTCCACTTCCTAGCTAGGGTTTGAAGCAAGATCAATGTTCTTCATGAATCCACATAAGATACTTAACTTAAATGCTTATTGTTCTTTTAGCCTTAGTTATTAGTTTATTATAATGCAATTAGGGTTTTAAAAAAGCAAAGGGAAGGTGATTAAGAGAAGTAATTAAGAAAAACAAACCAGCTTTTTCAGGGACTTCACTCCAACAGCCATAGCCATGTGTGGAGATGTAACGAATGAGCTTTTCGTCTTCCTCGGGTGACCATAACCCTCTCTTCACCTTCTGCTGATTACAGCACGAGTGATGCCCCATTATCTTAATTAAACTACTTACTTTATTATCCCTAATTAATACTAGCTAGGTTAATTGAGATTAAGTTGATAATTAGGAAGAAGAAGAAGAAGAAGAAAAAGGAGGGGGAAATTCCGAGAGAAATTTCAAGTAGTAGGAATGAAGTCTCAGTGGAATTAATTAACACATGAGAATAATTGCATGACTTTGGTGAAGCTGGTTTTAGACATATATACATACATTGGCAGCCGACATTTGAACGGGAAAGGTACGGGACCCACACTTAGATAATGGGACCCACAAATGCATAAATGGGACCCACAAATGCATAACCCGGCAAAAATGAAGAGCAAGCTACTCGATCCATTCCATATCTAACCCCTCTATAATGACCTTTCATCAAACTATTTCTCTCTCAATCTCTAATTAGAGAGAGGGAGCTAGCTAGCTGTATAGTATTGTAAAGAGTATGATAATTTATAAACAAACTTTCTAATATATATCAACCTCAAAGAATTGAACCTCCTTCCCTCTATATATTGATCACATGAAAAATGTCTAAAGTGTATCCTTCATATGTAGAGTAAGTATGATTACATGTGTCCCAATTTATTCCTTCGAAAAATGTCTTAATTAATTTTTAAATCTAGTCTCCCAGTCTCGAAATTAAAGTATGTCTTAAATTGAAGAGTCGTGTTGATGTTTCACAAAAATATGACTCTTACTTTCGTGGTTGACTTTAGATTTAACATGGCGGGAAGATACTATATAGATCTTAGATGTCTTTTGTAGCAGTCGCGGATTCATAAAATTTTCTATAAATTCTTTGTTGGATCTTGATGCATACATAAGAATAATACAAGGCAAAGCATACATGGCATCATAAACTATAGTTAAAGCAATTAAATTAGTTTTTGCATTTTGGACCTTCTATTTTAGGGTAATTAATTTTATTGATCCTTAATTTTTAACGTTAATTTTTTCGACCTTAGAGTTTATAGGTTGAATAAAAAAGACTTTAAAGTTTGTGGGTTGAAAAAAAAAGCATGTTCTTCTTTTTCTTCCCATGTTTGAATTTCTTTGTTGATTGACGCCAAATGTCAGGATATAATACACCTCTCTTATTCATGTCGGAGCTACGTAGACCCCTAAGTACCCTTGGGAGTAGCTAGAACGTACTTTAGGTCCAAGAGTCAAATACGAATCAATTACAAAGAAATTGATAGATAAATGACCATTGTAAAGTGTATTATAGTTTCAATATCAATTTTAACCATACTCACTTCTTTCCATTTACTTATCACTTATTAAATATTTTATTGTCTTTAACAAGCTAATTTTACCAAACATGACCTAATTGTTAAAACTTATTAAATACTGATCAACGTCAAACCTTCAATACTAAGGTTTAAACTGATGTTGAAGCTAAATACACTTCTTAATAGTCATTTTACATATCAATCCTTTTGTAATTGATCCTTATTTGATCCTTGGATCTAGAGTACGTTTTGACGCTACTCACAGGGGTACTTAGGGGGTATAAGTAGCTCCAACATGAGTAAAAGAGATGTATTATACCTTCAATATTAATTTTAACCTTAGTTGTGAAGTTTGACGTCAATCAGGAAAACAATTCAAACATGGAAAGAAAAGCAAGAACGGAACACGGACCTTTTTTTCAACCCACAAACTTTAAAGGCTTTTTTCATTCAGTTCATAAACTTTAAAGTTCAGGAAATTAACATTGAAAACAAGGATGTAGAAAATCAATTACCCTAAAATAGAAGGTCCCAAAAAAAAAAAAAAAAACCTTGTATGATGCTAGCTAGGGTTTGATGAAAGTTATCTATCGATCCAAGCAAGATTTTCTACAACGTAACTCGGACAAACCAAAGACTTGGAGTCTAGTGAACTTCTACTAAGACAAAAAGCACCAAAGTCCCTCTCAATATTGGTTAATTTTGTTCCTTGCTAATTAATTAATTAATTAACATTAACATCAACATATATTGACATTGCTAGTAGTACAAAAGACTTGAACAAAATGAATCATGCTTGCTCATATATTATTATGTGTAGTTATAATTCAAAGCTTCAATTTAGGGCATACACATAACTTTGATTCTAATCATACTTAAATTAATCAATTTATCATTATATTAATCAGTTTATAGTATAGCTCTTATCTCTCTTCCTTCTCTTCCGATTAAGGTATTATTACTGTGGAGTTGATAATGCATGCATGTAGTTTTGGTAGAGTCTACAAGTTCAACATCAAATTACAGTTTGCATGATATATTGCATTATCTGTACATGCTGTTAATTATGTCGTTTTATGCCATGCACTAAGCAAACTATACCAAAACAAATTTCCTAAATTTGTGCATAATGTTGGTCCTTATTATTATTTTTCAATAAAACTTTATATGAGACAATCTCACTATTAATATCTATGTTGAGATTACCTATGGTATAAGTTGTTATTCTAATAATATGCTATCCGACTTATAATAAGTTATTGTAATATTATCTTCGCACTCATATAAACTGTAATATACCATATTCAAGAATGAATTCAATCAAAATCGTTGATTAACAGTATTTTAAAAATTTATAAATAATTTCATACTTTAAAACTATTATGTACATAATTACGTGATTAGAAGAAAGAATGAAATATCCTTATTTTTCCCATGATTATCACATTTTGGTGGGTGTATGTATATACATGCATGTACCTATGAATATATCCTATTAATAAGGAAGAAAGAATGAAATTAGGGCTTCTCTAATCTTCTGTTGAGTGATGTTAATTATTCACCATATTTGATGTTAGAGTGATTGAGGTTGACATTTGCTTGGATGGATAGCAAGCTCCTTTGGGAAAGTAATGGCCAAATCATTAGGGTTTTGGACTGAGAAAGAGAATAATATAAGAAAATTAGAAAAGGGCCTGAAAATTAAAGAGAGATCAATGATGATCATACTTAGCTTTAAGGTGGAGCAAATGGATGTTATGGGCCCTTTAATAGATTAATATTTGATTAAACATAATAAAGTAATGGAATACAACCCAAAATGACATATTTTATTTGCTCAAAACTTTACTATTTTGGGTATCTAACTCGTGTGTATTTGCTTTACTCTTAAGAATATGTTTTTGGTATTAGCCAGCTTAATTAATCAGTAGAGATTTCTTAGAGTTGTTATTGAATATTTGGGTTCAATTCTGACATAAACTAATATGAGTCTCGAAGGGAAAACACTTAATTATTAAGTGCCTTGTCGAACTGTAATATTTATATTATTATAATTCAAATTGAAAAAAAGTTGATATAACTGAATTCAATGACTGTAGTATCATTATACAAATTGTATAAATTAAAACTACAATTTTTATGTATTATTTTGAATTTACCAAAAAAAATGTCCAACCGTTGTGATTTATTCAATTAGGAGTCATTGTATTTAACAGAATCAACATCTATATACATTCTCGTACATGGAGGAAGGTTGCCTCCATTTAAATCTCCGATACCTCATGTTAGCGATATCTCATTGGAATTTGATGTTGTATTAAAAATATTAGTGTAAAAATAATAAAGTATTGATTTGATAAAAAAAAATCAGATACTTAAAAAACATATATCATCATCCATGACCTTACACACTCCATTCACAATACAATAAAAGAGAGTACAAGTATTGAGTCTATCTATCGGTAAATCGTAATGCAAAACTTTGAAAAAAAAAAAAAAAAAAAGAGTCCCTAAGTTGTCCAATTATCTTGGCCCAACAAAATGTCGTGGGCCAGGCTCATGGTTCAGCCTAATGGGCCATCTAGATTACCTCTTCGTGCTAAGAATATCAATGGGCTATTCCCCACCTGGTTATGGGCTTCATTGCATAAAATAAAATTCAATAGCCCAAGAAGTAAATTGATCATGAAGGATTAGGAGGAGAAAGAGGGTCTAAATTGTAAAAGAAAAAAATTTGATTTAATTTTGCTAACCTTAAATGGTTTAAAAAGTACTCCCCCCCCCCCCAGTGTTATATATGGACAAGTATGCCCCTAATTAAGGGAAATAGAGGAATAGGGAGAATTTTAAAAAGTAAAATAAAAACCTCATTCATTAATTAAGGATAATATGTGTATTTTAATTATTGGAAATGTAAAATTGATAAATAAAAAGAAACAAGGTAGTTAGTAAAATTGACAGTCATTAAAGGACGAAGGAAGTATATTGAAAATGTTGTTTCTCGCGGCCCAAGTTCCTCAGGTTCGCTTTTATCTCTGCTGGAAACAATTAATTTCTCATCCAACTCTTTTTCTCTTATCCACTCCTCTTTCTCTATCTTTCTTTTCCTCTTTCATCTAGCCTAAGAAAATTTGTATGAATATATATATATCTACCAAATAAATGAAAATCACTTAAAAAACTTATTTACTTGAAAAAACTATTTTACAAAAAAAGTCATTTTCTTAAAAAAATTGATTTTCACTCGCACCAGACATTTCTCTAAGTTGATTTTTATGCATAATATTAGAATTAAGATCTGCTCCTAGGTTGCTACCACCTTTGATTTTAATAACTTTGTGCTTCAGTTGAGTCTTAATGCTAATAGGATACTTACAAATGCCATTTACTACCTCCGTCCCTAAATAATTGTCCATTTGACTAAACTTTAACCATTGATTATTCATAAATTACAATGAGTTACAATATGAAATTATCACCATTAGAAAGATTTAGTATTAAAAATTATAATAATATTAATTTATATTGTAACTCATTGTAATTTGTGAGTAATCAACGGTCAAAGTTTAATTAAATGGATAATTATTTAGGGACGGAGGTAATACATATGAATCTCTACTAAAGCAGGGCCTATTTTTGAGTGTCCTCATGTAATTTCAGATGGTTATATTGGGATAGAACTTATAGCAAATAAATGTAGACAATGATAGGATTTATTTGAAATGGTAAGCAAGTTGCAAACCAAAGCTACTTAACTAGGAAAGTTCATGAGGATAAACTATAAATTATGTGAAAAAGATACAATATTGATGAACTACCTTCCATCCATAGTAATTGTCACTTGGGACCGTTCGTTTGTGCGTTAACGCAACTAACCGCAACGTAAATTACCGTAACCTATCGCAACATACCGCAAATTACCATTACCTTTTTACTATTTCCAAAGCAACTTACCGCAATCTACCACAACTAACCGCAACGCAACGCAAATGCAACGCACAAAAGAACAATGCTTAGTTGACAATAAAGATTGATCTCCAACATTAATTTTTAATTGATAATTTTTATAATAATATTTTTATTAACAATTGCAATATTATATTTGTATGATAGTACTTTTTGTTATAAATCTAATGGTAGTAATTTTATATAACAAGTCATTGTCTATATTGAGAAATTTATGGTCAAAATTTTTAAAGTTTAACTGCACATTTTCCAAAGACGATAATACAGATGGATATATTACAATATTAGTTATTTTCGAACTGTTTGTAAGTCCAATATTAACTATTATTTTCAATAATTGAAATTCATCAAATACTAAAATTACGCCAAAAATTCTGCGAAGACCCGTAAAACAACAAATATCAGCTAGACCAACCATAACAACTAAATAACACATCTAAGAAACCAACAAAATAAACAACAATATAACAACTTCCAACTCACCCAAAAAAAATGAAACAAAATATATTACTCCCTCTGTTCCATATTAATTGACACTTTGATAAAATTTTGATCGTTAATTATTTACAAATTACAATGAGTTACAATATGAATTACCTCTATTGTAAACTTTAGTGAAGTATCTTTCTAATGATGGTAGTTTCATATTGTAACTCATTGCAATTTGTGAGTAATTAGCGGTTAAAATTTAGTCAAAGTGTCAATTAATATGCAACGGAGGAGGGTGTAGTTATTTTCCATGAAACAAAGGAGCTATGCCGCCCTATAAATGAGGGAAAGGTGATGGAATTAAGAGTCAACCATGTTTTAATCACTATATTTGTGGCACCATGTCTTTTAATTTTGGAGCATATTTAATACCCTGGATCGTTACTTGTCCTTTTTTTAATAAACTACTCCGTCTCTGTTTATTTAACACTTAAAACTATTTAAATTAGAAAATTATTTAAATTGATAAAAATTAATTATAAATAATTGAGGATATGGCTAGATGTAAATTTGATAAGGTTTACATTGAAAATATAAAATGATAAAGAATTAGAGATAAAAAAAAAAGTTAGTCAAGTGGACATATAAATAAGCACGGAGAGTGTAACAGATATGTGTTTTTTATGAAATTATGAAATTATCTAAGTGTTTATGTATATAAAAAGTATATTTTACGTATATGACCTCTGTCCCTAAATAATAGTTACAGTTATTACTTTTTTTTTTTGAACCTACAGTTATTACTTTTTGAAAGTCAATGTGTCTAGGAAAATGATAAAAAAAAATGAGACTTTACCAAATATATCTCTAATATTATCCAATACACTGGGGAAAAAAATCAATACCAAATATATCTCTAATATTGTCCAATACACGGAAAAAAAATCAAATACATTCATTGCTGAAAGATAAATGAACATTATAATTATTAAATTATAAAATTTAAATAAATATGAATAAAAAATTAGATAATTTGATAATTATTTAGAGATCGAGATAGTAAAAATCTTTATAAATAAGATATTCCGTAAATTGATGTGTGGAATAATTATGTGGTCTAATAAACGAGGAAGATGAGTGACAAGTTATGATAGTTAAACCCTAGTTTGGATAATAAGGCCATGTAAGCTTAGGGGATCAATTTTGATTTACACATCACTATCATTAATTAGTGTCCTCACACGTATTTATTGGGTGAATGTTTGGCAATTATTTAATATTTTAAAATTTAGGGTGTGTTTGGTACAAGTGAAAATTAATTTTTAGGAAAATGGTTTTCGTTGTAAAATGGTTTTCCAGGAAAATAAATTTTTAAGTGATATTTTCAGTTATTTGGTAGATATATATATATATACATACCTCTCTTGAGTTAGATGAGAGAGAAAAAGAAAGAAAGAGAAAGAAGAGTCGGACTAGAGAGAATTAATAGATGGATGAGAAATAAATTGGCTACAATAAAGATATGAACAAATATGAGAAACTTGGGTCATGATGAATACATGGATTTAGTTTTCTTTCTCTGTTGGAAAATTTAGTTAATTAGTTAGGACTAGGATACATAAAGAGGTATTATAATCCTACCAAAAACAAGAGGTATTATAAATATAATCCTACCAAAACAAAGACTTATTATAAAGTGATACTATACGCAGTAATTCATATATATTATTTGAACGTCCAAACTACTCCATTATACAAATAAAAACAATTGGAATTATATAAAAATTTAGATACAACCAAAATCTTTTTAAAAAAAATGGTAGACATTGTTAGTTCTCCACGAAAGGATGAGATAATATATATATATATATATATATACATGGAGTTTATTGACAAAAAATCATGTGTATATAAAGTCACTTTTTAAACTAAGAAAATCTCACCATTGACTCATAGTGACATTAATAAAATTAACTAAATTTAAAATATATAGATATGCCAATTATAGTCGACCAGTAGCTATCTGATTTCGTTTTCATCACACAACTCAAGATTCTTTCTTAACTCATGCGATTATAATTATAATAATAATACAGTAATAATAATAATAATAATAATAATAATAATAATAATAATAATAACCCTCCCTTGTTCTTATATGATTTTTTTAACTAAAATTTTCCATTATATATTATCTGTCAATTTATATAATATCATTAATTAATATATTGATTACTATTTTCTTATTTTACTTATAATATGAATAAAATATTAAAGTTGATTTTATTTAAATACTTCCTCCATTTCATATTAACTGTTGACTCTGGAAATTGTATCGTAAAATTTAAAATTTTTTCATAAATTTCTCAATATATACAATGACTTCTATTACATAAAAATATAAAATTACTACCATTAGATTCATAAAGAAAAATATTATACTAAAAGTATAATATTGTAATTGTTATAAAATATTATATAAGAAATTATCAATCATAAAGTAATATTAGAAATCATAACAGTCAACTAAGTATAATATTGTACTCCCTCCGTTCCAAATTAATTGTCATATTTCATAATTTTGCATATACCAATGTTTTAACTAAAAAAAACTACCTAGATAATTAAATATCACTATCCATACATTTTTACATCCATCCTTGATAAATATTTTTTCCAATAACTACTCCATACATTTTATTGAGTTGTCCCACATCGGCCTTTGACACCCATATTGTGGTGTTTATAATGACTTGGGTGTCTCAACCTCCTAAGCTAGCTTTTGGGGTTGAATAGGGCTCAAGTCCATTATTTCACACATTTTTACATCCATCCTTGATTTTAACAAAAATCCTCCCAATGTCAATAAAAAAAAGGGAGGGAGTAATAACACATCTAAATTTATAATGCAATTATAATACAAATGACAAATTTGACTTCATTTCCTCAAGGATTAGGCTACCAAAGTGATTTAACTTAACTAATTAATGTTTGAATATAATATTATTAATTACATCCAAATTATCTTTAATTCCCACTAACTAATGAAAAACAAATGAGTGTGATAATTTGCTTACGAATGAGCTGACTCAAAGAATCATATTAGTTGTTAATCAGTGATCACTAATTATCAATGTGTTTGGACCACTAAAAGTGTGAAGTATTATATTCTACGTGACAAAAAGTTATATCTAAATTTAATGAAATTTTGATACTGATTTTTGATTTTTTTTTTTAATTAGCTAAACAGATTGAGAGTTCAAAATTAAACTTAAATTATATCTGGACAACTTTAATAAATTGAAGAAAAAAGCTAGGCAACTGATAAGTTCACTAAATTTAGATATAACTTTTTGTCACAAATTTCATTAAAAAAAAATAAAAATAGTTCAATGCAGTCCTTGTTAATGACTTGAATTTATCAACTAATGTTATTACAATCAATTGTCAATTACAGAATTTAGTGAACTTATCAGTCATTAACAAGGACTGCATTGAACTATTTTTATTTTTTTTAAAAAAAGAAAGAGGTAATCCCGGACTCTATCATTATATTACCTTTTTTTTAATACAAGGTCCGTTTGAGTCATTCAAATTAAGCCTCTATCTTTGATCATAGATGTATAGTCAAAGGCAGTAATTTCCATATTTAATAAGGATATCTGCGTACTTCTCTTTGAACGGGGTGTGTGTGTCTATATATATATATATATATATATATATATATATATATATATACACACACACACACTTTGGAGGACCTAAGGGTATGTTAAGGGTAGCCACGGCCACCATTAACAACAAAAAATAATAATAATTTGAAATAAAAATGATAGATTTTATATTTATTAAATAAATTAATAGTATATTGGTCACTCTTAATAATATATATACATGGGTGTTGGAATGGAGAAAAATTACGACGAGAAAGGATGAAAATAGCAGCCATGGCATGGCGGCTTGACCCTTGTGGGCAGCTGATGTGTTGAATTGACTGCAATTTTCTCAATAAGACAATAATTAAATGATAATTAAGAGGTGCTTGCTAGTTGTCCATCCGGATCTCCATCGGGTTCTTCAACGCTTGAACATCCATGCAAATAGTATGATGCTTGCTTGTAACTCAAAAAATTGAGTTCCGGTCAATTTGAGTTCGGACAATTCGAACGAAAACTCTAAACTCAAATCTTGTCTGAAATTCAAATTCGGACCATTTGTGATATCCAAACCGAGACTCGAATTGTCCGAAATGTCAACTCAAATTTACACTAAATTTAGACACAATTTCAATATTTTGTTTGAATTCCAAGGTTAGGACATTGTTTAAATGTCTCTGAAGTCATCTGAACTTGAATTTGACGTAAAATTCAAACAATTCGAATTTCTTATTATGGAAACTGATTCTGATTCTATTTTAGTATTATGGAACATTGATCGAATCGTTCGAATTTAGAGTTTAGACAAAAACTTGATGCTCATCAAATCCAATTTAATTCGAGTCAGACGGATTTTTGCTAGCGCTACTACCACCTTGCAACTCCTCACAAAATGCTACCCACCCTTGATGAGATCCAAAGTAGTCTATCACGTCCATACATGGTGCTTTTAAACATAATCACCAGAGCTTTTAATCTTTACTGCGTCTTTCTTAGGTAGACCTTTTTTTAATGCTAGGCTTTTAAACTCCACAAAAAATTTTGTCGTGTGATCTGTGATTTTCACGTTTAAATTTAAATGTTTCTAAAATTCCTCGGAAAATTTTTCCCAAAACTCTGTGAAATACACCATAAAATTCTAGTTGACACCGAAACTAAAACTAAAACTGAATGCACATAGTTTTGCTCATTTATTTGGATTCCACCATGAGTATTTTTTTATTCAAAGAAAACACTAACATTTTGCAAAACTCTAGAGATTAGACCATTCAACAATACTTAATGTATAAACAAAGGAGAGGAAATTTTCTAAGAAGATTCCCAAATACCATCTTTTTTTTTTTTTTTGTTGGTTTGTTTTTTGGTCAAATTAGTTGCCAATTGGTATTATAAAAGTTTCCCATGCAACTTCTCTATACACTATAATCTCTCTCTCCCAAACATCTTTCCTTGAAGTTGACAGTTTCCTTTCAATATTACACCAAGTCTTGGTCTTCCCTTCTTATATTTGATTGTGATATTTCTTCTACTTGACTTGCAACTCAAATTCATGGAAGTTAAGGTAATCCCATGCATTTTTATGCTTTAATCTAGTTTAGTTTAAGCTAATTAATATATATTACTACTTGATCTTGATGTCATCCTTTATAATTCCTTTTCTATATCTTCAATGAAATTACCATTAAATTTCTAATTTGATCATCGATCATTTATCTATAAGTACTCCATTAATTCTATCTTAATTAATCTCCTCCTCTTCTTCTATATCTTCTATGAGATCACCATTAAATTTCCAACTTTGATCATCATTTATCTATAAATACTCCATTAATTCTATCTTGTTTAATCTTCTTCTATATCTTCAATGAATTCATCCTCAAATTTCCAATTTGATCATCATTTATATATAAATATCCATTAATTCTATCTTGATTAATCTCTTCTTCTTCTTTTTCTACTTGTTCATTTCACTTGCTTTTGAGCTTAATTGCTTCATCATGAGAAACCCAGAAAGATGATTTTGCATTATTAAATGCCCATTTGTTGCCCTATCTATGTTCTTTTTTTGGGTTTAATTAATTTGAATTTTGATTGTTTTTTTTTTTTTAATTTTGTGCAGAAAGTGGTGTTGAAATTAAGCATCCATGATGATAAGGGAAAGCAAAAGGCCATGAAAGCAGTCTCTTCCCTTCCAGGTATACTTATTAATCTCACTCTAATTTTATTTAATTATATCCCCCCTCAAAAAAAAAAAAATATTATCCCCTTGTTTCTATGATCAAGTTTTTGCTTGAGGAAGTTTATAGATTTGAGTTTGGTTTGATTTCAACACATGCTTCAAGTAATTAATAAAGTATTCTATGTCAGTTTTTGACTGACAATTCTCACATATATTTTACCAAAAGTTACACTACTAAAAAATTATGATGGTACTTTTTTTTAGTACGAACTTTAGTGGCTAGAGTTTCTTATATCAAATTATGGTATATATTCAAAAGTTAACGTTCAATATTTTTAATATTAGATCAATACAAATTTTAAAATAACAGATAAAATAGGAAGGATTGTATACTTCAGGATGAAGCAGAAATAGTTGTTGCGTCACAATCAATTACACTAATGTAGTCACCTAACTTTTGGTGTGGAATTCCTCCTTTTCATTTTACTTGATACCTATATTTATGTGCCGGTTTTTTCAACCATTTTATTACAAAAACACTTTCATTAAATCATAACGAAAATATTATCATGATAGCATAATGTTGTACATAAATATTGTCAATAAAAACAAAAATTAAACACCGTAGAATAATTACTAAATGACATATATAAAATGGAAAGGAGGGAGTATAAATTAACTCTCTCAATTACTTTCACAACATTTTACTAACAAATGAATACACTCAAATAAAATTAATTGGACTCTACTACAAATTGTATTTTTAGTTTTTTTTTTTATAAAAAAAACTAGTGTATTTAAAACTAGCCCTGAATGCCAAAATAGGTTAGAGACTAGACTGTTGTCCAACTTTTTAACTAGTTTGATTCTAATTACCCCATATAAATTCCAAAAAAATAAATAAATAAACTTATTTGCAAGTGTTGGAAAAAGTGAACAGTTGGATGATATTAGAGAACATGATTGGTTATGTCACAAGGATTTGATGATGCATGAAAGTTAAAACCATCACCTAGCCCCTGGTTTTCAAGTGATCAATTTATCACTATCTTCATTCTAAAATAACTATGGTTCTTAATTATTTTAACTTTTATTAGCAATTTATTTAAATATATATTATATTATTTTATTAAATTATTATTAAATTTATAACTAAAAATATATTTTTAAAAATACAATATTATATAAATCTTGTGAAAATATATCAATAGAAATTAGTAATCAAAATGTTATATTAAAAACTGAAAATGATAAAAAAAAAATAATTATTTTACAAGTGAAGGGTAGCTGCTTTGACTTAGTCACTCAACTACCTTTGTCACTTTTCTCCAATTGCATTATTTTGTTGGGTCTTGTTAATCAAAATATCAAGTTTTAATTTTAATTTATCGTGTAGGTGGGGATTTTCTATTTGATCTTTTTTTTTTTTGGTGAGGTGGGGGTTTTCTACCAATTGTGTCATTGACTTTTGTAATTGCAGTGTTCATAATAACTTCATGGACCAAATAATGGACTAAACAAGTGCATCATTATGCTTATTTTTATTTTAATTGTTTTTTATGTAAGCTATATGTGTCACAAGGTGACAATTCACAAATGACATAAGCATCAACCTTTATATGGAAGATATGGGATTGAATCCTATGGTCCATAATATTTCCTCATGAAAGATTTAGGATTAAATTCTATGATTCATATATCTTTGTTATTAGTGAGAAAGATTTGAAACTAGACTTGATTAAATCTCTTGTTAAAGGTTTATTTCACATCGTAGAAGCATATATTATCTCAACTCGATATTTATTCTGAAAATGAGTTATTTGACATTAATTTATATTTTTCTAAGTAAAACCGGAAAAAAAAATAAGTACAAGATAATATCCAACACTCATTTGCTTGATTTTTCGCCTTTTCGGGCATTTTACCATTATCATTTGTACTTTGTTGAAAGAATAGATAGGGAACAAGTATGTAATTTTCACCATATAGTATTTTCCTATCATGAAATGTCTTTTATGAACAGTGATACTTGTTTGGAGCGATATTGTCATATTTAAACTTCCACATGCTTTGTGAAAACGTGACTGGCGTACATTTGGATTTATTATTGTTGATTTTTTTTAGCTCTATTTTTAACAAAATTTGATTTATTAGCTATATTTTTAACAAAATTTGATTTAATGATTATATCCAGGGATTGAATCAATAGCAGTGGATTTGAAGGAGGGAAAAATGACAGTGATAGGATGTGTTGATCCAGTTGAAATTGTAAACAAGCTAAAGAAACCATGGTGTGCTAAAATCCTCACAGTGGGACCCAAGGAGGAAAAAAAGGATGATAAAAAAGATGGCAAAAAAGATGAGAAAAAGGATGAAAAGAAAGATGGTGATGATAATAAGAAGAGTGAAAAGGAGCAATTAGAGGAGCTCATCAAGGCTTACAAAGCATATAATCCTCCTATTTACTATTGTGTCCAAAGCATGGAGGAAAACCCAAATTCTTGTGTCATTTGTTAAGCGACAGGAAAGAAAGAATACATGAAATATCGATCAAATATCGATCAATTGATGTCTGTCGTAGTTTTGATGGAATTTTTCATAGGTACATATAGGGAAAATGGATGATCGTTGAATGTATCGTAATTGAATTGAAAACTTCGTGTATAGAGTACAAATCAAAGCTTGAATAAATCTATTTCTTGTTCACTAGCATACATGTATGGAGGAGAATCCAAATTTTTGTGTCATTTGCTAAGCCACAATGAAAAAAGAATACATGAAAGATTAATGTCTGTTGTATTTTTGTTGGAATTTTTCATAGGTACATGTACAGCAAACGAATGATGATGGTCTGCCATTCTGCAATGATGTCCTTTACCCAAATGATAACTCTGATATAGTTGAAGATGGAATTTTGAGACATAGTCATATAGAGACTAAAGGATGAATAAATCTATATTTGATCTTGTTCATTAGGAAAAGAAGTTTTGTGAGTTATTATTACACTTCCTAGGAAATGTAATGCATAATATTTTTTTTTTTTTTGAGGGAGCATAATATTTTATAATTGCAAATTTGCTACAAAGGAGTTTTGGGATTTTGATTTCAATTCTTTTAATGGGTGATTTCTAAATTTTGGGTCAATTAGACTAGTCTCTCTAAATTGTAAAATTTAGGAGATTTTCTATATTCGATCTCTTCTCACTCCGCCCAAATAGGTTTTTAGAATATTATTTTTGATTTTGATTTTGATTTTTTTTTGGGGGGGGGGGGTATTGGGCTCAATGCCATGAAACTGTAATCTTTTGAATTGTCTTCCTTAGGGCCAAGACTCCATAAATACAATCGAAAGCGAAAGTTCAGCCCATTTGGCAATTTTGTATTGTCAAAACTGAATAAATTGACAGTTTTGTGTTATAGGAAACAAAAAAAAAAATTGATTGAGAGGTATGAGCTAGTTGCACAACATATCACATCCATATTAAATTCATCTAATCATTCAAGTGCAATTGCTAACATACTAAAACTAAATATTGATCAATATAAATCAATACAATAAATATAGTTTATTTAGTTATTTTTTTTTTATAATTGTGGGTATTAGACCCAAATTTATTCAACATTGACCCAAGTTTATTTAGTTATTATTAAAGTATGAATCTAAACCATGAATAATCAAATTACATCTATTTATTACAGGCTCCTTATCGCTTACATTAACTTTTTTTTTTTGAAGTCAAATCTATGCAAATACCTTTTGTAATTTCTTGTATTTAAGGCCCCTTTTTTTGCACGTTACGTTTGCGTTGCGTTACATTTAGTTGCGTTAGATTGCGTTAAGTTGCGGTGGAAATAATTAAAAGGTAATAGTAATTTGCGGTATGTTGCGGTAGGTTGCGTTGCGGTTAATATCGAAAATCTATTAAAAATGGCTTTTTCACAAACAGAATTGTTTATATATTTAAGAGTATCTATATCAGAATTAACTCATATCCTAGGTAAACAGAATTCATACTTAAGATTCTTATTACTTGATCAATTTTTTTTAGAAAAAACAAGTTCAGAACTTTGTGAGAATAGTGTATGATTGGCCTAATTTCTAAAAAAGTGTTTTTGCTTCTTACAAACAGTTTTTGGAGAGGTATTGAAGTGTTTGGCTTAGCTTATAACATAAGTGATTTTACTAAGTTAAAGTGTTTGGTCTAACGTATAATATAGTGTTTTTACTAAATTTGATTATTTAGCCTAACGTTTAAAAATTATCATGTGTTTTTCTGGAGTAAAATTATTTCATATGATTATTTACATTTTTCTCTTTTTATTAATTTTTAAACAGATTATCATATTTTAATTTTAACAATAATTATAATCGTATATATAGTTATAGTTATAATAATTATTATAACAATATATGATCTTACTTAACTATACAATTCTTTAAATTAAATATTTACATAATCAAAAATTTACTAAATACCATATTTGTAAAGAAATTAGATAATAAAAATGCTCAACATAATATTAAAGGTTTTAACATAATATTAAAATATTTAAATGTTATCTTTATAAAAATCAGAACACTTATGTGAAATTATGAAAATTAATAACTAAAGAATCTCATATATTGAGTAGTGATTAGTTTATAAGAAGCAGAAATAGCAATTTACTGCTTCTATTTTTGGAACTATTTTTGGTCAAAACTGTTTTTGGTAAACAATTATTAGCTTCTAAAAAAAATTGTTTGGCCTAGTTTGTGTTTTTTAACTCCAGAAACACTCTCAAAAGCTAGGCCAAACAAGCACTTAATTACTTGTATAAATTTGCCACAAATGTTTAGGACTTTTGCTTAATCAACCATATTACTACGTATGTCACTATTGAGGACAAGAATTATACCAAACCTAACTGCCGCAATGCTAATCTAACGCAACAGTGCTTCTTATATAGTTCTTACATCAACTAAAGGTGCTAACTTATTATTTTGAACATGGAAAAACTTATAGTTGTTGTCAATCATTACAATCACCACAATGAAAACAATGTTTATTCATACATGTGTTGACAACTACCACGTTGAAAACAATGTTTATTCATACATACATGTGTCAACTTTTATCTTCGTCATTCATTTTTTTTATTTAGTACAACATTATAAAATATATTTTCTTAATTAAAAAAATTAAAAAAAAAATTAAAATTTAAATATCTTAACTCTAAGTTTTTGCCTAGTAAACAAGCATATTTTGAAAATATTTGTTTAAATTTTTTTTTAAATAAAATAAAATTTTAATAATATGTATTTTACAATTTATATTAAATAAAAAAGTTAATAGTCAACATAAAATTTGGCACACATACAAATAAGATTTATTTTACTTATGACAATTGTCATGGTTGACAATCACTATAAATATATCCTTTTGAAAAATGACCGACTTAACTAGTATTTAACAAAGGGGAGCCGTGTTTTTCAGAGTTGTTGTATAGAATATTAATTAGTGCAACATTGAACAAATAGACGTACCATCAAATTGAAAATTATCATGATGCAAACTATTTGACAAGGTTATCTTGATCCAAACGGGGAAAAAGAAACACGTAAATCAAAGTGTTGAGACTCTGTCTAGGATATTGATGAAACAGTTAAGGACGTTAGCGATTGGAGTTGTTTTTAATATAATAATAATAATAATAATAATAATAATAATAATAATAGTTCCTAATTTTTTTAATTATATTTATGTTCAACCATGTTGGAAAAATTCAAGGGAATCGAGTATGTTCAACCATGTTGTATTTTTAAGTGAATAAGAAGTGAAGCAGTTCAAATCCTAATTGAAAAGAAGTTTAGGTTCGGTGACATAAAGTTGGTCGGAAGGGTGAACATTGATTAAATCTTTGAGTATTGTCTACTTTAATTTTCGCCATTTAAATTATGTTTTATACTTTGAACTTGGTTGTTCCAAGTACCTTGACAAACAATCGAATTTGTTAAATTTTATAACCTTGACTCAGTTTTAATCAACCACCCTTAATCAACCCCCTTTAGGATGCTTTCATAAAGAGGAAAAAAAAACAATCTTGTGATAGTCAACCTACACTTGTGAAAAATAATATTAAGATGAATTACTGTAATATCATCTTATATAGGGTTGTTTATGGTCTCGTTTGGACCGAAAAAGAGACTGGACCGAATGGACCGAAGGAAGTTCGGTCCAATCCTTTGTTCAGAAAATTTTGATATTCGATCCTCGGTCTAGCCCATAGACTGAACTAAAATACCAAGGCTACTAAATTTTTAGGGTTTCTTTATGTATAATCAACTCTGGATTGGATCGAACTTTTATCGGTCCAGCTTAATCCCCGAATCGGTGCCCGATCCTTTCAGTCCAATCTCATTCGATCCAACCGGGACCAATGAATAACCCTAATCTTATATATAGGGAGACCATTTTTGAGGGTGCAATCTCATGATGATAACATGTAAAAATACTATTTCATACAAAGATTTGTCAGTCATCAAGTAGCATTTGAAACATACTGATCTTGTCTCTAAATTGTTACTCTCCTTTCTACCCCCTCCGTCCCAAATAATTTGTCCCGTATGACTTTATGCGGTCTTCAATGCAATTGTTTGACCATTAATTTTTTGCATTTTATCTCATCAAGACTAGTAATGTTGTATTTAGGTATAAACATTTTGTATAACAAATCTAATAATGATAATTTTATACATTAAGTCATCATATAATTTTACAAATTAACGGTCAAAGTTTATAAAGTTTGACCTTGTTAGTCAAACTGGAACAAATTTTTTGGGACGGAGGGAGTATTTAATTTAGTTTGTCTTACATCAACCGTACCTGCTATTTATATTTATTCTCTACTCTACAATAATAATGACATTCAATTTGTCCCCCAATTAAAATTGACAGAACTACTCAAATATGGATGTAAAACTCAACTTTGTATAAAAGTCAACGGATAATTTCAAAAAATAATAAATATTTAATTATAATTTTGGCTAACATAACAATATTTTCACAAATTCACATACTCCCTCCCTTTTTTAATATTTGCTACTTTGGAGTTTTGGGAAGATTTTAAGAAAATAATATTAAAAAGGGTAATTGTATTGGAAATGGAAAAAGTAAGAGTTAAGTTTCTATTTTAGTTATATAATTGTATTAGAATTGATAAAAAAATAAGAGGTAAATTTGAAAAAATTGTCATCAGTTTTGCATTGCAATTTTTTTTTTTTTTTTTTTGGTGAATTCGGGTAAAAGAGGATTACAAAGGAACTTATGAGACCCTTCTCTCAAGGCGTCTTCCTAAGTTATCATGAAATAAAATAAAAGAAAACTCAGATGATGGGCTAAGACTCCAAACTTCTAGGTTTTGAGTGGAGTGCCCCTTGTTTGCTAGCCAGTCTGCCACCATATTAACTTCCCTAAAAATATATTTAACCGAAACATCCTCGAACATTTGAAGATACATCTTAATATCTCTAATAGTCATATCAATCTGCCACGTCACTTTGAACACGCTTTTAATTGCCTGAACAAGAACCAAGTTGTCACTCTCAATCTGGACCTTCTTACACCCTGCTTGAAGAGCTTGTTCAACCCCGACTTTGAGAGTCAAGGCTCCCGCAAGTAAAATAGGTTCCGAGTGGAGTTCGAATGACCCAGCATGGAGGAGTCTACCCATATAGTCAGGTATGATGAACCCAGCTGCTGCTCCATGTTGAGTTACTGAACCATCACAATTGAGTTTAACCCACCCGGGATTAGGACGATCCTAAGCAATATGCAATGTTTTTTGGGTGCGAGAAGAGGTAGTCCACCGCCTTTGAAGAGAACAGGGAGAAGCGTTGAAGGAGCTTCTAGCTTGCCACTCCGCGTAATTCTTCTTTGCTCGGATAATAACTCTAATACTGTTGAAGATGGAATTGTTGTAGGTGCAGTCATTCTTCTCCTTCCAAATGCTCCAGAGGAGGTAAGTGGCTCTTTTGAGCTCACTAAGGGAAAGTGTATTGTGAAGAATTAAAAGAATATCCTTGCCACTAGAATCAAGTGGCCAATCGATTGTGGAGTTTAACCAATTGTGCTCTCTTACTATTTTCCACACTTTTCCAGTAAAGTGGCATTGATGAATCAAATGTTGATCAGTTTCAATGTGATCCAAACACATGGCACAAGTAGGATCTATGTTGACACCTCGTCGGACTAAGTTACCCCTAAGAGGAAGACCATCATGAAAAGTTTGCCATAAAAAGGCTTTTAGTTTAGGTTGGACATCCAGCTTCCAAATCCACCTGCCCTCCCATTTGTTCCTTTTTTATTAATACCATGGCACAACCAAGTGTCTGACTTAACGGAAAATAGACCATCACTTGTAAGACCCCAACACATCTCGTCATCTTGAACAGAAGAGGGGATAGGGGTGGAAAAAACAAGTTTAGCTATTTCAGGACTAAGGACATCCCTGACTTTAGGGACGTCCCACTTTTTATCCAAAATGAAGTCACTAACAAGAAGAGTCTCATCGATATCAGCACTATTCAACTTACAGATGTCAATTAAGGGATCTTGATGACACCAATTATCAGTCCAAAATTTAATCTTGGTACCATCCCCAATTTTCCATCGAATACCTAGCTTATAAACTTAAAAGCATTATGTAAGTTCTTCCAAACCCAAGAGTCTAATGGCTTAGGAAGGTTACTGAAAGGGTTTCTGTCCTTTGCATATTTAAGTCTCATTTGTTCTACCCATAAGCTACTGTCATCATGAAAAAGTTTCCAGATTAATTTACACTGAAATGCTAGGTTAATAGCATGAGTTTTCCTAAGGCCAAGGCCCCCTTGGTCTTTTGGTTTACAAATTTTTTCCCAAGCTAACATTGGCATCCCTTTACCTGAGTTTTTCCAGAAGAAGTTTCTGTTTATACTATCTAATTGTTCTGACGTTCGTTTTGGCATTAAAAAAACATTGCATAGTATGTGCAGGTAAAGATTCCAAATTAGTCTGAATGAGAACTGTTCTTCCAACTTTCGACTAAGTATTTGCTTTCCAATTAGAAAGTTTTCTATTTGCATTTTCAATAATTGGCAAGAACAATTCTACTTTCTTCTATCCACTAACTGAGGGACAACCTAGGTACTTACCCAAAGATTGTTTGATAGGAATGTTAAAGATTCCTTGAGCGATTTCCTTCTTCCTATTAGTTGTCTTGGAAGAAAAGATCGTCACTGACTTATGAAAATTAATAAGTTGGCCTGAAAAATTACAGAAATTGTCAAGAGTTTTTTTAAGCAATTTGCACGCACTTTCTTTGCCCTTACAAAATAAAAGGCTATCATCAGCAAAAAATAGACACGGTATAATAGAGGCCTCTTTACAGATTTTAATTCCGATTCCATTCTTTTTAACCTTGCTAAGGTCATGGAGTTGTCCGGAAAGCACTTCCATACACAAAAGGAACAGATAAGGGGACAAAGGGTCCCCTTGTCTGAGCCCTCTAGAAGGTTTTATAAAACCACAAGGTTGATCATTGACCAAGATTGAATAAGAGACTGTAGAGATACATTCAAAGACCCAATTGATCCACTTGATGGGAAAACCCATTAATTTGAGAACATCTATTAGGAAGTTCCATTCAACTCTGTCATAATCTTTTTCCATGTCGAGTTTAAGGGCGATCCACGGAGTCTTATTATTAGACTTACCGAACTTATGCATAATTTCATTTGCCAATAGAACATTATCATGAATGTGTCTATTTGGTACAAAGGCACTTTGAGTTGGGCTGATCATTGCAATTATAAATTGACAAATATTTTGAAAAATAAAAAAAATTGATTAAAGTGAAAGATATTGAGAAATGAAAGAGATATTCAATACCAATAAGCATAGATGATAATGATTAGACTCATTAGCGCAATTATCTTTTTTTTTTATGAAATAGATAGTCTTATTTTGAAAAATATTATTGCGATTCAAAAAATTCTTTTAAAAAAAACCGACAAAAGATTTTGTTGTATATTTCAAAAGTGGTCACTAAAACAGGTATATTTTTCTTCCCTTTACATTGTCACCAAGGAATGAAGTATGAACTAGGGTTGTTCATTGGTTCAAAACCGAACCGAATAAATCGACAAGCGAATAAGAGGTAAAGTACAAACCAAAAACCGAGCTGAATAAAACCGATTCAGTTTGGTTCTCAGTTTATTCGGTTTTATTCGGTTCAAAACCGAATAATGCACACATCTATATGAGTTTTTCACCGGAACGAGAAAAAACGAACAGAACCGATTAAACCGATTAAGGCATAAAGTCCAAACCGAAAACTGAACCAAATAAAAATTTGTTCTGATTGAACCGGTTCGGTTTGGTTTGAACAACCAAGTTGTCCCATTGAAGGACATACAACTAATTTCAGAAAATAAATGGTTGAAGTTTCAATTCATATATTAATCGGTTGAAAATGACTTGCCTAACACATATTGCCTACGTGTTATTGATAACCATATAAATCTTAATAATACCCTCAAAATTAACCCGATTTTGTTTAATTATTTCCCCCAAATTAACTACTAAGTTTCCACCGCCATTTTTTTGTTTTTTTCCCCTTGTATTTTGTCCTAATTAGCTCAAATTCAAAGGGTTTGGTGCTTGGTAGCTAGGCCACTTGATTGGGAGGCTAAACTTATTAAATGTTACTCACTCCGTTCCATATTAATTGACACTTAAACTAGCTTTTTTTGTCCCATAATAATTGTCATTTTCCATTTTCCAATACCTAATTTAATTATTTTGACTTTAATAATCATGTTAACTTTTTACTTTTTCAATTAATAAAAACTACTTCTATTCACATTCTCTCATTATCTATGCCTTGGTATCCGAAAAAAATACCTTGGGAAATAATGTTATTTAATTATATGGGTAGTTTTTTTAGTTAAATATTGGTATGTGAAAATTTTCAAAATATGTCAATTAATATGGGACGGAGGGAGTAATTAATTTGAACAGTTGTCAACCAATTTAACTGATAATAATATTTTAAAGGAGGATGTCAATGTCAAAGTCTATGAACAAATAATATTTGTCAAGATAAGGTTGTACTCTTATAATTTTATCAACGATATTAGATAATGGAAAGTTGGTTACCATGGCATTATTTGGTCGGATGAATAACATGGGATAGTCCCACTAATTATTAAAAAAAAAGAGGTTGTATTCCCTCCGTTTTTTTTTTATAAGTGTCAAATGTGTCATGGTAACTAACTTTGCAAAACTAACATGTCTGGGAAATAGAGTAAAAAAAAATTGTGCATGGACAAGTATATCCTTCTCCACTTTATAAGTGTCATGGTAATCAACTTTGCAAAACCAACGTGTCTAGAAAATAGAGTAAAAAAATCGCGCATGGACAAGTATACTGTTCTCCAAAAAATGAATAGAGGAGAATTTTAAAAAGAAATTAAACTCAAATTCATTAATTAAGGGTATTTTAATTATTGAAATTGTAAAATTGACAAATAGAAAGGGACAAGACAGTTAGAAAAATTGACATTTATTAAGAAACTGAGAGAGTATATCTTAATCTTGTTTCGATTATGGATTATATATGCAAAATCGGGATTCATATTGAGAATTGCTTTTGTAGATCTAAGTTCAAAATTCGCCTGCAGTATTTATTGTACTTATTTTTATAACATGGAGGACTGAGTTGTTATCGCATCAAGATGTTACAGTGTCTAAAATCCAAGTTCAAAAATAGACAGTGTAACATGTTTTGTAATTAATTTGGAGGTCATAGTTGTTATAACTTATATTGATATTAGAGTCTCTGATATCTAGTCAAAATTTATTTGCTATATTTGTTGAAATGGAAAAGTCTTTAACAACTTACGTCGAGAATCAGATTCTAAATTACCATCCATGAGAAAAAAAAAAAAAAACACTGAAATATCAACAAAGGAAATTGTTACCACAAGAATTCCAATCTCGATCAGATTCTAAGTTCAAAATTTGTTTGCTATATGTATCATGATATAATGACAAGTTGGCCATAAGAGACAGAACTAACCTTGACATATATGGGTTTATTTTTTAAAACAACCACCATGGTATATAGGTAGGTCCTGTAAATTTGGTAGGTAAGTTGTGGTATGGTAAATGTTGAATTTTGGTAATTTTTGGTAAGTTTTGATAACTTTTGGTAATTTTTAATAACTTTTGATAACTTTTGATATGAGTAAACTTTTGATAAGTATTAAAAATATGGCAGTCTAAAATGTTTAATAAATAAATATTATTTTTTTTTGTAAATTTCGGTAACTTTTGGTAATTTTTGGTAACTTTCGATAATTAATTACCTAACCCAGGATACCCATGAAATTTACAGGGCCGTAGTGATACAAAATTGAAATCTTGAAAAGCAATAGAATGTTTTGGAATAAATCAGAAGATTACAACTTGTAATTGATCTCTTTCCTTCAAATTTCATATAAATTTGGTAAAATACAACAACAAAATACCATATAGATTTTGCTGATTTCTGTCCTTACATGTTACCCCAAAAAAAGGAAAAACAAAGCTTGTATTTAGCTCTTCAAATTCCCTATACATAAGTAACAACTAAGACAGAATATAATCCCAATTAAATAAACATGATGAAGAACTATCATGCATGGATGCATCTTATTCTTATAATTATACACTTATATAATAACTATATAATGCCTCCTACGTTAGACACTTGATGATGGTGACTATACCCTTAATATCTAAGTGGCTCGAACAAGGGGCGATGGTGGCATGGGTGAGTGAGGAGATCCGAGGTTCGAAACTCCCATGAAATCATCAAGCCTTTTAGAAGACAAGCGTAGTTGTAAATTGGTGGGAAAGCAAGCCCTTTTCCCCGATGGCACACCAGCTTTGTTGGTGGCCTCCTTTTTGGCAGCCACAAAGGTTCTAATTCTCCTTAAAGCTACTTGCATGGTCTCATCGTCCATGTTAGCAATGCAAACCCTAAACCACCCTGGCTCGGAGCAATGGAAGGACGAACCAGCCGAGACATTGATCTTGACCTCGTTAATGATCACACGCCACAGGGCCAACTCAGCCTCCACCGTTGGTTCCTTGAGAAGATGGCGAAGATCCATCCACACATAAAGACCAGCATTGCTCTTCAAACAAGGGATCCTTACATGACTAAGCCCCCTAGTGAAAACCATGTGCCTTTCGGCTAGTCTTTGGCTGCTTTCAGCTAAAAACTTCTCCACAAAGTCCTCGTCGGACAGCATCGAGGCAATGAGCGTTTGAGTTTGGCTCGAGACGAGCCCAAAACTGGACATTTTCCTAGCACAATTCACCACTTGGTCGTTGTAAGAGTAGACAATCCCAACCCTGAACCCAGGGAAGCCCAGGTCCTTAGAGAGACTGTACACAACATGGATCAGATCAGGGTTGTGGGGCTCGTCGGCCATGATCTCCGATATGCTAGTGAACCGCGGTTGGTTAAACACTGTGGCTCCATAGATCTCGTCACACACCAAGTGAATGTTCTTCTCTTGGGTGAAGGTTAGGACACTAGTCAAGGTCTCTTTGTCCATGACTGTGCCCAAGGGGTTCGAAGGGTTTGTTATCAACATACCCTTAACTCTAATATTAGCCTTCTGGGCCCTTTCCAAAGCTTCTTCCAAAGCCGATCTTGTCACCCTGTAGTTGTTAGAACTGTGGCATTCAACCGGGACGATTTGTAGCCCTGTTCTCCACCTCAAATCACGATCGAATCTACAAAAACCAAACAAACCCATATGTTTAATTAGATTACATTCACTCCAAGACATAGACAAGATCCTAAATTCTTAACTTTGTTACCATGCATCCATTTCTTTAATTATTTCACGTGCAAATACATACAAGTCGTTGCATATGAAATATATCCCATTAAAGGAATCTTTTAATTATCCCCTTCGGTTTTTCTTTTCTAGTCTGGTCTACTGCATGTACTTATTTTGAACATATTTTCATGAACCAAACTTTCTTTTAAACTCTAAAGACGACTTATAGGACTCATTACAAATAACGGTTCAAGGAGATTCGGATATATAACTTACCCAGGGTAATAAGGGGCAGGGACCAAGAAGGCATCACCAGGATCAGCCAAACAAAATGTCATAAGCTCATGGGCCCCAGTAGCTCCACCACTCATTACTATTCTGTCTGGGTCAAATTTAACTCTATCACCTCTCACTTTCTCCATGAATCTTGCCACAGCCTGTAAATTATTTACACATAAATATTAGTGATTAATTCCAATTTTTCTTCTTTTTTTTTGCATATTTTTTAAATTTTTTAAGGGATTGGAAATTTGGATTATAATGTACCTGTCTGAATTCTGGCAAACCATGGTAATCCTGAAAAATGGCAATATCTTGGAAACTATTGACCCCTTCAACAGTGCAGATTGAAGCAGCTGGGTTCTTCAAAATCCAATCCTTCACCAAATCAAAACAGAGCTGCAAATAACAAAGAAAACCCAGATTTCATCAACATTAAAAACTTGAAAAAAAGAAAGAAAAAAAACAGAAATTAGTGATTAAAAATCAATCTTTTTAGTAATTAATTACCTGATTTTCTGCAAGACCCATCTGAATAACCCCAGAAGGATTATTTGTAGGGTGAAAAGGGTCATTTTCATATGCCTTCCACCCATCAAAATAGGCAGATTCTTCACCATGGCCATTGCCTGTTGCCATTTTTGAAAGCACTCCCATCTTTTTTGACCTAATTTTACAAACCCTAGAAAATAACCTAACCCTAGAAGATTGCAGAAGGGTTTTTGAGACTAAAACCCCTTGAAATCAAAATCTCTTGGATGATGGTAAAAAGGGTTGAAGAGGGTGTGTATATATACAAGAGGGAGACAAGCATACAAGAATTTGAATATTCTGTGTAAAATAGCTGGAGTTTGAAAGATCTACTTGAGAAATTCTTAATATTTTCTTCCTAGGCAATTAATGGGTTGAGATTTGTGAAGAAGTTGGTGTTGAATTAGCTACTCCTAAATCCTGTCCTATATATACTTGAAAAAGGATGACTTTGAGGGGGTAAATAAATTGAGGAAGGTTCTCTTTGTAATGACTTTGTGGGTCCTATTCTAGAGAGAGAAACAAGAGAGAGAGTGTAAGTGTGTTGGGTGGGGGTGGCAAAGAGGAAATGGGTTTTTTCCTTTTTTCGGGGAATACTATTATCTCCGTTTTTTTTTATCTTTCTTCTAGGAAATTGTGTTAAAAATTTTGACCGTTAATATTTTAATTTATATAATGATTCATCATATAAAATTGATATCATTAGATTCGTAATGAAAAATATTATTTAAAAAGTATAATATTATATTTTTTATAAAAAATTTTATATTAAAAATTATTAATTAAATATTAATACTAAAAATCGTAAATGACAGATAAAAAAGAATGGAGGGAGCAAGAGATATGGGATTTTGAAAAACTATACATGTTCAACATTATAATTAGAGTATTTAGTGCATAGGGGGCCACTTAGCATTGAGGGAAATTTGACTCTTTTTCAATCCTATACTATACCAGAGGGAAGTAGCTATAGTAGAGTATTAAACACACATACACCCACTTGGCTATATTTGGGAAAGATACATTTCGCTCTATACAAGTTTGTGTTGGGGAAATTTGATCAAAATGGTAGGGTTTTGATTGAATGATATTGATCGAGCGGGAGTAATGCGTGTATTTATGTCTTTGCGAGTGAAATCAGCGTTTTGATGAGTGAGACGTGTATGTCGACTGGTGTAATTTGTGAGGATCAGTGTTGTTTTATGTTACATCTTTCTGTTTCTTTGTTCTTTTCAGGCTAAAACCAGATATAATACAAACATTCAGTAATTCATTTAAGAATATGACCCTTCTGAATTTATTTAAAAGAAAAAACCTTCGTTTATGCTTATATGTCTATACTCGTATCTTTTACTTACTCTGAATTTCCAATTCTACATTTCTTCGATCCTTTTTTCTGTCATTTATTACTGTTTGAGAATGGAATCTACATTATCTTTAGACTTCACTAGTCTATTAAAAAATCAAATAAATAAATAAATAAATAAATAAAAGATACATAAGTAAAGTTCAATTCTTTGAACTTAGCCATTTCTAACCTAGTTTCCTACCCTAACAACCGATTACCGGCAACTCAGTCTCTCATCTATCAAACTCAATGGAGGGCCAATGTTATCAATACAATGTCTAAATCATTATTGATCGAAAACTTTGTTTAAAAACATGAAAATCAAATATACGGCAATACGGATGAGTGATCCATCTACATTCATTACATGAAATTGATATCTAACTCATTAAACGGGAATTAAACAAAGCATTCTTGGTTACTAACGCTGGCAAAAGTTCGGGTCAGTCTAATTCAAAGTTCTTTATTCAAATTTTTCAAGTCGGAGTAGGCCGGATAATTCGGACGAGTCTAAATTCAGGAGAAATTCGGTCCAATCAATAAAAAATAAAAAATGTTGTGTTTGAGCATTCGATCAAGTAAGTCAATGCCAAAATTCATATAAAAAGTTACTGCACAAAGATTGCTTTACTCTACCATTAAAAAACACAGGGTTATACTTTGAGGTAATTTATATTAAAAAAATTATCTAACTCAAAGAATTTATTTAAAAATGAAAAAAGAAATAAGTGATGTGACTTTACCTGCATCCACTCCTTTACTTACATTTTTTTTACATTACCTTAGATTATGTTATTTACTTAGCTACTTGCCTACACCCCAAAACAACAGGGCTTAAATCGGATGGAATTTTGTCAATTCTACCTATAACTATCAATTAAATTGGATCAAATTTGGAAGACATAGACATCCTATTTTTTTAAAAAAAGAAAAAGACTTTGCATTATTGTAGAATTTATATTTTGGGTAGTTATGGTCGGATATAACTTGAGTGGCATGAAAAGAACCAAAAAAGCATGAACATTATGTGACGTGAGTGAGTAGTAGAAGTTGAAATGATGAGAAATTGTTGGACTCCAAAAAAAGGAAGAAAAGAAAAGTAAATGCCGAAAGAGAAAAAGTTTGGTGTTTGGATGAATACACGAGGTGAGTTTCGCCAAATGTAGTGCCGCGCAATCACCGTGTCATCCCGCGGTGTCTAAATATAACACAACACTGGCCACTTCGTGTTAGGCATAAACCCCTTCCCCTTCCCTTTTTGTGTGGACGACTTTTAACAAAATAGCAACTACATTTTCACAATGTGTTAACAATAGCACCGTCAAGCAGTGAATTGTAAGTAAGATAAGTCACATCAGTAAATATGTAAATTATTTATGAACGATATTTATTTGAGATGAGTGATTTCGGGTATCCTTCCTTAAAATTAGGAACTTTATCCTTATTTGTTTGAACATATTCTTGAGTTTTAGAGCCTTACATTTATCTGTTGATTGGTTTTGGTTAGATTTCAGGTTCTGGTTTCGAAACCGCTCACCCCTAATATTTATAAAGGTCATGTTTTTCAAACAGTTGTCAATTAGATGTCGACTGTTGACTGTTTTCATCGGTTGTTTGCAGTATTTGTTTACTATTAGGTGTTTGGATTGACGATTTGTATTAGCTGTATGGATTGAATGTTTGGAAAAGTTGTGTTTAGTAAACTTTTAGCTGTTTATAAAAAAAGTAATTATTGAAATTCCATTTATGCTCTTTATCACCAATTTTAAAATAATATGTACCAATTTACTTTTATGATGGCATATAACTTTTGATAAATTTTGGATTAAATGGTAATTTCTACAAACAGTTAATAAATAGATTGCTCATGTCAGTCTGTTGAAAATCAGCCTACTGGACCAATTAGCCAAATTAATGGGTTGTTTACCAAACACCTATTTAACTTATTTGACTTGGTCAAATCTTCCAATAAAATAGTTTTCCCAACAAATTATTCAATAGGTTGTTTACCCAACATAACAAAAAAATGTAGCACATTGTTGATCAGGCAACAATCACTAATGTACATACGTTGATGATATGTGTTGCTCCTCAACAACCATTACACATCAATAACTGCCGTCAACAGTAAAACACTGCTAAACATTAAACGACGATTTATAATATTGATACGATCGAGCAACTTCCAAAATATGTTCTAATTTTTCTATCAAATTAACATGTTTATGTGCTGCAAGACGCAACAAGACGTATATACGGTGCAGTATATTTTTGACGGTGTTTGCAGTATATTTTTGACAACTTTTGAATTATGTTTTTGACGATGTTTGAATTATTTGCCTGTCACATTTCATTACAGATATTTGGGACCTATGCTTTCTCTATGAAAGGGATATGACTATAGATGGCATAGTGGCAAAAATAATAGGACTCACAATTTTCCAACTACTCACCCAGAAAACAAATGCACCCTAAAAACTAAACTTTTCCACTATGCATCCTATATGAACCACTTGAGACATGAGAGATCTGGATCTGGTTAATGATGATAATAATAAAAATAGCTAGAAGTAATAATTTAGGGTAATCATTAGATCTAACAAAACCTAATTAAAGATATTATATAATATTATTATATATGGTTAATGCGTATATATTAAAAAGGAACCGTTAATTTAGTCATGATATATATATATATATGATGACTAAACTTTTAACTTATTATTATTATTATATATAATATTTACTAAACTTTTTTTTCTACTTTTAACAATCAAAAATCCAAAATTTAGTGTCTAAAATAGAAAAGAAGTTTAGCTAGTGATGATAAATTAGTTGAAAATTTTGTCATAGTGTCAGCTAAAAAGTCAGTTTGAATATATATATATATAAATATATATATATATATATATATATATATATATATATATATATATATATATAACTTTATATTGAAAAGTTATTAAAATATTCTATACGATGGGTTGAAATCTATATATTAGTAGAAATGACAAATTTATATGTTAAAAAAACACACAAACTTAAAATAAAAGTGTACGTTAGTCAAATATTAAATGCGATGATACGAAATTGTAAGTTCAATGGCATAAACATGAAAATAACATGGAAACTACCAAAATTAGTGTATTCTTCAAATTAAGAAAATGCTAAAAATGACTGATCAATACTCTATATATAATACAAAAATATTATTATTTGGTTTACTAACTGACCACTTATACGAAGAAAAATACATATGAGACTAATTTCTGGTCAATAGGAAATTTAGAACACACAACTAATTAATTTAGGTAATTAAAAAGACAAGGAATTGAAGTCAAAAATTCGTAGCAACAAAGACAGTATTATTATTAGGTCAAAATAATGAAAAATGCACATGGGAGGCCAACGCAATTTAACCCGTCAAATTAGACACCAAATTGTCATTTGGCTTGCAAGCAAGTGTTATTATCCAAAAGGAATCGTCCAATATATGCTTCAAAAAGTTACACAAAAATAATTAAAAACTACTGCCTCTGCGCTCTAATGCTCTATCTCAAAATATCTGTTATTTGACTAAATTTTAATTGTTAATTAATCATAAAATATAATAAATTACGATATGAAAATACTGTCATTCTAATTTTTAGTAAATTATCTGTTTAGTGATGGTACTTTCATATTTTAACTTATTATAATTTGTGAGTATAATAATTAACGATCAAAATTTAATCAAATGACACACATTTTGGGACGGAGGTAGTACAATAGAAAAAAGTTGTTCAAATATTAATTTGTGTAGACTCCCTTCAATTCTCAATCTTTCATTGAGCTGACAAAAATTCAGGTTTGGGTAATTACGGTTTAGACTAATCGGATATTGGACGAAAATTTGATGTTTTATGCCAAGTCTTTCATATATTTTTTTGGGTCGGATTAGAGTCGAACAAATCATACAAGGATAAGTTCAGGTTAAAATTGTGTTCGGACAATAGAAATTTGAAAATTAAAAAAATTATGTTTGAATTTTCAGTCAAATCGATCAATGTCAAAATTCAGATGAAAAATTCTATAATTGTACCCGATTCTTTCTGTATCAGACGAGTTCGGGTCATCCGGTCGAACAGATTTCTATAATCCCTACTCTCTTCCTTTATTTGTTGGTATAAACCATGCTTGCATATTTAATTAAAATTTTACTTATTAATTTTTCTACGTGATGGATAACATATCGTATAGAGGTTTTATTATTAAATTTACTTTATAGCATTATATATTTCTCTAAAGGCATAATTTTGTAATTTAGACAAATATGTTGATAAAAAAGATACTTAAAATATATTAATTAAGTAATAAAAACTATGACAAGTCAAAATATTGAATATTGAAAATTAGAGGAAATACCCAGTGGAGTATAAAATCAAATGAGAGCCTAAAAATAGAAGGTAACGCGTCCTCCAGGACTCCATGTCCCATTTGTCATTCACTACCTCCGTCCCATATTGTTTGTCCATCTAACTATATTTAAAAGTCCAATAATTATGAAAAATTGGGTAAAAAATATGTAATGTATCATAATTGCTCTTACTTTTCTTATGTAAAGAGAAATAAAAAAGAAACAAAAGAGTATTTATTAGGGATATAATAAGAATTACAATCATTGGAATTATAAAATGAACAAACATTTTGAGACAAGAGAGTTAGGTAGATGGACAAACATTTTGGGACGGAGTTAGTACATAATTACATGTCATATTGCATGTACATTGATTATATCTCGCTTTAAAGGAATTGTCGCTTTTAACTTTTTATAATTTATATGTTTTGTTTGACAATCAGCGGTTAGCCGTTAGCTGTTAGTTTGTAGCTTGTAAATATTGGTTGATAGCTATTTGGACTAGCTATTTGATTTTAGCTATTTGAATTAGCTGATTGCAAGAAAGACGTTTGGTAAATTAGTTTTTTGTGAAAAATTTCCTCAAGTAGATTTTTTAAAAACTAGTTTATTGAGTCTAAAAAGATAATATGAAAAGTTTGTTATCATACACCTTAGGTACTTTTTTACCTTAATTAAAAAAGTTAACAATTACCAAAAAGCTAAAAGTTATCCCAAAAAAATTGACAATCAAACACCCCTAATATAATATTTGATTGTACATAAAATTTAATTAAAAATGATGACATATTATTCTTAAGAAATTAATTTTACCGTAAATTTTATTATGGGAGTTTGATATAATTAATATTATATACATTAAGTAAATAGTGATAGCATTTAAAATTGAACAGAGGGTAAATTTTTTAATTTAGGTTCTGCTCGGTCGGATAACAGTTTAAGTATCAGATAGTTATTCAAATAGTGGATAATATATAATTATTCAAATGTAAATTGTGCTCGGTAAATTCTATAGTTGAATTAGCTGATCAATATGAATTAATATAAAAGGACATAGATAATTTACAAAAGAAAAGTTTCTAAAGGAAATTTTTGAGAAAACATATGCAACATTACTCTAGATGTTAAATGATAATTTTATTATTACTTCCTCCGTTCCATATTAATTGTTATAATTTTGACTTTCACGGTCTTCAATATCATTCTTTGATTGATAATTTCTTTCATAATATGTTATTAACAATTACAATATTACATTTTTATTATAATATTTTTCGTTACGAATATAGTGGTGGTAATTTTATATAGCAACTCATTGTATATATTGAGAAATTTGTGGTCAAAATTTTTGAAGTTTGACTGCACAATTTCCAAATACGACAGTTAATATGGATCGGAGGGAGTATTTCAGAACTTGAAAGTTGAAATGCTAAATACTAATGGGTTATTGGATGATAGATAATACACTGAACTTTATGGGTATTGGGCAATAATGCACTGAACTTTTTTTTTTACTCTAATACACTGAACTTTGAGGGTATTGGACAATAATGCACTCATACCAATTCAGCGGGTGGTTGACGCGGTGGCTGTCTTACTTTAAGGTGTTGTTTTTCTATTTTTTTCAGAAAAATTTTTTGTCGTGTAAGAAAGTACACATAAGCAGCATGACTAATATTTTTTTGGGAAAAAAATAGAAAAACGACACCTCAAAGTAGCCAGCCATCGCATCAACCACTAGCTGAATTGGTCTGAGTACATTATTGTCAAATACCCTCAAAGTTCAGTGTATTAGAGTCCAAAAAAAATTCAGTGTATTATTGTCCAATACCCCTAAAGTTCAGTGTATTATCGTCCAATAATCCAATACTAATTTATAAAGATGGCAGTCAGATCCGAATCCGCCTCCAATTATTAATCGGAGCATAGATGGAGTTACCCCATATGTGATTCGCCTCCAATATGTTCTTATCCATGCTAACTTACCAAATACGGTATTAATTTTATCTAATTAGTGTTTTAATTTAATCAAAGTTGCTAAATCCAGCCTTAATTAGTTGGTATGGGCAGACTTTATCAGGTTGTCCAATAAATTTCCATTACGAAAAGTCACATAAAAGGCACTTGGAATATTAAAAAGTCAGCCATTTTGGTGAATTAATTAAATAATTCATATTAATCATGGTACTTTTTATTTTGACAATCTTCAATATCACTCTTTAATTACTCTATCTACTACCTCTGTCCCAAAATATTTTTCCTTTTACCTAACTTTTTTGCAAAAAATTACCTTTGAGGTACCCTAACTTTTAGTGAAATGTTTTTTTTCGTACCCCAACTTTTCAAAACTAATTTTGAGGTACCCTTACTTTTTGGGTTAGTAATTATTTGGTGTTTTTCCGGCCATTACTTTTATTAAGTAACCAAAATGTCCTTGTTCTTCTCTGCTTGAAGAAATACCCTTGAAGAAGAAGAATGAGGGTATTTTGGTCACTTAATAAAATTAATGGCTGGAAAAACACCAAATTATTACTAATCCAAAAAGTAAAGGTACCTCAAAATTAGTTTTGAAAAGTTGGGGTACCGAAAAATAGTTTCCCCAAATATTGGGGTACGTCCGAGTAATTTTTTGAACTTTTTTGTCCCAAAATATTTGTCTCATTTAGATCGTGTTCTTTTATGCGGTATTTTGCGGAATGATGTGGTGGGGTGTGGTGGAATTGTGGTAGATTATTAGTATGTGGAGTAGGTGAGGAGAGATAATGTAAAAAGTAAAGGAGAAAAGTGAGGAGAGAGAAAGGTGAGGAAAGAGAAAAGTAATAATTTGCGGTAAAATGCGGTTGGTTGTGGCAAATTGCGGTAGGCTGTGGCATCGCAGTTTGCCAACCGCAGAAAAGAACACGGCCTTACAATTCCAACAACTGTAATTACTTTTCTACCCCTAATTAATAAATTCATTTTCACTTCTTACAATTCCAGCAACTATTATCTTCAATTAAAGTGGGGGTATTTTGGTTAAATTACAAACTTTTCACCTTAATTCTCAATATGCGTTGGTCTTTTAGAGTTAGGTAAATGGACAAATAAAATGGGGCAGAGGTAGTATACCATATTATTTGTCATTTTATTAACTGTGGCGGTCATTTATATCACTTTTTAATTGATAATTTTTTATATAATATATGGATTATTGGATGATAATACACTGAACTTTAGGAGTATTGGACAGTAATGCACTGAACTTTTTTCTTGGACTCTAATACACTGAACTTTGAGGGTATTGGACAATAATGCACTTAGACCAATTCAGTTGGTGGTAGATGCGGTGGCTGTCCTACTTTGAGGTATTATTTTTTTATTTTTTTTCCAAAAAAACATATTAGTCATCCTGCTTATGTTACTTTCTTACATAACAAAAGTTTTTTCTGAAAAAAATAGAAAAACGACACTTCAAAGTAGGACGGTCACCGCGTCAACCACCAGCTGAATTGGTCTGAGTGCGTTATTGTCTAATATCCTCAAAGTTCAGTGTATTAGAGTCCAAGAAAAAAGTTGAGTGCATTATTGTCCAATACCCCTAAAGTTCAGTATATTATCATCCAATAATCCATAATATATCAACAACAATTGCAATATTGTAATATTTAGATAATAATTTTATTCAACAAATCATTATATATGTTAAGAAATTTGTGGTAAAAAATTCTTTAATTTAAATGTACAATTTCCAAGGAAGACAAATAATATGGAACGGGGGTAGTATGTTATTACTCCCTCTGTTTGTTTTTATCTGTCGTCTAGGAAATTGTGGTAAAAACTTTTACTGTTAATATCTTAATTTGTATAATGATTCATCATACAAAATTGGTATCATTATATTCGTAATAAAAAATACTATTCAAAAAGTATAATTTTATACTTTTTTATAAAAATTTTATATTAAAAATTATTATTTAAAAATTGGCACTGAAAACCGTAAATGACAGATAAAAAAGAATAGAGGTAGTAACAATTGTAATATTATACTTTTATGATATATTTTTCGTTATGAATTTAAATGTGGTAATTTTATATAGCAACTAGTCGTATATATTGAAAAATTTATGATCAAAACTTTTAAAATTTGACTATATATTTTTCAAAGAAGACAATTAATACAAAATGAGGGAGTGAATAAATAAAGGGGGGTTAATTAACTTAGGAAGAAGCATTTATAGATGGATATGCTTGCTCAGCACCCAACAAGCACCAACGCCACGACTCAGTGGTGGGAGTTCTTGACTTAAAATATAATTCAACTTTTTGAATTGGTCAGCATTTAGTAAAGTTTTAGTAAAGTTATACTTTTTCAAAGCCATAAATAAATAAATAATTTATAGCAAAATTGTACCAGTGGCAAAAAAAAAAAAAGAAATTTTTATTGTACGGACTAGTTTTGTTTGTCTCTGTAAGGATAGATATTTTGGGGGGGGGGGGTAAAAAAGAAGCTTTTGATTATTAAGAAGATTTTTTGCTTATATTATTATAAGGGATAATGAATTATCTATAAATATTATTAGGGAAGAAATGGACTTTCTGATTTTGCATAAGACTCTAGTTTTTAAGGATAAGTGGACCAGTTTATCACCAAATGCCATGAGGAAGAAATTGGAGTTTCTGATTTTGCATAATACAGTTGTTTTTATGAGAGTATGATTACAAAAGAAAATATAATTTCTGTTTTGTAGATGAACTTTGTGGTTATAAAATTAAGTACATTTATTTATCAACATATACAATTTGGGAATATATAATTTCGAGCTTTGCATATTATTTTTGTTTTTGTATGGATTTTGTATGTGACTTTTGTTGTTGTAAGATAATAATAAACAACGAAGATTGAGATAGGAGACAAAATTTCTAGTTTTAACTTTTACGTACAACTTTTGTTGTTATAAGATATTTATCAACAATGAAAATTGAGACAAAAAAGAAAAAGAAATTTTCTAATTTTATGTATAATTTTTGTTTTTATAAGGGTAAGTGGATAATTTATCAACAAGTGTGATTGGGAAAACATAAGATTCTGATTTTGTAAACAACTTTTGTTTTTATAAAAGTGTTATTGAAGTCATTTATCAACAAGTACGATTAGGGGGGAAATGTAGCATCTAAATTTGTAAACGATTTTTTTTCATTAAAATATGATGGGGATGAATGAAATTTCGTACTTTACAAATGATTAATATTTTTATAAGAGCATTATTGGGTGAACATTTTTTTAGAGACTAATTTTGTTTTTATTATATATAGTAGCTAGGACTTGGGAAAATAGAATTTCTAATTTTGCTTATGACCTTTATTTAGGAAAGAATAAATTTCTGATCCTATAGAGGACCTTTGCTTTCTGTTTAGTATGGCAGAAAATGGAATTTCCTGGTTTTACAGACGATTTTTGTAGACTATTAATAGGTATGATTGAAAAAAAGAGGTTGATTTTGTAGACTAAGTGATTATCAACATTAGAAAAAATTCTAGTTTTGCATGGCATTTTTTGATTTTCAAGTGATAGCACCTTTTTGTGAAAATCTTTCGTCATATATATATATATATGCGCGCGCGGTACAATCTCCGTTTCATATTATTTGTTATCTTTGAAAATTATGTGCAATTAAACTTTAAAAGTTTTTATCATAAATTTCTCAATATATACAATGATTTGTTAAATAAAATTACTACCATGATATTCATAATGAAACAATAATATTCTAAGAGTATAACTTTGTAATTGTTAATAAAATATTATATAAAAAAAAAGTATCGGTTAAAGAGTGACACTGAAAACTATAATAATCAAACAAATGATAAATAATATAGAACAAAGGTGTATATATATACATAGACACACCCTATTAAGCAACAGAAAATGAGAGCCCACTAATAAAAATCTAGTTATCTGGTATATATTGTTAGAAAAAAGATTAATCAAGGCTACGGAACGAACACAAATCTGAGCCGTGGACGGGCCACTGCCTTGAAAGCGATTACGGCTCGACCTCGGTGCCAATCGATTATGCCGGTCGCTCCCCAAGGTTAACTCAGACAACCCTTAGACTCGTGCACTCGAGGGTAAGGGCTTGGAGTATGGTAATCTGAATGCCCAGAAAGAAAAGAGGAAGAAGAAGATGAGAAGGTTATTGTATCTATTTTTCCAGTAAGCAAAAGCCTCAATTTATAGATAAAAAGAGACTGTTTGAATGGCAAAACTGAAAGACAAAGCAGTAAAGGAAAAGAGAGAATCATGGAGATTAAATGGAGATATGAAGAGACAGAAGACCAGGAATTAAATTTGGAAGAAAATAATTCCGGTCAAAGATTCCAAACGGCTAAAAAAAATATCCGCAAAAAGATAGGCCCGGGCTCAAAACCATCCTGCCCTGCCCTGCCCGGACGGCGGCGGCGGCGTGTGGATGCCCAATTCTAGCCCTCCACCATAAAACCACTCACAAGCTAATACAACACTAGCAAGAGTGGTGGGATATATGAACCACTCCAAAACCACCTTATTCCTCCTATGTGGGACAAAGGGAGTATGAAAAAGAAGAAAAAACTCCCTCCTTGTTGCCATTACAAGACTTCAAAAACCAACAATCCCCCACTAATGGCTAACAAGGACAACAAAGAAAGAAAGAAAACTGGGCAAACAATGGGTCAGATACTTAGGCATCAATATCTTTCGATTTGAATTGACACATTAGTGATGTGAGGCAACAACCAACAATCTAGTCAAGTGGACTAGGCCTTGAACTTGACAGACCTCGATTGAGACCCCCACAACACATATCAACCCTGAAGAAGAACATACTCGCGATAAAATACACTTGCGCTTTTATGGCCATGCGCACCTTGGGACTCATAAGTACACTAGAAAGACAACCATAGTCTCTCATAGAAGGCGGCCAAACCTTCACACTTACTTAGGTAATTCCATCAAGTCTATCTCAATATAGACCACCAAAAACATGACTATGGAATTATTAAGAGCATGATAGCTCAACCTTACACACAAAAATCGGTGAATCCTTCAGTGCATCTCACAAGCACCCCCCTACAACGGGCGTGGATTCATTAAGAGTATATAAACTCATCCTTAAAGCACTACCTAGCACCGTAGAGATAGGAATGTAGTGCATCTCGAAGATTAGTATGGCTTCGTTTGACCACATGTGGATATCCACCATACCTCTTCAAGCCAAAGCCATAGGTTTAAGCCCTATACCCCTCGATGCCTCGAGAACAATTCGTCTGGTTAAACCCTTAGTGAGAGGATCCGCCAAGTTCTTCTCGGACCTCACATAATGCAAAGCTATTACACCTTGCTTTAGCAACTGCCTCACTGCACCATGTCTAACACGGATATGTCTCCTCTTTCCGTTGTAGACACTGTTATGTGCTACTCCAATTCTTTGTGAGTCACAATGTATAGAGATAGGAATCTCAGGCTTCTCCCAGAGAGGTATGTCTGCTAACAGACCTCTAAGCCATTCAGCTTCTTGACCTGCCAACTCAAGAGCAATAAATTCAGATTCCATGGTAGAACGGGCTATGCAAGTCTGTTTAGCAGACTTCCAAGAAATAGCCCCTCCACCCAAAGTAAACACATAACCACTAGTAGAACTAACTTCATCATTATCAGAAACCCAATTTGCATCACAATATCCTTCTACCACAGCAGGAAACTTATTAAAGTGCAAACACCAATCCATAGTACCTTTAAGATACTTAAGCAAACGATAAAGTGCATTCCAATGTTCTTTACTAGGGTTATGTGTATAACGACTCAATCTACTCACAGCATAAGCAATATCAGAACGAGTAAAGTTCATCAAAAACATTACACTTCCAATAATTTTAGCATACTCAGATTGAGACACAGCAGTACCATTGTTCTTCTTTAAAGATATGCTAGGATCATAAGGGGTTCTCACAGGAGTCACATCAAAGTGATTAAATTTCTTTAACACTTTCTCAACATAATGTGATCGAGACAATGAAAACCGTAACTAGTCTTCGAATTTTAATCCCTAAGATAACATCACTTCACCCATATCTTTCATCTCAAACAAAGAAGACAACTTCTTAGTCTCATTAACCACATGCAAATTTGGACCAAGGATCAACATGTCATCGACGTATAAACATATAAGCACACAATCGATCCAAACATCCTTGAATAAACACAAGAATCACCAAAATTTGCGTTAAAGCCATTTTCCACAAGAGAATTATTAAATTTCTCAAACCATTGTTTAGGAGCTTGCTTAAGGCCATAAAGGATTTTCTCAATTTACAAACTTTATCCTCCCGACTGAGACTTCACATCCTTCAGTTGGTCATATAAATTTCTTCCTCTAAGTCACCATTAAGAAAAGTCATCTTAACATCCATTTGATGCACAACAAGATCAAACAAGGCAGCCAAAGCAATCAAAGTTCTAATGGTGCTTATTTTGGTCACAGGAGAGTAAGTGTCAAAGTAATCAATCCCTTTCTTTTGGTCAAAACCTCTAATGACAAGCCTGGCCTTATATTTATCAATTGAACCATCAGACCTCAGTTTCTTCTTAAAGATCCATTTACTACTAATAGGTCTACAACCTTTAGGTAAATCAGTTAATTTCCAAGTTTTATTAGACTCTAGGGAATCTATCTCACTTTTAATGGCCTCTTTCCAGAAGGTAGCATCAACAGACCTAATAGCCTCATCAAAGGTTTTTGGATCTTGCTCAACAAGGAAAACAGAAACAAACTCTTCAGACACAACATCAAATTTGTATTCTTCACACACTTCCACCATAAAAGCAGTAACAAAGTCAGGTCCATAATCAGTTGAGATCCTTTGTCTTTTACTTCTTCTAGGTTCAACGACAACATCTCTAGAACTAGAAGCAGGCAAGCACACACTTTCAGGCATAGCATCAGGCACAACAACAAGCTCAACGACAGTAACATTAGGCACATCCTTTTTCAATGGAAAAACATGCTCAAAAACTCAAAGATCTCTATATTCAGAAATGGAATAATCACTTAGAGACATAAAACGATATGCAGCACTATTTTGAGCATAACCAATGAAAACAGCATCAAAGGTCTTAGAACCTATGTTGGTCCGTTTATGACTAGGCAAAGCAACTTTAGCCAAACACCCCCCCATACTTTCAAATAATTTAAGTTTGGAGCATACCCTTTCCAAAGCTCATATGGAGTCTGGTCTATTTTCTTATGGGGTACTCTATTAAGCACAAAACAAGCAGTCAAAACAGCTTCCCCCCACATATTATCAGATAGTCCAGAACTCAAAAGCATAGCATTCATCATATCTTTAAGGGTACGGTTCTTACGTTCAGCTACACCATTTTTTGTGGTGTATAAGGGCAGTGGATGGTCTCATGAATTATACCATTTTTCTCACAAAAATTAGCCAACGAATTTGAATCATACTCACCACCCCGGTCAGACCTGAGTCTCTTGATCTTTCTGCCTAATTGGTTCTCAACTTCTGCTTTATACTTTAAGAACATTTCTTCAGCCTCATCTTTAGACCTTAGGAGGTATACTTTAGTATATCTAGAATAGTCATCTACAAAGGTGATATACCACTTTTTCCCTCCTTTGCTCATTGAGTTCTTAAAGTCTGCTAAGTCCGAATGAACCAGGTCAAGCAATTCTGTTGATCTCGTAGTTATAGATTTGAATGGTTTCTTGGCAAATTTGGCCTCGACACATACTTCACATTTAGTGCAATTTCTTGTGCTAACATTCTAATTAGTCTCATATTTTTCATCGCTTAAGAGATGCAAAGTTTACATGTCCAAGTCTCCCATGCCATAAATCAAGACTCAGAATATAAGCAAAGTAGCATTTCCATTGGCATCGAAACAACATTCGAACATACAAGCCATTGCTAAGATACCCTTCCCAACAAAACCCCATTGCAGAATAACTATTTTTCCACTTTTGGTTCACCTCAAACCCAAAGAACATCAAGTAAACTACTGAAACCAAATTTCTGAAGGAAGGGACAAATAGCACATTGTTCAAACACAAAGATTTTCAGTAAATTTAAGAAGAACTTTTCCTTTACCCAACACCGCTAAGTGGCAAGATTTCCATGAACACTTGTTCACCAGAAACTTCTTCAAAATCACGATCGATCCTTGTTGGTGCGAAATGCCTAGTTGCCGATTATCCGTAATCCACTGGTGTTATTGGTAACGAGATTGGCTTCCACCGTCACAAAGACGTAACACCTCGTAATCCTCAACCAAATTGGCTTGATTCTGCCCACCATTCCGTCTGTGAGGTTTGTGTTGGGATTTCATCGGTTCCTTTCTCTGTTTGCATTGATATGCTTTGTGCCCCGTTTAGCGCATATGTACAAAGACACCACGCTTCGGATATCTTTGTTAGGCTTGTTAACTGCTTCGACGCTTGGTTTGCTTCGGTCCTTCTTAATTTTCCTTTGAACTGTCTCTGCTAGTGGGCAGAAGATTCAACAATGTTAGCCTTATGTAATTTAAAGACAGAGAAACCATCTTATCTTTCAAACGGTTAGCCTCTTGATCCTCATATGACTTGATCAGCTTCTTGAAGGGTGAGATCTTTTTCTTGTGCTTTAGATGATTCCATAATCACCCGGGAGGGAGGAATTTCTCGATCGTAACGCGTTGGCTTGTAGAATTTCGCACATCTTCATCCCTTCACTTAGAACTTCAAAGACACAGTTCTCATATTCATGAACTTGTTCCATGATTGGTTTGTCATCCACGATTTGGAATCAGACCACTTGCCAACCACGACTTCTTCTTTCCGGCATCATCGCCGCCATACTTGATCTCCGCTTCTTCCATATGATGTTCACGATTTGAAATTGACGAACAAATCGAGCAATGGTTCGTCATGTTGTTGAGGAGATGACTCGAGCAACCTTGTTATCTTTGTCCAATTTCTTCAACTCGGCTTCATCAGCTTCTTGATGAGTCTTCGTAGGGGTGTTCTCGATCACCTCGGCCTCAGGTAACATCATCTTCAATGTCCGGGATGAGAAGACAAAGACATAATCGATCTCCAATTGCTCAAGACAGAGAAGCAATTTTTGAGACCAACGTTTGTAATTGGTTCCATCAAGAAGATCGAACCTATAAATTTCAGAGAGGGTTTTTTGTGGAGCAGCCATTGATCAGTTAATCGCTTTCAAATTGTTAGAAAAAAGATTAATCAAGGCTACGGAACGAACACAAATCTGAGCCGTGGACGGGCCACTGCCTTGAAAGCGATTACGGCTCGACCTCGGTGCCGTCGCTCCCAAGGTTAACTCAGACAACCCTTAGACTCGTGCACTCGAGGGTAAGGGCTTGGAGTATGGTAATCTGAATGCCCAGAAAGAAAAGAGGAAGAAGAAGATGAGAAGGTTATTGTATCTATTTTTCCAGTAAGCAAAAGCCTCAATTTATAGATAAAAAGAGACTGTTTGAATGGCAAAACTGAAAGACAAAGCAGTAAAGGAAAAGAGAGAATCATGGAGATTAAATGGAGATATGAAGAGACAGAAGACCAGGAATTAAATTTGGAAGAAAATAATTCCGGTCAAAGATTCCAAACGGCTAAAAAAAATATACGCAAAAAGATAGGCCCGGGCTCAAAACCATCCTGCCCTGCCCTGCCCGGACGGCGGCGGCGGCGCGCGCGCGCGTGTGGATGCCCAATTCTAGCCCTCCACCATAAAACCACTCACAAGCTAATACAACACTAGCAAGAGTGGTGGGATATATGAACCACTCCAAAACCACCTTATTCCTCCTATGTGGGACAAAGGGAGTATGAAAAAGAAGAAAAAACTCCCTCCTTGTTGCCATTACAAGACTTCAAAAACCAACATATATTCTGGCGGCCGAACCATAATAACAGAATAAACTTAAAACTCCATTAATAATTTATGAATAATATATTGGTCAAGCAGCCATAGCCTTCATAGGCAGTCCAGGTCAATCCACGTGAACCAAGCAGACCAAAAAAGGCAGAATTAGACCACCTGATACTACGCATCATATATGAGGAGGCTGACCAAATTATATAACTCATATAATTAGCAAATAAAAATGTCAAAATAACACGTTTTGGTAAAGAAAGAAACAAAAGAATAAAGAGATTCAAATGTATGTTTCACCTTGGTTTACTATTTAGTAGTATTTTGGTAACACATTTTTGGTGCTTAAACATATGTTTGACATTCTTTGGCTGCTATGTACATACATGCATGTGAGACAACATTGGAATGAAATACTAACACTAGTTGGAGTATAGAGTTTGTAAAAAGTAGGACCCGAGACGATTTAGATGTCAAAGGTCAAAAGACTAAATGATCGGAGTGTGGAGGCTGTAAAAATAGAAGTTGAGACGATTTAGATGTCAAAGTATGATTTCTAAGGTCAAAAGTTTGGATGTCTTTATTGATGATGACTTATTGGTTTACTATTTAGTAGTATTTTGGTAACACATTTTAGGTGCTTGAACACATGTTTGACATTCTTTTGCTGCCATGTACATACATGTGAGACAACATCGGAATGAAATAATGACATTGGTCAGAGTGTAAGGTTTGTAGAAAGTGGGATTTGAGACGATTTAGATGTCAAAGGTCAAGAGGTTGAATGGTTGGAGAGTGGAGACTGTGAGAATAGAAGTTGAGATGATTTAGATGTCAAAGTATGATTTCTAAGGTCAAAAGTTTGAATGTCTTTGTTGATGGTGACTTATTGTGGATCTAACTAAAGTAGGATTTGAAGACATTTGTGTATCGATCAAGAATATGAGTTCTAGGGTCAAAAAAGTAGAATGTCGACTATAAAAGTAGAAGTTGAGACGATTTATATGTCAAAGGATGATTTCTAAGGTCAAAAGTTTGAATGTCATTATTGATGATGATTTATTGTGGACCAATTTAAGTAAGATTTGAAGAGATTTGTGTGTATTGATCAGGAGTATGAGTTCCAGGGTCAAAAAAGTAGAATGGTATTAACATTGATAGTTTGTAACATATGTGATCTATTTGAAGAGACCGTACGTAAAAAAATAGAAGTTGACACGATTTAGATGTCAAAGTATGATGTCTAAGGTCCAAAGTTTGAGTGCATATGTTAATATGAGTTAATCTGGATCTAACTAAGGTAGAATTTGAAGATATTTGTGTGTCAAGACGCAAGAGTATGAATTCTAGCGTCAAAAAGTGGAATAGTATTAATATTGGTAGTTCCTAACATATCTAATAATATTGATGGATATAGAGATAAAGTAATAGTGTAATACAAATTTGGTAAAAGTAGGGTGTTTTTAACAACAATCACCCGATTATAGTGTGAGTGCTATAAAAGTATAAGATGGGACGATTTGAATGTCAAAGGATAAACTCAAGGTCAAAAAGTAGGATGTCTTGACTAATGATGGCTTAATGTGAATGCTTATACAACATGATTTTGAAGAGATTTGTTATGGCAAAACTTGGAAGTATGAATTCAATGGTCAAAAGTAGAATGTCCAAGACATTGGTAGCTAGTCTATGTGAGTATCATATTGAAGTGTAATTTGAGAATAGTTGTATGCTAGAACTATGAATTCTAAGTTCAAAAGAATAAAAGATTCTTAATAATTGTAGCTTAGTGTGAATACAACCAAAGTTGTATTTAAGAATGATCATATGCATATTGAAAAATATGATTTTTAAGTTGAAAAGAATATGATTTTAAAGTAGAATTGGAGAAGATAAAAGTGAATTAATTATAAAGTGGAAAAATTGAAATGTAGTTAATAATATATAATAATATCATACATTCATACTACCAATATGAATCCTACTAAGGTAAAACTATATATGATCTAAAATTCTAAATGTATCGAATATAGAATTTGAAAAGATACAAATATAAACTAATATTCGAGTTTAAGTTATTTCAAGACTAAATGTATAAATGTTAAATAGATAATCAATACTATCTCCGTTTTTATTTATCTGTCGTTTAAGAGATTGTGTTTTAAAAAATTTTTGACCGTTAATATCTTAATTTATATAATGATTCATCATACAAAATTGATGTCATTAAATCCGTAATAAAAAATATTATTAAAAAAATTATAATATTATATTTTTCTAAAGTTTTTATATTAAAAATTATTAATTAAAAATTGACACTAAAAATTGTAAATAACAGATAAAAAAGAACAGAAGAATATTCTATATGATGATACCTAGATACCTAGTTTTTCAAGTCAAAGAAGCTTAAATTCCAATATGGGTAACAAAAAAAAAGAAAACTATTATATCCACAATCAAAAGAAACCGATAATTAACATTAAAATTCTTGTTAACAATCTACACTTGTGCCTAATTCTTTTTTAATAGGTAAGTAATTAAATCTATTGGCCCTTATTTTATGGGCAATTCAACACATCTGTAGTGGATTGGGTACGGGGGTGTCAATCATCTAAAGATGGATTCTATTTCTATCCGCAACACTCTTAAAACTGGTAAAGGAAAGATGCAACTCCCATAATTTGAACCCTGAATACCTAAGATAAAAAGTGGATATTTTGCCACACACGGTCACACGCAGAAAGTGATTACGTACCCACTTACGCCCGATTTATGTTGGATGCATGGGGCATTGTTTCTTTGACATCTCTAGTCAGAGTACATTTTCTCATGGAGAAACCAAAGCAAGCTACTCGTGTGGTCAAAATGAACAAAATACAGATGGAAGAGTCAGACTTCAAGTTCATGATTCATGGGTAGAGGTGGCCAGGTGGGGAATGGGTCGGGGCCCCACAGGGTCAAGAGGGTAGGGCCTGAAAAATAAGGTTAATCAAAGGGTTGGGTTGGTGAAAGGTCGGGTCATTAACAAGTCGTCCCATTTGACAATGTCAAAGCATCAGTGAATCGATCGGATCAAGTCGGCCGATCATAACTCAAAATAAATAGGGTTTTCCCTATTATTTTAAATGTTAACCTTAAATATATTATTAATACTTCAAATTAAATAATAATTAGCATAATTACTTTTTTTTTTAATACAAATACACTTTATTTTAATTTTAGAGTCAAATGGGCCGGTCCATGAGCTAACCTTTATTTTTACTAAAAAGCCCTGACCGAGCCCATTACTACAAAGGGTCCATCTTGACCAGACCCGACCCTACATAACCAATAACTTTGACTCGACCCGACCCGTTGCGCACCTCTAATTCATGGGGCTAAAGGATATGTTGGTTTACATGGCCTGCCTTTAAGTAATACTACATTGATATATCAACAATCTGATGAGGTAAGGCACATTGCCTAGTGTCTATATTTGGATCCTCCCTCCTACTTTGTATTATTAGGATTATATTGAGATATGTTTATTGTTGTTTTTGGTTGCTGCAACAAAAAATAAAAAACAAATCTCAATATAGTCTTGTTAATGTGATGTATGAAGGGATCCATATGTAGGTAATACGTAGTCTTCTCTTATACATAGAAATGTATGAAAAGACTAATTTCGACGGGCTAAAATTCTTTTTTTTTTATATAAGGTTCGGTATAGCTAGGGCGAGAAATCATACGGTTTGTATTGTGGTATATTGTAAGCAAAGGGTCGAGGGTAAAATAAAATGGAGTAAGAACTGAATCATAAGTGATTCGGGATTTAGTTCTTTTCATGGGTCAATGTAGGATTTGGTAAAATAAGAATATGCAAGTTTAGGTAAAATAAAGATTGGTAAGTAGCCTAGCAAATGTGTGAGTGTACGGCGACCTACCGATGAGGTAGTAGTCAACCACCAAGCTTCATGTGTGAAATTTATGGAGTTGATAAGCCATGCTTATCATGTACAACTTTGTATCTACCCATTGCCCCTGACCTGCGAAGCTAGCTAGTGGTTAACCTTGAGATTAGAGGGATATTAATGGGCTTGCAATCTTACCCATAGCTCACTTGATGGACCTTAAGCTAGCTAGTTGTTAACCTTAAGAAGCATATGCATGGAAACATAGAAGATATCAAACACAAAATATAGGTTCACTTGGTAAAACTGTATCAAAAATGATGGCATAGAATTCCACAAGGACCCTGGCCCAAGACAAAATTGTGATATCTAAGGGCCTCTTAAAGTTATGGGTAGGCCAATCACCTCTTACCTGAGTGGCAAGAGGTCCACCTGCTATCCCAAGTGTCCAGGGTTCCGAATCTTAGGGATGACATCTCTCCCTTATTATTTCGGAGAGTATTGTGGGTTAGAATGTGACCCATCTTTGGGCTATTGGCATCCACCGTACTCGGTCCGTTACAGGTCTGTTGGATTGTATTCTTGAGATAGCCCGATGGGTTGGACTATTACCTATGTTTAAAAAAAATCATGGGTAAAACTATGTTGAGTAGATTTTTTATCTGAATTTACCAAAATTTACCAAAAACTATCTAAGTTAAAAAACAAAAAGAAATTAATTTTGATATATTACACTAAATTTGGCAAAAGTTACCAGAAGTTACCAAAAATTACAAAAAATAAATTTGTACCCAATTACTTTTTACTCATAAATTTAACATACTCTAGATGTAACGACATACTAGTGTTTTCTTCTTCTTTTTTTTTCTTTTTTTATAACCTAAATCTAAGGTGCCTGGACTAGCGTTTGCATGCACCTCAATGATTTGAATTATCCAGTCCGAAAAATGCTAGGTCCCGACATCCATTTCTCGATTAAATTTTGGCATGGCAGAATTTTACAAACCAAAATTGACTTGAACCGAAAGTTTTAGCAGTTAGACACCAATAATCAAAGGGTAGTTGGGCTCACGTCAGTGAAGATCAAACCTTGGGCTCAAGTCGTGAAGATCGACCCGTGACAACCATGAAAGGATCGAGTGTATAGCATTGCGAGAAGATCGAGCGAGAGAATTATTGCGCATAAAATTTTGTTAGATGTGAATATTCAAATGTGTCTGATCCGAGAAAAATCCGATTAAGTCCGAACCCTATTTTAATATTGACTGAATATTTAGAGAAAACCTTTATCTTCTTTCTATTTCCAAACCAGATTTTAACACGTGTTTAATTCAGTTCAAATAGCCCAACCCGAAAAAAGTTGAATTCAAACATCGATTCTTCCGAGTTTTAACTAACCTGAATTTAACCTTTACCCAACGACCCGAATAAATTCTGAGCTAGCTGCTAGGTGTAATCGAGCCAAGCTCCAGCCGAGCCCCCCCTAGGCTTAAGCTCGGCTTGGGCTTGATTCGAAGCTCACCGAGCTTTCAAAATCAAGGCTCGGGCTCGACTCGATTGTTTCTTTACTTTTTTCTAAATTTAAAACTCTCCAAATTAAATAAAAAAACCAAATAAATTTCTGAATTATTTATTAAATTTAGCTTGAAAATAACCTTTATTTTTACAATAAAGGTATAATCAAGTAAAGTTTGATCATTAACATTGAGAGTACATAGTTTAACTGAAAAACACTAAAGACAAACAATAGATTTATACACTTAGGCTCGCCTGAGCCTAGCCAACCCCTGGAAGGCTTGGCTCAATAGACATCTAAGCTAAGCCTAACTTTGGTCAAACCAAGTTCGAGCCGAGCTATAACTAAGTCAATTACAAGCCGACTCAGTTAAGTTACAGCCCCACTTCGAGCCACGGAACACTACCTACCAACCACGCGTCAGGGAATGGACTCATGACCACAAAAAATTTTAAAAAAATGAACATAGAAGGAGAGAGAAACCGTGTAATGGGTCCCACTTACCCTTATCGGACAATCTGAGCCGTCCATTACACAGCCCTAGGAAACGCACGCAACACCTCGAAGCACCGTATCACAAACCCTCCACTTACATTAGAGTTCCTTCGAACCCTCGAAAAACCCTTTTGTCTCTCCTCCCCTTTCTCGCGAGCAGCCATGGCCGCTCCCGAAGCTCCCGTCCGCTATGTCGGCATCGATCGCAGCTCTGCTGCTTTTCGCCTCATGAAACAGATGGTAAATTCTTCAAAAATACGAGCGATTTCAATTTGCGATTCTCTAGGGTTTCGGTTTTTGTAGAATTGTTGGAAATAGGGTAGGTTTTCGGTTTTCTAGGGTTTTGATTGGATTTTTTTGGTTGATTGTGTGTGAATTAGGGTTGGGAGGAAGGCGAAGGCATTGGGAAGGACAAGCAAGGTATCAAGGGGTACATTAGGGTTCAAAACAAGCAGGATACCACTGGTAAGAAATGGAATCTTTGTGATTTTTACGCTTGTTTGGCTGTTGTGGATTAAATGATTTTGATGTGGTGGTTACTGAAACGGTGTGAAATGGTTGGTAGGGATTGGAGTGGAGAAGACTAATCCCTGGGCGTTTGATACCACTCAGTTTGACAACATACTCAAGAAATTGAAAGTGGTAAGATTGCATTTTTAGCTTGAAATGTTTTAACTAAGGAATAATAATGCTACATTTTGAGATTTTTGGGAATTATTTGTTTTTTTGAAGTTGGTATTGGATAATTTTGGTGTGTTTGATCATGTGGATGTTTGAGGCTCATTCTGTTGGTAAAATGTCGTCCTTTATATTAAATTTACCATTTTTTTTAGATTAAGTTTGGTGTGTTTGATCATGATAGAGGCTGTGAAGTTAATTCTCCTTGTAAAAATTCTTCGTTTATGTTAATTTGTCCTGTTTTTTGAATTATTGGATTAACTTGATTTGCATAATGGATAGTTTTGGTGTGTTTGATCATGATAAGGTTGTGAGGCTCATTCGGTTAGTTAAAATTCTTCCTTTATGTTAATCATTCCCTTTTTTTGGATCATTGGACTAATTTAAAAATGGTTATTGGATAATTTTAGTGTTTTTCATCATGATAGAGCCTGTGATGCCCATTCTGTTGGTAAAAAAATCTTCCTTTATGTTAATTTTTCCTTTTTCTTGGGATTTTGGATTAATTTTCAAGTGAATATTGGGAAATTTTGTTCATTTGTTGTATTTTCTCAAGATGGAGATTGTGACTAGCTCATGTTAGGGGTAATAAGAAAGTTGCTGATTGGTTAGCTAGTCTACAACTGTTTGAATTCGAGAATAGGATAGTATTTGATCAGAGAAAGGACCAGACACAGTAAATAGTTATGTGTTGAAAGGCATTGCCTAGGTGCACGAAAGAACAAATGATTGGATCTATTTTCGGGTTTCATTGAAGATGAAAAATATTGATGTTGGGGAGAGCTCTGGATTCTTTCGTATAAGAACTGAGTTATTTTTTATTTTTATTTGTTTTTTTTATTTATGTCCTAACAAGCATTATTTGTTTTTCAACTTGCAGCAATCAGCTGAGCCCAAGAATGAAGGTACATAATTTTTCTCTGTTTGTCGCAGAAAGCATTTTTCTTGTCATTTCCTTAAACTGGAGTATAATGTGGTGTAATTCTTTCCATCTGTAACAGTTAAAGAAGACAATGATGATCAAGTAAATGCTAGTGCTACTGATGCCGGGGAGGCTGAGAAGCCAGTAAAGGTGACTCGTCCGCAAGGAAGGTTTGAACTTTTTATCTCATGTTTTGTTTGGTTTTGTAATGGGAGCTTAGAATTGGTGCTCTGATAATTCCAACTTAACATTGTTTGTACTCAATGATTAGGTACAAGAAGAGGGAAAGGGGAAAACTTGTTAAGAGCTATTCTCTTAAGGATCTTGAAGGAATATTGGTGAGTTACATTGTTTCTTTCTTTGTGACTCTACAATTGAAAAAGTTTGAATGTTAGGATAGTATTAGCTTGGTACTTCAAAATTCATTACTTGAGCATGAAACTAGGGTAGTGGATGAGCTTTTTTGTGTCTTGTTCTGTGATGCAACTCTGTGCATATGCGAAAAAAAGTCCAACTATTCAGTGATTTCAATCTTGGTGAATATTTGGGTAAGAGAAGATGTTGCAATCGTTGCCAATATTTTTGGCAAAGTTTGTTTTGCAAGAATTGAGGTTCGTCATCAGGGCTTACTTTATTTTTGACATTGTCAATTAGTGTTTTCCATGTAGTGCACATGTGTTGCTCTCTAAATTGTGCCTTTGCTAGGCAAGTGGTCATGCTATTAATATGATATTGTAGTGTGAAACTTGAGGGGGAGGGGGGTGTTATACATTTACTTGATGCCATGAGCTGCATACCTGGCATATATGCTTATTTTGATGATTTTTCCTTTGTTTTTCTGATACTTGCATCATTTTCCTTGATTTACTGATTGTTGAGGGAGCGTTTGATTGCTAAATTTCCCCAACTTCCCAATTTTGACCAATTTTCCCCATGTATGGTTGAGTTTAATGAGTGGACAATTTTTATATTAGCCTCATTATTTCACACTCAAACTCAATAAAAAGAAAATCTTGGGAGAGCCGGAGAGATAGGGCAAGTTTTTCCTGGGATTCTATCCAACGCGTAAACTTGAAAGCGAGACTGGGAGATAGAATCAGACATCCGTAGACCATTAATTTTCCTTTCCCATTAACTAGTGATTTTGATCTCATTCTTATTGGAATTTGAATTGAAGGTGAAAAGATCCGAGGAACCAGCAGTTGTCGCTGAAGATGCAGTACAGGAGGCAGCCGAAGAACCTGATGTTGTTGCTCTCTGTATTGAAGGTGGAGGTAATGTCTAGTATCATTAGCTCATGTAAGATACCACAACCATGTACAATAAACTGTGATTTATGGAATGGTTATGAAACATCTCAAGGAATTTCTTGTTGGTTGCCAGCAACGGTACATTTGTGTTTTTCGTTGGCTGTGGCTAAAGTTTATGATATTTGTATTTAGGAAAGAAGACTGTTGAATATCCGCCCGAATGGTGGGGATACAAGTTTGGATTTATCCCAGGGGGCTATCTTGGAGCTCAGTCTAAAAAAAGGAAAGCTGCTGTAGATAATGCTCCAAATGGTAAAAGGAAAATCGGTTTTGCTGAGGAAGATCAAGAGAACCTATACAAGCTTGTCCAGGTGAGCTGTACTTTTCTAGTTGTTTACGGGTCGTTTATTATGTGGGTTGGGAATGAGAATGTGTTTACGAATTTCAATTTCACGTTTGGTATGTGTGATAATTCAAGGTGACTAGGTGAGAGTCGTGAGACTAGCATTTGAAATTGGTAAATAGTTACTAATATATCCTTGATTAAGTGATTGAATAGTGTGGGGTAATATTGATAATGGCTTAGTGTAGGGATTTCGGTATTTTACAGTGACAATGAACTCCCATTTCAATTATTACCACCTCTCCCAGATCAGTGGGAATTGATAACTTTCATCTCATTCCGATTTCCTTTTCTGAATTCCCGTAAAACAGACATGGAAATTCCAAATGGACCAAACCTATTCTTGCATTCCCATTCCCACTCTTTACATACGAATGGCCCGTGTAGGGTTCATAGTTCGTGTGTTTATGGCATCGACCATATTCCAGAGTAACTAATGATATCCAGCTCACCTTTTGCCTCTGGGAATCTCACATTGCATTTCATGAAAATTGTGTGTTCTATTGGTTTTTGCTTGAATGTCTGACCCTTTTGAACAGAAGTCCGATTTAAGGTTAAAGATTTTAGTAGTTGTAGTAATAAAAACTCGCAGGAACCGATGAGAAGTTCTTGATTGGTTCCTATTCTAATTGGAGCTTGTTTGATTTGCAGGATAAGGCAACATCTGGCAAAGGAGGTCTTGGAATCAAGGACAGGCCTATGAAGGTGGCTGGTTGTCGCTTTCAGGGTAAAAAAATGACCTTGAATGACAGTGATGATGATGAAGAAAAAGGTGATGAAGAAGAGGAAGAGGAAGATTCAGAAGAAACCGAAATTTCTGAAATTGATTCACCGGAAAGAGAAGAAAATGACGAAAAGCCTGAGACCGACAATGAGGAGCCTAAAGTGAAACTGAAGAAGCTATGTCGACGGCTGCTCCGCTCGGTTTGTTTCCCTTACATATCTTTAAGCAATTACTGAGATTGCTGACGAGGTCTTGATTTAGTAGTTAATTTAGTTTAGGACTGGTCTTGGGTTACCCTAGGTCCCAAGAGCTGTTAAAATTTGCCCAACTTGAGTGCCTGAATAAGAGACCCGGCAAAACTGACCGACCTGAATGGGGCACCCAAACCCTAAACCTGACCCAGACCCAAAAAAGCCAAAATCAGTTAACCCAAACCTGTAGTGACCCGACCCAGCTCTAACCTTATTTCTCGTTCACCAAAGTTCGTTTTTTAGAGTCTAGAGATATCTAATCTCACAAAAAATAGAGTGACCCGAAATCAACGCGAACCTTTTCCACCTGAATTGGCCCAACCCAAATGAGTCCAACTCCGAACCTGGCGCGAATGACCCAATTGCCAGGTCTATCCGAATTTGTCCGACCCTGAAAAGTAGTCCTGTGATGGACTTATAGATATTTTGTCTGAATTTCAACGTTGATTGAAAATCAGACAAGAATTCTCCCTTAATTATCGTCTGAACCTGATTTTGTTCCTAATTTAGCTCCGTTTGTACCCAAAACTTCAGGGTAACATGCATCAATTTCTTGTCCAAATTTTGACATTGACCGACCCTAATTTTTCGCCAGTTAGCGCTAGTATAAACTGCCCTTTATGGTTTCATTATAGTAGCCCCTATGAAACGTCTACTTCTTGCAGGCACCCGGGGGAACTTTGAAGCTGAAAGAACTAAAAGGGCTGATAGATGAACATTCGAGTTCTGTCTTGGCAAGCTTCTCTTCGAAGAAAGATGCTCTGTCTTTCCTGAGACAAAAGCTCGAGGGCAGTTCTAAATTCAGCATAGAAGGGAAAAGAGTTACCTTGTCATCCAAGAAAGGGCAGTAAGATTTTTGTTCTCTTTTTTCGCTCCTTTGCTCTTAATTTGTTTAGTAGAGTGACAGTATCTTGTTTAGAGTGGAAGGATTTCGATTGGACTCAAACATCGAGCTATACGTAGACGTCGGTTTTGATATTATTGTTTGTAATATTTGTAATATTTGTGGGAACTTTTTGTTTCAAAGTTGCGCGATATATAGGGTAGTTAGAATTGGTATTTATCGGTTTTCACTGTGAGGGTGTAGTTCTTTTCACCGGGAAATAACAGAGCCGCTACACATTGAGCTGCATAATTTTCGCCAATTTCTTTGTATCCATTAAGAACAGAGGAAAGACAGTTCTTTGATGCAGTTTTGGAAGTCGTATTTGCTTCAATCTTCATGGTTTTCTTCATATGTCGAATATGGAAGAATGATGGTGAGATGTTGTTTTTGACATTGTTGTTGGACAGAACTTTGATGATTAGTGCGGTCTACTTCTTTTACGGCTTCAACAATTCAGCCATTATGATGCATGCTTCTAGTGCGAGTCGCGCGACAGTCCTGCATCGACAAACATCCTTGTAAGCATGGAGTGATTTCAAGAGACTTCCATGGAATTGTAGAAGCATATGACATGTATGAAACTGGCGAAGATCGAATAGGCATGACAGAACTGGAAAATAGTACTGTTTATCCTAACATGGACTGTGTAAGGCCAACACGACCTGTGCTCCCATTGACACAGGTCGTGTTAGGCGGAGCCTCACATAGTCCATGTTGATTACAGCACGGTCCTTGTCATTCATTCAACTTTCCCTTGTCGTGCTTCTCTACCTGGTGTCACAGATTGTGTCAAGCCTAGCAGGGTCCATGTTGCCCTTGATTGGGCCTCATGGGCTCAGAAAGTGATCCAATGATCTTCCAAGGTCCATTTACACCATTTTGAGAGCAACTTAGCCAGAGACCCAAATTTCAAGCCACTCATACTTATCATTCACTTAAGGCCATGTTCTTTTATGCGGTATTTTGCGAAATGGTGTGGTGGGATGTGGTGGAATTGTGGTAGATTATTAGTATGTGGGGTAGGTGAGGAGAGAATGTAAAAAGTAGAGGAGAAAAGTGAGGAAAGAGAAAGGTGAGGAGAGAGAAAAGTAATGATTTGCGGTAAAATGCGGTGGGTTGTGGCAAATTGCGGTAGACTGTGGCACCGCAGTTTGCCAACCGCAGAAAAGAACACACGGCCTAAAATATACCAACAGGCAACAGGGTAATTTTATGATTCATATCAGGTCAAGTTTTTCTAGCTCTACTTATGGCTCAAGTCTGAATATAAACTCTCTTTTCTCATTACACCTTTTTTACTTAGCTAGTTTTGCTCATATGCGGTTTGCTCTCAATAATTTTATGTTCAACTAGGCTTTTCTAGCCATCGCCCATCGGTAAGTTTTACAGGCCGGGAAAGGAAAGTACCAAACTGTACGTGACAAGTATGACCCATCAACCCCACAATTTTCACCTAATAAAAATTTGTTGTTTCCACCAAAAGTTGAACCTCGATAAAAAGCTTAATTATAAGTCAAGTCTTGCATATTCTTTAGCTTGTGCAATAGCTTAATTAGGTAGATTATAGGTACTTAATGAGCTTCATGTTAATCCTTAACCCTTTCTCTCATTCCCAATTGCTACATAAGGACCCTTTTTTCTTAACTACTTAAACTTCATTTAATTCTCCATGTCTTTCACCAGAAGTAGACAATAACGTGTTGCTTAATTAACACCTGCCATAAGTTTAACTAATTTAATCCCTTTTGTCCAAATTTGAACCATTCATATGAGTCAATTTTAGTCTTACTTTTCCTTCCTCTTTGTTTCTTTGTTTACTTGTTTAACAAGTCTTGGTTATTTGATCAACTAAATGCTACTAAACTCTGCTTTTCATTCAATCACTTCACTTGTTTTTTGTCATTATCTTAATAGGGTTCATACAAAAAGCTAGCTACTTAGGGCATAAATGTCGTGGTTAAGAAGATTTTGCATGGCTAGATGATTCAAAATTACGATGAATTTTTTTTTTAGAAAAGAACTTATTTTCCATCAGTTCCATAATTTAATTTGATGTCCATAATTTAGATAGTTGATCAAAAAGATTAAGTTTTTCAATTTCCCCGTTCTTTTTTATGGTGCGGTTGCGGTGCGATTGGTTGTGGTGTGGTGGAATGTGGAAAGTTGTGGTGGAAATAATGGAAGGTGGGTTGATATATTTTAATTTAAAAATAATGGTACTTGAAAATAAAGTGAAAATTTTGGTTTTTTATTTGAAAAGTTTTCACTTTTAATAAAAAAAGGAAAATTGTGGTGAATTATGGTGGAAATTGGTAATTTGCGGTGTGGTGTGAAACCGCAAACGAACCCACCATAAAAAAGAACGAGGTCTTAGATTCTTTTAAAAAAGTATGAAAGGTGAATATCAACATTTGATGTCTTTTGAGTAAAATCTTTATATTATTTTGCATACTTTATGCATACGAAAATCATACTTGATGTCATCCGTAGGGCAAAATCTTTATATTTTTTTGCATTCTTGAGGTCTACGAAAATCGTACTTGATGTCCACCAAATGTCTACAACACTCATATGTTCACCAAAGGATCGTACTCATACGATGGATAATAATATACATAACTTTTGATTGCCATTTGTTAGTTTAGAGAGAAAGAGAGAGAGAGAGAATGCATGCATATGCATGGCTTATTGTCTTATTGAAAAGGACGTAGATACAATTATAAATTTTACATCTTATAATCTCATTCTTCATCCAATCTTTTCCCATACATTGCATTGCACGTACGTACGTATTTCTGTGTGGGGGCAGTTGATCAGAAAATTAGGTATTTCTAGTTGGCCCCCCTTCACCTTCATCCTCCAATTAATTACTCTAATTACCTTAATTAATCATGTTCCCATCCTTAATTAATTAATTAATTAATTAATTATTCTCCACGTGTTTTCACTCTCATGTTTAACACCTAACCCTCTTCTAACTTCCTTAACCCAATTCTCAACTTCCTATATAAATACCCAACTCCATCATTTTCCTCCAGAAACTGCTGCACTAATTCAATCAAACCCCATCAAATCATGGATTCATCAGAATTAATCTTACCATCATCATCACCACCGTCCGATCGCGATGCCCTAATTATCCCCTACACCGATCCCTACCATCATCATCATGATCAAGTACCCATGATCAACCCTAATTCTACTCATGATCATGATCATCTTCAAATTAGCCCTAATTTGGACAACATTGATTGGTCCGCTCTCCTATCTTCTCCTCCTCCTCTCGGTGCTGCTGACGTGGCACCTTTTGAGATCGGGTCGATGTCCATGACGTCATCTTCTTCATCAGCTGTTAACAACAATAACCATCATCACCATCATCATCAGATGGGGGGAGATGTTTCGACGGCTGAGATTAATGGGGTTTGTGGGAGTAATTATGAGGGTGATAATAGAGGAGGATTAGGGTTAAACAGTAGTAGTTATCCTTCTAAGTATGCTAATTGTAATTATGGTAGTAATAATAATAGTTCAGGAGGGAAGAAAAAGGGGGTGATACCAAGGGTTGCGTTTTATACAAAGAGTGATGAGGACGTTCTTGATGATGGTTATAAATGGCGGAAATATGGACAGAAATCTGTCAAAAATAGTGCACATCCCAGGTATGTATCTTTATGTATGTATGTAGGGTTTGTTTGCATCTTGGTCCCGAAATATAGGATAATTAATTTTGTGGACTCTTAGTTTTCATTATTAATTCTTTGGACTCTAAAGTTTATGAGATAAATAAAAAAATGATCTTAAAGTTTGTAGGATGAAGAAAGGTCTGTGTACCATTTTTCTTTTTCTTCCCACGTTTAATTTTTTTTCCCAATTGGCGTCAAACTTTACGATTAAGGTTAAACTGATAATGAAGCTATAAGACAGATACTGAAGCTGTAATTTCATAGCAAAATGATAAACATCTTGATGTAAGATGATTCTTATTGCATCTCACCTAAATCACTCATAAAGTTAAATTTAAGTACATTTAAATGATTATAAAGGTATGTTTTATTACTTTGAGGGTTATATACTCTTGTAGTTTATAAATATACATAATTATTAGAGAAAATGTTATTAAAAGTAACAAAATGTGAAATATAGACAATTTAAGATTGTTATTAACCATCTTGAGTCAAGATGTGTATCATTGTCCAATTTCAAATTGCACTTCAATTAATTTGATGTTGATGTTGATTTTTCCTTGTTTTATGGTGCATGGCATGGGGAAATGAAGGAGTTATTATCGTTGCACATATCACACATGCAATGTGAAGAAGCAAATACAAAGGCACTCTAGAGATAAAAGCATTGTGATTACAACATATGAAGGCATCCACAATCATCCTAGTGAGAAATTGATGGAGACTTTGAGTCCTCTTCTTAAACAACTACAATTCCTCTCTCGATTTTAATTCGATTATATCGATCGATCGATAATGTCAAAATTAAACCTTGATTCTTTGTTGTAATTAGCTAACATGTAGCCGAGCTAAACCATATATAGAGGATACATACATGAGAATTATTTGTTGGTTTCATTGATTGATTGCATAGAATGAGAGAATGAAATGAGAATATGACGTTCCATGTAGATGGATGTATACATTGTACAAGTGAATTTCATTTAGATATGACAATTATATTATTAGAGTTTATTTTTAGTGTTTATTTTTTTGGATTATGATAAATACTTATTATTAACATTCAACAATGACCAACGCAAACATATTAGCACTGTTTATTATTGATCAACATTTACTTAAAATTGTTGAAAAATATAAAAACAAATGGCTATTGTTTATTGTTTTATTTAATTATTCAAAATTAATAAGAAAAAGAAAATGCGAAAGCTATTATCCACAAATTTTACAACAAATGAAGGGATCTACAATTAATCACCCTAGTGAGAAATTGATGGAGACTTTGAGTCCTCTTCTTAAGCAACTACAATTCCTCTCTCAATTCTAGCTAATTCAACTATATATTCACGTCGATCAATTGATAACATAAAAATTAAACCTGAATTCTTTGTTGTAATTAGCTAACATGTAGTCGAGCTAATTAAACCGTAGAGGATACTACATGAGAATTATTTCTTGGTTTCATTGATTAAATAGAATGAGAGAATGAAATGAGAACATGTTCCATGTAGATGGATGTATACAATATTGTACAAGTGAATTTTATTTAGATATGATAATCATATTATTCTTTTTATCCTACTTGTTCTTAGAGTTTATTCTTTTTAAATTATGATCGATAAGTACTTATTAACTGTTGACATTTAACAATGATTAGTATGTATTGATTAACACTATATATTCATTACTGTTCAACATTTATTTAAAATTGTTGAAAAATATAGCCGCTATTTTATGATCAATATTCAACATTAATATGACACTTATAATTATGATCAACGTTCATCAACATTAGGTAATGTTTTTAAGTTATAAACTCTAATCGTCCCTAGTTAACATAGCCGTTATTTTGTAAATTATGATAAGTTGATGTTAAAGAACAACCTGTTATATCCGTCAATTTTTGTAAATAAAATATATCTCTTCAAATAAAAAGATGAATTTCTAACTTTTAAGGGATAAATAAAAAGAAAAAGTAAATTGATCAAAATTTTGAAGTTTCTGGGAAAATCAACCAATTCAATTGTGCCCTTTAAATGATCAAATAAAGTTGAAGCTTCTAAGATACTACTAGAATCTTTACCTTATTTTATTTTTCCTGGCTAGATTATTCCAACAAAAATGCCCTACTTTTCACCTCAACTAGATTAGTCAAAACCAGTTGCCAAAACAATAGGTTAATTAGTATATAATTAAAGTCTTTTTCCAACTTTAATTTAATTAATTAAGTTCCTAAGGGGTTGTGCACCAAATCTCAGGAGTTGTTCAACAAGTAGTGTACTATGATGAAGTGATGAGACAATTAGGGTTTGGTGAAGTCAAAATCCTTAAGGAACCAACCAAGAGTGAAGAAATAAGCAAATATTAATGGAACAAAACAAACAAATTGTCTTCTCCAAAAGTCATATTTTAATTATTAATATATATAGGAGTTTGTCAAACTCTTGAGGTTTCATACAAGTAGCTTTTATTGGTAGCTAACAAAATTTTATTGGACCAAAAAAAATTGAGATATACTACCTCCGTCCCAATATGTTTGTCCATTGATTAAATTTTGACAGTTAATAACACACAAATTATATTGAGTTACAATATGAAATTATTAAAATTGTAATTTTTAATAAGTTATATTTTTATGACAGTAATTTTATATTATAACTCGTTGTATATAATTTGTGAGTAATCAACGGTCAAACTTTAGTCAAAGGACTAACTTTTTCGGACAGAGGTAGTAATTATGAATTTTTTGTTTGAATTTCGAGAGTGATTGATTTGATCAAAGTTCGGTATTTCTTTTGTGTTTATTGCTTAAATCCAATTTTAACTTCAATTTTAGGGTTATCTGAATTGTTTGACTTGGTCTTATCTGAATGGGCAATGAATATCAAATTTTGGTTCCAAATTTAATATTGTCTAATTTCACTGAGCTAAATTTAATTGGAACCTGAATTTTGATCTATATTCTTTTTGTTGGATATATTTGCGAAAAAATATAAAGATAATTTTTGTAGAATATTTGAAAAGGATGTATTTTTGTAAAATTGAAAAAGATGTTCTTAATATGAACAAAATAATTTTTAAACTAATAATTTGTAGGATGCATAAAAGATCTTTGCCCTTCAACAAGCAAGAAACTACTCAAACAGTCTAACATTATTGCACTTTAATTGTGTGTCTGTGGTTGGGGGGGGGGGGGGGGAAGTGTTCACTCAAATAGAACTCGAGATGACTAACAATTTTACTTCCATTGGTAATAGAAAACTATATAACTTCAAAGTCTTTTAATAAAATATTGTTACACAAAATACTTTTAAATAATACATTAGAGACCGAAAAGCATAAGTGCACGGTATTTTGAAAGAAAAAGGACCTAGGGAGAGAGAAAGAAAGATTCATAACATTAGTCAAGTGGATTAACTTTGCTAACTGAAATATATTTGGAAGGTTTGGATTTTATAGGAAGCAATTAAAAAGATTTTTAATGATGCAATATTGGGAAAATTGGTTCCAAAAATCTTTACTAACCCCAAGTTTTTGGTATCTAAAGTTCTTAAAGGGAAATATTTCCTAAACTCCAGCTACCTTAACTCATATTAAGAACACTGCTCAATCTATGCGTGGAGGGATCTTTGGGGGTGAAGATCGAGCTTACTTGTCGAGTGCCTTATTTTAGAGGTGGGCAACGGGCTAATTAATGGCGTTGGAAGGTAGCTAGGTTGGATTAGGGGTGGTGATTAAGGGGGAGGATGGGAAAGTCAAGATTGTCGAGGTTGGAAGAGTTAGAGACAATTGGTTGTTGAGGTCGCGGAAGGAAAAACTACATTATTCGAGTTAATGAAATTGGTGTGGAGACTAGGCTTAAGAACGTTTCCGTTGAGATAGATTACATGACTTAGGCCATGTTCTTCTCTGCGGTTGGCAAACTGCGGTACCACAGCATACCGCAGTTTGCCACAACTCATTACAATTTACCACAAATCATTACTTTTCTCTCTCCTCACTTTTCTCCTCTACTTTTTACATTCTCTTTCCTCACTTACTCCACATACCAATAACCTACCACAATTTCACCACATCCACCACAATTTCACCACACCTCACCACACCATACTACAAAATACCGCAGAAAAGAACAGGGCCTTAGTTCACCGTGCAAACATCATTTTTTATGGGGTGAAATTGATTTACTTGTTGAGGACATTTCATAGTTGGATGAAGTTCTAATTCATGTTTGTTTTTGTAGGCTAAAAGGGGTTAGAATTTGTCTGTGCTAAAAAATCTTGCAAGGTTTGAGGTTGATGGGAAGAGTGGAAAAGATGTTGAGCTTACATTATGCAAGTAAGAACGCGCCAAATAACTATCAAATAATATTCACTTTGATACATTTTTAAGATATATTATTTTCTTTAAACTATATGTTATTTACTTAAGAATGTCCAATGAATTGCTTTTCGCAAAAAGGACGTTGTTGGAACCCCTCAATGTTCTTGGCAAATCAAAGCTCAAGGAGTTTGACAATTTGAACAATTTTGAAATGAAAGTCAAAATTCATATCTGAATGCTTGCCTAATTTGGATGGATTTACTTAAGATTATCTTACATAAATCAAGCAAAAATCAGATGCGATTATGGTCATATAGATTCATCTCCCAAATCAAGGAGAAATCTAATTAGCTATTAATATTGTTTTCCTTATTAATCTCCGATAGATATTTGTCAATATTTTCTTATTCTTTATGTCTAAATATGTCCAAAAATAATTATAACATGTGTTCATTATAGGTGTCAATAATCCTCAAATCAATTCTGCACCAAAAAAAATAAATCCTCAAATCAAGCCTAGAAAAAACATAGAAAGAATCTGTTAAGATCCTTGATGAGATTTATTAACAAGATTTGCTAACCCAAATTGGAAAAAATATAATGAAAAGCAACGGTAAGAATCTTGAAGAAAATTATACAACGGTCATTGTTGTTCAAACCTAAATACAAGATCCTTGAAGGATGGAGTTGCCTTTCTTGTGATCGAACAAATAGGGGAAAGATAAGATTCTCGATTCATGCCAAAACCCTCATTAATCCTCTCCATCGGCTAGATGAATGTAAGAATTCTTAAACAACAAACGCAATTTTGAATTTCAATCCTAAGAGTTGATGGAATCTCTAAATTTCTCATTCATTCTCTTGTATAAAAGTCTTTGGTCATTGAAAATACTCTTATACTAAAAGACTTGTATTAAGTGAGTTGGGAAACTTGCTTTGGTAACTAATTATTGGAGTGAGCACTACCGTTTAGTGAGGTTGAAATTTCAACTATGCGTGTGTTATCTTTGATCGAGTTGTAAGAGCTAGCCTTGCAGGTACTTAAGGGACCTAAAGAAGCTTAAGGATTGCTATAATTGTATCTCTGATCAAGTGAACAAGAGGTGATGTGATTAAAGTCTTAAATGAAAAGAAAAAATTAAGTCAATGACATATATAGCTCTATTTGAAAGGGTGAATATAAAAAAAATACATGTGTCCTGTCTCATTTAGTATCTGTCATTTAAATTTTTCTTTTATCTACTAACCTTGGCAGTATTAAGGATCTCAGTTGACAATTTACTTTTAGTGTATGAGTATCTTTAGTCATTGACGCTTCCTACAAGTGTTTCAAATATTTTTGATAGTCTGATGCCATATAGTCAGTTAGATAATGGTGGTCCAGACACTTATAACACAGTAGTGAAAAAAATATCGAGACATATAAGGGCGCCTTCATGAACATACAAAATTGTATGTTCATAAATCTTGTATAACCTTTTTATATTCACAATAGATAATTTTTATATGTTCAATTACCTTTTCATTGCAATATTACATGTATTTCTTATACAAGTACACTAAATAAAACTATCAACAATAAAAAAAAAGAACCAACATATAAATTCCAATCGTTGGGCCACCCAAGGTTAATACTCACTCCATTTTATATTAATTATCGTCTATATAAATTGTACAATCAAACTTTAAAAATTTAACCATAAATTTTTCAATATATAAAATAACTTGTTATATAAACTTACTACTGTTAAATTTATGACGAAAAATATTATTATAAAAATATAATATTATATATAAGAAATTATCAATTAATTGCAGAATGTGATAATTAACAAAATGACAATTAACTACTCCCTCGGCCCTTAAATAAATGTCAAGTTGACTAAACTTTAATCGTACTTACAAATTATAATGAATTATAATATAAAATTAATACCATATAAAATCAACGATCAAATTTTAATCAAATTAACATTATTTAGAGAAAGGGTTACTATATAAAGAAAAAATAAAAAAGGGATAGACATACAGTCGGGCCAAATTTACAGTCAAACCGTCAGAGAGAGGTCACGTCCGTACAGATCACATTTTAAAAAATTGCCTCAGCGGTTTTTGCGAAACTACAAAACGAACTCCCGTAGGAAATAAAGGCGGAGTGACTCGGTGTAGAAAAACTCTGTATACTGCACAGTGTAGAGAGAAAAACTAGAGAGAGAATGAACGGTGGTCCGGCGATAACATCGTCGTTTCCACCGCCGAACGCCGCCGTAGGCGGTGGCGGGGAAGGCCAGTCGGAAGTTGAAGTTAACTCCATGCGAATTGCAGCTGCGGCGGAGAGGCTGGCGATGTATGCTCACTCTAACGAACTTCTAATGGCGCATGAGCAGCAGTTCAAACGACTATGCATTGTTCTTGCTCGGTATATTGATTTCTCTCTCGGAAACCCTAGGAATTTAGAGTTTGTGCTTGTTTTCTTGGGTGTAATTGGTGCATTTTTTCTATTTTTGTCGTTATGATTTTAACTCTTACGAACTCTAATGGCAGCAGTTCATCCGACTCTGCATTGTTCTTGCTCGGTATATTGATTTCTCTCTCGGAAACCCTAGGAATTCTGGTTTTGTGCTTGTTTTCTTGGGTGGAATTGGTGCATTTTTGCTGTTTTTGACGCTATTTACGAAGTGCTACTGGCTCATCTGCGGCAGTTTATCCGACTGTGTATTGTTGTGTGCTGTTCTTGCTCGGTATATGGATTGGAATTCTGGTTTTGTGCTTTTTTTTTTTTTGGTGTAATTGGTACATTGTTGCTATATTTGATGCTATGATGTTAACTCTTACGAACTCTAACGAGCAGCAGTTCAGCCGACTCTGTATTGTTCTTGCTCGGTATGTTGATTTCTCTCTCGGAAACCCTAGAAATTCTGATTTTGTGCTTGTTTTCTTGGGTGTAATTGGTGCATTTTTGCTGTTTTTGACACTATTTACGAACTGCTACTGGCTCATCTGTGGCAGTTATCTGACTGTGTATTGTTCTTGCTCGGTATATGGATTGGAATTCTGGTTTTGTGTTTATTTTTGCCATAATTGGTCCATTGTTGCTATTTTTGTTGCTATGATAACTCTTACGAACTAATGGCTCATGTGCAGCAGTTCATCCGACTCTGTACTGTTCTTGCTCGGTATATGGATTTCTCTCTCGGAAACCCTAGCTAGGAATTCCGGTTTTGTGTTTATTTTCGGTGTGATTGGTCTATTGTCGCTATTTTTGTCGCTATTTTGTGAACTCTTATGAACTAATGTTGGCTCATGTGCGGGAGTTCATCCGACCCTGTATTGTTCTTGCTTGGTAACTATAACTAAAGTGTAACTCTTTCTTTTTTCTATCAAAAAATGTAACTCTTTTTCTAAATGGTACTTATGACTATAATAAATGGTGTAGCTATGGAGTCAACTTAGGAATAAGCAACCTCTCATATTTTATCATTTAGCTGAGGAATTTCCTTAGCTACTTGTGTTTTAATATACTATTTATTTATAGATAGATGTGCCTTTGGTGATATCCACATTGCATTGTTGTTCTTGTTGTTTCTGGTGTTTTAGCTGTTATTTTTGTGCATGCCATCATTCAACTTGGCTGTGTGACTTGTGATGCAGTGGAATCGACTATGGAGTTGCAAAGAATGAAGTTCCGGGCCATGCTTCAATACTGCCACAATATTTAAAACAGGTGACCGTGAGATGGGTCTGATTTGAAAGCTTCTTTTTCTTCTTTTGTATTTTTTTTAAAAAATGTTGCATCTTTCTCTGCCCTTGGGGGAAGGACAGAGTTATTATATGACGATTCTTTAGGTTAATAGGAGTTGGGCAATTGCCGTTGAGTATTCTATGTTGAGCATCTTTTACTTGAGAGTCAGCCATTAACAGAAGAGGTGCTGTCGTGCTTTCCCATCTTGTTTGCCAAGGAGTGTTTGACTTAGATTCAAAGGAATGTATATTTGATAATGATGTGTTTTACTTGTTATAACTTATAATTTTATTCTGAGTTTATCATCATGTAGGTGCAGGTGTGTTTCCAAAAAAAAGATTCGCTTCAAGCAGCCATCATGGTGCTTATGATCTCGGTGAAGGTATGTCATGTTGTTTTGTGCCTGTTGTGGGCATGTGCATAATGGAATGCTTAACGTTTTCAGTGATCTCCCTTTTATTACTTATTACTATAAATCTATAAAATTGTTTAGACAGTGGGAAACTAGATAACTTAGAATCACTATATGACTCGCTTTTAAGTGTTATTTGCCCCCATTGTAATACACTTCCAAGCTAGTTCAAATTTACAACTCTCTCAATCAACAAATTGAAGATAATTTCTTCGATGCTGAAATTGGAGATTAATCTGAAGAGAGATAGCATGTATTGACAATCTTGTGGATCTAGTTAGCGAACAACCAATCTTCGTGCCGTGTCAAAGTGTATATCTGTGCAAACAAGACCTTGCCCTTTTTTTTTTTTAGGACTTCTATACATGCAACAGTGTAAAGCTGGGTCGGTTTAAACACAGATAAAAGCATTGTGAAAAAGTTGTATGCATCTATGTCAAGCAAGAGAATTATTGGTGCAAACAAGACCTAATTTAATTATTGCTATCAACCATGCTACATTGTTGAGTACTGCCTTGGTCTTTGATTTGAATATGAATGTGCCGTTGTCCATCTGGCTTCCTTCGCTAGGTGGATAAAATTTTCACCTTGAAGATGTCGATGTCATGTGGTTCATGGTTGTCCTAATTCTTTTGTTCCAGAATGCTTGCAAAATGGGATGGTTCAGTCCGAAGGATGCTGAAGAACTCTTAACTCTTGCAAGTGAGGTGAGGGTTTGCAGGATGCTAGATTTTTTTTTTGAATTTTTGATGGGTAATATCCTTCCAGTTTACTTTTAAATAAACTTCGTATTTTAATTGCCTTCATAGGTTGGAAGCACTTTTGGGACCGTCAATGAGCTCACGAATGAGCCGATGGATTTTATGCCGGCTGTTTCCACAGTAATGTCAAGGTTAATCTTATTTTACGCATCTTGTTCTTGTTATGTAGGGACTAGAGAATTATAGTTTCTTGATGATATGACCACAAATGCAGTTTGGAGGTTTTGTACATATGAGAAGAGCAAAATGTTTAACAAACCATCAAAGCTTAATGTATTATGTAGGCGAAAGCATAATGTGGTTGTATTTGAGATACATAAATGGAAGGCCTTTGAAGAGCAAGTTCTCTTGTCAACAAAATGAAGATTCCCCCATCTTATGGATATTCATATGAGATGCTTAGTTAAAACTCGCAGGTGTGATCAGTTGACAAGGGAGGATAAGTCCCACATAATACGCCATAAGATATTAGATGGCTGACCAAAACTAGAGTTAGCCAGTGGTTTTTGGCTAATTCATCATAGAATATATTAATAAAGCACTGATGTGTGGAAGTTGTTTCTTGGGGAAAATATGGGCAACAGGAGCATTGTCTTACTTGTTCTGTAGTTTTTGTCTCATGTTTCTGTAGTGATTGTATACAGTGTAAGTTAGGTTTCCCCTTCGCTCCACATTTATGCTCTTTTTCTTTACATATTTGATAGTGCCTCGCTGATTGACTATGCTTGGTTTCAGATTTTATCCACAGTTGAAGTTGGGCCATGTAATTGCATCACTTGAAGTTAAGGTAGCTATATTATGTTTTCCTAGATCTGTCACGCTAGATTGAGATGTTTGACCATATCTCTAGGTTGCCGATATATGGTTGGGCATTTCTAAATTTGTGGAGCTTAGTATTTTTGTCTTTGTTGCAGCCTGGATATGAGACTTACGTGGTGGACTTCCATATCTCGAAGAAGATGACTCACTCTCAAGGAGACAACATTGTAAGTTTGATAATGGATCTCTATTGGTGTGTTGATTGTGAGCATAATAGTTATCTTGCATTTGTATGAGAAGAAATTTCGTCAATTTATCATTTGAAATTTGAAAGCATGGCTCTTTCTCAACCTTTTTTTGTAGTTCCTTTGTATAACAAGTAATCTGGTACTATATAAATGAGGACGTGCATCTTTCTTTTGTCTGGCCCTTCACTCTGTATCTTGTTTTCCGCCCAATAGATGATGTTTATATTGACTGAAGGCCTCCAGCTCGCTGTTTCTGAATATAATTCTTTGTAGCTGCTTTCTAGTGAAGGAACTGTCATCGGCTTTTGGCTTTTTCTAACTTAAAAAAATGCTGTAAATGCTTTACCGAATACTCATGATTTGCTCATACTATGGACATGTGGCTTTTCTGCTTTATGTTTCTTCAACAATCATGCCTGGTTCACCGTCAATTATATTTTCTCCTGAAGTTCACAATAATCCTGTGCTGTGTTACTTTATTTACTGTGCCTCAAATTGATTGTCATGATCTGATCACATTCGAGAAAGGGTAAGATAGGATGTTGTGATAGAAGCAAAGTGTAAAGTGAGGGGTACTGATTGCTTGTTTGGACCTTTGGTTGCAATCAAACGGGAGTAATAATCTGATTTCATTTTATGTTTAGTAGTTATCCAATTTCATTGCAGTAAATTTAGTAACCAAACATGGCAATGCAAATTTGGTCCCGTTAGTCACTTAAATGATTTTAATTAATTGGTTGCATTATGTGAATACTGTATCACATTCAATCCGAATCAATCGTTCATTTGCATGTTACATGTGAGCTGATATATTACAAGGACACGAGTATTCAAAAAGTTTGATGCAATATTAGTTCCGGAAGTACTATTGTGTAAAACAACTGCTTTAAATGTGATCCGGGAAACCCGGGGGTCCTTCTAATGGATAAATATGGGACGCCAAGGATCCACTAACTACTTAGGGTTTGAGAAAACCCCAATTTAGAACTCATAAAACTACCACTAATTTTTAGGGTTTTGGGGTTTTGCAGATGAACAACAAACACAACAAGAATTAAAAGGGATATGGACAATTGTAAAGAGTAATCACTCACCCAATTGAACTAAGATGTTCAATCACTTACACAAGGACCTTCCACAAGCAAAGAGTCTTGAAACACCCAAGAAATCTCACAAAGAGTGGAGGAAGGACACCCACTCACCAAGAAGAGAAATCACCAAGCAATTTCCACCCAAAGGATTAGCTTTCATTGATTAGGGTTTGAAAACCCACAATTACAAACTCTCCAAGTGAGGAATTTTGAGTCTAAATACTAAACATTCATCAAAAGTCTTTACAAAAATATCACATTGGGGTATATATAGGAAGGGAGAAGAAACAACGAAATTTGAGTTCCGGACAGGCCCGTCACGGGCGTTACGCCGGTCGTCTCGGGCGTTACGAGCTTCGGCAATTTAATTTCATTGCAGCAGGGTCGTCACGGGCGTGACGACAGGGGGTAGCGGGCGTGACGATTTGGGCAGTTTTTCTGCCGACTTCAAACTTGCATAACTTCTTCATCCGGACTCCGTTTTAGGCCCATAAGATATCGATGGAAAGCTCTCGGTGTGTATTTTAAGCTCCCAAAATTTGAAGTCCATCGGAGTTGTATTGAAGGAGTTATGATCAAAAGAGTGAAGACATATCTTTTCTTATCATCCAATTTGCCCAAAAACATCATATTCTTCAACTTATTCTTTTGACTCGGCCTTGTTTCCTCATGACTTCTTTCTAGCCTCCTCGGGGTTGGTTTCTGGGGTTTGACTTGACCCTCCATGGTTCCATCCCGACCCTTGTATAATGATCAAAACACCCCTACGTTTCCTAGACGGTAAATTTAGGGCTTCAAAAGCGACCCGAGCTTGACTTAAGGAAAACTAGCTTGAAACCGCTTTCATTATTGTTTTCCGATGCTAAGGACCCTTGGGAAATATGGATCAAAATGTGATTTGATAATCATTGTGCAACTATCTTTGGGAAAGTTTACTTGGAAACTGAAAGTGTTTGTTTTCTGTGGGGAAGTGATTTGATGGTTCTGTTTATAGTGTGGAGACTATGTTGTAACCAAGTATGGGAAACGATCGTGTCACCACCAATTGTGGATACCACTTAGGCACGATATGGGGATCATATTGTTTTGGTTAAATTGCCAAACAACCAATCACTATGTTTAGCACTGGAAGGCCTATGCTAATAAATTAACATTGTTTGCACAGTGACTGGCCAATTACCTTTTCATTAGTGCACACATAATTTGATGGTCAAGTTTTGGAGCTTTGCTCCCTGGTCTCTGAAGTGTGTTTTCATGATCTGTAGTCGGTACAATGTATGACAAAGTATTGTAATTTTATTTTTTTTAATGTTTTATGGTCCCCATATAAGTTTAAGCCAAAGTTTTGTAACTTGTACCTGTTTGGTACAGAGATTGTTTGTAGCAATGAAGGATCATCTAGACACATCTTTGTGTATTATCAATCCTCAGCGAGTGAGGTATGTGGTATTGCCCTTTGTCATCCTTAGTCCTTGCTAGATGAAAACTTTTTGATAATTTTCTTGTGTTTTGCTGGTGCAGCTTCTTGGTCAATGGGAGAGGAGTGACTTGCAGAACTAATATCTTCATGGTTTGTTATTTGCTCTAGATAAATTTGTTATTCCTCTTGTTCCCAATTATATGTTCAAATTCCAAGTCAAACTTCAAATATATGTCTTTGACCAAGCGAAAACCCAGTCACCTGACATGGGTTCGAAGCAAACTTTAACCAGATTCTTAAACATTGTTGCTGCTCTTGTCCCATAGACTCACATAGAGTGGTATTGTTGTTGTTGAATGTATACTGCCTTAGAAATAAATGAAGATTCAGATGCAAGTAATTTAATGTTACAAGTTCACTTTCTTCTATTGCTATCATTATAGAATATTGGGCGATTCAAAAGAAACACACAGTTAGGGACTTCTACATTTTTGAGTATTACTATCTTTTGTCAAAACAGTAATGTTTATCCCCTGCTGTCATGTTTGAGTTCTTCATATACTGGGATGGAGAGAGCAATGGATCATTTTGTAGCTTGGAAATGCTTCTCTTCTCTGAAAGTTTCTTCTTTGTCAGGATCAAGGGCCTCAGCTTCCAACTGTTGTCAACTCATTTCTGAAATATGGAACGAATCTCCTTCAGGCTGTGGGCCAATCTAATGGTAGTGTTTATTGCTATATGTGATGTGACTGCATTGGATGTTCTTACTCCTCCTGCCTTACCTCCCTTTCTTCTTCTGATCACATGAGTCTAATGTGTCTTCTTCTGATCACATGAGTCTAATGCGTCTTCTTCTGATTACATGAGAGTCTAATGCAGTCTGTGATCATTTTGAAGGTCACTATGTTATCCTCGTTGCGTTTATGAGCATAATTCCTGCTTCTTCGCTCCCAATGCCTCAAGACTATGTCAAACATGATGCTGCTTCTTTAAATTCAGGTATGCTCTAACAATTTTCTGTAACTACTATGGAATGTTTCTTTGGAGTATTTGCCTCTTTTTGTACATGGTTGATACACTGGCATCGCCTTGGCTGTTAGTGTCCTTCCAATGCTTCTTTTAATTACTTGTAAAAAAAACTGTGAAATGTGCCTTTGACTCGTGTATTCTTTTCATGGAGTTGACTGACCAAATAATTTACATAGCTATCTTTATTCGTTATGATACTTCCCAATGTTTGTGCATATATCGTTTTGATAGACTTTCTTCAAGAAGTGTATAGATGTTAAAAGTGTTGGATACTGGGTTGAGATTTTGCGTTCCCTGTTTCTGTACAATTTAGTAGCTTTATTTGATCTCACCTGAATCACTGGTCTTTTTCCGTCGTTTGGGGGAGTTTGTTGATTGGGTAATGCTCAATCTTTTGTGTTGTTGTAACTTTCATTTTACCTTTATGAATATTATGTGTTATTAATTTTATTTCTTATTTCTTGCTGTTTTCCTTCATTCGGCATCAGATTCTGAGGTTATTGAAGAGTCGTCAAGGGTTTCTCTTAACTGTCCCATAAGGTATGCAATATCAATTATCCTGAGCTCCTCTATATTCAAAGTCAAATCGAGTGCTGTGCTTTGTGTTTTATTATGGTGAGGCAGTGTGGAGAAAATGTTTCTCTTATGGCCATATATCTAAACTCTGGCAAATGACCTTGATGTACATTCAGCCACATTTTGGCAACCTATTTTTTTGGTTCAGTTGTCATCGTTGTTGTAATCATTGTTGTTCCTGTTGTCATCATTGTTGTCGTCATCATTGGTGTGGGAAATGAAATTTACATATGTAGTATTCTGCTATCAATTGAAAGATCATAGATGCACCTAATTTCCACTACCTCTCCAGAGGTGTCTTCACACCTATGCATATGTTTTCAACTGTTTAGTGTTTATAACTATCTGTTTATGGTGACAGTTTTCTGCGCATTAGGACACCTGTGAAAGGATACTTGTGCAAGCATTATCAAGTAAGTCCCTCTTGCTTCCCACATTTTTCTAAATATGACACTACTAGGAGTCATTTTTTGTCAGAATCTCCACATCTTGTGACTTATTCTAAAGGCTTATATGGAATCTGTTTTTGTGTTTAGTAGTTCTTTTTGAGCATGTTGTTATACAATCTTTCTTTGAATTTTCCAAATGGTATGTTCTTTGAGCAAGTGGAGGCTTCTACTTCGCCCTAATATCTTGATTCTGCCCTTGCTTTCTACTTGCAAGATAGATATCATGTTATCATGCCTCATTGATATCTTAAGCGAGAGGGGAGTGGTGAGATTGTAAATAATCATAATCTCAATTAAATTGATGTAAGTTAGATAAATGATTCAAGCCCGAACAAACAACAAAAACAACAACAACCTCCCATGTACGTTTAAGCGTGGTATGGGGGACCCTAAAGTAGGCAGCCTTACCCCTATGAACAAAAGTTCATGAAGAGACTGATTCCGGATCCGTAGCAAGAACAGAGGCGAAGCTTGTTAAGAGAAGAAAACACATACCAATAAGATGCAGCTACGATTGATTAGCGTTGCGACTTTGAACTAAAATTTGATTGTTCTAACAACCTGTGAAGCACGGACACTTCTATCAGCCTCACGTATCCGTGTCGGATACGTATCCGTGTCCGAATCTCTCGGATACTCCTCGGATACGTGTCGGACACACGAAAAAACGTGTCCCCTAAATAATTACCAAAATAAACATCCGACACTTGGAGGACTCATGGTGGACACGCGTATCCCAACCTTAGGACACCTCCGAATCATTGACGGGCATCACATTTTTGGCTAATTACATCCATAGACATCCTCAACTATGATCTCCTTTTTTCAATATATCATTATTTTTTCCTATTGCTTTACCATCTTACACATACTTTTGTCTCTCTTTCTTATAACTTTGTCTGTCTTCCATTATTTTATAAAATTTTATGTTATATATATATAGTTTTAAGATTCATAAACTATTAAGGAAAATATATTCATTCATAAACATTTTTAAAACAAAATTTGATAGTTTTTGAAGTACTATATAAAATTAAGGTACGTGTCGGACAATGTGTCGTGTCCTTAATTTTTCAAAAATTGCGTGTCCCCGTGTCCGTGTCGTGTCGTATCCGTGTCTCGTGTCCGTGTCTGTGCATCTTAGCTAACAACTCTACCTTTTAAGATTCTTTACAATGCCAAAACCATTCCCAGTAACACTTTGGCGAGTTTCTGACCAAGCTATTCTGGTTTCTCCTATTCAATCCAAAAGAAAGTGCAGTCAATTTCAGCTTGTTTATTATATGAATTCTCATGCTATTCACTGGTTTTTTCATACTCAAGATACCTGTTTTCTTATCTTTCTCCAGTGCTTTGACTTGAACAACTACCTTGAGGTCAATCTGAAGCAACGGCCTTCCTGGAAGTGTCCACATTGTTGTCAGCCGGTTTGCTTTACTGACCTTCGCGTGGATCAAAATATGGTCAAGGTAAGTTGTTCCTCACAATTTCATAATTCTGCTAAATGTCTTCAGAAAACCAAAACTCGTTGTCTTTTTTGCGTTTCCGTCATTGTTGTCCTCTGTGTCTTTAGATCCTGAAAGAGGTGGGTGAAAATATTTCCGAGGTCATCATTTCTGTCGATGGTTCATGGACAACTGCTTCTAGCAATAAACTTAAAGATAAGTTACAGGCTAAAATCTCAGCCAATCATCAGGAGGGGAACCAGCCGCCAGATCCGGCAGTAAATTCACATCCATCTGACAATTTTTGCACTATATACGATCTCACCGAAGATGATAATGAGATGGACACAACAGATAATTGCGAAATACAACCGGACGAGAAACCTGTAGTTAGTCGTAACACTCAGGAAAACCCTGTTTCTAAAAGTGCGTCTCTACCTCTAATCACCCGATGTACAACTGAATCCAATCTGCTTAACAACCTGCAAAACCCTGTTTCTAAAAGTCCGTCTCTACCACCAGCCACCCGATGTACAAATGAACCCAACCCGTACTCTTCTGTACAAGTTAATTCTGGGGTTTCTGGTGCTCTGAATGGTAATTCTGGGGTTTCTTCTTCGCCGATGAATCAACAGCCTGCTAATTTCCAAGGGACTAACAATAACTACCATCGGAAGAATGCTTATGTGATAGGTCAAGTCGCATCTTCTTGTGGGCAGTCAGTTTCAGTTATAGGCAATGAGGTTAATCGGGCTCGTTTGATTCCTAGAAATGTTACCAGAATTCCGTCTGCTACTCTTGCGCTTCCAGTTCATATGCCTACACCGGGTCTTAAGCAGAATTTTAAACCTGGTGTAACTCCTACCGGAAACGGGCCTTTACTTCCTCCCCGGGCGCCTCATGTTTCTCACCCGGTTGGCGGCAACTTCGAAAGACAAAGGCAACTCCAGCAATCGTGCGGCAGGAATGGTAATAATGTGGTGCCTGTGATGTCAGCCTCGCAGCAGAACCATTCAACTTCTCAGGTATGTCATGTTTTGAAGTATGTTGGAACTTGCCTTGAAGTGAATGAGACCAAGAGATTTACAAATGGTTTATGTGCAGCATATTTCGTAATTGATGTCAAGTGCTGGTTATGTAGAAAATAGAGAGTAGTTCCAAGAGATCCACACATAAAAAAGAAAAACCTTCTGTAGAACTTTTTCGAAGTAAAAGCTTCTGGGAAATATAATTTCAGATGGACCTAGAAAAACTGACCCGACCTGATTGACCTAAACCCAAAAATGTGAAAACATTTGACCCGAAATGGACCGGAACCCAAAATGACTTGAATTTATCTTTCCCCAAAGTTATTTACTCGTAAGGCAGGCTTTGAATGCCAGTTTTCATTTCCCTAACTTGTCAGGGGGGGGGGGGCTGTCTTGTATTGTATCCTCTGAGTTTGTCGTTTTCCACTTGTGCTTCTTACCTTCTAAAAACCCAATTCGTTTCCTGAGCAGGTGACGACGGGCCATCCAACAGGCAATCACAGTAACATGAACTTCCGAATGCCTCAAGCATTGAGCCAGGCCCCACACTTATCATCCCGTTCGTTTCAAATCCCTCGACATGAAACTCACCCCCACAACCAAGCTGGAGTTTCACTCCACGATACGGTCAGGATGATGAATGCACCGCCACCACCACAAACCGGTCAATTCCATCACACCCACCTCGTGCCTCAGCAGGCCCCACAACAGCAACATCAACATCAACATCAGCAGCAGATGATGACAATGAGACAACCACCGGGCTCGTCTTTTGGGTCAAATTCAACCACCCCTCAACCCGTCTCGCGGGCTGAAAACTCGATAGACTTGGATGCGAATTGGAGACCTGCTGCTAGAATGAGAGGGGCTCTTACCGGTCAAGCTTACTCCACCGCACTTTCCCAGCTTATAGGTCCTAACCCTAGCCATAACCCTAGACCCACCATCCCATCATCATCCCCATCATCTTTACCATCATCATTTCCCCACAATGTCCTAATGACCAATAGAATGAACGCTCTCGCTCAACAACAGCAGAATCAACTCTTCATGGCTACTACCACTCAACCACAGCAGAATCACGGTTTCATGGCAAATAACACCATGAACGTCCCTGGAAGTGGTACTAATCAACCACAGAATCAGTTCGCTATTCCACATAATCAACCTTTCATGGCTCATAACAATGCCACTAATCAAATCTTCATGCCTAATGGCACCCCTCAACCGCAGCATAATCAAGCTTTCATGGCTAACAACAATGTTGGTAGCGCAACAGGAAGTTTTGCAACTCAACCACAGGATCAGTTTTGTTGGGGAGTGAACTGAAGGCTGATATATGGACATATAAATGTAGAGGAGTTTGTTTTGTGAAGCTTGTTTTATACGTGACACGGGTTTTGTAAAGTTACCCTTGACTGGGTATACTTTGGATTTTGGTTGTATAGAATGCTCAATACCATATAGTCCATAGGTTGCTTAGTTCCCTAGGTAGTAAGTATGATTAGTCTTATGCTTATGTTTGGCTTAGTAAGGCTGAATTTGGAAGGATAGTTGTATGAAGGTGGTGGTTTGTGGGGTTCTTTTAGTTGGTGGTAGTATTGTATATATTTCACTATATGTAATGCATGGCACAGTTTTGGAAATAGTAGTGCCTTGCAAATTGCAATTCTATACATTGGGTTTGTAATTGAGTGGTTTGGTTGAAAAGTTTGGGAATGCTTTTGGTTGAAAATCTAGGCAAAATATTAATAATTAATAGGGTTTTTGGATGATAATATACCAACCTTTGGGGGTGTTGAATTGTAATATATTAACATTTATTATTGGATAGTAATATCCTGACTTTTATACCTGGGTGACATTATTATACCAACAGTAACTAAGGGGATGGTGAATCGGTCTCCATGCGCGCTAACGTGGCTGGCAAAGGGAAAAAAACCGTTCCAAGCCAATAAATTCATTAACCCTTAGTTTTTTTCACTAACCCAGATTACAAGACATTGGTTGGTTGCAATTCACGTCAGTACGAAGACCGGTTCACCGCCCCGTTAGTCACTGTGTTAGGACCGATTTTTTAAATGTGGGTTAGTTAGAAAAACGGAGGGGTTAACGGGGTTATTGGTTAAAGATCGGTTATTTTCTCTCCGCTCGTCACGTCAAAATCGAGTCCAGTTAACCAGTCACCACTCCCTTAGTCATTGATGGTATAATAATGTCACCTAAATATAAAGGTAAGAGATATTATTGTACAATAATAAAGGTCGGTATATTATAATCTAATACCCCCGAAGGTCAGTATATTTTCATCCAATATTCCCAATTAATAAGTGAAGATTCCTTGAGATAACAAAAGTTAAAATACTATGGGGATGGGGCTGTAAAAAAAAAAACAAATCATGTTATCTTAGCTATATAAGTCGTTTTATCTACGTTTATCTCTCCAAATTCTCTTCTCCCTCCTAAACTCATTCCCTTCATTTTTCAGTCTATATCAAATTCGTTGTGTAAATTTCTTAAAAGGCATTCTTCACTTCTTTCATGCACCACCTAAAAAAACGAAGCCTTAACAAAGGGGCAATTTCTTATGTATCAAATTTATAAAATAAATATAAATAAAGAACCAAAGCAAGAAAATACAGTACTACTGAAGTTACTGTAAATAAAAAAATAATAAAAAAGCCCCCGAAACAATCAGTGCTTTGAGTAGTTGAATATGAATATCTCTGACACTGCACCTCATCTAAAAGCAATCCAACAAATTACCCTCAAAAGACCGTAACACCCCTACCATCCCCTTGTCCTCTCGGGGGGCAAAACCGTCATTCCACCTTCTAATCTATCCACTTGGTTGACTGTCTTCTAATGAACACGAGTCACATCCTCACCGGCAAACCCTACGCACTTTTTATCCGCCCGAAATGACCAAAAAACCCCTCGAAAAAACTCACATTCCCGCCCGTGCCACCACCAACCGCCACGTGGAATGGGCAAAATAGTAATTTCGGGTACGATTTTCGCCGGAATATTCTCCCACGAGCACCCGAACCCAATCTCACGCTCCCTTTTCCCGAAAACTATAAATACCTGCGTTTCCTAGCCCCCCACTTTCTCTGCCCTAAAACGCCCCCCATTTCGCCGCAATCCGCCATTTTTTCTCTCTCTTCTTTCTCTCTCTAAGTCATCGAATCTGCTCCTCGGAGGCCTCGAATTTTTGTGGTTAGGGTTCTTGGTGGTGGTTGGTGGTGACGATTTGTGAGATCTGTGGTGGTGAGGGGGTTGATTTGAGTTTCTAGGGTTTCGGCCGGAGGAGGTGTTGGAGGAGGAGGAGGATGCGGCGGTGATGGAAGGTGTGGAGGTGGCGATTCCGACGGCGGCGGGTGTTCCGTTGGCGAAGTTGATGGGATCGGAGGTGGTTGTCGGAGCTAGGGTTTGCGCGGAGGGTTGCGAATCGGATGGGGTTTCGCAGTTAACTGTTCGGAAAGTTGATGATTGCAGCTCGGTGGTTGGGCATAGAGGTGAATTTTGTGTTTGTGGTTTCTTGTTGTGTTTGATTGAACTGCTTTGTTTTGTGTTTTGGGTTAGTGTGGAGTTGTGTTGGTTTGGGAAATTTGGAGTAGTTTCTTGTTCATAAATTGATGATTGCAGCTCGATAGTTGGGCATAGAGGTGAATTTTTATGTTTGTGCTCTGGTTATTGTGTTTCTTGTTGTGTTTGAAGTGCTTTTTCTTTACATTTTGGGTTGGTGCCGAGTTGTTAGTGTCTGTGTGAGATTATTTGGAATAGTTTCTTGTTCATAAATTGACGAATTGCAGCTCGATAGTTGGCAATAGAGGTGAGTTTTTATGTTTGTGCTCTGGTTATTGAATGTTTTGTTGTGTGTGTTTAACTGATTGGTTTTGCGTTTTGGGTCAGTGTGGAGTTGCTCTAGTGTCTGTGTGAGATTGATCTAGAGGAGGTTCGGGAAATTTGAAATAGTTTCCTGTTCGTAAATTGGCGATTGCAGCTCGATAGTTGGCCATAGAGGTGGATTTTTATGTTTGTGCTCTGGTTATTGAATGTTTTGTCGTGTGTGTTTGAACTGCTTTGTTTTGCGCTTTGGGTCAGTGCCGAGTTGTGTTAGTGTCTATGTGAGATTGAGCTCGAGGAGGTTGGGGAAATTTGGAATTGGTTTGCTGGGATGGTGTTTGGATGTTTCCTCTTAAGAAATTGAGGATTGCAGCTCGATAGTTGGTAATACTGGTGAATTTTATGTTTGTATTCTGGTTTTTGAATGTTTTTGTTGTGTTTGAACTGATTTGCATTTTGGATAAGTGTCGAGTTGTTAACTTCTGTGTGAGATTGAGCTTGAGGAGATTGGGGGAATTTGAAATTAGGTTTGGATATGGCCCTTTTTGGGGGTTTTGTGTAGCGTTATTGTCGAAATTGCAGTTCTTGGCATTTGAACCTGTTTTTGATATAAACTAGAGGGTCTGGAATTACCCATTTGTTGCTGCGGGTACAGTGCTCTTCAAGTGCGAGCTGAAGCAAAACTATGGTGGTCATATTTCGCAAGGAAACAAGTGAAGTGGACTAGGGAGGTTTTGTTTTCTTGTGTAGAAGTCGAACCTGGTTCTCTCAGAGGGCTATTTGAAGATTGTTGTGGTAGAGAACAAGAAGAGTGAACACTGGGAGTGTAATATTTAGCAAGCCATTTCAAGTTTTCAACTACGAAAGTGAGCTCAGCAAGATTGAGGGATGTTATTTCTCCTTTTTTCAATGTCAATGGGTTGATTTTTTTTTTTCCCTTTTTGGTTATGAACCGACTTTTAGGTGTTCTTGTTGGAACTAACAGAGAACTGCATTGTAGCTCTCTCGTGTAAAGACTATTTTCCTCTTGGTATTATGTCAGAAACCTTAGATTGTCCTTAGATTCACTTTCTTTTCGGAGATATCAGCTGGTTTTTATGGTTTCTTGTTGTTGTCTCCCGCTCCCACTTGGGTCTATTTGGCGAAATCATCATTGAACTCAAAATTTAATGTGCCTTGTAGCTGGGATCGGGGATCCCTGAATGGAATTGTACATTGGCTCTTGTATAAAGCAAGGTAGCCCTCATCTTTCCTATAGCAAGCCTGGGTTTTGAATCTTTAGTTAACTTTCAACTTTCTCTCCTGTAGCTAGCTTTACTAGTTTGCTGCAGCTGTCTTTGATGGTGGCAGTTCCTTGCACATTGTTATAATGAAGTTTATTTTCTTTTTCAAATCGTAAATAGGTTATAATTGAGTTGGATATGTCAAACAAAGGAAATCTAGGGTTATATGTTGTCAGATTTAATGGTCTGTCATTGGAGATATCAAGCTATATTATTTTGCCTTAGTGAGGAAGTATTTGGTAATTTTTAATTTTGGCCGTTTCCGTTTTCCTTAATGACTTTGAATATCTGAAGCTCATATTGTTTTCAAGAAGTTGTCGATTGTAGCCTCTGGCATGTAGTGGCTGATATAGTGATATTGCTGCCTTTTGTCGATAGCCTGCATGCTAGATTCTCCGTTGATTTATGGGTTTACAGGTGATGGCACCCATGGTTTAGTATTTACTCCGTGGCTTGCTCCTTATAAATCCCCTCATTTTAGGATATGCTGACATGCATGGATTCCTTTGAGTTCAGCCTTGATCTTAATTAAATGTCTACTTTTATGCTTGATGCACTCGCAGAGAAATGAATTACCCTCCTCTGAATCCATATGTGACTTGTGTTCGGGATGACTTACATTCTCCAAAATGTTCAGGTATTGCAGGTTCTTCTGAGTCATCTTCTCAGATAAAGAAAACAGATACAGAGTTGTATAGGAACAGCAATCTGTTGCCTAGGTCAGAAACTGAAGATTCTTCCAGGGGTTTGGATCATGGGATTGTAATTGGTTCCCCTGCATCACTTTCAGGGTCTGACGGGAAAACAATCCAACGGAAGGTTGGAAAGGCCCAAAGAAATGGTAGTGGCCCTTTTAAGAAACTGCGAATGTCACAGGTGGACTATTTATTGCCTCAAGCTGAACCTGATGATACAAAGATGGAGTCAGATAAGCTTGGTTCTCATTTGGCGAAATGCTCAAATGCAGGTGCAATTCCTTTCTAGAATTTGAATACAGTCAGTCATGCTGTCTTAGTGTCCTTATAGGCAGCGGTCTCTTCAGAGTTACTTCACAAGACGTAAGTTTTAATATAGTGGATGTTCTAGTGTTCAGTTCTTGATGCATTATTTTCCTTGACGTAGTATTTTCATAGATTGGATTGCAGTTTGTTTATGAGACAAGGAAAACTGAAATTATGATTGGAGAAAGTAGAATTTTTGTTCAAGTATGGAAATGTTATTTTGACTATACACATGGTTTGCTTGACAGTTTAAGTATCTTAAACTACTGTCCATCAAGTTGAGCTTGAGTTTTCAAGGGGTAAAAGTAGCACCGGTAGTCTCTCTTATCAAGTTGCTAATTTAGCAATTGAAATAATGGATCCGTCCTGTTACCTTAGCATATTAACGAGAGCCTTTTGGTGTTCAACAGGCTCTTGTCAAGGCACTTTAGAATTTCCTAGCAACATGCAAAAAGTAATTCTGTGTTCGAAGAAACTGTTTGTGTTTGAGTCCATGTTTGATGACTGATTGGCTTTATTTAATTTCAAGTTACCTCGTAGAAATAGTTTGATATTCCTTGAAGCTTAATTTTATATGATTGTCAGATATATGGTAACAAATATAATGGTAAATTTCTGTTTACATACTCAAAGTGAGTTATTATCTACTAGGAAGTCTTTTGGGCTTACAGGGACTGTTTGCAAGCCTGTTATCTGTGTCATTCCTGCTTCACTTTGTAAATTTGTAGTTTATAATAGAAAATGCCTTTTTCATCACAGATATGATGTTGAGTTGATCCTAGTTTGTTTATACGTTTCATTCGGAGTCCAAAGTCCAGGCTTCCTATGAAGTTCTCTTATCCTCATGGCTCCATTAGCTGAGGCATGAAATGCTGGTAGTTTTAATGTAGTCCAGCAACCTCTAAACCTGTATACAAGTTCAGCTCAAATGACCATTTTACATGGGATTTTGATAAGCTTTCATGTTGATTTCTTTTGGGGGCTGTACCTAGCTGTAATGAGCTGTTTGGTCAAAAGAGTATCAGCAGGAATGTTTCTGTATACGCGTTCTGTTCAATTTATTTTGGACCTGGATATGGTGTGTAAGTTACTGCTTTGGTCCAGTAATGTACTCTGTAGTGTCCTACTTATTACATATGTCAAATACACAAATGTGGAAATCATCATATATATGTAATTGTGTGTCTCAGACTCCCTTGGGGTTTCCCGGTTGGCCTCCTTTAGAAAGAAAATGAAATTGTTTTTTTTTTTTTTTTTGTTGGGAGGGGGGGGGGGGGATTCAGTTCAAATGGTTTTGGTTGGTGGTTTCATAAGTGGAATCAACCTTTGACTGATTTATTTTTGCTTTACAGACAAATCTCAAGCAAGCAAACAAAAGAATGGAATAAATGCAAGGCGGGCTGATAGAAGGAATGGTAAAGTTCCAGTGAAGGCAAAATATGATACATTCTTGCTGAAAGCTGGTCTGCAATCTCTCAGTCCTTCAAGTGGAGGGAGTAGTGCTTTCGGTATGCAATGATTGCCTATGTGTGTTGCTTTGAGTTATGTTAAGTTGTATGGCATCTGATGCATTTAACTATCCTCCCTAACACCCGTCCCCCCCAAACTTCCCTTCGACCCTTATGTTTATCACTCTGGGTCAACTCGTATGATATTGTTTATAGTAGTCCACTTTGTAGAACTGCTTTGTTCTTAATTCTTATAAGGGAAACTTAGTAGAGCTGTTTTGGTCAGATAGGAAATACAACTAATAAAGTGAATCTTCTCTACATGGAGTCTTACAGTGAATTCCCTGTTACAACCAGGGGTAGTGGACACTAGTGTGAAGGCGTATACAGAAATGTGTTTTCTGATGCTTTTCTACTGCTAGGGTTATGTGCATATGGTTTTCCCGCAAAACTATTTTGGCATGGTCAGTGTTGTTTCATCCTACATGTATTCATTTGTCTTCGTATTTTGTTGCCCGTAACTGCTATAACAGTCTGGTCTTGCAATATCTATATCGCTTTGCTTAGCCGCATTACTTTTTCCAGCTTGATCTAGCAGTAAATGTTTCTTAAGCTTATCTTATAATGGTTTGTGTCTTGATGCTTATTAACATTTGTTTTGCAGGAACGCATGGTTTGAAGCCAGACGTACATGATTTCACAAAACTCATAGATGATATTTCTTTAGATGAGCTCCTTCATGGAAACTATAAGTGTCCTAATCTTGGCAAAGATACGGGAAATAAAGTAGCAAATGGTAGTGAAAATATTCTTGATTCAGTAATAAAAGCGTGTTCCATCCTTCGGCTCCAAGGCCCATCACAAGGCAAACAAACTGAAGAGAATGATATGCATGTTGACAAGAAAATCCCTTTGACGTCATCGCCTTCAAACAGAAGTGCAGCAAACAGTCCTGACGGTGATGAAAGTAGCCTTTCTGCAGGTCTATCCAAGTGTAACAAAGTAAGTAGTCACTAATACTTCTGTGTGGCTTGAATGGTGCCTTTCATAACATTTATGTTATTTCCTAGAAAAATGCTAGTTTTACTTAGATTTTAGGTACAACTATCTGTTGTGGATACATGCCCAGTTGTCCAATTCACTGCTATTTTCAACACCTTTTGAGGGTTTTTTTTTTCCTTGAATTTTTTAGTCTAATTTAATGTGAAGCAGAATTGATGTGCTCTTTTCTGATTGTTGTCTATTGTTGAGTGATGGTCCTGTTGGACACATGATGCGAGTAAAAAAATGAACCGTCCAAGAAAATCTGAAGATGATTCTTGAGGAAACATGACTGCCTGTTGTTTTATGAAATCGGTCTTTATCAACGTTGGAAGCATGCAAACCAAAATAAAGATTGGCTTCCAATCATTTTGTATGGGTACAGGTAGATTACTCGTAATCTCCTGTGGTTTTATGAAATCGATCTTTATCAATGCTTAGTAAATGGGCACTATATAGGGCTCTGTTCTTTAGAGAGGGTGAAGACCCCATTTACCCAATCGAACCCAAATTTACCTATTTACATAAAACTTACCCAACCTTATCTTACCCTTCTAAAGAACACGCCACCCATCACTGATTCACTAGACACATATATGTTATGAGTTGTGTGAATTGCTGACAAATGCGAGCAATCAGTTTTCGCTATAGACAGTAGCAATTCCCTTTCGAATATATAATGACATGCCCATATTTTCATTTTGATATCAGGATCAGGAATCCTGTACAATTCCTAAAGCATCAGCCGATACACAAAGCGATACACGTTTGTACCAACCTAGAGACGTTTTGGAGAGGTTGGCGCTTCCTCCACCCAGAGATTTGGAGTCTCTGTTGCAGGACGCAGTGAAGCCAGCAGCATCGGTGAAGGTTGCCGATTCGCGCTCTGTTAAACCACTGTCTACTCGTGTTAGCCTCCCGCCCTTTCCATGCTCCCACAGTTTTAACGGGCATCACAAATCTAATAACGACGCAGTAAAATCATCCAATAGAAGCAGTTGCCAAGGTCGATGGGTGAGGATATGGAGCGTTCCCGGTTTCACTGGAGCAGTGGGCTCTGAAAGTTTGACAGACGTGGACTTGGACTCACTCACTTACGATGATAGTCTTGTTCCGCCCGGAAAACTCAAATATAAACTTCCCGAGATCGAGAGGAGTTCACCTAGTACTGTTGCTCAGCATAACTTACCTTCAGCCGTTTCTTCGGCTGTTCCTCAGCCACCTCAAGGTGAGAAATAAGCTTTCCTCGAACTAATGTTGAATGCCTTATTTCTTACTTCTTCTGATATGCTGCATCGGTTTTGCTTGCAGAATCTGAAAGTACTCGGGATTCCAAGCTGAAGGGTATGTAGTCCTCACTCTTAAGCATATTTTGTAACTATACCTAAGCCTAGGTTGAACCCTATAACTGTAGGTAGTTTATGAGATGTTACACCTCTATATGTTTGCTGACTAATGAATGAAGATCGAGTGAAATGAAATATTGGACCAAATATCAGTTGACCTGAATCAAGCCGAACTAAACTCTCCCAACCCAAATGGTACACTGTACACCTCTATATGCTTGCTGACTGATGAATAAGGCTTAAGTGAAAGTCACATTGAATCATCTCATTGGGCCAAACGTCTGACCCAAAATCGAGCTGAACAAAAATTACCCCAAACCCAAATGGTACACCTCTATCTGCTTCCTGACTATTGACCAATCAGGCTTGACTGAAAATCTGATTGACCAAAATATTGGTTGACCTGAAATCGAGTCGAACCGAAAATCACACCGTCCACAACGAACTGAAATATTGATTGATTCAAAATTCACCTGATCCAAATTTGACCCAACCTGACCCCAATTGGAATGATCCATTTGCCCGGTCTATGCTTGAGGAACAGAAAACTTCAACCTCTTAGAAGAGTAATGAGTCTGATGCAGCTATAGGCCTCCCATGAACTTATTGTCAGAACTTAAGTAGCTCGTCTATCGTGTCTTCATGTGTAATCTTTAATAAACTCTTTCAATCTTTCCTTCTGCACTAAGGTGCAATTTTAGGGTTCAACTTTGACACAATCTCATTTATCATCCTCTAGTTGTCTCTTTGGCCATCATTTTTCGTTTATTTTTGAGCTATCAATTCCATCCTCACTCTCAAACTGTTATCTGACAAACAGCTCTGCACTCTCCTCGAGTACTAGCAGCCGCGCAAACACTTTGTGACATGGCAACTCACTGGTTGAAGCTCAACAACTCCAACGGAATCCTGAAATGGCCAAAACAGTCCTCCCTAAAATCCATGAAAGCTCGGAAATCAAGATCAAGTGAAAAACTCGAAGAGGAGCTTCTGACCATAAAATCAGAAACAACACCACACAATCACGAAACTCGAGTGAACGATCCAGCCTCTTCTTCTGGAAAGAAGCTCAAGCTCTCATCGACATCAACATTGACATCAGCACCTGGGTTTGAAAGGGCACAACAAGAATTCAGCCATGTCCAGGCAGTGATAGGGTTGAGCTCGGTATCCGCTCCTCGATCAAACCGGCCATCTTCCCACATCAAACTATCATCCAGGGATCCGGTCTCCGACGCTCGACACTCTAATAATGGGAGCTTCACAAAGCCGCCGTTTACAGGCCTGCCACCCCCGAGGGTCCCGGATCGGACGGCCCACGGGTCACAGAAGCCGAGGAAAATGGGCCCCATGGATTGGCCCCGCTCAAGAAGCTAGTTTGATAGCTAGCTCACTTGCTTTCTGATGTTTGTGAAGTTTACCAGCACTAGACAACTCCCAGTATGGGTCCCGCCCTGATGCCGAGGTTTATTGTGAAGTTTACCGGCAACGAAAATAGGAAGAACGACTCCCTGAATGGGTCCCATTGATGTAGAGTCTGGAAATTTACCGGGGAAAGGGAATTGTAGTTGGACATGTTAGTTTTTCCTTCTTTTTTTTCTTTCTCTTTGGATGTATATAACTTGTGTTGTGTAGTAGTGATGAATGGGTGGGTTGTAGTTGTAGGGCTCTCCTCTCCTCTTTGAAGTGAGACTGCCCAAAATGTGGATGTTGTAACAGTAGATGTTGGCCAAACCGGGTCCGGTCGGGCCATCTTTTACATAATGTTGTTGAAATTCTGTTTCCAAATATTTGTAATTTGATTCACTCTTACTACATTCTATGCAACTCTCACCTAGGATTTTATGTTACAAGTGGTGTAAATTCAGGAAACTGCCTATTGCAAGTGTTGGTGTTGATTGTTGAATAAACTCGCTGTAAGTTTTGCTTTCTTCACTGTTTGTTCCGTTCTCTTTGTGGTAAACAATCCAAAAAAAATGTGGCCATCTCATGACATCAAAAACCATTATAATGGTAATATGCTCAGGGCTGTCAAAGCACTATCCGACCCGAAAAACTCGGTTTAAACTATTTTGAAAAAATCGGATACGGTCATAAATTTTTTCGTCTGAATTTTGACTTCGACCGATCTGACCGGAATTCGGATGTTATATTTCCCATTTTTCTAGTGACCAAACTCAATATTGGCCTAAATTATACTTGTCCGAATTACCCGACCTGAAAAATGCCCGAAAAACCAAAAATAAAACATCTACTTTTTATTTGTTGTCCAACTTATCTGAACCCGAAATGACATAAACCCGAAATTTTGGACCGTCAGTACAGATGTTCCACCAAATAAATGCCCACATGACCATGTATGCTATTAGCTATGATTGTTAAGAATATTTGTATTTTGTAATCTGATATGATAGTATCCATTAAACGATCCTTTTTCATTTATAGAGCGGTGGCATGTGCTGTTATCGTTGTTTTGACTTTTCCGGATATATATTTTCAACATGGTTTAGTGCTGATTTTATAATGAAGTTGAAAATGTATAAGAACAAATGTATACTGTTTTTATAGTTAAAGAAAAATTAAATTACCAATAAAGTTATAGTAGGAAAACGTTTTTATAAAATTACCAATAAAGTTATAGTAGGAAAATGTTTTTATAAAATTGCGATACAACCTTATAAAGTTTTAAAAGGTTATAATTATAGAGAATAGTGATCAAAATGTTACATAAGATCCTGTTCTTTAAGGGTGTAGAATTAAGTTTAGTAAGGTAAGATCAGGTTAGATTGGGAAAGTTATGTAAGGAAAATAGTGGAGGCATGTAAATATCACATCATCTATTTTTTTTATTTTTAAATAAATTTTACGAGTTGGATAAAGAATTTTAAATATAAATTATCTAAAAGTAATTAATTTTCTTTTGCATGGTAAGGTAATGTAAGATAAGGTAAAATTAGGTAAGGTTAGACTAGATTAGGTTAGATAATATAATTCTACCTAGCTAAAGAACATAACATAAATATTCAAGGCTAAAAATAATAAAAACCAATAATTATTTAAAATGAAACATTTATAATTGCGCTTACATGCATATTTATATACATACATGCCTTATTTTATATGAGCTTATTAGCCTATAAGATACTATATAATTGCTTGATTTGCATGGTGTGGTTACAACTTAATTAATGAGAAATGGTCATATGACTTGTTAGCTACTCTCTACTTTCTATATGGAGTTAGTTTGTTCTATTTTTTTTAAAAAAAAAGGAACACAAATTGGTTGGCCAAATAACTAAAATCCCCCGATTGTGGATCTATATTCAAGTCAAAAATACCAATTCAACTCACCAAAAAAAATTGGTAGTAACCATAACTTTAAAAAAAAAAAAAAAGATGGTGTCACCCCTTTATTTCATGTGTACGTACGTAAGTTGTAGGATATCATATCTCTTTGAAGATCTATCTTAAATCTGTCATAATAAACTATATAAAATTACAATAAATGACTGGTTTGTATTAATATGATCATAAATTATGTATTGTTTAACTTAACAAAAGTTATGGTGCATTGTATCATACAATATATGACTGGTTCTTTTGTGTATAAATATTATAGTCACATCATTGCATTGGAATGAATCATAAGTACTTTTACATGCCAAATTGAAAAAAGAAAAAAAAACTAGGTTTATCTAAAGCTATTTATAATGTAGAGTCTGTCCTTATATTGAAAAAGGTCTAAAACTCAACAACTAATCCATCAATTTAACACAAAATTCTGTCAATGTATTCCATCTTTTACTCATTTTTTTTATATGAAATAATTTTATAAGAAGTTACCTTAAAAAATATTCCGCATAAACAGATACAATAAAAGAGTTCTTTTAAAATGACTCTTTAAAACAACAATAACAACAACAATCTCTACTATTGACCCGCAAACACGATGACTGAGGGATATTCCAAAGTGGGCAACTAACATTCCTCAATGCACGGAAGTGCATGAAAAGTTGATTCCGACGAATAAAAAAGGCAAAACATTTTCAAAAGAAGAAAAAACCAATTCAAAAACCCAATTGCAAAAAAATCAAAAAAATAGATAATAATTAAAAATTTATAATTTTGTCCTAAATATAATGCCAAAAAGTCTCCACAAAACCCTACTTACTATTGTCCTTGCACTCATCATCTCCCTCTAGTCTCTAGCTACTATGTGAAGGTTAAAGATAATAAGATATTGTCACTTTTACTACTACCTAGAGTCTTAAAGATGTTGATTATAGTCTAAGCAAATTCTCCCATGTAATTAATGCTACTATAAAAGTTTACACTAAGAAATCTCAACACAAGCACCAAAAAATTGGAGTTGGTAAGCTAATAACTCCTAAAGCAATAGGTGGGTCCATCATATACATACAATTAGGGTGATTTATTATTTTTTATTGTAACTAAATTATCTTCTAGAAGCCGGCCCACCTACACCTCACCATGCATTCTTCCTATATATCTTCCTCAATCTCCCTCACCCTAATTTTTAATATTGTTAGTTAGTAAAACTAGCAAATAGGTTGGTCCAATTTGTATCAATTTTTTTAGCTTAGATAAGTTTGAATATAAGCAATCAATAATTAGTAATATTATTAAAGTTAAAAATATATATAACTGTAAAATTATCTCAATTAAAAATTTAAATTGATAATTAAAGATCTAATGATAGTTTTGTACTCTGATAATTTAAAAATATTATGATTGACTATTGATGAGTGTTGACCAATACTAAATATTAGTTATTCTAAAATACCAATTATAATACATTAAAAAGAAAAAATCTTAATATATAAGCAAACAAATTAAATACGGTTTTACTATATATAAAGACATACACATATGACTACATGAGCATGAAGATGATTTTTTTTTTCGATTTTTTGTCGGTAATTAAATATAACTTATATTTTAACAATATCATGCAAGACAAACACTATTGTCATGATCGACCAAATCTCATTTTTTGACCGCGACTTGGCAGTTTAATCAATTATTCATCCATGCAAAAGTCAAAAAAGTACTTTAATTTACTTCATCTCTTTAGATCATGTTTTTTTTTACGGTGGATAAAATGTAGTAGCTAGTAAAATGATATAGTAAAAATATAGATAGTATAATATGATGTGGTACAATATAATATATTTGTGGTAAAATTTGTAGTATAAAGGGTTGGTGTGGTAAGTCAGAAGAGAAAAAAAATGTGAAAATAATGATAAAAGTGAGGAGAAAGAAAATTATAATCATTGTGGTAAAGTATGATATATATGAAATGATAATATGTGCTGGTTTGTAATTAATGTGGTAAATTGTAATAGGTGAGGTGTGTTACCATACAAAATCAAGATGAATAAAATAGAAAGATGCATCGATGTACATTTATTTATGACCATCTTCCAAGTTCTAAATTAAGATGAATAAAATTTGCAATAGCAAAGTCCCATACATAAAATTATGATTTAAGCAATTATATATTAATTTAATGAAACAAACAAACCAAGTCATAATGGGGCAAAAATTTGCTGGAAGGTGTCATACATTCTTAACAACTGACTCTTGGGGGACCATATTTTTTTAATGCACTCAAAGGGGACCAAGTTGTCAAGCAAATGGCTCCCAGGTGCCTTTCCGGCCATTTTCCACCGGAATTCGGGAACAATTGAGTTAAGTGAGAATTTTTTTGAAAATGCTTTGTGGAATTCTGATACAACCCTCCATTGCCTCCAAATCCATTCTTATTTAATTGAACTCCCTTCTTCTCCCTCTCAATTTCAATCTTCTCTTCTTCTTCTTCTTCGTCCTTCTTCTTCTTCGCTTCTTCTTCTGTCATCTTCGACTTTCTTCTTTATTTTCTGGGTTTTCCTGGTGTCGATCGTTCATCATTATGACGTTTGAAGGCAATTTAGCTGCAATGGCGAGGAAAATCATTGGTAAGTTCCTTCATCTTCCTTCTTCCTTTGTTCTTCCTCCTTGTTCTTCTCTCGTATGGGTGTGGATTCTGGAAAATTAGGGTTATGTTTAAACAAAATTGCAATCTTTCACCTTTTGGGTTGTCAGATTCGAGAAAAGTGTACAATTTGGTGATGTAAAGTTTTGATTTTTGAAAAAATGTCCTGTACACTGGTTAATTAGGGTTTTGGGTGATGGAAAATTACTTAATTTTTATGTTATATTGCTAAAATTGGCACTTGATTTTCGTGGATGGTTTGTTTGTAGAGGACAAGGAGATGAAGGCTGGGCCTAGTGTTGAACCTACAATGCCTGGAGATGATAGTGCTGAGTTGCTTGAGCTGAAGGGCAAGGTGGCTGATGTAATGACGATGGTGTACATGTGCAAGAAAGAAGTGACTGAGTTGGTTAGTCTTCGTGGCCTTATTTCTCATCATAAATACCATCAATCAGCTCGGGGCTCGACTCGTACGTGGCTAAGGAAAGATCCCAGACAACTTTTATCTTGTTGTTGGAGGGGGACTCAAATTCAATGGATTTGTGGCCCTTTTTCTTGCGGAAAAGACAGGAGAATGTGTTGAGTTTGAAAGACGTAGAAGATGATGGGTTTGAAGGGTGTGGATGTTCATCTCCAAAGCTGATGGTGAATCCACCTTGGCCTAGCTGGTTCTTACACCAGGTGACTGTGATTAGAAATTGTTGTTTTGGTGTGGAAAGGAGAAAGGTTTTGTAGACGCAAACTACGGCGTTCTGGAGTGAAGGACTCAGATTTAGATTTGGTGGAATGCTTTGATGGGGGTAGCTTGGACATGTCATTTCTGATACCCTCACAGCATGTTCACTCAAGCAGGTTACCATGTCTTTCATTGTAGACGGACTCAGACTGACAAACAGAGAGAGAGAGAGAGAGGAAATTAAGGGAGGCGAAGACTAATCATGCGATTAATAGTAGAAAGAAAGGAATTAGAGTGGTTAATGAGAAATAAGGCCACGAAATCCAAGAGGTACCATTGTTTTGCTCTATTTCGACGATCAACGCAACACCAGGAGATCAGCAGCAGCTTTCCGACATCCAAGCAATTGCTATTGAACTCCGATCACCGCCTCAGCCACCTCTTTCTCTTGATGAAGATTTTCAGAAACTTTTGATTGAATAGTGTTTGGTTCAGTGGTAGTTGGCATGCATTGAAGAAGGTAATGGAGAGGCCTTCGGTTTTTTGAGCGGGCAAAAATAAGGGTAGTATGGTCTTTTCACAACCATCCCCAAGGGCATTTAAGTCTTTTCATGGATTCCGGTGAAAAATGGCCGGAAAGGCACCTGGGAGCCATTGTTTGACAACTTAATCCCCTTTGAGTGCATTAAAAAAATGTTGTCCCCCAAGAGTCAGTTGTTAAGAATGTATGACACCTTCCAACAAATTTTTGCATAATGGGGTGAACTTTAAAATTTGCGATAAACAAATACTCCTATAATTAATTTAGCGACTGAAATGAAAACCATATAGTTGAGCCTTTGAGGTAGGATTAGGAAGCTACTCTCGAGGTTTCAAGGGGGCAAGTAGAATTAAATGCCACCCCAACATAATCAATCATAACTACCAAGAAAATCAGTAAAAAAAATTGACTAAAAATGATTTGAATAATTGTCGGCTTAATCAAAAGGGTTTTTTGTCTTTTTCTTTTTATTTTATAAAGTTAAGTACGCAAAATGAATTTACGAGATCCTTCTCTCAATGTATTTTTCTAGACAGTTCGAAAAAGCACAAGAGTAAGATCAAAATATGAAAGAAAGGGATATAAGTTATGCGAGTATAAATTAAAAGACAGACCTTATTTTCCAAGTCAATCAGTCGTTTGATTACCCCCTCTGAAAATTTGTTGAATATGAAAATACTCCAATAACCAATTTGTGTAAAAGATTTTGGGTATCCTTAATTAAAGAGTGTAGCTGGTAGGAAATACCATAATTACACAGAACCACTTGTATAATTATCTGGTTATCACCTTTTATAATGAGTCTCGAGTATCCTTTGCAAATAGCATGGTATAGCCCATTATGATGAGCAGTAACTTCAACGATTAGGATGGATGCATTACCTAAGTTATAATTGTCAGCTTCCAAAAAAGGTCCTCCGAAATTGGGAAAGAAATGGAAAGTTTAAAGGATACACAAGTTTTTTTTTCCCTAAAAGCAGTACACATGTAGAAGATTTTTCTTTTAAAGGATCTTTCAGAATAATTTTCGGTTCTAATCGTGAAAGATTGACTGGTTCAGGACTAACCAAGGACTGGACTGGACCGAAATTAGCTTAATAAATTCAGTCCAGTCTTGTTTTAAGGTATCTTTTACTCATCCTATTATAAATAGATTGATCTTCATTATACATTTAGGCTTGACTACAATATTAACTGATTATATCTTCTCTCCATTTATTTATGATTAGTAAGTGAACTTTTCTTTAGGCAATAGTCTATTTGAGTTGTTTTAGTTTCCTCTTATGTTTGATTATGTTGATTCCTCCTTGTATATTTTGTTTGTTGTTTATATTTTCTTACTTTGTGGTTTATGGATATAAAAAAGGGAGCATGTTTTATATTAATATTGTGTAAAGATGGTATCATGGTAATGCATGGTGCAATTTGCATCAAGATTCAGATACTGTAATGAATATGCCATGGTGCATGGACAATGCAAACAATAACATAGTTTATTGACTTAAAACTTCTTTTTGATATAAAATTATTTCTTTTTTGTTTTTTTAATAGATCTCCAAAAAAGAATTCATGTTATGTTCACACTCAATTTTCAATATACCCTATTTTTTCCCCAAAATGTGACACTCCCTTTGTCTTCATATGTACTTTGAAATTTTGTGCCTTGTTTATTCTGACTCCATCTTTACTTTGTTTTGTCCAATGTCTAAATTTTGTCCCATTTGATTGTTTGAAGTTGTGTGATGTAAATTGTTTGAATTTGGCAGAAATTATCAAATATTCAGTTTATATACGGCGACTATATTATTAAATCTTTAACGTTTGATGTAGCATATCATCTCACAATTTTATTATCAAGTTGGCTATTTAATTAAGATTCTTGTTTTACAACATTTTATGATGTTAGAAAGTCGAGTCAACAATGAATTGAGAAATTAAGGTTTTGTTCTTTTGTGTGGTATTATAACGGACTTATTACAATTTATTACATTAATCACAAATTATCACATAATATCATATCATATCATATTTTACCATAAGAACCATAAATTTCTTTCTCCTCACTTTTCTCGGTACTTCTTATTTTCTCTTTCCTCACCTACCACACCAACCATTAATTTTTACCACAACTTATCATATTGTATCACATTATATCACACTATCCACATTTTTACCATATAATATCATTAAAACACTTTATCCACTGTAGAAAAGAATAGAGTCTATATTAAGACATTTTGTACGTAAATGATCCCATTGTTTTTTACTCATTGTCCCCCTCAGTTTTCTATTATTCTTTGTGACATTGTGCCAATCTCGCCCCTTAATATAAGGACGTACTATAACCTAAGCATAGTGTTGGCAAAATTTATGCAACTTGAAAAAAATCTGGTTTGATCCAAACTTTATTTTGACATTGTCTGAATCGATCGAATATTCAAACACTATATGTCTCTTTTTTCTATTTAGTTCTGTTCAAATTTTCAGATCCAAAAAAAGGGTCCAAACATCAATTTTTCGTTCGAATTTCGACATTAGTCTAATTAGACCAACCTAAATCAACCTGAACCCAAATTTTTGACAACGCTCCCTAGACTTATGCTTGTAAGTTTTCAATTTCATCATTTACCTTTTTTATTCTTTCTTTTCTTTGTCTTGAGAAATATAGCACTACCAATGTGCAATGTCAAGTCTTAACTAAGCACATTGCCAACATGCCATTATGTTATGTGTGGTCTGCTCCATCCAGCCCATTCCCCACTTCCCACACAGCACAATATAAAGTAGAGATGCATACAAAGAGAGAGATTCTATTGTGGAGTTTTTTTTCCTTTCCCCCCCCCCCCCCTTTTTTTTGGTATGTGTGTGCACCATTTTTGATTGCCTATATTTTAGCATAAAAACTTTTTTAGTAGAAGTTTTTCTCTTGGATTTCTTTTAATCCACACCCACTCATATCTTTCTTTTTATTTCTTCTAGAAGGCCTTCCCTCTTCAATAATTAATGTGTTGACAATGTTGTTTTCAAATGAGGTCCAAAATGAGTACAATTTAGAGGAGTGTAGATTCAACTTAATTTTTTTTTAATAAAAAGAATTCCATGATCATATCCTTATTTTATTGTTCAAAACTCAAGAACAGGTTAAATAGATTACAACAAAGCTGCAATAACACTATAAAACAACAACACGATAACACAACAAATAAAACAAAAAATGAAGCGAAACCCACACATCAAAATAAAATCGCTAATCAAGGTTATACTTTCATTTTTGCCTTCGTTTCTTGTAATCATTTATCTCTAAAATTTTTTGTTGCAATCTCTTGAACATGTCGAATGAAACTCAAATTACATTCAACTTTTGTTGCTCTGCGCACTTCTTCATCCAATCTATCTAGAGACGTTTCGACAGATTCCCCCTAATCTTCTGTATTGATCCCTAACTCATCTTCACCGTTGGACTTACAGGTTTTAGAATACTTTTTCTTCCCTTTATAGAAATTGAATTCCTTTAAGAATTGACATTACATGTTGTTTGTCTTACCACACTTCCACATTATGCTCAAATTTTCCTTTTGTCTACCTTTAACTTTTAGAGCACTGTGGACACAACCATCAAAAGATCGAAAGAGGGGAATCTAAAACTAGCTCAACACCCAAGGGTCGATGCGAATCACTTCACTATCGGAAGATACCACCTTATCAGAACCCTCTTTACCATTGAATTTGGATCATCTTAAAAGAATATTAGTATATGTCAACTTATTCATAACTTTAGGGCAAGCCAAAGAAGCACCAATTATGTAAGTGATGGTTTCATTCAATTTGGAATTACTGTCCGTCATTGGATTTGTGAAGTTATATACAATAATCTCAATAGACTTACCGATTACACTTTGGTCATTAAGTCTCGTTAATGATCAATACAATATTTTTTTATATGGAATATGCAAATCAAGCTTCAATGTAATATATGATATTCTTTTTATATAATTTTAGGGAGTTGAAGCTAAATTAAAATGAGAAAAAAGAATTGCTAATATAACATAAGGTGCGAAGAGATCCATATGTTACATTTTTAATTCTAACCTAAAGTTTTATATGAATGGTAAATTGTTCGTTACACCCAAGCATGAATATTGGCCACCTTGCAACAAAAAGGACAATAATAAAAAAAGAATTACCACCTCTATAATCTAGACTTTCTAGTGTTCCCAATCCCAATTGAAGCTGCTGCTCTGCGTTTTGAATCTTTCCAATACAGTCGATTGGGGCCCACCCGCTCTTTTTAAAATTCGCATATTTTCACCATTTGGCCTTTTCGCTCCTCATCAAAACTCTCTCTCCCCCCCCCCCTCTCTCTCACTCTCTCTAACCGGCATAAACTCATTCAAGCAGAGGATCATCACCACACCAACTTGCTCCAAGATAAATGCATAAACAATTCCCTCAATTTCGTCGAATTTAGGGCTTGAATTTGTCAGAAATCAATCCTCATTTTGACCTTCCGCAATGCGAGAGCTCGCGAATCACGAACGCCGGTGGAGCTCCGACGGTTTTCCGGCGACTGCGCCGGCGAGCTCCGGATCTTCCTCCGGCACCGACTTCACGACGCCGTCGTACTCCGCCGGCGAGGAGTTCGTTGAGGTCACGCTCGACATTGAAGATGACGACACCGTCGTCCTCCGCAGCGTCGAGCCGGCTCCGGCGACGTCGACGGCGGGGGCGACGACTACTCTCTCTATAGATTCCGACGACGGCGGAGTGGATGCATCTCCGGCGATGGCTCCGGCGCCGGCGCCGGCGAGGAGTTCGAGCAGCAGGATACGGCAGTTCTCGCAGGAGCTGAAAGCGGAGATTTCGAAAGCGAAGCAGTCGTTCTCGCAGCAGCTGACGAAGCGGTTGTCGTGGAATCAGCGGCAGGTCGGGAAGATTCTGAGCAGCTCGCCGTCGCTGAATCGGTACGAATCGGGAGTTGACTCGGCGATTGCGGCGAGAGCTCGCCGGAGACACCTTGCTCAGCTGAATCGGACGAGGTCAGGTGCTCATAAAGCTCTCAGAGGACTCAGATTCATCAGTCACAATCAGAAAGGGAAGGCTACTTGGGATGAAGTTCAGAACAACTTCGAAAAGCTTGCGAAAGACGGTTATCTGCATCGCTCCGATTTCGCAAAATGCATCGGTACGTAGTTCTTCGTCGAATTCAATTCAGTTCAGTTCGATTCAATTCAATGCGATGCAATACAATTCAGCTTGTTCATCGTCGATTGATTGCAGTTGTGAATTTCATCGAATTCTTCTGAATGATTTTCGTCGAATTTGATGCAATGCAATGCAATTCAGCTTGTTCATCGTCAATTGATTGCTGTTGTGAATTTCATCAGAATTTTGCTGAATTAGTTCCTCCATTGATTGTGGTGAATAGGAATGAAGGATTCAGAGGAATTTGCGTTGGAATTGTTCGATGCATTGAGTCGTCGAAGGAGATTGAAGGTGGAAAAGATCAGCAAAGATGAACTCTATGAGTACTGGTCGCAAATCACCGATCAGAGCTTCGATTCTCGTCTAAAGATCTTCTTCGACATGTAAGCAACTAACTAATGATTAATTCATCTTTTTCTTCAATTAACCTTTTTTTTTCATTTTTGTTTTCAAGCTTCATGAACATATTCAGTGATTTGCTGATTAATTCATTAAATTATGTTTTTGCAATCATTGCTCACTATTAATTATTGCATTTTCACATTGCTTTCTCCATTTCTTTACCAAAATTTTCCTCTACCTGTCGAGAATAATTCAGTTGCAAACATGCAATATTGTTCTTAGAGTAATTACTCTCTCATTTCCTCAATAATCAATATTTGTCTGTTTCAAAAATTATAAGGTCAATTTTTTTAAAACATTTCATTATAAATTTTCCAATGTAGACAAGGATTTATTAGGTGAAACTAAACCTTTAAATTCATATTGAAAATATTTTTATGTAAATATAATTTTACTTTTTTTAAAAATATGCTATTAAAAAATAATATCTAAAATTTTGCACATAAAAAATAAAACATAACAAATATTAAAAAATGGGGAGAGCACCAGGAAAGCTTCTTCCAAAAGAAATACTAGTATGGGAAGCTTTAAACTGTAATATTATATTTGATTAAATAATTCTCTAATAAACTGTAATATTATATTTGATTAAATAATTCTCTAATACCATACTATTTCCATTTTGAAGGGTGGATAAAAACGATGATGGTCGATTGACAGAAGAAGAAGTTAAAGAGGTAGGATACGTTATTTATTCATTTGTTTGTTTTCAAATCTATAATAATAAGAGCAAAATTTCCCGTAGATTACATATAAACACAAAATCTGGTCTTATTAAAATTATAATTTCTTGGAATCTTCTTCCGGAATTAACAACGAGGGAGTTTTTATTTTGTTTTAAAATAAGGAGGCAAGTCTAACTTTTAACATGGGAGGGGGGCCACGGGGCACTAATATGCATGTAAGTAGGATAACACTCTGTCTGTCTGTCATGTTGTTTTGGCTACCTAAACCTTTATATTGCGCTGACCACTCACTGCCTACAATCGTGCCCCCTCTGCTCTGTTGGATTTCTGCTCACAGGAGCTTATCTTTTTGCCCCTACAAAATTGATGGGATGAGTATAGACATGTAGATTCAGGCCACGGATCAGTTCCGGGTTAGGTTCGGTATGAGTCAATTTCGAGTTTACTTATATCTTAGGTTTGAAAATTCTGGCTATATTTTAAATTTTCGGGTCAGGCTAGATTTTATTTGAGTAAATGATGAGTTTGGATATATTTTGGTACATTCAGATTAAGGTCATGTTATTTTGTAGGGAGGGTAAAGTATAATAATGGTATGATATGATAAAAATATAGATAGTATGATATGATGTAATGCAGTGCGGTAGGTTGTAATAAAATTTGTGGTAATAATAGTTGATTTGATAGGTGGAGAGAGAGAAAAGTGAAAAGTAAATAGAAAAAAAAAATTATAGTTGTTATAGTAAAATATGGTAGGGTATATAATGTAATACAGTGTGGTATGTTGTTATAAAATTTAAGGTAACAATGGTTGATGTGGTGAGGAAAGAGAAAAATGAAAAGTAATAAGAAAAGTGAGTAAAGAGAAAATTATGGTTGTAGTAAAATAAGGTATGATATGATAATATGTGATGATTTGTGATAACTTGTTGATATGTGTAGTATAATACCACACAAAAGAATATAACCTAAATCTATGTAAATTTACATAATTTTATGTTAAACTTACTAAACATAACTGAAGCGGGAAAACTGAGGTAAATTTATATAATTTTTAGTGAATCGGCTAAGGTAAGATAAGATTAGACAAGGATAAACCTAATTTGTCACTCTAAAAAACATGGTAATAATCCAGATTTTCGTTTTAAAAAAAAAAACAAAAAAGAGGGGGCTTTGTGTTTTTAAAATTATCTTGTAAAAATAGGGGAAAGGAGTTCTTTACGAGTGGTCTTTTTCTGGTATAAATTTAAGTAATGTCGAGTTGGACTGTTTGGTGGCGGGAAATGAATGGATTTGTTGTTTCCAAACGCAACCATGGGCTCCAAATCTTTCCTTTCATTTTAAAATGATAAACTATTTAAAAATTTTAACTAAAATAAAGCTTTGCTCATGTATTACGTTTCACATGTTCTCTAGTGTCCTATTAATCATCAATTAGTAATAATAATAATTGTAGAAGGAAGATTCATCACACCATTAATGTATGATTAACTGAACCAACCGGACTAAGCAACTCTGCCCTCAACCGAAGTCCGCCTCTCCATGCACCTAATGGGTGACCTAGGCATGGTTGTCAAAAATTCAGATGGTTCTCTAGTGGCTCTGTCCCAAAATATTTGTTATAATAATTGGTTTTTTTGTCTTAGTTTGTTTTTTATTTTTATAATTTTAATAATTATCATTTTTATTTTATTTTTAATTAGTAAATATATTTAATTTTTTACTTTCAATAACTTTTCTTTTTTGTACAGATTTCACCTTACCACACTATGTCTTGATCTTGTAAAAGTAATTAGGGTGACTAACAATTTGCAATGAAAGTAGTAGTAATTTCAGATCCGGATAAATTCAATATTAGACAAAAAGTTATGTTTAATTAATATAATTAATACAGTAAAAAAAAATATCCTCTAGTTCTGCAATATAGTGGCCATATTTGATAAACAATCGATTGAATGATTTATTGAAATATTTGTTCAAGTCAAATAAGCTAAATAGATTTTTGATAAATACCCTATTCACTTGGCTGATTGGATCCAATAGGCTGATTTTCAATGGGTTGACATGAACAACCAATTGGATTTGAAAGTTTTTCATGGTTGATGGTACCATAATAAGAAATTTGGATCCAAAAATTGGGGCTGTAATTAAACTCATTAAAGTCATTTCTAAAATACTCCCTCCGTTTTTATTTAAGCGTCGTCTAGATAATTGTGTCAAAAACTTTCACCGTTAATATTTTAATTTCTATAATAATTCATCAAACAAAATCAATATCCTTAGTACTAACGGCTTCGATAATCACAACATGCAGATCATAATGTTGAGTGCATCTGCAAATAAGTTGTCGAGGTTACAAGAGCAAGCAGAGGAGTATGCTGCTTTAATCATGGAAGAGCTGGACCCAGAAAAGCTTGGATACATTGAGGTAATGTCACTTTACTGTCACATACATACTCACCTGATTACGCGTTGACTACAATTTCGTCATCATACCATTCATTCATGATCCCACTGAACCATCATTCATTCAGTTCATTCATTCATTTTAACTTCTTCTGGTGGAACATAACATTTATTGCCTCATCTGAAATGGCAAGGAGGTGGGAAAAAAAGGGTAAAAGAACCAGAAAGACAGGATCTCATTCCTTTTTTTGTTTTTTTGAGGTTGGATCTCATTCAATTTGTTAGGTTTTTTTTTTTTTGAAGGTAATCCCTAGGCTTTAGTGTTTGACACCCATTTTAGCTTTGTCCTGGAAAGAAAAGAAAGAAAAATGATTAAGAACAAAGTACCCCTCTTTTGTGTATTATTTGTCGTCTTTGAAAATTTGGTCATTAAATTTTATAAAATTTGATCATAAATTTCTCAATGTATGCAATGATTTGTGAGTTCTGATACAAAATTATTTTCATTAGAAAAAAACTATCTTAAAAGTATGACATTGTAATTTTTAATAAAATATTACATAGAGAATTCAATCAAAAAGGGACGTTAAAGATCGTGAGAGTCAATTAAGTGACAGATAATATCAAACGGAAGGAGTAGCAAATAAGTTTTTCATGACAATCTTTCATTTGAAATTTATGATGAGAGAATATGAGTGTTGAAATGTGATGGGCTAACTAATACAGATATCATGTGATATTGTGATATATGATAGCACTAGGAGTAGTTCTGCCACGTAATTGTGTCATTTTTAGCTTCACTTCAAAACCAATTTATATTTGTAAAAGGTATTGATATAAGTACTTACTTCTCGAATACATTTTTTTTTTATAGTTATATATGCAACTCTTGTTATAAATCTTCCAATCTGATTGGGTTTTGAATAATTGAAAAAACAGTAATTAGTTCTTACAAAGAAAATAAACAATTTTTTTTTTTTGAGGGAACAATCTAAATTTATTTATTTCTTGCTCTTAAATTTTTCTAGGTCAAGTCCTCATAAGATTCCATACAACGTTATAGAGAACAAGAAGAAAAATGCTTGTGCCTTAATTTATGACCGTTTGCTTAACACTTACCACTCCTTTGACCAAAAGGACTGACTTAAAATGCGCACTTGACCAGGCTACTAGAGGCCGGCTTGCAGTTGAACCTACTATTCAGTATTCATGGCGGATGTACACATAGCCCGATTCATAAATAAGAATCTGTTTAATTGCATTGCAGTTTCCTAAGTTGCCCGTGAATGGATCTTTCCTTCTCCCTCCCTTTCCCACAGGAGGCCACATGTTACCTTGCTCTGGACTTGCTTAGTTGGGTCAAATTCATTCAAAATTGTCTTTTAAAAGTGACACGAGTATCGGATAAAATATTTATTAAGAGTTTTATCCTAATATAAAAATTACTAACTCCATTGGTTTTTATCTGTAGTTATGGAGGATTGAGTTAAATTAATGTTGTAAAAATAAATGGGGTAATTAAAAGGAAAGGTATTTAATTATTTTTAATTAAAGTCAACTTTGTAAAAGTAAAAAAAGTAATTAATGTCATTTGGATGGTAAAATAACACGAGTAATATATGAAATGAAAATAATTAATTAAAAAATCATATAAAAAATAAGGGGTATATTATTACATATTAAATTGAAAAAGAAATGATGTCATTGATAGATCGATTGTGTTTTTAGAATATAAAGATGAACTCTTTTGTTCAAGAAAACTTAGAACGTTACATAATATAGAGGTCGCGAGCTCTCATGCGATCCACATGGAGCAAGTGTTGAACCTTCCTACTCCTAGCCGGTTCATCAAAGTACTTAATTTCAACAAGATCAATTTCTAGCAAGTTTATCAGCCACCTGCATGATTTGCCACCTAAAAATAACACAAAAATAAGATAGCTCCTTTTTTTTCCCTTCTAATTGTTAGTGGTAAATCTAAATACAGTACGAAAGCTCCTTTGTTTAGTCTTTTAATTGTTGTATGAGTAGTAATGTCTGTCAAGTAAGCAACCAAGATCTAGCTAATATAGATTCAGCTAATCCAACTGCATTTTGCTTTTTTCGGTTTCCTAAGTTGTCTTTTTATTGTTGTATGTTAGTAATGCCCTTTCAATTAAACAACCAAGTCTAAATTTAATTATGAATAGGTTTTGGCTACATTAAGAATATGGCTTATCTAGCTAAGCTAAGTTTGTGAATTCATTAACTTTTTGGCTGCATTAGCTCTGGTATTAATACATACACTGTATTTGTGAATCCGTGTACCTACACTGCTCCTCCATGGCTCCATGTGTAGATCCGGACAATTTAGTCGATACAAAGAGACCCACAACTGCTACAAGAAGTCCAGCACCCATGTGAATGTACTCAAAATAGGGAGTAATGGGTTTCGGCTGTCCATCTACCGTAAAACTAATTAAGTGCGGCAGAATAGTGCCATACTGGAGTACATCAGTTTTTTTTCTTTTTTCAATTATATTTTATAGAAAAAGGAGAATTATTCATGAGAAGTACGGCCGGAAAAATATGTTTGACCCGAATATCCGACTCAGCCCAATCCTGAAAAATGGGCGTGATTGCAAATTTTTAGTTCAGAATTTTAACCGGTTCAGAGGCATTTCTTTTCCGTATTTCTATTGTCCCAACTCGATTTAAACCCAAATTTATATTTGCCTGACTTATCAGACCCAAAAAAGTGTCCAACAAAATCGAGCATTGGACATCAAATTTATCTAATATTCAATTCGTCTGAATCTAAAATGATCTAAATCTGTTTTTTTTTTTTACTGCTGTAATGAAAAGTACATCAACAATGAAAAGCATTTAATAAGAAAATCTAAAACATCAAAATTCTCAACTAAAACGTTAATGGTAACTCTGTTTCCCAAACCATATTTCCCATGACCTAATTCCTGATTATTTTCACTCTCCCATGTTGGCTACTGAATTATTTGTGGTGATTGATCATGATCATGCAGTTATGGCAATTGGAAACACTCCTTTTACAAAAGGACACCTACTTGAGCTACAGTCAGGCACTGAGCTATACAAGCCAAGCCCTGAGCCAAAATCTACAAGGACTGAGATATAGGACCCCAATGCAGAGGATGAGGACAAACATGGTCTATTTTCTGCAAGATAATTGGAAGAGGATTTGGGTTTTAACCCTCTGGATCTTGGTAATGATTGGGTTGTTTACATGGAAGTTCATCCAGTACAAAAACAAGAGTGCCTTCCAAGTAATGGGTTACTGCCTTACCACAGCTAAAGGTGCAGCTGAGATATTGAAGTTTAACATGGCTTTGATACTGTTTCCAGTGTGTAGAAACACCATAACTTGGCTTAGGTCCACCAGGCTGGCTTACATTGTGCCTTTTGACGACAACATCAACTTCCATAAGGTATACCTACTCCCACATTTGAGTAACCGTCTCTTTTGTAATGCTTGTTTCATACGTTACTTTTTGTGGGCACCCATCTAGATTTTGCTTTATCATGTCCTGAATAAAGTTATGTGCATCTGATTGATCGCTTGATCTCATCCATTAACAAAGGTGATGTAAGGGGTATGAATAAGAGGTTAGGCTGTCAAAAAACTGTCTGACCGGAAAACCCGGCTTAGTCTAACCCGAAAAAAAAATCGGGTACAGTCATAGAGTTTTCGTCTGAAATTTGACTTTGACTGATTTGACCAGAACTTTGGACACAATATTTTACATTTTTCTATTGACCGAACCCAATATTCACCCGAGGCTTATCCAAATTGTCTGACCAGATAAATTCGGTATCAGACATCAACTTTTCATCCGAGGTCCGATCTGTCCGGACCCGAAATGACCCCTCCCCGAGTTTTTGACTGCCCTATATAAACAGGTTTGAATTTTTGGTGAAATAAACATTGATATGTGTTTTAAAGTCTTGCTTATAGGTTGAGATGTAGCAAAGAGGTGGTTGGCTACCAACCCCATCTTACAAGCTTCCCACTAAGGATCAAACTTTGGTAGATGCAAAAACATTCCATGTGGAAATTTGGGGTTGATGGGTCATGCGAGTTATGCTCCCTTGAACATGGTTGGGAGTTCAATATCATTTGTTGGTTGAATTGTGAAGCTAATTTAGCTCTAAATCATTAATTTTTCTTTGTCTGAAATTTAATGCAAAGAAATATAGATAACTTGCAAATCTAGACTATTGCTAGCTTGTGAGCTTTCCTAATTCCCTTTTGCAGACCTTAAGATTGGGAGCTCAAAATCATTTGTTGGTTGAATGTGAAACTAGTTAAGCTCTATATCCACGCCCCCCCCCCCCCCCCCCCGAAATTGTGCAATGGGTTAAAGTTGCAAGTTTCTTTATCTAAACTTATAGCTAACTTGTAGCCTTTCCTAATTCTACTATAGCAAACCTCAGCCAGTCCACAAAAGGAATATAGCTTTCACTACTAGCTTCCGTGCTTCTCTAATTATAGTCTTGCAAACCTTATCTTACGAAAAGGTATGATAAAGTGGATTGCTATGGCCTCACTTGAACAGGATTAGGAGCTCAAAATCATTATGACAAACTGTACCTGTGACCAATTCCTCCAAATTCAAATGCTACTTAATGATAGCAATTTGGCTGAATGTATAGGACAAAATTTTGCTTAATGGTCATTCACTTGGATTTCTTTTTATCTATACTTGGTGGAACAATTGATAGTTGAGACTTGTAGATAGAAAACCTCTAGTATTAATCTCATATATCAACAATTTGAGCTAAGCAGAGTTGGATTTGTTTTATTTGCTCCCCTCTATTTCACTCTTGAATTTCAGACTAGTTAATGATTGTTGTTCATAGGCAGACAGCATTTCTTGTTTTCTTAGAGAGTTCCTTGTGGCTCTTCTAATGAAGCTGAATTGAAATCACTGGGGCGACTGAACAATTAACGGTACCATAGTCCACATGGCAAGTCTTGTGGTTCCGTTTCTCGATGCCTTTTCTTGGCCCTAATAACCATTGTTCTAAATTTTGCACTAAATTTTGCAGACAATTGCTGTTGCCATTGTGATCGCCAGCTCCCTCCACATTCTGAACCATCTTACCTGTGATTTCGTGAGGTTGGAGAGATCATCACCGGAAGACTACAAGCTCTATTTGAGTGGTTACTTTGGTGAAAGAAAACCCACCTATGGAGACCTCGTTCGAGGATTTGAGGGTGTAACAGGGCTCATCATGGTCATTTTAATGGCAATTGCTTTCACCCTAGCTACTCGACATTTCAGACGCGGGCTTATTAAGCTGCCCAGGCCTTTCGATAGGGTCACTGGGTTCAATGCCTTCTGGTACTCACACCACCTTTTCGTGATAGTCTACATTTGTCTCTTCATCCATGGGATAAAACTTTATCTCGTCCACAAATGGTACCTTAAGACGGTAAATTTCTCCATCAATCATTATCACAAGGAGCGTTTGGTTGCCAAAATTTTCCAGAAAAGTTGGTTAAGTTTTCCAAGTTGACCAATTTCTCGATGTTTGATTGGGTTTAAGGTTCTGTTTGGTCCTTGGAGAACAAGATGGAAAGAAACTTTTTGAAAATGACTTACTTTTCCTTAGTCCGCTTCAACAAAAAAAAAAAAAAAAAAGGTGAATGGTGCAAATTTAATGGAAAACCACATGAAAAATTTATACTAGATTGTAGAGAAAGAAAAGGTATGATTGGCGAGAAAGAAAATCATGGGAAGGATTATTGGAAAAAATAAGATTTTCATACTAAAATTGTAAGGGGAGATAAAAAAATTTATTTCCATTTTACTTTTCAATAATCAAACATGCCCTAATGGGAAACTTTCCAGGGGTAGCGAAAAACTCACCAGGGATTCTACCTGGAAAAACTTTCCCAGGAAAAGATTTCCCGGGACTCTACCAAACGCTCCCATAGTTGTTTCTCTCTGTCTCTGAGTCACTGATCCATTATTCAATACTCACTCTTGATGTACACAGACATGGATGTATATCGCGGTTCCTGTGCTGTTATATGCAGGGGAGCGGACCTTAAGATTCTTTAGATCAGGCTTATACACTGTCCGTCTTCTGAAGGTTAGTATGCCAGAGTACAATTCAATTCAAGCTGTCTTGTTTGTGTTTATGACATGGTAAATGTACCATTACTTCACTGCTGTTAGTTTTGCCTAATTGTCTTGTCTTTCATCAGGTAGCTATTTATCCTGGAAATGTCCTTACACTGCAAATGTCAAAGCCGCCTCAGTTTCGATACAAGAGTGGTCAGTACATGTTTGTGCAGTGCCCGGCCGTCTCTCCCTTTGAATGGTAAAGTGAAACTTCCATCACTTGTGACTTACTTCTACTCACTTGTCCAATTTGTGGGTAACGTAAAGTAATGTAAAGTTTAGTTTTGGTAACTTTTGGTGAGTTTGGGTAAGTTTATGTAAGTTTTATTAAATGTAGGTAATATTTAATAAAGGTTGAATTTGTACCTATCCATAATCTACTGATCAATTTCTACTTACCAATGATTTACCCACGACTGAGTAGACTAGTCTCCTGAATCAAAGAAGTCTAGCGCGCACACACACACATACTAAAAGAGAGAACAGAGGTGGAATTGTAAATGGAAGGGACAAGTGTTTGTGCTGAAAATTTGTCTTCGACTCTTGATTAAGGATAATCCTTTGTCTCATTATGTTGTTTTCCTTTCAAATTTGAGAGGAAAGTCAGAGGAGAATATGTAGGCTAAATGAGAGGGTATGATTGGGGAAGGACAAAATGAAGGGAGAAATTGGAGAAAATGAGGTTTTTTATACTGTGATCAGAGAACAAATCGAGATAAAAACTTTCTTTCTATAATTTCACGTTCCAAGAATCAAACATAGCCTTAGAGAAAACAGTTGTGGAATCGTTGTCAGAAGGAATGAATGTTTGTGCTACAAATTTGTCATCTCACTGATGTGCTGTTTTTCAGGCACCCGTTTTCAATTACTTCAGCTCCAGGTGACGATTTCCTCAGTATTCATATCCGCAAACTTGGAGACTGGACACAAGAACTTCAGAGGGTATTTGCTGCAGCTTGTGACACTCCTATACCTGGTAGAAGTGGGCTCCTTAGAGCAGATGAAACAACTAAGAAAAGGTGGTGGCTTAATTCTTTTACCCGAATCTATAACATGAATCGATCACCTCAAACAAAAACATCTAATATGTACATAGTTGTATCTTCAGTATGCCAAAGCTACTCATAGATGGGCCGTATGGTGCTCCAGCACAAGATTATCGTAAATATGATGTTCTCCTCCTTGTTGGCCTGGGAATCGGAGCAACCCCGTTCATTAGTATTCTGAAAGATCTCCTTAACAACATTGTCAGAAAGGAGGAGGAGGAAGTAAGTAACTTGTGCATCTCTGTTGATTAATAATGCTAACAAAGTACCTGGATGTCTGCTTTAGATTCTTGCTAATTACTCCTCAATATCTGTCAACTTTTGGAAACTTTGACTATTAGTTTCTCAACATATACAATGGTCTAATCATATGAATATACTATAATTAGATTCATAGTGAAAGTAGTCAAAGTATATAGATGTACACCGTGAAAAGTAAAAAGCGATAGATACTGAGGAAACTAGTCAATGGCTGGTTTAGATTCTTGCTAATAAACCCCCCCCCCCCCCCAAATGGCCCACCCAACTCCTCAGTATCGGTCAACTTTTGGAAACTTTGACCATTAGTTTCTCAACATATACCATGATCTAATCATATTAGTACACTATAATTACCGTAATTGCCAAGAGGTGGTAGCCAAGTCGCAACCACTCCCCCATGTTTGTCATGGACAGTTTGATACCTCTCTTCCTCGGCCTGTAAAGCTTACTGGTAGTTACAGCTGAGATAGGGGTCCAGTGAGCGGGCCAAATTTAGACGGAGTAAAAATAAATGAATACACTATAATTAGATTCATGGTGAAAGTAGTCAAAGTAGAGGAATGTGCGCCATGAAAACAGAAAAGCGAGAGGATATTGAGGAATGAGAGTACTATCATACTAATTATGTTTTCGATGTGATTATTCAATGTTTTGTGGATTCTTTTATACTGAGAGTTTAACATACATATTTCTGTTTTTTACTGATCAGGCAAAGGCAGCTGATCTTTACCCGGTACCAGACTTGTATCCAGTACCAGGAGTAATCAATGTGAAGGGCTCACCAAAGCAAAAGAGGCCATTCAGAACCACAAACGCCTACTTCTACTGGGTGACTAAAGAGCAAGGCTCGTTCGATTGGTTCAAAGGAGTCATGAATGAAGTTGCCGAGCTCGATCAAAGGGTACGGTAATTTATCCAAAAACAAAGCTGTAATCACATACAGTACATTCAATGAAGGTCTCATCTCATGAAATTTTTTTAATCGTGTATAGGGTGTAATTGAAATGCACAACTACTTGACCAGTGTGTACGAGGAAGGTGATGCTCGTTCAGCCCTTATCACTATGGTTGCAGCTCTCAACCATGCCAAGAATGGGGTTGATATTGTTTCTGGCACCAAGGTATACTCTCTTGCTATTGATTTACGCGTCAGTCAAATTTGTGGTCAGGGTCCTTTTTGTGTGCCTACACGTGTATCACAAACCCTGCTAGGGGTCATACTGTAAGCAACCGAGTTGCTATTAGGTACTCCTTAGTTTATCCAGCAGGTAGTATCTCGAACTTTCTTTTCGGCTATATAAAAGAAAAGGGGTTAGGAAAAAAAGGAGAAAAAAACTTATATTTGTTAGGATTACCTTGATACGTAGATCAGGAATTACCTAATAATTTACCAAAAGGCAAATTGTTACCCATGCAGGTATTAGGGATATTGATTATTAACATGTTCATGATTCAATTCTTTCCCCAAATATTCCCAAAAGACATTCTATGTTTTTCTCTCGTCACAATCTCTCCTTAGTTCTTTTCATTATCCTTATTTGTCTTAATTTTTACCCTTTTTTCGCGATAAAAACTCGAACTACATAGTTCAGACCAGCTGCACAAGAAAAAAGAAAAAGTTTTTTTGTTTGAGAGAACTATGATCTAAAGATATGTTTCCTTCGTTTGTGGTAAAAGCTCTTAAACTTTCAAAAGATCTCAAAATGAATGCAACTAGAGAGAGCATTTTAGCCAAGAGAAGTATGCAACTTGATAGAAGTGTACTTAAGCTTAAAGTCCTGAACTTGCATGACACGTTCTGCTGTTGCTGATTTTCATTGCAGGTTCGGACGCATTTTGCAAAGCCAAACTGGAAAAAGGTCTTGTCCAAGATAGGCTCCAAGCATTCAAATGCTAGAATAGGTAAGTCACTCTTAGCACTGGCAAAATTCTGTCTGACTCAAACATTCGAATTTGTCTGACCTGAAAAACCTCCGGTTTTGACATTGATCGAATTGATCTTATGTTCGAACCCAATATTTCTTTGTTTTCTATTGTCCTGACCCGATTTTGATCCGAATTTAGCTTCGTCCGAACGAATTTTCCGGGAGACCGGGACCTAAATTTTTGCCAATGCTAATCCCTCAGATATCTCCCATTGCCTTCCTTGTTCACAAGTTAAGACTGGGTGATTATGTTAACCTTTTCTTTTCACCAATTTGAATGAACTTTGCAATTGGCCTCTTGACACGCACTTATGTCACTGTATAAAACTTCCTACATTTAAATCTCCACAAACACCACGTTGAACTCGAACAAACGTCATCCGTTTTCATATTATTTCTAGCAAGAACTCAAAACTCACACATGTGTGCTTGTGTATAGGTGTTTTCTACTGTGGTGCACCAATCTTGGCAAAAGAGCTAAAGATACTCTGCAATGAGTATAACCAAAGAGGCACGACGAAATTCGAATTCCACAAGGAGAACTTCTAACTAAGAAGACGCTCTTTTCCACTTCTTCGATCCGATAATATGGCAAATTTTTTTTTTGTGCTCTCCCTTCACCTGGACATCAAATACATATTTCATCTCCTCTTTTCTTTGTCAATCATATGAAGTAAAACCACGGATGAACAAAGAAAAGAGTATACAAAGGTGAAAATTGACAGTGAGGGAGGGAGATAGGATCATATGACATAATATAATATTGTACAGTCTTGATTAGGAATATATGATATAATTGATAATGAAGACACAGGGGAAGATGTATAATTTTTCCTTCCTCTTATTTTTCTTTTTTTTAAAAAAAAAATGGGTTTCCTTAGAGTTTTCTTGCTAGAGGAGAAATGTAATTGTGAATAATTCATGGGGGAAAGAGGAGGGGATTTGTTGGTTTTTGAAAATGAAGGTCAAATGTGTAGGAGAGATATGTTTTTGTTTTGGGGAGATAGAAAGACAATTTTGTAAACATTTTATAATGCAATGTTCTAGTTAAATGAAATATGAATATATCTATGTATGTGATTCATTTATGAGCCTTTATAGTCTTCAATTTTTTGTGCCTTTGGCCCTTTGTTGATCTCATTTTCTTATTTGTAATATTTAAGTATTCAGATACAGTTTAAATAACAGATAACGAATGTTGTGTTCGATAAATTCGGTGGTTAAGTTAGAAGGTTATGTGCACTGACATAAAAGGATATGGATAATTTCCAAGAATAAAATTTTTAAAGGATATTTTTTGACCAAAAAATATGAAACACTACTTCATATGCTAAAAGTTACTCCCTCCGTTTCATATTAATTGACACATTTAAATTTTTTTACATACCAAGGTATAACTAAAAAAACTACCCTAATTAGTACCATTTTCCAAGGTGATTTTTCGGATATCAAGGTGTATGTAGTGAGAGAATGTGAGCAGGAGTAGTTTTTATTAATTGAAAAAGTAAAAAGTTAAGTTAAAATAATTAAATTAGGTATTGGGAAATGGAAAGTAACAATTATTTTGGAATAAATGAAATTAGTTTAAGTGTCAATTAATATGAGGCGGAGGGAACAACTTTATTAGCGTTTCACAAAATGTTTCTTGAAGCGCTAAACCCTCTCCTCAAGTCGTTACCTTGACAACCACTGATATTTAAACATTTAGAGTTTTGACTTAATCAAAGTATTAAACGCTATCTCAAAACGCTATTGCTGCACAAAGCATCAGAGAATTTCAAAATTCATAATTTCACTTTTTTTTTTTTTTTGAAACCCCATAATTTCACTTTTTTTATACTACTACTATTGCATTTTTCACAATAGATTTATTTTTTTAATCCCAGTAGAAATTTTATCTGACAAAAAAAATATTTTTAAAAGAAGATACGTACCACTGGTCCACTACAATATCAGTACCTAATTTGTGGGCCTCAATATGTATTGCAAGTTTGCAACTAACAACAAGCGCATATGAAACCGCGAAAGGAAGTCGAACAATACGCGATCTAATTCGCGGCGGTGGTTTACGGCGGTTTCCGGCGGTGGTGACGGCGCTTCTCCGACGTCTCCGGCGAGGTTACATCTCGTAGCCCTCCTTTTAATCTCATCAAATCTAAGACCCCAAAATCAAAATTCATCATAGTATTAGTATATCTCCCTTTCTGATTTCTGGTTGCTTTCGATTTCCAGGCCTAAACATGAATTCCTTGCCCAAATTTGCCGCTAATTTCCGCCATGGATTCCGAGTTTCCTCCATGCTATCTCGTTCCGCCATTGTTGATCTTGAAGCATTTCAGGTGAGTTCATTCTGTACTGTGGCTCCGAACAATAAAACCCTTCCAAACCCAGAAATTTCCGACCAAGTTTCGGAAATTTCTGAGCTCATAGCCAAGCAACAATGGAGGAAAATGAAGGAATTCATGGAAGGAAAGAACCCTGATGAGATTTTGCAACAATTGATTGATTCTAAGGCAAACCCTAGTTTAATTGCTTTGTATTTTAGGTGGTTAGAGAGGAATTTGGGTGTTTTGCATAGCCTTGATATGTACTGTAGAGTCCTTTATTTGCTAGCTAAAGGGAAGGAATATAGTCAGCTTAACAAATTGTTGAATGGGTTAGTTCTGAATGATAAGTACTCGGTTTCCGAAGTTTTCCATAAGCTTTCAATGTGTGGTGGTGATTCATTTCAAAAAAACTCGGTTCTTGTTGACATGGTTGTGCAATCTTATGGGCGGAATTCGAAGGGGAGTGTTGCTTTCGAGGCCTTAAAACGAGGGTGGGATTATGGGTTTAGGTTGTCGGTTTTGTCGTGTAATCCTGTGTTGAGCTTGTTGGTCCGTGCGGGTGATATAAAAGGGATGGAGTTTGTGTTCAAGGGGATGATTCGGAGGAGAGTCGAGCTGAATATCGTGACTTTTAACACGGTCATTAGTGGGTTTTGTAAATTCGGTCAATTGCAAAAGGCGTGCGATCGTTTGGAGGATATCAAGACTTGGGGTTTAACTCCGTCGGTGGTTACGTATAACACTCTTATTGATGGGCATTGCAAGAAGGGGAGGGTGGGGAAGATGTATAAAGCCGACGCTTTGTTGAAAGAGATGATGTCGATGAACATTTGCCCGAATGAGATTACCTACAACACCCTCATTGATGGGTATTGCAGTGATCAGAACATGCCGGGTGCGATGAGGATGTTCAAAGAGATGCAGGATAAAGGGTTGAAACCGGGCGTTGTAACGTGCAATACTCTGATAAAGGGTTTTTGTGTGGAGGGGAAGATTGAGGAGGCTTTAGATGTGAGAAAAGTCATGTCTTTGTTAGATTTGAAGCCTGATATTGTGACTTGCAATGTCCTGATCAAGGGGTATTGCAAAAAGGGGATGGTGAAAGAGGCTAGAGAGTTGCTGGATGATGCCGACAAAAAGGGTTTGATTCCTACCGTCATAACTTTCAACACTTTGATTGACGGTTACTGCAAGGCGGGAATGATGGATGAAGCCGTGGCATTGAAGGAGCTCATGATGGAGAGGAATCTCCGCCCGGATGTTTCGACTTACAATTCCTTGATCGATGGTTTCTACAGAAACGGGGATCCTCAAGCAGCCGAAAGTCTTCTAAAGAAGATGAACGAAACAGGGCATAAAGTGGACACCGTGACTTATAACATCAGGATAGGTGCTCTTTGCCAGAAGGGCAAGGCAAGAGAGGCAGCACGACTACTTGATGAAATGCTCGACAAGGGTCTCGTGCCAGTCCATTTGACATATAATACCATAATTGAAGGCTACTGTAGGGAAGGGAATATCCGTGCTGCTATGAACATGAGAACACGAATGGAGAAAGACGGAAAACGAGCAAATGTTGCCACGTACAATGCACTAATAAAGGGTCTTTGCATGAAAGGGAAGATGGAGGAAGCAAACCAGCTTCTCAACAATATGTTGGAGAAAGGCTTGACCCCTAATCGGACCACCTACGATGTTATTAAGGATGAAATGATGGAGAAAGGATTCGTTCCGGACATTGACGGCCATCTTTATAGCCAATCTGCTGAGCCCTAAAACCCTAGCCTAGCAGGTGATCATCTTTAAATGTTCTAGTCTTCATTTTGCCATCGTATGCTAGTGGTACGTGTAATTTGTGTGATACTAAGGGCTTGTCCAACTTGTGGGTAAGTCATGGGTAGGTAGAAGTTGGTGGGTAAATTCTAGGTAGGTAGAAATTCAACTTTTATTAACTATTTACCTGCATTTATTAGAACTCACCCAAACTTACCAAAATTTACCGAGACTAACTTTGCCTTGCCTTGCCTTACCTTACCCATGGATTGAACAGGCCCTAAGTATTAAGGAATCTTGCAACTTACAAGCATTCTGGATATACTTATCTAGTTGTGGTTACGTTTGCGTATATTGCAAAGTTGGCTTCTTATGATATATTGGGGAAGCTTACCAACCTGCTACAAATCTATAATATAAGTGTATCCTGTCTCTGATGTATTGCTTTCTGGTGCTATTTTGTTGAAAGCCATAATTTTTGTCCTGCATTTGCTAACATCACACACTTCCCCATATAAGTGGAATAAGACATACCGACTATCGAGTAGTACCATTTACTTAGCACTGGCAAGGACTCGTGTCCGGGTAAATTCGGGTCAGTCAAATTCGGTCAATGTCAAAATTCAGAAGAAAAATTGATGTCTGGACCGGGTTTTTTCCGGGTCGAACAGTTTGGACAGAACTTCAGGTCAAAATCAGGTCGGACGAAATTCTGCCGGGGCTACCTTTACTCCATGGTGTGGTTCTTTCGTCCGTGTTGGTTCATTGAGGGTGTCGCCATGACAGCTTTTATCTTTCAGTGTCTTGAAGAAATTGGAATCGGCAAACTCAACAGCATCACTGTTTTGATGGGTTTTCAGATTTCTGGAATCCAGATCACGATTTTGACAACTTCTAGCAGCGGAACTCACAGTGGGAGTTGTTTGATTTGGTAGGACCTGCTGCGTTAACAGCATGCCCATGGTAAGCCCCCTTCATGATCTTCGTTTTATGTACAATGCATACATACATACATACATACATGCATGCCCTAACACTTAATCAGGCTCTACAGTGGCGGGTTCCTACAATGACCCCGTTATGATTTCATCCCCGATTCTAAGTACTAAACCACTTTGTTACTCTGCAGGAACGCTGGGTTTGCTTTAACTCAGATATCGATATGGAGTTCTCAAGTATGCAAATTCAGCATCAAGGCAAAGGGTGATACAACGTTGTGCGGTGGATATTTTGTTCTTCACTCAAGCCCTATTCTTAATTCTTTCACACCCTAAACTATCAACAACCTAATTTACCCACTTTTACTCAATTCTACTTTTTTTCTTTTTATCTAAATCTGCCTAAACTTTCGTACTGCTAAAAAAACAGTTACTTACCTCTACCTAAGTCTACCCAAACTTACTCAAACATACGTTACATACCCAACTTTACTTTATCCAACTTCTATATACCCATTGAAAGAACAGAACCTCAGTTCAGCTGACCGTCTTCCCCTGAAAACCCGTCATCTTTGCTAACTGCACGCTTATCTGCTGGCCACACAAACTGGTGTAGAACGTGAAGTTGTAGAAAGAAAGGTAAGTTCACCTCCAAGTAGCTGGTGTTAGCTGCTTTTCAGTAGTGTAATCAAATTTCAGTAGAGGTCTCTTACAGTGTTGATGGAAATTCAGTGAAAAAAAGTCTCTATTGATGAGATTTTTTACATTTAAAATAAGAAAGTGGGTGTTTGGGCCGGTCTGGCAAAGAAATTTTTGGGCTCAAAAGGTTCTTTTTGAGGATATTGGCTTTTTGAGTTCGGCCAAAAGATTATTTGAAGTGTTTGGTAAATAGTTTTCATATTAGTTTTTTGAAGTAGCTTTTAACAGTAGTTTCCCATAATTAGGTAATTTTATCGAAAAACTTTCTTGTGAAGTGTGAACAGCTAATTTAAGTCAAACAGCCGACGGTAAATCTAAACAGTTAACAACTAACATCAAACTCTTGATATATACTAAAAACTTTACTGGTTTGAATTCCCATAAAAATGGTGAAGTGTACTACTAAAAACTTTAATGAACTATAATAACATTTGTCATCAGTCATGACTCATGACCAAATAATAAAAAATGACTTTTGTATCAAAGAAATTCAGAGATAAAGAGTTGAAGCTTGAAAAGATGTGATGAATCCAATTGAAGTACCAAGTAAAGCCCTACCCAAAGTTGGTGGATTCTTCATTGACTGCATAACAAGTCCCCTTTCTGCTTTATAGGGATTACTTTAAAAATGATGGGGACTTGGGACCACTTGAAAATGGGGTCTTCCTACGACTAACATTATGTATCGAGTCTTAGAATATTATCATAGGAGATCCGAGATACCATGATAGAAAGGTCTCTTAAGTTTGTGTTATACTTTCTAGCAAAAAATATGTATTTGAGTCTCAACTCTCAATTACATAGGGATTAGCTCGCTCGAGCTCACCTCCCTCCTCACAATTGCATTGCCACCGAGCCCAACTAAATTATGCCCTGAGCTTAGGGAAGCGTGCACTTTTTCTATGATTGTTCGAAGCCTGAATAGGTTGTATGTTTACATCAATGTTTGGGCAATAGTAATGGTTTAATACAACAATAACAGAACGACAAAAAATACAAAACAATAATGAGCAAAGATCAATGATCAACAATAGTCGCAGCCTCATGTACAATCATATGCTGACACTCGATCATCTTGTCCTTTACTATTACCTTCCTGTTTGCCCTAATTGTCTATAACAAGTAAAGGAAGCACAAATCGTAAACTTGGGTAGTAAGGAGACAAGTGAAGTTATTTTCACTCAAACCAGCAGTTATTCACCACCACTTGTATGCACTTGATGCAAGGAAACCTTTTCTTCAAATGAGTCCGACTTACTAAGCCTCCATCTCAGAAGTAATTTAACAGTTCGAAACGCATAAAGAGATAGAGGATAAGATACTAAAATCCGAACAAAGGCTTAGAATATAAGTAGTGAAAGAGGCAAGTGAAGTTATTACCACTCGGGCCTATAGCTATTGGCCTCCATTCTAAGCACTTTGATGCAAAGCAAGGTACTTTTGATAAAACTCAAAAGGGTTTGGAAAGCAGTGGAATGGTCAAACTCTAATTGCTCTATTAGCAATATATATGCAAGAGTGCTTTGGTAGGGCCAAAACCCTATTAGAGTAAACAAGCAAACAAAATAATCTTCCATGTTTAGTTATAAGGCCTAAAGAAAAGAAAGGGGGAGGCCTAAAGCATTTTGAGTGCTTTCTCGTCCAACTATGATTGTATTAAAGTTGTTCCTCCTTTTTCTTCCATCAAAATATGTAGTGTTACTTTAAGGTTATGTATTAAATATTAAGAAAATGTAAGCATTCTATATAAGATAAGATAAAAGATCAAATTATCAAAAACTAGTTACGAAGGATAGATATTGGTGGGAGAAAATAAAATAGTCATTAATTTTTATTGAAAATGAAAAGTAATGATCAACCAATTCGATCAACATTGAAATTTAGACAATAAAATTAAGAGATAATCGGTTGATCTAAGGTCAATTAGATCAACGTTGAAATTTACATAATAATTATGAGATAATTAGTCAATTGGATCAGTATTGAATCGGGACAAAAAAAATTATGACTATAACCAATTTGGACAAAATTTTAACATCGAATAACATGAGAGGTTATTATTGTTTATTGTAATAATACAAACAACAATATATGAGTTATTCGAATCCAAACTCTAACGCATAAATGCTACAAACTGCAATTTATTAACTCAACCTTAATCCTACAAATTGCTGCAAATCAAAGTAACTCTAATCTAAAAAGAAAGTAGATAGTTTTCACATTACTAATTAAATTCGATAGAGATGCAACAACATATCGATGAATAAATAAAAATAAAACAAATAAAAAAGATGCAGCCTTTCCTCTTTTTTTTGTACATAACACAGCCAGCTTTCAACAGTGTGCCTTTTTAACTCTAAATTTACAAGACTACCCTTCTACTTACCTAATTTTAATGAGTAAAAACGACGTCGTATTTCCCTCCGCCTCCTCATACCATCACGTCCGCCATGGCCGCCGCCGTCGAGCTCTTCATCTAAGCCTACTCGCCGCCTTCAAAATAAATACAAAAATAAATCCAACAAAAAAAAAAGAAAAATGCGAAAAGAGAAGGAAAGTACGTAGTAGTAATCCAGCTCCAACAATGGCGCACAGGAGAGAGAAAAACGCAACAACAACAACAAAAAGTACCTATGCCGCCATTGAAGGATGCTTGCAATGCTAAAATGTGAAAAGAGAAGTAGTAGGAATCAAGCTCCAACAATGGCGGAAGGATCGCTTGCAATGCAAAATGTGAAAAGAGAAGGAAAGTAGTAGGAATCAAGCTCCAACAATGGAGGATAGGATTAGGAGAGAGAAAAACGCAACACAACAAACAATATCTTCGGCGCCATTGAAGGATCGCTTGCAATGCAAAAATGTGAAAAGAGAAGGAAAGTAGTAGTAATCAATCTCCAACAATGGCGGAAGGATCGCTTGCGATGCAAAATGTGAAAAGAGAAGGAAAGTCACGTAGTAGTAATGAAGCTCCAACAATGGCGGATAAGAGAGAGAAAAACGCAACACAACAAAAAAAATACCTCTGCCGCCATTGAAGGATCGCTTGCAATGCAAAATGGCGCTCTGAATCCCATCCTCCTCCAAAAAAACCAACGAATCGTCTCTCCTCGTCTTCTCCGTCGCCGTCACAATCGGCTCCGAATGCACCACCGCCGATTTGCTCTTCGCCGCCGTCCTCAAACTCAACCGCCTCACCATCGCCGCCGTGTCCTCCGCCTGGTTCCGCCGTGTCCTCCGCTTCATCAACCTCAGGTACTTCTGCACCGCCTCTCTCTTCCTCCTCTTCTCCTCACCTTCTTCTTCTTGTTGTTGTTTTTGCTGTCGTTGTTCGGTGTTTGATTTCGAATTGGAGGAAGCTCGAGACAGGAGCGAGATAATCGGAGCTTCCGCCATGAATCTCACCGCCAAGAGCTTCTTATTTCCGCCATTGATGCTCCTCTGCTTCTGATTTAGGGCTTCTGATTTCGATTTCGTCGTTGTTGTTGTGGATTCAGATTTAGAGCGTCTCAATTTGAGCATGAGAACTCGTAGCTTCGTATTCACGCCTCCAACGACGTCGTTTTCCTCCTCCTCCTCTTCTCCTCCTTCTTCAGCCCTATTTTTTCCCTCCAACTCCCTTTGTACACCTCCGACGACGTCGTTTTCCTCCTCTTGTACGACGTCGTTTTCCTCCTCGAAGTCCAGGTCGAAGAAAGGCCCGTCGTCGTCGGAAATCTCTCCGGCGGCCGTCGCAAACGACGCCGTCGAGCTCGTCGGACAACCACCACCACCTCCGCCACCTCCACCTCCACCTCCGCCGCCGCCTTTCCAGTACTTGAGAAGACTGAAGACTTCCATGGTAGGGAGAGCCAGAGCTACTGAAAACGATGAAGTTGGAAGGCTAAGTTAGTTATGGAGGAAGGAATTTTAATGGTGGGAATCTTTTGGGAAAACGAAAGAGAGGAGGATTGATTTGATGGTGTTGTTTTTGTTTGGAGGAGTGATTATTGATTAGAGTATTGATTAGTGTGGGTATATGAGGGAGTGAGATTTTAGGGGGGGTTTTAAATAGTAGAGGATGACAGAGGAGGCATGTGATGAGTAGGAAGAGGAAATATAGTCTTTGACTGTTTTGTTTTTCTTGGATTTTCATGGGTTGTTTGACTGTTGGGACTTTTTTTTTTTGAGGGGTTTTCTAGATCCATTAAAGTATGCCCAACTGTTTAGATAATGTTGAATTATCTTATTATATACTCCCGCTTATTCATAATGTTCTTTTATGTGGTGTAGTGTGGTGGGGTACCACAATTTATCATATCACATTATTATCATTTAGGTTCCATTCTTTTAGACGATTGGTACAGTATGGTAATGGTACGGCGCGGTAGAATTTGAAAAATTATGGTGAAGTGTGGTGAGTTGTGATAAGAGTTGTAGTTAAGAAAAAGAACGTGAAAAGTAGAGAAGAAAAGTGAGAAGATATATTGATAATGATTGTGATGTGGTATGGTATGGTATGGTATGGTGAAAGTTTGGTAGAAATTAAAGAGTGCGGTGCGGTGTGGTACCACAACCTACCGCATAAAAGAACAAAGTCTTAATATTTTCTATATTTTACCATATTATACCACACTTGATCACAATCATTACTAAAGTAACTCATCACTTTTCTCTCTTTTCACTTTTCTCATCTACTTTCCACTTTCTCTCTTCTCGTATACCACATCAACCACGCTTTCTACAAATTTCACCATATCATTTTACAACTCACCACATCATTTTTGCATCTTACTAATAACACAAAAGAATAGGACCGTAGTTGACTGTTGGACCATTTTATCTAGCTAAATTTATTTCATCGATCCCTTTTTTTTTATTTCTATTTAAAATAAACGAAAAATTAATTATAAAAGAAACGTATAACCCAGCTTTAGCCATGCTCATTAATCTAGTGTCATTGCTTTAAAAGCCCACTATCCAGCCCATACTCTTGGAGTTGTCATTCATTGACTACCCACTCAACTTGATTTTATGGGTAGCCTTCTTCATAAATGACAATCACACATTAGTAGCTCTTTAATTTGGTATTGGCAAAATTTTAAATTCAGATCAAATTTCTGTCAGTTAAATTGATTAATGTTAAAATTTAGACGAGAAATTATTTATCTTTAACTTTCACATATTTTGTGGTTCATTTGTTCATTTTATAGAATCAACCTCTCTGCAAATAGAAATGGTAGCAATTTTGTACATATGTATCTTTAAAGTTCAAACTGTGCAAAAGCAGAGCCTATATGAAAGATATTTATTGAGTTCTCATTAGCTACATAATTTTTGCCATATATTTGAAATTTCAAATCTAATATGTAGGATCTTAGCTGTTTTTTTTTTTTTTTGAAATTGAATTCTAATAATATCTACTTCTAGCTTTTATATGCTAATAATCCTTAATTTATTTTTGGATTCTGGTGGTCCAGAAAAAAATAAACTTGTATTCTGATGGGACAACATCATGTCAAGTGGTTGTGACTCGGTGAAATGCTAACGTGTCAAACACACTCCTGCCAGTACGCGTCAGTTTTCCATCGAGTCAACGCCACTTGAGTAAGTGGTACAATTTTATTTTTTTTGAGGACCACCGAAATATAAAAATAAAATAGAAATTATTGAAACATATTAAGTGGAAGTAGGATTATTAAAATCCACTTTTCCTTTCCTCAAAATTTCAAATCCATAAAAGAAAAAAAAAGGTGTCATGACAAGTAGCATATAAGGATATTGTGTTGATTTGTCATTAACCAACTAATACCTAATGATTAAGGGGATATTGTGAATGAAATTTGGATGATTTTTTCGGGAGATTTGTTTTGATTTGTCATCTCAACTTTTACACCTCTTAATTAGATACTAATACACATGTTAAAGAGAAAAGTGGATAATAATACTATAATATAAATTTAAATTAGACAGAATATATCTTAAAAGGAGGCTAAGAAAGGAAAGCAACATGAAGCTCCAATAAAGACAACACCAAATACCAAATTCGATATTCTCAAATGATCTCTTGCTGCCTTGCATACAATCTTATAGTTAGGTTAGTTGGAAGTATCCGAGATTATAAAAGTTGATTGGCATTTTTCCCACATAAGATTTTATGCGTGTATTAAAATAAAGGACTGGCAAAATTCTGACTGACTTGATAACTCTGGTTTGGCCAACTCGAAAAAAATTTAGATATGGTTGCCAAAATCCGTCCAAATTTAAAATTAGTCAACTAGTCAATGTCCGATTTAAAACCGGGTCGGGACCAGCTGTGAAAACCCGAGTCCAGGTTGTCCAAATTATGGGGAAGATCCAGATTCGGTCATTTCGAATATTGTTCGGACCTTATTCATCGGCGAATCGGGGTTGGCTTTTAAATTTTCTTTATGTACAATTTAGAAATCAAAAAATACGGACATTGAATAATGGGACAATATTCTATCATTTCAATCACATATTTTCTCCATTCAAGACACTCGGCCGTTGCATCTTAGAGATAACTTAAGTATCAAAACAACTTCAATGAACCTCTATTGATCCTACGAACAACCAAAGTCTCAAAACGATAACAAAAACTTAAACATACACAACCTTACTTTACCTTACCGAAAATTCCATTGATCATGTAACCAACCCAAGTGGCTGCTTATATTGTACATGTGGATGTTATTCTTCTCCAAACAGGAGTTTATAAAGATACCAGCATCATAATCTCAGACATCATTGGCAGCCTAAGAAACTAACATGTCTATTAGACTATTACAACTCAAGAAACCTTGACAACAAACCCCCCTTTCCCACCAAAACATAAAAAGGTTAAAGGGCAAAAAAAAAAACAAAAAAAAGAGGCCTCAATCAAATGAGAATACAGTGTGTCCACATCCCCCTACATGGGACCAAACAAATTCCTAAAACTATAGGCGCCAATCGATCAAATACTTATAAGCAGCATCTCATTTGAAGGTTCATGTTTATGGTATCAGTGTAAACGCGATGAATGAACCAAAACCGATGCCTACTTTTTCTTTTGGTCAGAAACCCTTGCACCGGCAATCTTGAGCACCGGCAAGTCTTTGGACTGAATCAACTTGAGCGCGGGATGGACCTTGAGGTCCCCCAACACCACCTTCGCCCCGACGTCCAGCTCGCTCAAATCCACGTCGATATATGGGGGGATTATGTCGGCCGGACAGAGGAATTTGACGGTCCGCTTGATGATGTTCAAGTGGGAGCCTGCGCGGTTCGAAAATTCACTATGCTTGAATGACTTGAAGAAATTTCACTAAATAGAAGACAGCGACGAATAGAAGCAACATGAAGATGTTACTCCCTCCTTCCTACTTTATTTGTCACCTTCATCTCAGTCAAACATTGAAGACTTCGGCCATAATTCATTTACATATACAATGTTCTATTATACGAAAGTATCATCATTAGATTTGTAACCAAAAATACTATCTTAAGAATATAGTGTTGTAACTTTTTTGGCAAAATAGTATGTGAAAGATTGACCGTCAAAGGACATTAAAGACTGTGAAGCATTTAATAAGTGACGGATTAAACGGGAAGGAGGGAGTATCTAGTGAGAATCTCTAAAGTCGGGCAATCCAATCAACCAGCTCAGCCAACATCATCAAATGTTCAGTCCAACAACTCTCGGTGTGGGTCCCACTTGGATAGGTCCAACAAAACTCGGTGTAAGCAGGCTTACTTCAATACACGTAGGTATGCAAAGAATGCCCAGCAATATCAACCCAAAAAAAAATGGCCCTAGTATTATCAAGCACATATACATGATCTGTGCATGTAGTAATGTTTGTTAAGGTAAGATTGCTTACATCTAAATCTCTCAATACCTCGTGACAGTGGGACCCCGTTGGGAGTCGTTCTACATGTACGCACCATATTCACTTATCAAACTATATGGCTATATCTCATAAATTTGTGGCATTGTGAATAAATAAACAGCACATGGAGTTGATAACATGAATGAAACTAGAGCTAGATATAACATTTGCGCAATATAAGGGTGTCAAACAATGGTTCATTTTGTACCTTTTCTCAATCCAGGTGAAACATCTTCTCCTCTAAATACAAGGGGGACATCAACCTTCAATAAAGCATCGGATGGCGCTCGTATGAAAGTAACATTAAGTATAGCATCAGTTGCAGAATGCATATGGAGCTGTTCGCCAAAACAAAAGAACATCAATTGAGTGATGCAATGCAACTGAGAATTTTGGTTACTAGATTGGAGGAATATGTACCGGGAGGAGGGGAAGAAATGAGGAATTAATGATAAGTAACAGACTTCTACATCACTTGATCAAAATTAACATGTAATGTTGGTTTCAAACAAAAGCATTACTACGGAATCCTAGCAAGCCCTTCCTTTTCTTTCTCTTCTTTTATGCTACATATGCCTGCGACCCGCGTTCCGAAGTCAAAACTAGACTAAATTTGTGTAAAAATTAGCAACCCGCGTTCCGTGACTAACAACCCGGAAAGTGTTCCTGGTAACTATGGGTCCAACTGTATGCAGTTATCTAGCAATTTGGCATTGTGCTGCGCATTATAACATACATACTTGAACTAAGAAAGTTCATCTACAAAAGCACCTCAAATGTGAAGTACTATAACCTATGGTTTTCATTTCACACCAAACAGACCGGCATTCGAATTCGAATAGCAGAGTCCAGAATAGACTAGAACAAACGTGCAAAAAAGTACGGACAACATACTTCGTTCCTCCACTTAAACTAACATCATGTTGCATAAAATATGCTTGGGTGATCCAATCCAAAACATTCTTCCTTGTTCCCAAACGAGCATCTAAAATTAAAATTCAGAAGAGAGCCCGCCTCAGACAATTTCAAAGATAATTTCAAATTTGAAGTACTAAAGCCTTTGGGCACTTTGGCACCTGTTCAACAATCCTTTGATTGAAGGGATTCAAAACGAACCCATCTTCCTTACATCACTCATTACAAACTCCAAAACTTATTGAGATAGAAATCACATTTCCTCCATGGTTTCGTCCTATGTTACTTGCACTTTTCATTTTGCCTAAAGTGCCCAGGTCTAACGCAAACACTTCAACATTAGTACGGTCCAACTCTTTATTTTACCTAAAGTTCCTGCATTGAACACGAAAACTGCACCACGAGTGTGGTAGGACTCTTCATTTTGCCTAAAATGCCTACGCCGGACATAACACTTCAACATTAATTACTATGGCTGAGTGTGAGTTCAAGTCCTTCAATACAGCTCATTTCTTCACACACTAAAGGAAACAAACATCAAACCCAAGTCAACATAAACATTCAATTTCCACTTTCACTAATCAGCACTACCAATAACATCATCCCAAATTAACGTAAAAAATATGGCATTTGTAATTTTATTTACATAAAAACATGGCATTTCTATGCAACTAAGTAAATTCAAACCTAAATTAACAAAACATCCAATTCCAACCTTTGCAAATCATCAATGTCAAAGCTTCTACGCTCAATCAACTTGACCACTCATCTGAATCAAACCCACCAAAAACCCAAATCCAAAACCCAAAAAAAAGGTGAAACTTTACATAAACAAAACATACCAGCCTGAGAAGAACACGAAGTCTCTCAATAAAGAAAACAAGGGATTTCTACACAACTAAGCAAAATCCAACCCAAATTAACATAACACCCAATTCCCACTTTCACAAATCATCAATGTCAAATTTTTTTGTCCTCAATCAACTCAACTGTTCATCTGAATCAAACCTAAACTTGCAAACCATCCAATTCCCACCTTCACAAATCATCAATACCAACATCTCTCTCGATCAACTCAACCATTCATCATCTACATCTTACCCACCAAAAACCCTAAACCCCGCAAAAACCCCGACACATTCAGATAAACAAAACATAAACATACCATCCTGGGAAGAACACGGACTCTCTCAATAATTCTATTTACATTAACCAAAAAAAAAACATGGCATTTCTACGCAATTAAGCAATGAAACCCAATTTCACATAACACCCAATTCCCACTTTCACAAATCATCAATGTCAACATTTCTGTGCTCAATCAACTCAACCATTCATCCGAATCAACCCACCAAAAACCCACATCCAAAACCCTAAAAAAAACCCAAAAAAGTGAAACTCTACACAAACAAAAACATACCAGCCTGGGAAGAACACGAACTCTCTCAATAATCTCGGGCGAATCCAACCCGGATCGAACCTCAAGATCGAAAAGCCTCGACAGAAAAAACGACCGCCCAAAATGATTAACCAACTTCTTGATCTGATTATTCTGGACCGAAATCAACCTCTTATTCCCACCATGTTGTCCGTCCTCCTGCTCGAACACGATGCTAGGGATCCGACCCGCCTTCCTCTCCCGGACCGACACCTTCGACCCGGACTCCGGCCGGGGAACCGCCGTGATCGCCTCCGCGGGCTCCGGCCGGGGGAATCCAGGGAGGTACGAGAGCGCGTCGTGGAGGGGTTCCGCGGCGGCGACGGCGGCGGAAGAGTGGCTGAAGGCGCGGCGGAGGTCCGGATGGAGATGCCGGAGCCGGGTCAGGAGGTGGCGGGGGGTACACATTTTTAGAGAGAGAAAGTGGGGGTAGAGAGAGAGAGAGGGGAAGAAAGGGGTTACCGAGGGTTTATGGGGTGAGGAAATGTGGATGAACTGCTGAGTGAAGTGAAGAGGAGCGAGTTGACTCGGTGAGTTGAGAGTGGAGAACCCTTTCATCATTTCAATGAGTTTGGCCCATCACACTTTCTTGGGCCCAATTGAACCTTATTCTGTGTGGATTAAATCAGAGCTTGTAAAACCGGGCCCGGATAATTTTGGGTTCGGGCAAGTCAAATATTGGACAAAAAATTAATATCCGATATTCAGTTTTTCGTGTGTTTTGGGGTCACACTCAGGTCAGAGAAAGTGTAAATTTGCGTCTAAATCATGCTCACATAATAGAAATTTGACAGTACCCAATTTGGTTACATGTTATGTGTTTTTGTTATAAAAAATTGATGTCTGATATTCAATTTGTGCTTGAATATTGGGTTAATTGGTCAATGTCCAAATTCGGACAAAATTTTAAGACGGTACCCAAATTTTTTTGGGTCGGACAAATTTGGATTGTTAGGCCGGATAAATCTTTTCAGCCCTAGAATAAACGATTCTTTGTGATTTACCGTCAAGGTAATTCTGGTCACGTTATTAACACAAAGGTTAGAATGCCTCGATGTAATTTTTTTGATTCACTTACGACCCTGCTATTGTCAATGACTCACAACCTCTTTTCACCCATTCAATATTAGATCATACAGGCTATAGATGCTCACAAAAACAATGTCAAATAACAAGGACTGCTTTTAATATGGATCTAACTTTTACAAAGTTTCGACAAATCGAAGTATAAATAAGTTTACTATGCTAAATGTTGTATTATTTTTATGGAAGATAAATATTGTACTTACAAAATACTACAAATGCTTGTAAAAGTGAAAAAGAAAATATAACCACAAAAAGAAGGAAAACTTGAAAGCATGAAATTATCAAACTAAATTCCATATTTACATTATGATACAAAATTATGGATGGGGAGCATTTTCATCCATTTATTATTTCTATTGGTCTCGAATAGCCAAATGGGAAACATAAATGGTGATAAGATTACCTTATTTTTTGGTTGCATGTTATGTGTTTTTGTTGTCTTGCACTTGGCCTTTATACTTTACAATTTTCTTTTTGCATCATTTGGAATTATATATTCTTTTTCTTACATTTTCTTCTCGATTTAGAAATTAATTACCTAAAATAATTCAACCTAATTAGTTTGATGTCATCGTGAGTTCAAAGTGGATTACCTACTTTCCCCTTTATCCTAATATTGAAGACTGTTTTGCCACCAGCCTATTACCCACATCAAAAATTAGGTATATCATTTATTTAGCTATTGGACTTAGCCCCATTGGTTGCAATGTGGTAATGGTGCGATGCGGTGAAATTTGAAAAAATGTAGTGAGTTGCATTGAAAGTTATGGTATGTGGGGTATTTTAAGATAGAGAATGTGAAAAGTAGATGAGAAATGTAAGGAGAAAAAAAAATGAAAAAATATATTAATAATGATTGTGATGTGATGTAGTGTAGTGTAGTGTAGTGGAAAATTAAAGAATGTGGTGTGATGTGGTACAACACCGCAACCTACACCACAGCCTACTGCATAAAAGAACGGGGCCCTCAGCGATTTGAGTGGAGGGGATCATCCAGATTCATACTAAAAGGTTTTGGTTCATGGCATTATTTTTCTGATACGGAGACATGTAAATTATGAAAATTGCTTCCATAATCTCTAGCATAGAAGAATATCATAGTGCCAAATAAATTGTTAATTTATTTATTGGACACTCTTGATTTTACACTTTTGTCTAAGTATGGCAAAATTTTGACTGATCTGATAATCTGGTTTTGTCCGATCGGAAAAAAAGACGGGTATGATCATTAAAAGTTCATCCGAATTCAAAAACAAATCAAAACCGATCAATGTCCGATTTAAAACCGACTCGAGTTCTAATAAAGAAAACCGGGTTCGGGTTGTCCGAATTTCCATAGAAAATCCGATTCGGTCATCTCAGACAATGCCTGAACGCAGTTTGTAAGTGAATTTGGGCTGACTTTTAATCACGTTTATGTACAATTCGGACATTAGTCAATTCAGACGTGGAATAGATGGACATTGTTAAGTCATTTCAACACCAAAAGTATGATATTGCCTTTCTATACAATTCGAATACTCCCTCTTTCCCATATTATTTGACACTTTAGACATGATTTAGAAAACCAAAAAAACTTCCACTTTATATTAATTTACCTCATTGAAAATATAAAAATGTTGAATAAAATGATAAATAAAAAAGGGAAAAGGTGAATAAAAATGAAAAATGGAAGAAAAAGATGTAATTAATAAGGTGAATTTGATAAATTAGTAATTAATGTGTTATTGGAATTATAAAGTGACAGATATTATGGGAAAAAAGAAAGTTAGTTAAAGTGACAAATAATATGGGAAGGAGGTAGTACCATACATTTGACATCCAACCGAATTGTTTATCAAATAGGGTCCAAATAATAAACTTTTGACCGAATAACTAATTTAACCTGACCCGAAATTATCCAGACATGAATTTTTGTCCGCGCTACTTTTGTTCCAAATTATACCATCACGTCAAAATAATTCACAATGCCATATCAACATTAGTTTATTACCTTTGTCCCTATCAATTGTATTTCGCTTTCTCCTATCAATACATATTATTCCTAAACAAACTGAAAAAGTATATATAGCTAGATGTATTTTTCCCAACTTAAAATCACGTAAAATAAAATTAAAAAAACTATATATTTCCTTATATAAAACTTGGTCTCACGTTCTGTTGACCATTAATTTGTGAACCAATTCTGAGTTGACGTATCCAAAATTGATGAAGTTGATGGTGCTCATGTTAAGCAATTGACCTATTTTAATTTGTTGACTCTTAGCCCCAAAGCAATTGGCCCTATTATACGTAGCTTCCACCATCGAAGTTATATACTTTATTAGGCTAAGGAAAAAGCACTTGCTAATGACTAATAATTGTGGCAAAAGCTGACCCAATCTGATATAAATTTGAGATCGCCTCGATTTTTTAATCTGAAATATAACAAACTTCAAAAAAAGGAAAAAAAAAAACCTGAAATATGAGGCATATCAAATCCGACCCGACCTGCCCGAATTGATAGGTATACTTGCTAATTAATGACGTCATGGACAATTAGAACATTCTATATGTTGAGAAATCAATAACGTTGAGGGACGATTAATATAGAACGGAGGGAGTATATTATATATGAAAAACCAGCCGATCAACCCTTACCTTATGACAATGACTCTCAAACAATAATGCACCCGTTCCAGTGGTTGACTAGGTGGTGGTCCTCTTGGTCGGTTAAGAAAATGACGCGCAAAAAAGTTAAAAAATTTTGTTATCTAAGAAAGTATAAATAAGTAGGATAACTAATATATTTTTTTGAAAAAAGAAAAACGACGCCTCAAAGTAGGGCAGCCACCGTGTCAACTGCCACTAAAATTATTTCGGGTGCATTATTGTCTAATGTTCTCAAAGTTCGATGTATTAAATCCAAAAAAAATTCAGTATATTACTATCCAATATCCTAAAGTTCAATAATATCATCCAATAATAAAAAAATAAATAAATACGCTCCCTAATTTTTAATTTTTTTTAAAAAAAAATTTAAAAATCACCTCTAGATAACACACGCAGGCACACAGCATATTGGTGTGTGAATACGGAAAATTCTAGAAGTAGAAAGCTCACCTAAACACCTCAGCTTCGGACTGAGGCGCGGAGATCTGACGGCTAGAATTTGATCTCTTAGGCTCGGACTCTTGGTTCGGAAACGTTATAAAAAGCCTACGTAATACGACATTTCGGAGACTACTAGACTCATTTCTTCGCTCCTTTCTGAGAATTTCGTGCTAGACTAGAGAGAGAAAATTTGCAGGCAAAAGTTGGTTCGCTTGTTGTTGTTCGTTCATTTCTAGGGTTTAAGCTCGAGCAGTTATCCATGGCGGAGCACGATGAATCCAAGCATGAATCACTCATGGAGAAGATCGCCGACAAAATTCATCACCACGATTCATCCTCGTCGTCATCTGATTCCGAGGATGAGAAGAAGCAGTCTGCTTCTTCGTCGTTGAAATCGAAGATTTATCGCTTGTTTGGGAGGGAGAAACCAGTTCATAAGGTGCTCGGCGGTGGTAAACGTACGTTTCTTTTGTGATTTTGTGTTGAATTTTTGGTTTGTGGTGCTAGAATTTTGTGATTGATGTGTTTGTTTGTGATGTTTTGGTCTGCATTTCGGTTCGATTGAGGAGATCTGATGATGAGGAGTAAAGGAGTAATTGATGTGTGACTTGTTTTGACTGAAGTTGATGATCGGTAGTTAGTCTTTTTTCGAAGTGTTTTGGCATGAAAATCTTCTCTAAAGCTTCAGATTTCTGTTAATTTGTTCCGTTTGAAAGGATCGGAGGATTCTGAGCTCACGGCGAAAGATTTAATGAATTTGTTTGAAGAATAATTTGTTGTGAATTTTTTTTTTCTTTGGGGAGGGGGAGGGGGAGGGTAAGTCACGATGATTTTGCTTGTGGACGATCATAGCTGTTTTTACTTGTGCTTTTTTTTCGGCGTGAAAAGTCTTCCTTTAGCTTCTGCTCTCTGTTAATGGATTCACTTTCAAAGACCAGAGAATTTTCCAGATGAATTCCCCGAGATTTCGAGAAGAACATGCTTAATGCTTGTGTATGACTTCTGTTTGACTGACAGTTGTACCTATTCTTCTGGTCTATGATCTAATTGTGTGTTCTCATTAGTAAAAACTCGTATATGTGATCAGATTCTGTTGATTGATTCTGTATTTTGTGTTCGATTTTGATTTGAGTTGTTTTCAGAATTGTGTTGAGGATCATCTGCTAAATTTAATTCACTAATCTGAACTCAATCCAACGTTCTGCTCCTGACAAAAAAGTTGTGTTATTGAGTGCTTCTTTAGTTCTTTATATTGCAAATTGAAGTGTGTCTTGTATTTGATCAGCTGATCATGATGATCTTCATTCTTCAGTCTATTAGAGTAATATATCAAATCTACACTCTGACCAAGTCTCAAGTACTAAAGTAGAACATTTTCACTTGATGAAGGCACCTTCACACTTTACAATTGCTATGGGGTGAAAATGAATTATTATTAGTATTATTATTGAAAGCTTTTCGATTTGAGCTGGCTAAAAACTGCTTTATTATAGTTGTAGTTAAAAAGCAGATCTTTATTAAGCACCTAAAAGCATAGCTTTTGAAGCTGCCTTTTTTTCCCCCAATTCCCCCTCCCAATTACAGTTGAGGCTTTTCATTTTTGCCAAATGAGCTGTCTGCAAGATCATGGAGACAGCTCTTACACCCTATGTTACTCCAAAATTCCAAATTTTCATATTCTATGCCATATCTGTGTTGGACCCTCGATACCCAAACAAGGGTACGACGCTCGACACATAAGATTAACTGTGAAAATGTGCAAATTTTCTTAAAAATAGCCGAGTCTGATGCCCATATCTGTGTCCATATACCTGAGTCCTAGTAACATAGCTTACACCACGAAGTTCTCATTTCTACTTTTTGCATCTTTGATCTTGGTGGTGCAGCGGCCGACATTCTTCTGTGGAGGGACAAGAAAATCTCAGCAGCGGTCCTCAGCACCGTCACCGCTGTGTGGGCTCTGTTTGAAGTATTTGATTACAACTTGCTTACATTGATCTGCCACCTCTTGATAGTTACCCTTCTTGTGCTATTCTTGTGGTCCAATGCCTCAACTTTAATCAACAAGTAAAGATGCTTTCATAGCCTAGTTTGTTGTTCAATACCCAATACTAGGGTTGTGGATCCTTCTTTTGACATGATTTATTTGATTATTATTATTGTAGGGCTCCTCCAAAGATCCCCAAAGTACACATCCCAGAGGACCCTGTTCTAGAATTTGCATCCGCCTTGAGGTATGAGATCAACCGAGGCCTTGCATCCCTCCGCGAGATTGCGTCTGGAAGAGATTTGAAGAAGTTCCTTGCTGTGAGTTAACTATGACTTTTCTCGCTTGTTACTTGTCCCGAAATTATGGTCCATCTTAGATTAAGGGTCTACTCTTTTTATGGGTATTGGAAGGTTGGGTAAAGCAATGATTGATAAATTCGGGTTAAAGTTGATAAGTTGAGTGCTAGAAATGTGGTAAGAATGAGTAAATTTGAGTTGGGTTAGAAAATGGGACATTAAGCCTAAAAGGAACAACTCCTAAAGTGCCTTGTTTTATATCTCATTACATATTAAAGAACCTTATTATATCTTGCAAAAAGAAAACTGGCTCTTAGCGTCATGACGTGCAACACTATAAATTCGGTCTAGTTAATGAATCTGTAAGCTGTTAGACTTAATCTGATTTTTTGTGGCCTTGACCAGGTGATTGCCGGTTTGTGGATTCTCTCGATCTTGGGCTGTTGCTGCAACTTCTTGACTTTGTTCTACATATGTAATGTCCATTCTCTTAACATATTCAGTTCCCCTTTCTCTTTCTATCGTGTACATGTTTGATATCGTTGGTTCTGAATTTTATCCTTCTTCGTTGTCTTTTTCCCTCCTGTGGTATAACAGCCTTTCTCCTCCTCCACACCATCCCGGTGCTGTACGAGAAGTACGAGGACAAAGTAGATGCATTCGCGGAGAAGGCTATGATCGAGATCAAGAAACAATACGCAAAGTTCGACGAGAAGGTGTTGAGCAAAATACCGAGGGGATTGAAGGACAAAAAAGCTTAATACCGGTGGCTGATGGGCTTTCGGGTGTGAAGTTCAAACAGCCATACATATCGTAGGTGTGTGCTCTCAAGTGAATTTTGTTACGTCGTCAATATGGTTAGAAATGTGGTAGATTTCTGTTCTCCCCCCAGTGAATTCGGTATATTATGGATATGGATATACTGTTAAATGTTAATCTTGAAGTTGTCTAGTGCTTTGGATTCAGTGTTTAGAACCAATATGGATAATATCCTCAATACTATACATAAACAGCAGCAGTTTTATTTATCCATTAGTTTCTATTCTGTGATTATTCTTCTTTTCGTAGGGCATAATTGTATGATTTGGTTACTAACTACTGCTTGAAATCGACGTGTACGGTTGGAGTTTGTGTTTATTGTTGATGTCTATTCGCAAGCGCACTGTAATCTCATGTATGTGATGACTGATTTGGACTGTGGAGTATTTGAAGTGAGGATTCAGGATGATCTTTGTTTTAGCCTAGACCTGTTAAAACTGACCAAAATGACCTGAAACTCGACCTCGAATTGCCAAAATTATGAGTTGACCTGAAAATCTGAAATGGATTGAACACAAAATTCTGATGGTGGTGTGTTTGGTTGGAATGATTTTTTGGAAAATTTGAGCATTTTTGGCTGTAATTAAATACCGGGGGAGTTTTGAGATGGGACTTGTTATTTTATTCTCTGGTGAACATTTTCAGATTTTCTTAGGGGTTATTGTTTTTTTTTAAGAAAGTCTTTTCATAGAAAAATCTTTCTTTTTTTTTTTCCAGGAAGCTTTTTCCTAGGAAAATCTTTCCCTAACACCTTAAAACCATTCATTTAAAACTTAGTTGACCTGAATATGACCTAAAACATATCATGCAGATTTGAGCATAGCTTAAGCAAACCAGTCTCACCCGATTTTCGGGTCTGGTTTTCCCTGTTTGTGTAGGGTTGGGGTAAGTTTGGTGTAATTTTGTGGATGCAGCTATATATACTGATGAAAAATGTGCACTCAAGGTTTAGGGTTATGGGGTTTATCTACTAACCCTAAGAAATTTGTGAGATTTTTCGTCTTTTTGACGTCAAGGGTTGTGTAAAAGTCAAATGATGCGGTGCCGATGGTGGGGGACACGTTTCATGGAGTGTTTGAACCAAACACACCATTAGTTTTATTGGTTACAGATTTATGTTCTGAAGGTCCACAGTAGTTGAAAATAATTCAACTAGAGTAATTAAAAGCGATAATCACCTTATATTTTGTCTGGATATATCTAAGCTTTTAGTTTCATTTATGTTAACCGGCTATATTAGGTAAATGATTACCGGCAACACTGACCATCAACAATACGTCTCCCATCCTCCCTCCAATCGGCCACCCACTTCAATAAAATTAAAACACAAAATTAAGTTCAAACTCAACGATGTCGTAATAAAATTAAAACACAAAATTTTAATCTATTTACTATGATTAAATCAGAATGAAATTCCGTCGTCTGAAAGCTTTACTTGATATCTTTGAAAAGTTCAAAGATGCAATAAGGTAATATCTTTTTAAGGGTGTCAAGTGAGCTTTCAGACGTCAGAATTTGATTCTAATTTAATCAGAGTAAATAGGTTAAATGTTTTGCATATTCTCAGCCGAAAAGTCAATTTAATTTTTTTTTTCAATCATTCACCTCTTTCTTTATTATCATGAGGACTTTGACAGGATGGAGTATATATTATACCCGGCAATCGAAAATTAGGGTTTGGTCAGTTTGGATAGGGTGCTAGGTATTTCTGATGTACTCAATCACCTTTTTGAGTGAACAAAATAGGAGTAAATAATTTAACCCCGTTGTCAAAAACAAGGCACAAAAAAATACATGAATCAAAAAACGATCCAACTTTTACATGATTGCTCATAATAATTTTATTAAACTATGACATCAACAAAGTCAGGATGGCCGAGTGGTCTAAGGCGCCAGACTCAAGTTCTGGTCCTCTAACGAGGGCGTGGGTTCAAATCCCACTTCTGACATTTTTCTTCCATATTTTTTTCGTTTTGGTTTTTTAGTTCACACACTTTGAAAATATCCTTACTGAGCAAACTACAAATGATATATGCTTGGTCTCTATGAACTGCAATCAGCCAGTATGTTTAGAAAACTATATGATTTGTTTTGTTTGATTATTTATCGGTTTTACACCGAAAAAATAAAGATAAAAATCATTGATCTAGCACGCAAATACAGTTGTTAAAGCACATTTGAACATGACTCTATTCCATATAAACCATGTTTTCTGTGTCATTATCTGAAACATTCTTTTTCCAACAAATGATGAACAGAGTAAAGGTTGACAATAATAGCACAAATTAATCGTACAATTGGAAAACAAAGTACAAGAAACAAATGAATTCCTATAAACTCCATCCTAAATTGGCAAAAAAGAAATGAAAATCTATGCATTACAATGTTGCACCATTCATCATCTCTCCCTCCACATATTCTTATTCCTTGTCCTTGCAAGATGTCTTCTAGATTTATTTCCTGATGTTTTCGCCTTTTTTTTGAACTGTATGGATATGTATATCTGGATCTCCTCTGACTTTGAGAGATGAGCTTCGATGTCACATTGTACATATATCTGGATCTCCCAGGACCCTGTCTTAGTGGGACCCACATTGTACCCATTATGTGCATCCATCCATCGTCCGGATATCCTCATCAGTTTTTCGATCACTTCCCAAAAATCGACGCCCGTTACAAATAATACAACATCCCAACCTCAATCAAGCTAATATGAGGAATATGAAGGACCACGGCCGGTGCGCGACAATTGGTCCTAAGGAAGGCATAGGCCACATTGATCACGAACCTCTTGAGCCAAAACGAGTCCCTCGTCGCCCTGATATACGAATGCCCCACTATATAAGCCACCCCGGCTTCCTTAGCCTCCACAAGCTCGGTCAATTCCTCCTCCACTTCCTCATCCAAGATCTCCCCCACCGGTAACTCATACCGTGTACTCCTCCTTCGCCCCAGCTTCGGTGTTGCCTCCTTCTCATACTTTGATTGGGAACTTTGCCACACTGAGGTGGACATCCGACTACACGTGCTTTCCGATGGGACCAAGCTAGTCCCGAACCGCCCTGATGACCTCACCATGGCCAATCGGCCCTCCAGGGGCCCGTCTGGGCCCCCGCTACCATAATCATCGTCGTCTGCTTCCATTCTGATAAATTCCGCTATGTTCATCACTAGGTTGTCCTCAAAGTCCTCGGTGAACTTGTGGGTGTCCTTGTAGCCATACCGGATGATACACCTGTACATCCGGTATGACCTGGGCCCTATCCGGCCCACCAGGTACCGCTCTTTGAGGGACACGTGGGGGATTGGGACCGATTTGATACAAACGAAGACGACCACTTGGTGGATCGCGGGTAGGTTCATTAGGAAATGGGTGAAAATGGCGGGGACCCCGCTTACTAGGCTAGTGTATATGAGGCCAATCCCTGGGACCCGCGCAATCCCCAGGCTGGGGCCCAGGGCTAGGATCCATTTCATGGGGACCTTGTTTTCTACCTCAAGGTTGTACTTGAGCCTGCTTCCATAGTGCCATACGAACATGACGAAGAGGATGATGAAGGCTAGGGCTAGCGGGGCCCACCCACCTCGCGAGACCTTGACGAAAGAGGAGGAGAGGTAGACCGACTCAATGGGGGTGAAGAAGAGCAAGGGGAGCAACGCAATGACAATGTGTCGATGCCACACGAAAAGGACCACGAGCGAAAACAACCACGTATTCACAAAGGTCACAATCATGCAAGCAAGCCCTGAAAAAGAGAAGGAAAATGCAAAGAAAGAGAATGTCATGGTTCAATATGAAAATTGTGTTATTCCCACTGCAACTCTCAATGTGGGTCCTGCTTTCACGAGTTTCCGGGGATGAAATGCATGTTACCATACAACTAAATAACTTACCATATGCATTTCCCATGAGTGTGATCTCATGAAATCCAATAGTTACCGCGACACTCAGGATCATAAGCATCCAATTAATCTCCGGAATGTAAACTCGACCAGGAATCCAAGTCGACGTATGCACTATTTTGACGTGTGGGAAACACCCTATCGCCTGGCATTGTTTCACAATTGAAAATGTGGCAGATATCACAGCTTGACTCCCAACAATGGCCGCCAGAATGGCTAGCACAAAGATTGGCCAAAACAATGGATCTAGAAAAGTTGCATTCGTATTAGATCTATCGTTCATTGTATCTTAATTTCGCATGTTTCTATTTCTTTAGAAAGGGTACATCACTAGGATTTGAGAATAAGTTATGCAAAAAAGTTCATAATAAGTTCATAGTACGTTAGAATAAGTTCAGAATAAGTTCAGTCAAAGTAAGCTAAAGCGAACATGCCTTTAGTTTAGTTCAGGAGTCTCCTAGCCGAATTTGCATATCGTCAAGGAACAAAGTGACATTCAGAATGGAAGTTTAGCAACTCATTAGCATATTGAGAACTAGGAGTTAGTTTAATCTCATAGTCTCTTCATTTGAAGGACTTCCTAGGCGAGTATCGAATTTTTTTCTTTTCGGGTTTTATGGGTTTAAAGAAGCTTGAAGAGGAGTTGTTTGGAAAGTTGGGAACTTACCGGGTATTGAACAATAAAAGCTAGCTGAAAGTGCAGTGTGATTTTTGGAGAGGAATGCTGCTTGCCCCATGTACTGAAGAACTAAACAAGGGTAAACGAGGCAAGAGAATGCCACCTGCAATTAAAAAGTGTGATTAGATTTTCGGTTTGTAGCAAAGTTACCAACTAGAGAGCTAGGTTATACATCATGAATTTCCCCAATGCCGTACGAATGCTTTCATTATCAGACAATCCGTTCTTTATAGGGTAAATATCCCATTTACCCAACTCAACCCAACTCAACCCATATTTTCGAGTTTCGACACTAACTTTTCAACTTTTATCTAAACTTATCTGACTTTACTTTACCCAACTTTACCTTACCTTTCTAAAGAACATACAATGGTCCTTTTTTTTTGAGCATAGACAATGATGCTATTAACACTTACCAAAACTACTGTATACAACAAAGCAGCAACAATGCAACATCCAGTGCGGACCCCGCTTATATGTATGAGAGACTGATTCCAAGAAACCCACAAAGAGTTTCGAGAAACATCTACTGAAACCATGGAAAGAAAACTAAAAAGCTTGACAACATATATACCTTAACAGATGCAACAGAGAAGTGGCCAAGGTCCACAAACATAGCCTCAGTACCTGTAAATGCCAACAAAACCTGTAGGAGTAAAATACATACTGAATAAACACACACATGACTGGCTAAAAATCTTACCTCCCTAAACCCTAAACTATAAACCCTAAATCCTAAACCCTAAACCCTAAAACCTAAACCGTGATCCCAAGCTAGGCTTAGTATCGCCACCCGGGACAAATTCCCATTAGGGACTAGAGGACATCCCGGGAGTTCGGGCTCTAGTCGGACCCACACTCTCTTACCCTTAAGTGGGTACCTTTGAATTTAGGGAGCGTTTGGTAGAATCCCAGGAAAACTTTTGCCTGTCTCTCCGTTGGAAAAATATTTACCGAGTTTGGGTGGCCCCACATAAAATCTTCCCTCCAATAAAAGTCAACCAAACATGGAAAAAAAGGCTTACCTGTGATGCAAAGAAGTAATCCTCCAATGGCGAGCCAACCATCTTCCCGGGTGGCTTTGAAGAATTTGTAGATGTAATGGGGCGAAAGAGCTTGAAAAACTCGGGGGTTCCACTTAATGATGTTATAGATGCCAACAGCAGCAATCGCCAACAGCCAAACCATGACAACGGGAGCAAAGATGAATGCCACCTTGTCTGTCCCGCGGTGCTGCAGAGCAAAGAGGGCAACCAGCACAATGCAGACAATAGGCACCACAATACCTGAGTAAATATCCATATCATTGGCTATAGGGCTAATATGTTGCCACAAACACTCGAAAAAAGGATGCAATTTTGAAAACCCAAAGCCTTTTGTTTAAAAAAGTATTTTCAAAATTGTTCCAAGATCTTTCAGAAGGGATGAAAACATGGTCTATTATTAGAACTTAGGAAGCATCATCCCCTAAAGGATTCAACCTCTTCATACGATACGAAACCGGGAGAGGGGGGATAGAAAGCAATACTTTCAAATTCCTAATGAATTATTAACAAAAAAGCCAAGAACATATTTTATCAGAACATGCTTGCCCTTTGCATAAATCCCCTTTGGGCAGAAACAATCGGTTGTGATAACATGCAAGGAACAGAATCATCGGTAATAATGAATGGTATCACCATACTCACCATGATGTACGTGTGTGTCACGAGCTCTGAACCCTTGGAATGACGACAAAACTGTCAAAGGGCCGACCATCAATTAGTTTCTAGGTTCAAACCGAAATAATAGTATCCGAATGCATGCAACAACCGTTACCTGAAAGAGCCGGAGTAAACACACCATCACCTATCACCATAGAAGCACCAAGTAACACCACAAAAAGTAAAAAGTTTCTTGATTTTTGGTGCTTTTCAAGATATCTTCCGAATGGCGAGTATCTACTTGTGTAGCCAGGCCTATGGTATTTATGAAGCTCCTCATCTACTGCTTGGTGATTAGGGAGCAAACTTATTTTCGCGTGTCTAAGTAGAAGAGAGTATAAAGCCAAAGTCCCTCCTACAAAAAAAGTTCATCAAACTCTATTCAGGAAGAACTATTTAGTCATTCAATAGAGGAACGAAATCAAACTTTGCCCACGAAAAAAGGAAAGGACTCAGGAGGGATGGATACCTTCATCATTATCATTTGCATAGAGCAAAATGCCGACGTACTTGACCAAAGGAAATAGTGTGAGGCTCCAAAAGATCACAGAAAGTGCCCCAAGTACGACTTCTTCGGATAGATGATGGCGCAGTGATAAAGACAAGGCGCTCTCGTAGACATAAAGGGGAGAAATACTCAAATCTCCGTAGACTATTCCTAGACTCTGATATGCTAGAAGGAGGACATGCCTCTTCCGTTCTCCAACGTCCTGTTCATTCTGCACGATTGTACCACATACTTTTAATCTCCAGTTGATCACACAATAGTTGGATTCTTCATGTGATGCACCAACTCTTGAACACAACATAATAGACCACATTAAATTTTACCAGTTACTATGAAGGAAATTGATAATGTAACACTACAACAACAACAAACTCCCAGTGGAATCATGTATGAACACGGTATGGGGAATACAGATGTAGGCAACCTCCCCCATGAACCGAAGTACATAGAGAGATTGATTCCTACGAAGCCACAGAAAGCTTTCCGAAAAACCACTTCGAAATTGACAATCTGACACTACTTCCCATAAATCCAAAGTGCAGACCTAGCAAAAGCGGGACCTACACTAGGCATTCTTTGTTTATTCTTGCCAAAAATGGGGCCGAGGACAACTACAAGTTCAAGGTGTCTTAACTCGTTTGGGTCGTCCTCCTTGGCATATGTATATGAGCATATGTTCCCCAACTTCATCTTCCTCTCAAATTCAAACCATTTGTTTTCCAACCCTTAAGGGAGTGGATAATCAAAAGCTCCCCACATTAAAGCAACCCATGCTTGATCTTATGAGAAATTAACTAGAATTAGCCAATCTGTTGCTCAATTACCTCGTAGAGTAATCGACATTGCTTCTCTATACTATCTAGTATCTACATACTTGTCATGCCCAAAGCCTGCGATATTCCACTAGGTGCTCCTGGAGCTTGGGGTAGTTGTTCACTAACTTGTTTTGTTTCATTCACTCATAAAATTAAAGTAGTTCACTATGGAGTATTTGCTCAGGCTCCATTACATAGTTTTGAAACTACATACCATGGAGTATACTTGAACATCAATTATAAGTCACATGTAAGTTGTAACTACTCAATTTTCTTATTTATGAACTTCTTGCAAATTCTATCTCCCTAGCTGTGAATTTCAGGCAGTTTTCATATACACCCACATTCAATCACTAATCAAAATCAACTAAAGAGCAAAAACATCACAAGTTTCCCCACTATAACTGATAACAGAACACATCAAAACCCCCAATTGGGCAGCAAATTACAATGTTGGAAACTTGATCAACAACACTAATAAAAGGGATTAGGGATTTACAGAAGAGGGGCAAAATTAGTAATCTTTAAAACCCAAAAAAAGGACAAAAAAAACCCAAAAAAATACATACCATAGGTGAGGAGGTGGGAAGATATCAATATCTGGGTGAGATTCGAAAGCATGAACTTATGAACAAGGCTAGTGTTGATCCTTCTAGGGCAACAGAGAGAGAGAGAGAGAGAGAGAGAGAGAGAGAGAGAGAGAGTTTGTTGAACGTTGTGGCAATTGATCCAAATCTCCCGGTTTTTCTGTCCATCTCAGACAACTTTTCATTCTCTGAGTCTTTCTTTTTTTTTTAAAAAAAAAATGGTCTTTCTTTTTCCATTTCACAATATCGTCTCTTCGTCAAGATGTCAAATGAAGGGTGTGATTGTGGGTTATTTATCCCATTTTTATTAGTTTTAACACAGTCAAGGCTAGGGTACGGTGCGGTGAAATAATTTAAAACTGTAATCAATTGTGGTGAACTGTAGTGAGTTGTGGTAATGATTGTGGTAGAGCGTGGAAAAATATATTGAGTGATATGGTAAATTGTTGTACCGCATCGCGCCGAATAAAAAAACAAGACCTAAAATTTATCCATTTGTTTCATTAATTTTTCTGAATTTTAGAAAGAACATCACTAACTCAATACAGTACACAAATTTACCAAAACTTAATTTAACTCTAAAAGAACACACACTTAAGTTGGTTGAAAGTTTATACAACAACAACAAATTCCTAAGGAAACACATTTGAATGCAGTATGAGGCATCCATATATAAACAATCTTCCCTCATGAACTCTTTGACCATTGAAGTTCATGAAGTGGCTAATTCTTACGTACAATTTATTTTTTCAAAAAGCTACTTTGAAAACCAAGGAGACTAAAAGAAACCCAATTAGAAACCCTTTGACCAAGGATCTAGCAAGTATGATGAAGTAAAGAGATTCATTTCTATGCCATCCATGGTATTGAAGACGAGCTAGGTATACGAGGTCATGTTCTTTGGATGAGTTATTTTCAAATTAGGATAGTTAGGTTTGAATAAATTAGGACAAGTTATGATAAATTATGATGCTTTTTTGGGGAATTGTGTTAGGTTAAGATAAGTTATGATAAATTGAAAAAGTTAGAACTAACCTAACAAAAGAACATGGCCTAGCAACATACATAAAAGAAGAAACAAGGCGACAAACCAAGACAAAAACTCTTTGCAAAACCAGCAAAACCTCACTCAATGACCTTGCTACTAGTTCTAGAGTCATGCCCTCCCGTTAGTCTAAGCGCTTTAAATCTGTTCTTAAAGTTGATTGGTAGTTTATAGCATTATAAGTTTGTATGGCATATTTTTTAGGGCAGGAAATACTTCAGTAAATTACGTCCAAAAGCTAATCAGAGTCAGGGTCACAGCATGCCTTCTTAAGTTAATCAAAACGGGACCTTCAACTATGAAAGTGACAATTACAATGATACAAAAAGAGTAAAACTTAAACCTCAAGCATTTTCAATGGAAAACAATTTAGAAGAAACTAATCCACCCCTCCAGTGGTCATATTATTATTACTCCACCAAAGATAACTGCTAAAATCAAACAAGCAGCAGTGGAGTCTGACAAGATTATACAAAATGTACAAAAATATCAGCAACAATCTCAAGGGAAATAAACCCCATCCACAAAACAACACCACAGTACATGAAACTCAGGCAGCATTTTTATTTCCATAACCAGATAATCTTGCTGACCAACCAGACAAGACAATAATACTATTTACAAACTACAACATGACACAAAAACCTTGACACTGACTCGACTCGACTCAACTCAACTCGACATGCTTTTCGCATTCTTCCTCCTTATCTTCAAAAGAATTGCATGGTAAACAATTTCCGACCATTGATCGAACCGGGTTCGCAAGTGATCATCAAATATTGTCCAGGAGATCTTTTCATCATCATCATCATAATTGTTGCTGTGATAACTGACACAAAAGGGATTTGAAAGGCAATGACCTGTTTTAATAAGCAGGCAATGAGATAGTAATCAACATACACAAATCAGCAAAGAGAAACCCTACAACCAGCCACTGTTGGTGGTTGTTGTGGTGGTGGTGAGGCTCGAAGAACCGGTTAGCAAAGCCATCAAGCTTCCGCCGTGGACTCTTCCTTCGGGCGAGGGGCTCGGGTGGGCCCCTTTCTCTGCGGAGTAAAGCTGGGTCTGTCCGACATTGGGGCCCGTGACGTTAACAACACTGCTGGATCCTCCCATGTTGATGGATTCGACGCCCGGTTTCTTCCGGATGTTTCTAGACTTGTGTGGGTCCAGCAACAACGGCCCCAAAGTAGCGCCCCCGTGAACTCGCTGGTCCTGCACCAGGGCCCCATGGGTCGCACACAGCCCGGTCTTCCCCCTCGCAAAGGACCCACATGGGCCGCCGGCTCGGTCCCCGTATTCAGACCCGGGCAGTCCCCACGCGCACCGCTTTCCTCCCCCGTGCGCCTTGCAGAAGTCCGTGCTCCCCTGCGCGCTCTTCCCACACCCCTCGAACTTGCACCGCTTCCCCCCGCCATGCCGGACGCAGAAGTCCGTCCTCCCCCGCGCGCTCTTGGTGCACCCCGTCACGGCGCACCGCTTCCCGCCGCCGTGCGCCACGCAAAACGCAGTCCCGCCATGGACGCACTTCGGGCACCCAGGGAACGAGCACCGCTTCCCGCCACCATGCCCCTTGCAGAATGAGGTGCTGCCCTCGGCCCCCTTGGTGCAGCCCTCGACAGTGCACCGCTTGCCCCCACCGTGGGCCTTGCAAAACATCGTGCTCCCTTGGGCCCCCTTGGTGCACCCCCCCGGGTACTGGCACCGGCGGCCCCCGCCGTGAGAAATGCATAGGCCCGACAAACCCTCCGCGCTCCGAGTGCAGTTTTCCACCTGACACCGCTTGCCCCCGCCGTGCCTTATGCACAAACCCGACTTGCCCCGGGCCGCCCGGGTGCAGCCCTCGTGACCGCACCGCCGCCCGCCACCATGGGCAATGCAGAAGTCGGTCCGACCCTCAGCGCTCTTCGTGCAGCCCAGGAACTCGCACCGACGCCCGCCCCCGTGGGCCTTGCAGAACGTGGTCCGGCCCTCGGCTCCCTTGGTGCACCCGGGCCTCTGGCACCGCCTGCCACCACCGTGAGCAATGCAGAGGCCGGAAGCACCCCTCGCCCCCTTGACACAGCCGGCGAACCTGCACGTTTTCGAACTGGCCCCGCGTTGTGTTTGCTGGGTCATCCCTGAAGAGGAGGTGACCGAACTTTTAGGGGCCTTCTGTATGGTTGCAGCTGCAGAAATATTAGCCGGGATGAAGGGTGGGTCCAAATTCTTAGGGACTGGGTTCAAATCGAAACCAACTGCTGGAACTGAAGAAGTTTCTGACCTCCATGATTCGATACCCACCAATTCAGTTGTTGGAACAACTGAAAATGACAAATCCTGGTAATTTTCAACCGCGCTCAAGTCCTCGTGGATGCTGGTGATGTCGGATTCAGTTGGCCCGGTAGAAAGGCTCAGTTCTAAGTCCAGTTGCTGCTTCATCGCCACCTGTGGAGTCAATCTCTTCCAATTTGAGGAACTAGGCTTCATCTTTGGGCTGTTGAGAGATTTCTCACCGGCAGCAAGGTGGAGAGTGATGCCCAATTCAAGATCCATTGAGGATTCCGCCTCGGTTTCTTTCGATGAGGATATAGCAGTGGCTGTGCTACCTTTGCTGTCGGAAGAACTTGACGAACGGCCCAACCCGAGACACAATGAAGGGTCAACACATGAGCCCGCCGTGCTCCCCCCATTCGAACCACCCCACTTTCGCTTTACTCCCGTTGACATAGGGAAGTGGGGAGCAGCAGTAGATCCAATCGGGTCGAGCCGTAGGAGGGTACTATCTGCACGACAATCAGCTTCAGAACCTTCTACAAGATTCCGGAAGGAATTTGTAGAGTTGAAGCCCAAACCGGGTATGCCAGTACCCATGAACCAATAAGATTTGAGATGACCACGTCAAACAAGTATCACAGTTGAGATATCTGATATCTGCTGGCCTGACTTCTGGGTTTACTTATTAAAGCTACAAAACCTAAGCTACAACTAGATCTATGTACAAATGAACATCCCACCCCCCACTAACAAATCCGGAAGTGTCACAGCGGTCCATTGCTTCTAGAAAAGGATTTTCAGTACAACCAGGGGACCCAACAGCACAACTCAATTACAGACCCCAACTTGTCGACTTCGCAGAAGTGACGAATGAGTAGATCATCCTGTAAATGACAGGAGAAAAATATTAAAGCATCACATAGGCATGCAAGATTTCATGAAGTACTGAAACCAAGAGAATTTGGCAATCACAAACAGCAACTTTACGACACTATGGACCGGTTGTAAGAAGTTCACACAATACATAGAAAAGGATGGTAGAAGTACAAAAACTACACAGCAGCAGCAATTTGTAGAACATCTACATTCAACGTGACCAATCTACTACCATATGTTGTACAGATGTTGTGACTGATCTTTGTTGACAACAAAGAGACAGCTAGCATAACTTTCAGCAATCCACTTTAATTGATGAAAATGGGAATGTGAATGCTTTCCAAATTACAGCTCAAAAGACGGAAAAACTAATTTGCATACAGCATCTTTTGGAAAACAAATGCCAAAAAGGGAAAAAGAACTTAGCAGCCAAGGAAATATGAAATGTCTTATAATGTGGGATGTGGGATTCAATGAATCCACGTAATTGTATAGAGATTTCCCAACAAATCACTATAAACAAACACCGGTGAAATGATCAATATATGATTTAATTGCTATCATGGCAAGAACCAAGAGAAAGAGAATAAAACATAAAATGCATTCTAAGTTGCCATACATGGGATAAATCAGCCAGTAAAAGGACAATATCACTTTCTAAAATGATGCCCGGTTACGATATTAATGACAGAATCTACGCAATGGTAACTATGACAGCATATAACTATTAATTCAAACAATCACAACTCTAACATCTGCTGACCAGCCCGTCGCAATTCAAGGGAGAAAAGAAATGGCATGAAATATACAAATAATAGAACCTGGCCTTTATGAATTCCTCTCTTAAAGAAATCTTTCATCTGCTGAGCATCAGAACAATCATACAGTATGTATATATATTATATAAGAAAAACAAAAATGACACAAGAAGATGAGATTCATGGCCTAGAACAACACTCAGGATCAGATGCATAAATATAGAAACACAGAACAGTAATCACCAAAATCTGAAGATGTTGTAACATTTTACAGAATAAGACAACTTCGACAGAAAATAAGCAGCCCAACATCTCCTCAAAAAGACTGCCATCGCAGGTTGTCCTTTCTTAACCGACAACGTTGTACAGCAGAAACGGTACTTGGGCCATTTCCAGGCCCCATCTCTATTTATTAGCAAGCTAGGGTTTTATCTTTCTTCTCTGTAGACGTTAACACTGGCGATTCATTTTTGTTTTGTCAGTTTAACTTGACTGGAACTGGAAGCAATTAAGCAAATTATTTTTATCGTTGTGGTCCTTGTGGAAAATACGAGCTTTCCCTGTGATAAATGCCATTGCCTTCCCAATTGTGATATTCATACATCTACCACTCGAATTTATCATTACACTTGTGGGAGTGTATTATTATTGTGTTTTGGTAAGTTACTATCAGGTTGAATGCTCTACCAATGCCAAAATTGATCTCCACGGCCTCTGATATTTCAGATGCAATCTCGCATTCACAAGAATATCTCCTCCAGAACTCAACAGTACATCAAGCTGGCATCAACAGCAAAGCAGAACTAATTTTTGGGAAAGACTGTCACATGACGCAGGTATTAATCTTTTTCACATGGTGTAATAACAATTAACAATTCACATAGGAAAACAACATTCAATATGTTTCACATTAGCTCCCTGGACGTAAATATTCTTCTTTTTTTGACATTCAGTGTCGTCCCTACTTGAATCAGGATAAACTTATACATGCCATATGGCTTATTGATGTTCGATGGATTTGTAACCTTTTATCCTTATTATCGGGGAGGAAATATGATCTTAAAAATGAATGACTATTAGATCAGAATTATCAGATCTAAAACCACAAATCCACAAATCTTCCACCAAGTCACCTACTAAATTTATAGATTCCTTCTGAGTGAAGGTTTAAAGTTCAATAAAGGGCACACTTCATTACTCCCTCCGTCCCGTAGAAGTTGTCAAAAGGGTCCATTATAGATGTCTCATAACTATTGTCTATTTTTCTTTATATAGTTAAAAGGCGACTCTTCATTTAACAATGGTGAGTAATAAATGACTTCGGCTTAAAATTTTATCCTCCAAATATTTGACATGATTTTAGGTGATTGAGGGAAGTATCATAAATAAAACTTCTAATAACCAATCTAATGAACAGCTTTTTTTCCAAAAAAGAGCCTTTCACAGCGGAAATCGATCAGAAATCTACACAATTCAAACTCTTTCCAACCACATCAGACCAATTAAAGCAATTATGGAGCGAAACTCGCTCAGCAACAGAGCAAGATCGACAAATTTCACAGTATAACACAATTAATGTACAATTCGAAAACACATACATCAACACACAAATTGAACTTGAACCAAGAAATTACTAGTAAAGCCATCCAAACCTTGATTTAGCGATCCACAAATACAATTAAACTCAATCAATCATAGTCCTGAAAAGCGTGATATCCAGCAGATCTAGGCTCCAGCCAGCAACCTTATCAACCTTTTATCTTCAACCACTGTGAACCATACATTTCAAACAACAATTCAGCCATGAGAAATAAATAAAAAATAAACAAAACAGCACAAAATAAAATCAATACATCAAAACCTAATTCAAACGAATTCTGGACAACAGAGCAGAAAAAACTCAAACGAAATGATATAATCTACGTCATCGCCTCAAAATTAATACAAAAACACATTCCACATTCAAAACATGCTAAAACTCAATACCAGAAACAAAATCAAGACATCAAAGATTAATTCACAAGGATTCCTAACAACAGAGCATAAAACTCAATCAAACAACACAATCTACGTCTCCACTTTCCAAATTAATCCGAGAAACATATTCCGCAATCAAAATTGATCCAAAAACACAACAAGAAACACAGAAAATCCGCGAATTCTCATACAGAAAGTTTTCTCCAATGAATAATCACTACTTCGGATAAAAATCGAAGGAAAATACCATCTGAAAACAAATTCAACACAAGTTGAAATAGAATTTGACGACGAAAACAGCTAGAAATGAATTGAATTGAATAGAATTCGATTTATTGAATGAAGTATAATCGATCAAAAGTGAAGAATTGACGACGAACCTGGTAAATGGAGTGAGATTTTGAGAGAATTTGAGACTGATGAGAGAGAAAGATAGAGAGAGATAGATAGAGAGAGAGGCAGCTGTTCTTGTTAAGCTGATTAGGGCAAAAGAGGAGATGAGGAAACCCACAGCGTTAAATATTTTTTTGGGACAGAGACTTTTTAATTTATTTTATTTTTCTTAGGACAGAGACTTTTTTATTTTATTTTCTTTACTTTTTTATTTTGAGCGGGTTTAATATTTATTTTATTTTACTTGGAGGAGTGAGTGGGGTGCGACGGTGGAATATTATGTATCCAAAATTCCATATTCCAAACCAAAAAGAAAACAAAGAAATTCCATGATAAAAAGAAAACAAAGAAAAGAACTACTCTTTCTTTTTTCATTTTACATTTTTAGCTGTGAGTGTTAATTATTTTTAAGGATGTTAATGTTATTTTAATCGATAATTTTTAATATAATATTATAAAAAATTATAGTATTCTAATTTTATGATATTTCTTTGTAATGAATTTAATAATAGTAATTTTATATATTAAATTATTGTCTAAGTAAAGAAATAAAGAAATTTCATATTTTTGGCTCTTGTAATTGTGGTACACTAAACTTTAAAATTATATCACGGTAAATCAAATTGTAAAACTATTAGACTAAAATGCAAACCCACTGAGTTGTGTGAAACCAATTCAATGGATTATCATATTTAGTGCACCACGATTTAATGGTTGAAATGTTTGGACTACTCCAATCAAATATATCATACAATGGCATAGTGAAACAAACCCATAAAACATTGGGCCGACTAGAGTCAGTTCGATCTGTCACCTAACACGACTACCATACACTGTAATTTTAGGGAACATTTGGTAGAAACCCTAACGAAACTTATCCGGAGAAAAATTTCCATGAGAAGTTTTCTATGAGGGGGAGGGGGGAGGGGAAAGAATTTCCCTAAGCTCCCAAGGGAAATTTTTTCTAAAACAATGTAGGAAATGACAGGTTCATCGTAAATTTTTTTTTTAATATCAACTTACATCCAAAAATGAAGAAAATAAATCAACCTGACAAAATTGATCATTTCCTTAGGATTATTGACCAATCATACACATCCTTAATAGCTTCATAATTTAATTTATTATAATACAATTTAAAATTTTACTTACAATAATTTCAAGGCCTAAACTACTGTATGTTACGGTCCATATTCTTGTATTTAATAACCACTTCTCTAAAATTATTAAAAAATTAAATAAATGAAAACTAGTTGGCCTCATAGTGAATTATTTATTGCAAATTTGCAGCGAAGGAATGATGATTTAGGTGGTTAACAGAAATAGAGAGGAGAAGGGGCAAGTAAAGAGCGTGAGGTGTGGCGAATCGATATTGGGTGTGGCTTTACAACAAACAGAGAGTGACACGGAATTTAGCATAAAAAATAAAAAGAAATGAAAATGAAAGTATAGCAGCAGCGCCTCGCCACCGCTCTTTGTGCTCCGTTTTCTGGTCCCTCCACACTCCACTTTCATTTCATTTCATCGTTGAGTGCTGTGCATGACCCACCTATTCACTCATTATTTTTATCGCTTTCATATTACTGTACGTACCTTTCTTTTTCATTTACCAGCCGCCAACATGATTTTGATTTTAAGACGCTTTTTTTACTGTTCCTGGGTTGAAGCTTCTTTGTATTGGGAGTCAAGGTGCAATTTATAAAGTGCCCGAGCACGTGTTTTAGATGATACAATTGTTTATTTATATATACTTTGTTATTTTAATTATTTTTTTTTCATATTATCTGTCACTTTATAATTTCAATAACATATTAATTACTAATTTATCAAATTAACTTTATTAATTACATCTTTTTCTTCCATTTTTTTTATTCACCATTTTTCTTTTTTTATTTCACTACTTTATTCAATATTTCCCCATCTTCAATGAGGTAAATTAATGGAGAGTAGAAGTTTTTTTGGTTTCTTAAATTATATCCAAAGTGACACATAATTTGGGAAGGAGGTAGTATTAGATTATTCATCACAGATATTAGATTGTTCACTCCGATTATGATGATTGTTCACTTGTAAATACCCGGATCACGTACTCCAGATATATCTAATATATATTGGTAGTCAAGGATTTTGTATATTAGACTGATGAGTTAAGTTTATTTTTGTTTAATTTTATTATATTATTTAATTTTTTAAAAATACTTAAATTAAAGTCAAAGTTTTAAGAATTAATTACCTTTATCCGAGGCCCTGTTTTTTATACAGTGCGGTATGATGTCACAACTCACTATACTACAGTATTCAATATTCTTCCACACTTTATCACAGTTGTTATCAATATATTTTCTCAATTTTTTGATCTACTTTTTACATTATTTCTCCTTACATATCATATCAACCACACTTTCCACAAAATTTCAACGTACCATTCCACACTTTGCCGCACTTTTTATCTTTATCTTATCATTCAAAATAATATGATTATACTTTTAGATAATTTATAATTAGAATTCTTCATTCAACTCATAGAACTTGTTTAGAAAAATAAATAAATAAATAGGTGATCTGACATTTATCTACCTCTATTATTTTCGTTACCTATCTTTTCTTACCTTATCTTACCTTGCTTAATACTACACCCAATGGTAGATCTAGGTCTACACTATTATATTCATCCGATACACATAAAATCCATAATTATTATTCCAAATTATACTGTTTTGTTTTTTTTTTTTACCGGTGGTCAAGGGGTCGCCCACCCCTCACTTACCTCAAGATCCTTCAGTGCCTACACCATTAAAGAACAGGGCACAAGTAAAACTGTCAAAAATTCGGGTCCAGGTTAATTTGAATTTGGTTAATGACAATATTTGAATGAGAAATTAATGTTTGGACCCAGTTTTCTCGGGTCACACTGGGTCGGACAGTTCGAATGGAGCTAAATTAGGGTCAAAATCAGGTTCGGATAATAAAAAAAATTATTATTGGATTCAAATATTCAGCAAATTCGGTGGTGCGGTTTAGTGGAATTTGAAAAAGTGTAGTGAGTTGTGGTGAAAGTCGTAGTATGTGAGATAGGTTAAGAGACAATGTGAAAAGTAGAGGAGCAAAGTGAGGAGAAAGAAAGATGAAAAGATATATTGATAATGATTGTGGTGTGGTGGAAAATTAAGGAGTGCGGTGTCGCACCGCAACCTACCGCATAAAAGAACGGGGCCTAAATATGGTCAGATAGATGTTGGTACGTAAGATAATATATGTAAAAATTTAAATATATGTAAGGTAATATAGATCAATTGAGACATTCTAGGTAGTGCATATATAATGCGGTCATAAAATTTTTGAAGAAACAATGAACTTCTTTATAAAATGGAGTTTAACTTAGGTGATAAGATAATAATTCAATCTATCAATGAACAATAGTACAATCTATTCATACACATCCTCCTCACTTTATAAAATAGCATGACTAACCCATAACACTTTCTGAATTGGTAAGAGAAAGATGTTGTCTCGAACCTCTAATATTTAGAGTAGAAAATGGACCTCTTACCACTCAGGCAAGAGATAATTGACATAAACTCTGATATTACTTATTTATGAAGAAGTTCTACTAAAGTCATAAATAAATACCCATATATTCTATAAAAAAAAAAAAAATTCACGGTCTCCTCAAAAATTTCATATATTGCGAATAATATCTATTAATACAATAATAATAATAATAATAATAATAATAATGATAACAATAAAATAACAATACTCATGCTTCTTTTTTTTTTATCTTTTTGAGAAATGAGAATCGTGTAAAGCTCATGAACCAAGTGACAAATAACTTATTTGAAGAGACATGTGGAGTTTAGTGATCGGGCTACTGGGATCCACCCACAAAACATATATTATTTCACATATTGTGTAATTACACGTCCAATTTAATGTCTTTCTAAAGGAGTGATTTAAGTTAGGCAATTGTTTAGGTCATTAGGTGTTTTAATTACTCCTTTCGTCATACAGAATATTTATAGTGCGTCATGCCTTTGGTCATGCCTTTATGATCATTTTATTATCCATTTAATTTTACATTAAAAAGATCATCTTCACTAAAATTAAAAAGAATAATACAATAAATGATACTATTTTGTTAAGCATTTTTTATTTTTTAAAAAGTGAAAATATGTAGAATTAGACATGATTTGACCGATCTATGGAAAAATTAGAATATGGTCATAAATTTTACATTTGATTTCGACTTATTTACTCCAAAATCCGGATGTGATATTTTTACCAAATTTAAATGTATTTAAATTGTCATGATCCCAAAAAATTAAGTGGCCAATAATAACCTAACAAAAATTTGGCCCTATTTGGTAAACAGTCATTGCCGTTTGATTGTTAGCTGTCTAGATTGACTGTTTACTATTGGTGGTTGTATAGGTTGTTGAATTGTTTATTTGGAAAATGTGTGTTTGGTAAATTTAGCTATTTTTGAAAATATTTATTGTTTGAAATTTCATTTATACCCTTTATAAATAATATTTTTAGCATGGTATATGTGTAATTTTAGTAAACATTTGGACTAAAATGTCTTTTGCACATTCAACCATTCTTAATAGGCTGCTCTAACCAATTTATTGGAAATTAACTAATTGTAGCAAAACAACCAACCAAATAAATTGTTTACCAAACACATAAATAACCTTGTAACACCCAAATAAGAGCACCCACGATGGTGAGCATGAATTATAAACACTGGATGAGGTAGAAGTAGTATGACTCACCAGGGGAGTTAGAGTTAGACTCATATTATCTTGTTTTCTAATAATGACTATAGTGAGCGTGAATTTGATTAAAATAATTAAAAAAAGATGCAGGTCCCACGTTTAATAATTTAAATACACTATAACAGAAATAAAAAAAATTCGAGAATCTTGTCTCCGTCTTCGCGCGGCGAACATGAGTTCGAGTTATTCTTACCGCCGACACTCGTCCTCGCCGCTACACTGTTTTTCTCGTCCTCGCCCACGCCACATCAACGCCCTGTCGCTCACAAATTCGCCGCTGCAATAGCTCTAAGCCAACTTTAGCAATAACCTCTTTGATTAAGCGGCCTACCCAATTCAATTTGATGGATCTAAATTTAACCAGAACCCAAATTAAGGGCATGTAAAATTCATTGGTAAATGATAAGTATGATAAATATTATTTTTGGTAAGTTTCGATAAACTTTTGGTAAAATACAATACTTTTCAGTAATTTTTTTTACCTTTACCCACTTACCATCCAACTTGATTGCTAATAAGTAAGAATTAAGAAGAAATGAAAAAGAAAAAGAGGGTTATTCTAATTCTGCTAGTCATGCTTCCACGTGATGATTGTCATTGAACGTGTTGAGTGGTTGTGAACGTTGATGCTATGCTTTACCAAATCTATCGTGGGTCCTTCTTAGCCTTTATGCCCTAACTTTTCTATTTTCTTAATTTCTTTATTTGGGCTTATGCTGGCCCATCTAGGCTTGTACCAAAAATGTCTAAAATATTTACTTGCATTATGAAATTGGTTTATTTTGTCCCATCAAGAAATTACAATTTTGTTGCCAAAAAAGTAAAAATAGCTAGCAAAACAATTAAATGAGTCCTATGGTAAAAGTAATTAGTTATAATAGATTGAATTGGTTTGAGTTTATTTCAAGGTCTCGTATCAAAAGGATAATATTATTCTGCTGCTTATGCGTCAGTCTATGTACATGCAATCTTTTATGTTTTAGGAAGGTGTAGGGTGATCAAATTTTGTCAATGATCTGGTGAGTTAGGACATGTGTTGTTAATTGAAATCTATGTTAATATAAGTTTTGCTTTGATTTCACTAAAAAAAAATTAATTATGCCAAACGTATAGGATTTTTTTTAATTAAAGATAATTAACAAACACTAGAAACTAGGAAACTCTTTTCTCAAGGGTTATTCTAAGTGCATCCTCAATTACAATCAAAGATAAACACCTATGAAAACTAGAATTAAAACAACACACATATAGTAACAAAAGATCACTTCATTGCTTTTGTCTGATCTAAAAACAATAAGTGTTTCTTGGCTTGAAAGTTTGATCTGTTGAGTTTGCTTCAAATCTTTGGCTAAGGGTGCTGTTCAAAGTCTGATCTTCGGTATTTTCCCAATTTCGGCTGAGTGGTGCCTCTAAAACTGTGATCAAATTAAAGGATTTGTGCAGTCTGGGTCTTATTATGATGTTGGTAGAATGTGAACTAAAAGTTTCTTCAGTGGTGTGATGAAACATCTGATGGTTTTGGTAATACAATGGTGTTGCAGTTGGAGGTTTCGAGGGTCTCACTGTTGTTGTCGGTTTGGTGCTTGATGATGTTGTTGATGCTGTTCAGTAAGCTGTCTTAGCATTCCTCAATATGATTTTGAAGATTGGTGGTGATGGCTTTCAGTTTCAGAGAATTCAGTTTTCAAGCCTTCATTGCACAGTTTATTCTTTCATGTATCTTTCAGGGGTTGATTTCTTTCATTGTGGGTTTTCTGTTTCATAATGGTGGTATATTCTCATATTTTGATGTATGCCTATTTGATAGACACATTGTGTCCTTTATATAAAAGGGTCTTTCAACCGGTAGTTATAAAAAAAAAGTAACAAAAGACCAAATTTAGCTAGTCAGTTTGCACAACAGTTCCCTTCACGAAATATATAAGAACTCTGAATATTCTAACACATATATCGCTATACTGTATGGTGCGGAGTATACCGTACGGTAGTTAGGCCAAATTCCGCTTAATCTTAAGGGTCAGGTGTACCATACGGTAGTTAGGCCAGCGATATTGTATGGCGCGGAGTGTTGGGCAGTCAAGAAGACGCATTGTCAAAGGCTAAATGTTGCGGAGATGCGAATGGTTCGGTGAATTTGCGGCTATACCAGGTTGGATAGGATTAAGAATGATGTTTGTCGATCCAAACTAGAGGTAGCACCCTTTGAGGAAAAATTGCAAGAGACTAGACTGAGATGGTTTGGGCATGTCTGTAGGAGAAGCGTGGATGCTCCGCTAAGGAGGTGTGAAGGGATTGGGTTACCTCAGGGTCGTCGTGGGCGTGGGAGACCTAAAAAATCTACGAGAGAGGTGATAAGAGAAGATCTAAGAGACCTAGGTTTAGTGGAGGACATGGTTCTAGACAGGTGGGCTAGTATTAAGGTCTTAGGGTGAGGAAGGGTGTTTGTGTTTCGAGCTAGCTTCTCTTCTTTTGGTTTGTATTTGTTTCCTTGTGCAGGTACCTGTTAGCCCTTCCGATAACACTAGCAACTCTCTGGTATGTATTTTCTTCTCTTAACAAGCTTCTCATCTGTTTTTTTTTTGCCTCGGATCCGTCGGAATCAGTTTCTCCATGAACTTTTGTTCATGAGGGTAAGACTGTCTACACTATGATCACCCAGACCGGCGTTCAAACGTATCACTTGGGAGGTCGTTGTTTGTATCGCTATAAGTGTCAATCATATAGGATTGATTGTTCTCAATTTATAACAAACAAATCTGTTATTATTAATTATTATTTAACATTGATTAATATGTATTATAATAATTAGTATTAAAGAATGAATCCCTTCATGCAATTTCATATATGAAAAAAGACTATCTGTATATGATAATGAAATTACAGTAAGATTTGTTGTTGTGTTCACTCTCAACCCCAATTTTCGTATCACTTCTGTAACTTAATTATGTTCTAATATTTTGTCGTACCAAGAAATAAGATATCAAAACAAAAACAAAAATATAAATTCAAATATAGGGTAGGAAATTAAATTAAACTAATTTCATTAATAGCATTACAAATTGTATTTTTTTTTAGAAAATCGACAGATTGTTTTTATTTTTTGTTTTTTTTAATAGCGAACATCTAGAGATTGTGAGAATAATACATTGGTTACCACTTATCAGCTCCAGCAAATACAACTCTATTTTGGTGGTTAGAGAATGATTAGCATAACATTAGGCATCTTTTAATTAAAAAATGATACTGTCGTACGTAGGTGCTTAATTAATAATTAATTAAGCTTACTAATTATGTTTAGTACAGTTGTCCCAATAATAAACAACTTGCCTCTTCACCTTTTCTGTCGTTGTCCCCTTTACATTTTTGTCAATCTCCTCGTACACCAAAGGTTTTTATTTTTAATAAAAAATTATATAATAATAGGGTGAGATTATTTTTTTCCAGTAACCTAACCAATTTTCCTTTGATTAATGAGGAAAATTTGGTATTATTTGAGACTAAATATTAAACATAATTGAGATGAAAATATATTTACTAAAATAAATTACTGATTAAAATTAGAGGGTAGTACATATTGCTATAGAATCAAAGAAGTAGAAAGGTTTAATCTCAATGTTAAATTAACAATCATGTTTAAAATTTTGGCTTCAAATAATTATTGTTGATATCATTGTTATTGAATTTAATTTAACTAATAAAAGCTTGGTATTATTATGATAAATAAGTTGAATATATCTTTTCTTATTTAATACTAAAATTGAGTTTTAGCAGAATTTAAATATAATAAAGAAATTTTCAAATGGTTTGCAACCCTTTGCTAGAGTAATGGCATAAAAAAATATTTTCGCCAAATTAAGGTCAAAAAATAAATATTACAAGATCAGAACGGATTAAATTGTCAAAACAATAAAGGTTGTTATGGTGAGTTTAAATTGTCAAAATTAATATTTCAAACCTAAAGCAATATATATCCAAAAAAAAAAGTGTGCTACTAGTAATGCTAATTCATTACTTAATTCACAAGATAGCAAAATTTTATTCAATATAAACTAGTCTTCTTCTAAATTTATTACATAGAAAAAAGTATCACCTAAAATTACCGCTTTTTTACAATGAATGAATCGAAATTGAATGGTTTGATTACCATTCTCATTACCCATTTTTTCTTTACAATTTTTATAAAATTAACATGATAATTATATTACTAATTTTTCAATTTTCTCCATCAAATTTTTTAATATTTTCAATTGCACTTCCCAACACCAAAAAAATACGTGGTAAATTAATACATATATCACTTTCTAGTAACAGAGAAAGCTAAAAGGCGTGGAACAAGGAAAAGAATATTGATGTTGTACCCAAAAAAAGGAAAATAGAAACATTCAAACGAGGCCCCTTTAAAAAGAATGGCTCTTACAAGAGCCTCATTTCTATATAATTCCCACCAATGTGTATTGATTTGTTTTCAATATTAAAATTATTTGAAGGTACAAAAAGTCAAAAATTAGATTCCTCATAGCCTCTCATGGTTGGCATCAAATAATATGTATCTTTTATTTTATTTTATTTAAAAATAAAAAGACTTCAGAATTATTGTTAACCATAAAAGAAGAGAAGAAGGGATGCTTTACTTTGTTTGAAGAACTTGTCAGAAAATTCAAAATTAATTTTTATTTTAGGTAATTTGGTCCATTTGCTGTGTCCCTATTTAAAATATAATTACTAGTAAGTTTTACAAGTCAATGAGAAGAGGTATCAGACTATTCATGGCAAATCTGACCAATCAACCCCACAAGTTTCACCTAGGGTATGTTTGGTGACGAGAACAATCATTTTGCCATCTTGGTATAGATTTACCAAAGGTACTTTATTTTAATGTATTTGTAGTAGGGATGACAACAGAGTGAGTCGTCTATGAACATATTGCCTTTCCTCGCCCTGCAGTAACCAATTGACTCCTAGCCTCGCCTCGTTACTCACCGCGGGGGAAATTTTCACTCATCCCCATCGTCACCAGGTATACCTAAACCTAGCGGCCTCCAGCACGTTGAGAGTAAGACCCAGACTGAGCTAATCAGGGAGTCAGAGTAAAAAAATTACGATTAAGAAGAATAAATTATTTATATATGTTAATAGAAATTGAGAATGGAGATGCGGGAATGTATAATTGGTAATTTTCTTTAGTGTGAAAATGGAGATGGAGATAGGGACAACGACAATGAAATTTCTGTCCACATCCGCATCCCATCACATGGATTTAAAACCTTGCTCTTTCGAAGGTGAAGTATTTTAGCTTTGATGACTTGACGCGAATTTATAATTTTTTTGACAGAAGATGTGAATTTATAATTAACCCTAGCTTTTCATACTTTTTTTTTAAAAGCCCCCCTTTTTTTTTATCAATTTTTAATTTTAAACAATTAAAGAGGAGTACGATTTACAAACAATGGCACGTTAATCTTCTAGTAGTGATCATATAGGAAACAAAAGTATGGTGGGTAAGCACCTTTTGGAAACCTTTTCCTACAAAGGAAGAATATGAATGATTTTTTTTATATTTTTTAATGTACATAGCCGTGATTAATAGTCTAGTACAAAAATCCCAACAAAACAATATTTTGACCCCATAAAGCACTAACCCTAATTAGTGTGGCTGCTTCACTATTTATTGTCAAACACACTAGAAAATGGAGATGGGTTGAGATTGATGTTACTCCATCTAGTTTAGTCTCTGTTGTAAATAAACAACAGTCCTTGTTATAGTCCCGCTAACGTAAGGTTTGAGGGGATCGAAATGTAGGCAGTCCTCCCCCCATACATAAGAGTATATGAAGAGATTGATTCCGGTGGATTCAAAAGATAAAATTTGAAAACTGAAACTTATTTGGAATCAGTCTGGATAAATATAGGTAGAAGTAGGTAATTTGTTTTATCATTGAAATAGAAGCGCACAATTCGTGCTGTAGCGATTTGAAACTTTTACTCTTCATCTAATATTGTATTAGGCTACAACAACTGAACAAAATTTTAGAAAAAGGCTGAAAACCATAATCAAGTTAAAATAAAATTACTCTTACTAATGAAGAGACTAACTTTACTTATGTAAAGTCAAACCAAACTGACAATTGGAATAGAAATTAATCAAATTGGGTTTACTACCGACAAGAAGGATTGATAACCATCCCTCGAAAGAAATAAAGGCTAGAGTTTTCTAGAGAGAGAGTGAGAAAAGGCTAAGGTACAATTCCATGTTATATTAACTTTATCATTAGAGATATCAAGGCATGCACTTGTGCAAGAAGCTCAATATTTACAAAATTGACTGTGTTTTTAGGAAAGCTAACATGACAACATATTAAATGATAAAATTTGGTCAAATTGGTTCAATTTGTCACTTATACCTTAATTCATTCATATCTTTGCTTATATTCTCTTGATAATAATTTAGACAAAATCTTATAGAAAAAGCCGTTTAAATTAGTATCATATTTTCTTTTTGCTTCAAAAGAAGATATTATTCACTCTGTTATTTTATTTTTTCCAAAAAAAGTAGTAGAAGGAAACCAAAATAAATAAAAAAAAGAATTATATGACACAAAGAACATCTTGCACCAAAAAACACACATATATAAGAATTTCTTTACATGATTCTCCTATCTCTATAGAATAGCATTTCACTAGTAATATCCATGAGCATATCTTAATGTTCTCAAAGTATGTATTTGCTTGATATTGGCCCCACTAGATTTTCATACTCTAAAGAAGGCAAGTGCTCACTTCAAATTTTAAAAAGTACTAATATTCCCTCCATTATAAATTACATACCATCCTTTTTAAGTTAGACCATTTTTGTTCTACCGAGAAAATCGTTTAGAATATAGGTACGATTGAAATGTACCTTTTTTTTTGAGGGAAAATATACCTTTTGAAGAGAACTGAAAAGCTAACAAAATGAGTTGCATAAAATCTATCATATATTATTTAATCTAATACACATTTTTCATAGAAAAAAAGGGAAGAAAATACCTTGCTTCACTTTGTGATACAATTTTGTGTACTATTAAATAAATCTTAATTGAGGAGTACGACTCAGCGACTTGGTTAAGGGAGCCCACAAAGCCGTAATGAAAACCAGTCTTCATAAGATAATTGTCATTATTTATAGAACGACAACCAAGTTGATCTATCCTTGACCATGATGAATCTTTGGTGAAACAAAGTGAAAGGCCAAACTGGCTGATGTTGTGGAATTAGCGAATGAATTGTGATTTTGACGGAGCAAAACTAGCTATAACCTAAGTGTCGTTCCTCTCTCTCGTACTCTCCCTCTACACACAACTGTTTTCGCGCCAGGTTATGAATTTTTATTCTCTAAGTAATAAATTGACAAATTTTCAATACAACCAAAATGAATATAAGAAATGAAGTTATTAAAGATAAAATAGGGGTGAGAATTATATAGAGTAAGTTGAAAAAGTTCAAATTTAGATGGTTTAACTATCAATCTTAGATGAGTTTAGATTTACCTGTATCAAGATGTATTATAGATTAGTTCAAATTTAGATGGTTTAACAATCAATCTTAGATGAGTTTGGGTTTACCTGCATCAGTAGTATTAATGTATTATATATTATAAGTAGGGCTTATGAATAAGGGTTTTTGGCCTCAAATAATACGTACTGAGGGGCTTGTGACCGAGAATAATCCAAAGTGACTTTTAGACCACTGGCAGTCTGTACTTTTTCAATATTTTCTCCTAGTAGTCCAGATTAGTTTCCGGCGCCGGAAATCTGACGTGGCCACCGTAGCACGTGGTCCTTTAATGAAAAACATGTCAAGTCAGATTTTAGTATTTGTTTATGATTTTTTTAAAAGCCAGTGAAGGTTTTTTTAATTCCATGTCATAACCGTTGTTTTGTTTAGGCTGACGTGCAGTGGTCGGCGACGCAACACGGGCAACAGATGGAAGGCGCGACGACGAGGGGTAGAGGTGTGAGGAGGTGGCGGATGTCGGTTTAGGGCAACGTCGCCGACCGTGGTCCATGTGAGGGAGAGACAGTGAGGGCGGTTATGGCAGACAACAACAATGGATCTGGACTGAGCCTACGGTGGTGGGCGGCGGCGCACAAGGCTGGGACGTCGATGCAGTCAGCACTGTGGCTGCGGTGCGAAAGGCGTGCGAATGGTCGTGGTGGCTAGCCGTCGAGAATTGCGCTGGAGTGGGGCGGTGGAGGCTGCGATGCGGCGGCTATGGTGGTGAGAGTGAGGGAGTTTTCTGGGCGGATGGAGGGCTGAGCGATGACGTCGTTGGGCGGTGGTGTGGGATGTAGGTTAGGGTTGAGGGAAGAGTAAGAGAAATGAGACAAGGGGGTAATTGGTGTTGAAATTTTTTTTAATTAAAAAAACTTTCACTGACTTTTAAAAAAAATCAGAAACAAATACTAAAATCTGACTTGGCATGCTTTTCATTAAAAGACCACGTGCTCCGGTGGCCATGTCAGATTTCCGTGAAAAGCTAATCTGATCGCTAGGAGAAAATATTGAAAAAGTACAGACTGTCAGTGGTTTAAAAGTCACTTTGGATTATTCTCGGTCACAAGCCCCTAAGTACGTATTATTTGAGGCCAAAAATCCTATGAATAATGTGCCTTTGATGATAGTTGCAGTTTCTTATAGTCAATTGAAGTTATCATACAAGGTAGGTATGTACGTGTGTTGTCCGTATTTCTTAAAAGGACTTTCAATGTTAAATATTTTTTAAATAAAATAAAAATAAAATAAATAGATTTTATGGGATCATTCTCTTCACGGACAATTATGATAAGGTAAGGTTGTATGTATCTTGATTTTCATTTACAATCAGAATTTTCATTTATCGGATCAAATCTTTTCTAATCAGAATTTTCATTTATAACTTGATCAAATTAAGAATATTAACTTGAATGCACGGTCCTAATACCTTTACTACTATTTATTAAATACAAAAAGCTTTCTCCTGACTTCAACCATTAACCCTGTTCTTATTCACATACTTCTTAATCATGATATCATTATCTTTCTAAGTGTATTAAAATCTCAAATTCGAACCTTAACTGACAACAACTCACTCATCTCACTATTAATATCGTGTACAATCAAATATTCAAACTAATAAGTGAAGGTGTAAAAAGAAATTTATTTTGTAAACTTCTGTTTACATCACATTTAAAATAATTGATTTTTTAAAAGAAAGGTAAGAAATCACGATTAATCCGTCCTTTTCTGAAAAAGAGAACCGATTATTCATAACCTAACTTTATACACCCCTAAAATAAAAAGAGAATCCTAACTTAATAAGCTCATCAACAATCTAATTATTTTATAATTTCAAAAATAATAATGTTATATTTGTCCTAACTAATATTCCTCCTTTTCACCCCTCCTCTTCATCCTGATTTCTGCCCCACTTTCCAAAAAGCAATAAAAGAGGAAGGGGAGAAAAGGATGGTTACAAGAGATTTGCCATCCTCCTCCATTGATCACTTAAATTCACCACCAAAAGTTGTCTTTATTCTATTATCATCCTATATATCATTTCCTCTCTTTTAATTCATCCATTCCCATTCCCAATCTCCAAGCATCTTGTTTTACACGGTGTTATAAGATTAAGGATCTGCCCAATTTATCATTTGGATCAGTGTTGATTAGTGCTGATGAATATTAATTAGAAATTAAAATATGTCAATATGAAAACATGGTCAAATGTTGATTGGCGTCACTCGATGCTAAATACTAGTTATAAGATTTATGATAAGATGAAAAAAATTAATACTCCATTAATTTATTTAAACTTGACAATCATTGAGTCTAAGATGCTTCTTACACATAAAATTTGAAACAAAGACTCTTAAGAGCACATATTTGCAGAAATAAAAGTACCTACATTTATTCGTGAGTTGTAACACTCTTAAGAGCACATATTTGCAAAACTAAAAATACCTACATTTATTTGTGACAGACACTGTTAAGAGTACATATTTACATAAATAAAATTAGCTACATTTGAATCTCTTTGTTATTGTAAATGAAACTGATGTTTATTGTTTTTTGACATATTGTTGTCCATTAATGGGAAATATATTAATATGCCAAAGAGGTCACTTTCACTCTATAAAACAGACAAGAAACAAGTAATTTTTAAGATGATGTGATAATGATAAAATAAAGCATAAGTCCAAGTCAACTTGTCACTAAATTTAAGAATTGTCAGAGAGATAGATCTTGTCTGCCTTAGGGTGTGGTCCATGAGATTCCATTTACTCAAAGCAAAGCATACAAAAACTAGCCTTGGTCCTCCACCTTCATGTTTCTGCCCTCCCCATATCCTAATTCATTAAGTACATGCTAACAATTTCTCTTTTATCACCAATATATTGTGGATGTTACAATCTTAGCATGTTTGGAAATGCGTTAACATAGGTTGCTTACATTTGAATCTTTCCATATGTTCACACTGTAAGAAGATTTGTTTTTGACCACTTCAAACTATGCTATTCTTATGTCTCTTCATCTTTTCGGTGGCGTAGTTATACCAATTCATCCTTGTATTTTATGAACGTATCTTCAATTCGCAAGCAAAGGCGCAAGATTTCTGACATTAAAGTGTCCCAAAATTCACTTTGACCTTGCATTCAAAACTCCTATGATGATATTCATGTCTTTCTTCATATTTGTATCATAGTAACATGTCTCTATGACATTGTACGATCATGATCAAGACAATAGGTTGCAAGTAACTTTTGTTACTTGAATGTGCATTTTTTATTCATCAAACTTTTTTCATAAGTTATAGAAAGGTTCACTCATTTTGAGAAAATCTAGCTCGCATGTGTTACATAGTTGATTTTGGGTAAAATATTTCATAATTGTACAAGTCGTTTTTTTATAATTTTTTTTTTTCATGGATATAGGTCGATTTTGTCACAAGAGAACTTACGATGGTAATGAATAACAGAATAAATAATGACACATGGTTATGGCATTGGAGCTCTCCAAAATGCATTTAGATTATTACTTATTAGACTGAAAAAACTCACTTGGGTGATTATAGTTTGGGCTTGCGGATTACTTCTAGTTCTAGGCCCACCGAGATCCAGTAAGGTAAAATTAGTCTCGAAAAGATGTCCAATGAACGGGTCCAACAAAATAGTCCAACAGAATATACTTTGAACAACAACTCAAGCACAGATTCAACAAGTTAACATTTCTTTCCTCTCAACAATAATCAGGCAAAAAGATTATTCACCCTTAATTTGCACTTTGTTAAAATCCACCTCCAACAAAAGAAGTGATTGATTCAACAAGCTAATAAGCTTGCTTACATTTCTCTACAAACACAAAAGCCCCCCTCTTTACTTAAGCTGTATGCCCTCCCACACATCCCATCCCATCCCATACATTCCCCATCTCAATACCATCAGCATTCAAGCCTTTGTTTTTGGCTAAGTTATGATGCACTTCTTCTTCACACAAACACATGTCAATATGTCATAGTGAGCCATGGCATCCAACCTTATATCCCCAAATAAACACGATCCGAAAACAAGACTGACAGAGTGAGCAAATGAACGAAAGAGAGAGACGCCGTGGATAGCAAGTAGAAATGCAAACATTTATCTACTCGCCTGTTAGGAGCTAGCTAAGCCAGCAAGCGTGATTTTAACCATTTATCATCATCGTCGTTGTCGTCATTGTTGTCATCATCATTGTTAAACTAAATCATGGATTTCTATGTTTTCGATCGATCAATCTGTTTCGGTTCCATCATTTGGATCCTCCTCCTCGATCGATACGGGCCTGGACCCGCCACTGTACTGCTGGAACACCAACACCGAGGCGTTGGTTTGGACTTCTTGAGACACCAACAGACACCCTACGGGCCCCAGCTCGGGGCAGTCGTTGCCCGACTTGAGGTTCAGCCCGAGGGTGGCGGCCACCTTGTTGACCGGGGACCGCCCCACGAGGATCAAGTTGCACTTGGCGAACTCCTTGACTATGTTGACCGTGTCCGCCTGCGCCTTGACCACCCTCTCCTGGTAGGTCACTGAACCATCCTTGGTCACCTTCTGCCTTAAGGCATCCAACACCTCTTCGTCGTCGTCGGCCTCCTTTTGGTTGTTCTTGTCGATGTCGAGGGCGACCATCTCGGCTCCCTCCATGTCCGGGTCCGCCACGAACCGGACCACCGCGAGCCGGATCCCGGGGTGCTCTGACATGCGCTGGGCCAAGGCCAGCGCCTCTCGGTCATCAGGCCCCCCGAAGAAGAACACATGGATCACCGAGTCCACGTTGCTGGCAGCCACGTGGCTCGACCCGCCCAAGCCCCGATCCACCAGGACCGCCACCGAGCACGGGGCGTCCCGGAGGACCTTCTGGTTGATCACCCGGAACTCGTGCCTGGTCGACTCGAACGACCCGTCTAGCTTCAGGTGCTTGTGAAACGGGAGGATTATGAGAGCCACTCGCTTCCCCTCTGCACTCGCGCATATGTCCTCGTGCATGTCCGCGAAGTGGGAGATTGCGGTCATGGGCTTGATCTGGACCCGGCTCAGCTGCCCGTACGCCTCGAAGGCCACCACGACCTGGTCCGAGTCGGGCTTCATCCCCTTGGCCCAGAAGGGGAGCCCGTTGTTTCGGGCCTTGTGGACCATCCGGATCGCAGAGGACCTCTCCGAGAGCTCCATGAGGTGCATTGCGTAGATGGAGAGGCCCTGTTTCTTTTCGGTTCCACGGGCTGCTTCGAAGAGGTTGATCAGGGTTGGGATGTTTCGCCCGCTGTGGAAACATGCCATGATTCGGAAGACTGAGTGAGGGTTCTTGCGTTCGATGGTCCTGAGCTTGTAGGGGCGCGTGTTTGCTTTGGCGGGCTTGTAGATGGCCATTACGAGCGGGGTGGTTATGAAGGTGGTGAACAGGGCCATTAGGACCATGATGGCGAATGTTTCGTCGTTCAACACCTGAATCAATTCAAGAATTAGTATACGGAAGATTCAACACGATGTATATTATGAAAAAACACTTTCCTAGGGGGGCTATCCGTTTGTGAAAATCTGAATCCAATACCCCCGAGTCCCGCTATAAAATGGGGGTCGGTCTGATTTAGCAGTATTACCCATGAATTAATTTGAGAATGAGTATATGGAAGATTCGGCATGATATAGACTATGGAAGAACACTTTCCTAGGGGGGCTATCAGTTTACAAAAATCTGTTCTAAGAGTTCCACGGTAAAATGAGGGGAAGGTCTAATATATAGCAGTCTCACCCATGAATTAAAAGATGAAAATGTTTGGATGGTCAAGTGAACAAGCCAAATATGCATAAAGTTATACTTTGGACTAAAATTCATGCAGAAATGAATCAACAGCTCTTACCTTCCTGTCTTTGCCAATATTGAGGACAATCAACTCCACCAACCCTTTGCTGTTCATAAGGATCCCAAGCGCGAGAGCCTCAGGCAACGGCATCTTACACAACCGCGAAACCACGATGGTACCAACGACCTTCCCAAACGTAGCCGTGAATATAACCAGCACGAGCAGCCCCCACGACTGAGCCCCTTGAATGGTAGCCACATTCGTCTTTAGACCGCTCGACACAAAGTACAGAGGAAGAAGCAGGCCAGACACGAGATCCTCGACTTTCTCCACCAATGCACCCGACAAAGGCCCTTCTTTCGGGGCAAGTACCCCAAGAACAAACGCCCCGAAAAGTGCATGGATGCCAATAGTGTCCGTCACGAACCCGGCTGCTAGGACAGCCCCTAGTGTCACACAGATGTACATCTCATCCACAGGCTCGCCATCCGGGCAGTATCGACACATCCACTTGAATGCACGTGGAACAACGAGTATACACAGCCCGACAAACGCTGCACCGAGCAGGAACACCCACAGGGAGATTAGAGGTGACGTGTCAGTACCTGATAGGGCGATGGCGAGGGCGAGGAGGATCCAGGCTGCCACGTCATTGACTGCTGCCGCTGACATGGCCATGCGACCCACATCGGTCGTCAGGAGCTTGAGTTCTGCCAGGATACGGGCCAGCACGGGGAAGGCGGTAATGGAGAGGGCCACCCCCATGAACACGATGAACGGGCCTTGGCTGACACCTCGGCAAATGGTTGCCCTGAGGACAAAGGATGTGCCGACACCCATGGCGAAAGGTAGGGTGATCCCTGCTAGGGCAATTGCCATTGCTACTTTACCCGTTCGACGTAGGGATTTGAGGTCCAACTCGAGGCCCACCAGGAACAAGAAGAAGATGAGACCCAAGTTGGCAAGTGTGTCTAAGACTGTCATGCTCCTGGCGGGGAACACGGCGTTCAGGAAAGTTTTGCTTCGTCCTAGGGCGGACGGGCCAAGTAGAATCCCTCCCTGTTGGTCAACAAAGAGAGTAATTAACTTTTTTAGTTGGAGAGAATGCACAAAGTCAGTTCTTTTCAAGGGTATGGGAAGGTTGTGTAAAGTGAAGATTGGTAAATTCAGGTAAAAGTTGAAAATTTGAGTGTTAGAAATATGAGAAGAATGGGAAACTTTGGGTTGAGTTAGGTAAAGTGGGCTTTGCTCCTTATCAAGCAAATGCAGACCCCAAAGGTTTACAAAATTACAAGGCAAGCAGGGATAATGAAGTTAAACACAAATTCTTGAATTATGCTACATGGAGGAATTTCTTAGTCCCTAAAATGTCCTGTTATCACAGAGCATATCTAAAGCAAGAGCCAAAAATCACATGGTCATCCAATCTCATCATGGCCAAAGTGCTAAATAAGCTCAAAGTATCGGAACCACTATAAGCAAAATAATAGTCTTGAAATGTACTTCAAATGTAAGAAAGCCTTCGGCAAGAAGAAGTTCCATATCTCTAAGAGCTCCAAGTAAGACAATTAATCTAACATACAACAACAACAACAAAACCAATTCTCCAAAATCCTACAAAAGGGCGAAGGAGGAGTTGGATGTAACAGTGTTACTCCTAAATTTTGCACTCTAGAGAAACTGATTACAATTGATCCAAGATTTAAAAACTGTTCGGTATCCCATGGGAAACAAACAGATGACGTTTAACGAGGCATTTTGCTTCAGTCCATTACACAGAATGTGAACATCGAGACAAGTTGTCTAACACGCCGTGACAACACAATTCATACGGAAGAAGAAAGTACTTACAACAATCTCAGCAATGACACGAGGTTGCCTGAGTGGTCGGAGCAACACAGCCAAGGTACGAGTGAGTACAAGTACCAAACATATTTGTAGGATGGCAAGCGGGAGGGCGTAATCAAGAGGTGTCTCTTTCTGAAAGACTCCATTCGAGGTAGCCTTCATCGGTGGAGGACAAGCGGTAGCATTGTGAGCCATTTTTGAACTTGAACTATGGAAGGAAAAACACCAGGACAACAAGCTTCAGAATCTTCACCTGATGCCCTGCATGAGTTATTAAAATGTATGTCAGCCTAATGAGATATTTATTGGGATAATAGGATAATGTATGTATTAAGTGTAATTATGAGTCCATGATTTATGGATCACAAGGAATATCTTTAAGGAAGACCTAAATTTTTCATATGCAAGAAACCAGACTTTTACAGGGTTGCCACAGTATGAAATTGGCAATATCCATCATGCGATTGCATCTAATCTAAAGACATGCCATTAAGTGTCAAGTGGTCCACATATGGTTTTGCATATTTTTAGTCTAAAATGGATTGTTGAGTGCTGCACGTATGGTGTTATTATGTACTCCCTCCGGTTTTATTTAATTGTCACCACCAACGTCATGTCGAAAACTTTAACCGTTAATTTCTCCATATATAATGACTTATTGTATAAAATTGATACATTTAGATTCGTAGTAAAAACTACAATTAGAAAAGTATAAAGATAAAAAAATTTATGAGAAATTATTGAATAAAGATGAACATGGGAAAGCGTGAAAGTCAGACATTTCTGGATGGAGGGAGTAGTTCTTTATGTGGGTAGGGTGAAGTTGAGTGAAATAAAATTGGATAAGTTAAGATAAAAACAAATAAATTTTAGAGAAAATTGAAAAGGAGATTAACATACTAAAATCTTACAGTTTTCTCAAACTTTCTCTCTTTTTTTTTTCCCTAATTTACCAAATTTTACCCAACTTCACCCAATCAATGCAAAACTAACCAATCATGCAAAATTTTCCACTATAGTTAGTGGTAAGAAATCCAAGTTTAACAACACCCAACCTAACACAACTATAGCCAAACAAACCAGACAATACAGTGTTTAGAGGGCACACATTTACAATCACAAAGTATTTTATTTCATTTTACTTTAATTCCCCCCCCCCCCCCCCTTATAGGTTATGCTTCATGGCAACATGAATATTCAGCGGATCTCTTGTGATCCTTTAAACAACCCACACCCTGGAAGGATAATGACATCTTAGAAGAAAATTTTTAAAACAATTCCTAAGATATATATACTTGTATAGTTGTAAGAATTATTAAATCTCAATTTGGACTACCATTGCCCCAAAAAAAAAATAAAAATTGGAATATTCCATCTTGGCTGCAAATAAAATAAGACTATGTTCTTTGGTTAGGTTATTTTCAGGTTTGGATCGATAAGTTAAGATAAGTTGGGATAAATTATGATAAGTTATGATGTTTTTTGGGGAATTGTGTTTTTAGAGTGGATGCTTTTTTGGTAAATTGTGTTAGGTTTGGATAAGTTTGAATAAGTTAGATAAGTTTGGATAAGTTGAGAGAATTTATATCAAGCCTAACCAAAAAACAGGACCTAAATCCATAGTTTGCATTTTATAGCGTACTCCTCGTATTCCTTGGAGTACCTACTACGAACCCTAATCAATGGCCCAAAGAGCAGGTGTACTAATTCTTAAGACATCGTTCTTTTATGCGTTAACGCATTCAAACGCAACGCATTTAGGGAAGTTCCTAATAAAATGGAAAGGATCCGTGGTCCGTGGAGTATTATTTTATAATGAGAATGGACTAACAACACTATAAGATAAGAAAATACCTTAAATCCTAGTGAATTAAAGTCTTTGTTCCAATCGAATGCAATCAAACGAATAAAAGATGGATTGATTACGAATTTAAGCTCTTGAAATCAGAGACACAAGTACAAATCAAAACCTAACCACAACACTAAGTTTTCGAGGTCAAAAGAGGGAAAAGAATGAAGTTAGACCTTTCTCGAAGTAGAAATCAAACCAATATTGCACCAAACAAAGTTATGGTTGAAACATGCAAGAGGATGAATTTGGATTAATGGAGGATTCGATCTTTTGAAGTCGAAAACATCAAGTAGCACAACAACAACGATCAAGAACAGGAAAAGCAATGAAATTAGGCCTAAAAATCAAACAATGACCTAAAAAGTCCTGATCGAAGCATGAACAAGAGGTTGAATTGCACTGAAATCGCAGCTGCTATACCGAATTCATGCAGTATATTGCTCGGCGAATTTTCGCGAGATTGAGCAGAAATAGAAAGCAATAGCTAGATTGTGATGGAGTAAAACAGAGAAATAGCGGTGATGTGATTCAAACTGGATTAAAAGTTGGATTAATGGAGAATTCCAGCACTTAAAATCAAAAACATCAAATAACAACCGTAAATTCGCGATCAAGGATTGGACAAACAACGAAATTACGCCTAGAAATCTACACAATGACCTAAAAAAGTTGCAATCAAAGCATGAACAAGAGATTGAATCGTACTGAAATCACGACCGCCATTACCGAATTCATGCAGTATATTGCTCGGCGAATTTTCGCGAGATTGAGCGGAAATAGAAAGAAATATCTAGAGTGTGATTGAGTAAAAACCTGGAAATTAATGGCGATTGATCTGATTCAAATCGTCGAATTATCTGCCAGATAATCTGGATTCCAATTCCTTCTTCAGTGCTTAAAATTTGTTTTAAAAATTTGTTAATCTCCGCCAAATTCGAGTAAAAGATAGAGAGAAGAGAGAGTTTTGATGAGTGATGAAACGAGGAATTAAGGAGAGGTATAAATAGGGTAGGGGGTAGAGGGAATCTGATTTAAATACATGAATCAAACCGCCGGAGGTAAGAAAGCGAAAACCCCATTTTGCCCATTGGTAGTAGACGAATAGATTCCTCTTGTGAGTTGAGAATGCAAAATTTCCATTTTCTCCTAAAATATTCCCAATTCAGACCTTGTTTTTACTGTACAGTGCGGTGCCACAATCTAACATATTACTGGCACGTTCTTTTATATGATTGGTTTCGGTGTGATAATGTATTATACGGTGGAATTTGAAAAAGTATGGTGAATTGTGGTGAGTTGTGGTGTATTGTGGTAAGAATTATAGTAAGTGAATAGGTGAGTAGAGAAAATGTGAAAAATAGAGGATAAAAATGAGGAGAGAAAAAAGTAAAGAGATATATTGATAATGATTGTGGCGTGGTGTGGTGAAGTGTGGTAGAAATTAAAGAGTTGCGGTACCGTGTGTACCGCACCGCAATATACCGCATAAAAGAACGGGGCCTTAATATTTTCCACACTTTACTACATCATGTGTCACTTACCACAGTCATTACCAATATATCTCCTCATTTTTCTCTTATTTCACTTTTATTCTATATTTTTCACATTTTTTCTTATCACATACCATATCAATAACACCTTCTACAAATTTTATCATACCATTCTACATTTCACCACAATTTCCACAACGGGATAACTTATGTATCATCAGGCATTACGAGGTGAATTCGAAACGTCTTTGGAAATCGATGTCTTGCTATGAGATGTTCATTTGATGTTGACTCATGTTTTTAGGGAAAGTAACTGTGCTGTTGACTCGTTGATTAAATTTGGTGTTTCGCTCCAGTCAGCAGCAAATTAGGTTGTAAGTCCGTTTGTCTTTGTCCTCTATTTTGTGGGAGGACCAACTGGGTATTTCCCTTAAGAGAAGGGTTACCTAGCCTTGTATTTCTTACCTTTTTGTATATAAAAAAAAAATCATAACGCACCATTCTACATCATACCACTTGGAGTTATAGACTAAGTAGGTTGGCGACAAGTATAGGAGGAGTCGTTTGAGCAGGCTTGACTAGGACAACAACAATCAAACTGTTACCATTAGAGGAACAATTATTCCTACAATCAATAAGTTTTAGTACCTGGAATCGATTGTGTAGAGTAATGGAGATATAAGTAAAGATATAACACATTGAATTAAGGTGGGTTGGCACAGTGGGGCCACATCAGGAGTGTTGCTATGCTCAATGGTGAGATTTACCGCATAGTAATTGGACCAATCACATTGCATGGTTCAAAATGTTGAGTTATAAAGAGGTCATGTTGTCAAAGGTCGAATGTGGTTGATCAATAAGGATGGCCTTTTGATTTGTGGGTTCACCAAAAAAGATAAGATTAGGAACGATGTATGTCATAATAAGTTAGAGGTAACCTGTATTGAGGATAAACTGCGAGAAACATATTAAGATAATTTGGTCATATATGTATAGGAGGGATGTGGATGCGCCCATTTGAAGATGTGAAAAGATTATGCTTCCAGCACTTCCTCGTGGGTATGAAAGGCTTAGGAAGTCTATGAGAGATGTCATTAAAGCCAATTTGAAGCGTATAGGACTAGGGGTGACTGGGATCGTGATCCCGGTAATTTTTGAAGGCCCCAATTCCATTTTGAGCCAGATTTTGGACCGGGAGTTGACTAGGAGCGAAACCAAATTAGGACTCCCCAAATTTTCATTCACCTCTTTTAGATTAGTGGAGGACATGAGACGAGTTAACGGTATTTGGGAAGCCATGATTAAGGTAAAGGGTGAGGTGGTTTAGAGGTTACTCATAGGGTTTTGCTCTGCCTTTTACTTTCTGGAAGGTTCTTTTTTCGTGAGTGCTCCTCGTGTTTGAATTTTTTAGAAATATTTGATGCACTCTACATAATTCCTGAAGCATACAGGCATGGAGTTTTCTTTCTCCATGCCCCTCTTGTTCTATCGGTTTCCCAAACCGTTTCTGCTTAAGGTTTTCTAAAGATGTTTCTGCTTAAGGTTTTCTAAAGATTCAATAATTCAACTTACTGCAATACATTTCTAAAATTGAACTTATCATTATCTCAATTTATAAAATTCGACTTACCATAATCCATTTTTTTATTGCCAGATAGTCCCAAACAATAATGGATGCCTGATTTTTTTTCTCCTGTTGGAGGTAATAATATTCCTCTTGCGAACTGATCTTCTGTTGCTGATTTACGTCAATCAATTACATAAGTTCATCAGGATCTTAATAAGGTATTCCCTCCTCCCATTGTACTGAATCTGTCATGGACTTTTTGTATGGTCGTTGATATTTTTATCTAATCAATAATTTTTCTGTTGAAACACTTATAGTAGTTGTTGACAACTACAACAACGAAAATAAATTTCATTAATACATGTATCAACTTTTATTTTCGCTGTTTATTTTTTTATTTAGTATAACATTATAAAAATATTTTTTATAATTAAAAATGTTTTTACAAAGTTTTTTAAAAATTAAATATCTTAACTCTAAATTTTAACATAATAAACAAGCTATTTTGGAAAATATTTATTTTAAAATTATTTTAAATAAATTTAAATTATAAAAATTTATTTTATAACTTTATGTTAAAATAAAAAAAATTAACGATCAAAATAAAACTTAAAACATCCATTTTTCTATAACATCTTATTGAAAATTATATTATATTTCTATGATAATGTTTTATACTAAAATAATATTATGATAATTTTTCCATTTTATATATGGTTTATTTGGTTACTCAAGTTTCCTAGGAAAGTTATGGTGCATTTGGAAGTTGTCCGGGAAAGACTTTTCCAGGAAAAACTTTTCCGGGAAAGATTTTCCCTAACCCCCTTATAAACTTTTTCCTAAGGTTGTGAGATAAATAATGAGTTCCACATCAAAACTTTCCCATATATTATGGAAAACCAAACATGGGGAAGTTTGTCAATTTGGAAAAGTTGACCAACTTTCCCGAGAAAATTTCTCAACCAAACACCTCATTAGTCAACTTTCCCTAGTTGACTTAACTTTCCCATATTCTGGAGTAAAATAGGGATAGGAAAATTTTTAATTGAGGCCCACAATTTTCCTAAGTTTCATGGTGAAAACTTTCTCACAGGGGTATGTGAAGTACGCGCATCCCTTTTGAAGCTTCTTCCTGCCTCCCAGTTATGACCTATCTCAAGTTTTGTTGCCATGGGAAATGGAAAGTTTTTTTTAACTTTGTTTCCAAAAATGCCCCTTAAAACTATTTTATTAATTAACATATGGAGGTTAGTTTGGACATTTCAAATGAGTTTTCTCACAAATTTTCCCATGGTTTCAAATATAAACCAAACACTGTGAATTATACTTTCCCAGAGAAAATTTTCCTCGGAAAAACTTTCTTGAGAAAAAATTTCCGAGGAAACATTTTTCCGGAAAAGAACCAAACGCACCAATAGTGAATTATTACAATTTTCAAAGGAAGGAGTATTTAGATCTCAATAATTTGTTTAGAACATAGTTGACCCTGGGTATAATCATTTCATTTAAAAAAGAATAGAAGGATTTATTGTGAATCTTAAACATTTTATCTTCCATTTTAGAATTAATAAATGCAGGGAATTACATCATCCATAGGGATGAGGAGGACATGGAATATGCATTTGGTAGAGCTTTATATTCCTTCCTAATTATGCATACATCATGCAGAATCTCCCTATTGGCTATTAGCAACTCTTGTCAACCAAAAAATTAAAAAAAATGCTTGGCCAAACAATATGCTTGCTTGGTCTTCCTCGAAGTAGACCTCACAAATGAGTGAATTGGTTCGGGTTAGGTTTGGGTTGACATCGAGAAATCAATTTCAATTCATATCTTGTTCGATTAAGGTGAGGTTTGGGTTCGGGTTAACTTTAGGTGACTCTTATTCAGATTGGTTCAGATGAGGTTCTTTCAAAATAAATTATGGTTCGACTTAGAGTCATTTGGGTGTGGATCTTAATTGGGTCACTTTTTGAGTTGCGGTTCCGATCGATTTCGAGTCATCCATTCGGGTATCACCCAAGTTCGGATTTCGGGTCAATATTCCAGGTCAACTTTTATCTATCACTTGTTAAATATTTAACGATCTCAGAGTTCTATTTTTAGTTAACAGTTTTTACATAGTATTTTATTGAAAAATTGCAACATTACTTATACGATAGCGTTTTCTGATACAGATTTAGTTAAACATATGATGAGAAATCAATAATCGAAGTCTTTAAACTTTGATGACATGCAGATTTATGTGACGGATGAATTTTAAATGAGGTAATACTATGCTTCAATACGCCTAGGAAAATACCAGGATATAACATTCACCCAAACATTATATTGTGATATTTATGTGATAATATTTTTTGTTATGAATTTATTGTCAGTAGTTCTACAGGACTGATTGCTATATATAATAAAATTTTAATAATTCAAATTCTTAAATTTTAAATGGTCTAAATTTCAAGGGGTTTTATAAAATTGAAAGGTGTTTGTTATGAATTTATTGTCAGTAGTTCTACAGGACTGATTGCTATATATAATAAAATTTTAATAATTCAAATTCTTAAATTTTAAATGGTCTAAATTTCAAGGGGTTTTATAAAATTGAAAGGTGGGAGTAAAATAGTGACAATAGTACGGAATTTATTGATCATTACGCATGCAATTTTATTATCACTTTGACAATCAAATTAAACATTAATTTAGACTAATTATTGGTGACGAGTTCATCCAAACATATGAATCTGAATAAAAATCAACTTTAATTCATGACACTCCATTTGTACGAATGAATAAATATTGAAATAAACAAAATCCATATGAAAGGGAACGAATAAATAAAATGTATATATATATATATGTAATAAAATTAGATTAAATTACCTGAAGTAATTGTCGCTTGATGTAAACAATGAAAACCAGCAAATCAACTTGAAAAACCTAGTTGTATTTATTCTCAACCAATCACTGAAAAATCATTCAAATTCATGAGCTATTACATTTGATAAGAATGATGCATGGATTTTAATATGAACCCTAAATTTTAATTTCTCTGTTCTATATTAATTATTGTCTTTGAAAATTGTGCAATCAAATTTCATAATTTTTTATCATAAGTTTTTCAATATATACAATGAGTTGCTATATAAAATTACCGTCATTATATTCGTACGAAAAATACTATCACAAAAGTATAATATTGCAAATGTTAATAACATATTATGGCACCGTTCTTTTATGCGGTGGGATCGTTTGCGGTTCCACACCGCACTGTAAATTTCCATTTTCCACCACAACTTACCATAACTTTCCATTTCCTTTTTTTATTAAAAGTGAAAACTTTTCAAATAAAAAAAATCAAAACTTTCATTTTATTTCCATTTTCCATTATTTCCACCACAATTTTCCACATTCCACCACAACATTCCTCATTCCACCACACCACAACCAACCGCACCATAAAAAAAACGGGGTCATATGTGAGAAATTATTAATCAAAAAGTGACATTGGAAACTGTGAAAAACAAAATTATGACAATTAATATGGAAAAGAGAGAGTAACATGCAACCAACATTTTAGCAATGAAGAATTGATAACAAAATTTAATGAAAGAAATGGAAAAAAATCAACAAAAAAAACTTACTAGAAAAGCATCATTCAAGTGTAAATTAATTAAAAGATCGAATGAGAAAGAACCCTTACCGGAATTAATCCAAATATATTGATATCGGTGGAAAATACACCCCGAACAAATTCGACGTTCGTACTTAAAATGAATCTGTTTAATATTTTGTTTGAAGAAACTGGAAATTCGCCTTAATATGAGTTCTTTGAATCAAAATTCAAATCAAAGCATGGTGAATTTGATTTTTTTTTGGAGAAAAAATGGTTAGAAAATAATTTGGAGGAGTTATTGTGGAATCACTAGTGTTATTGTTAATTTGTCTAGAAAAGGAAAGTGAGGAAAAAACACAGGAAAAATCAGTAGACTTGTATTTATGTGTTTAGCGTATTCAGTGGATTAATGAAATCTAATTACTCTCAAAATAGCAATTCCACAATATTCTCATCTAATAATGACTAAGTCACATAATTAACTTGGCACTCTTTCCATGTTAAATTATCGATCCATAAGACCATAATTAGGTGCAAAATATGATTAAAAGGTTCTAATATTTTGATGTAATTATTTTAAGAATGTTGTATTTTAATAAATAATTGTGGAGTGACATTATCTTTATTGTTAATTAGAGTTATACTACCTTCAACCCATTTTCTTTGTCAAATTAACCACTTTTAAGAGTTCCATGTAGATTGGAAATTGAGGTAAAAAATTTGTGACTTACCAATGTTGCCCCTACATTAATTGAGAATGATAGTTGTTGAAATTATAAAAGGTGATAAATAAAGTTATTTATTAGGGGTAGAAAGAGAATGACAGTTGTTAGAATTATAAAAATGACAAACAAATTGAGACAATGAAGTTAGTTACAGTGACAAACATCTTGGGACGGAGGTAGTATAACTTTTACCAACACTAAATATTAAGGTTTGAAATGTAATTAACTTCAATTAAAACAACTCCGGACACAAAAATCAATGCTTCCTGCATTTTAGGCCGAAAAATAAGTCGGAATGTCTCCTATAAATAATTACAACAAAGAAAATATCACCTCACAATTTATTTATCAAAATATATGTGTTGAGTTGTCCCACATCGGCCTTTGACACCCATATTGTGGTGTTTATAATGGCTTGGGTGCCTCAACCTCCTAAGCTAGCTTTTGGGGTTGAATTGGGCTCAAGTCCATTATTTCACATGGTATCAGAGCCAGGGTCATTGATGTTGGGGCCGCCATGATTATGCGCCCTCGTGGTGAGGGGGCGTGTTGAGTTGTCCCACATCGGCCTTTGACATCCATATTGTGGTGTTTATAATGGCTTGGGTGCCTCAACCTCCTAAGCTAGCTTTTGGGGTTGAATTGGGCTCAAGTACATTATTTCACAATATGACACTTAAAAAATTACACCAAAGTACATGAACCTTTTTAGTTGTTTTTTTTGTAACTAGGTGCAAGTTCAAAATTTTAAGTATTAATTTCTTGATATATATAGTAATCTAAATTATTATCATCAGATTCACGGTGAAAAATATTTTGTAGAATAAAGCTTTATAGTTCTGTGAAAAATACCACTAGAAAATTAAGAATATCATTTGAAAATTTAGAAGTAATGGTTATTTTAAAAGGAGGAATTAATTCAAAGGAGTTATTAATTACTCCCTCCTTTCCTCAATAAGTGTCACAATTGAGTTTTGGGAAGATTTTAAGAAGATAGTATTGAGAACGATAATTGTATTGGAAACAATAAAAGTGATAAATAAATTTCTGTTTTAGTTATATAGTTGTATTGGTAATGATAAAAATAATAGGTAAATTTAGAAAATTGTCATTAATATTGTATTGAAATTGTAAAGTAACAGATATTGTGGAAAATAAAGAATTGGTTAAAGTGACATATATTGAGGAATGGAGGGAGTAGTTAGTAAAATGATGTTTTAGAATCATAACCTACGACTTAGTTTTCAAATGTGGTTCAAGAAGTATATGGCAATTTGAGGGTGACACTAGTTAACATACATGTTAGAATTTCATGATAATTTATTGGGGTCGTTTTAATAAATGAAAGAATCTAAGGGGTTTTTTTTTTTTTTGGATACGTATGATCAAGTTAGAAAAAGACTAGGTTATGTTAAGTAAATGTTGGATCGCTTTTTTGAAGTTGAGGTTAGGTTAGGTTATAGTATGTTAGATTATGTTAGGCAAGATAATCTTGCAGAATAAAAGAACAGAGGCCTTAACCTCATAAAATTCAGATAATCAAGTAAAAGATGTTAAAATATTTTGTTTGAGAGGCTCTTAGTTCGACAGTGGGAGAATATCAGTAAGGAGGCTTCTTTTGATTGTGGTCGATCACAATATTAGTGAACTGATTGGCCCCCTTTGCTGTTGAGTTAGGTTCAAATTTGGCTCATGATTGTGAGGACTGTATTCATGAGGCTTCGACAGTCAAAGATAGACAAAAGAGGAATATGAGCATAATGTGGGAATCCAAGTGGCGTTTGGTTAGACAAGCAATATGCAAGGTCATTTATTTGAAGAGTTCGAGTCTCATCAAAGGAAAGAAAAAACACTCCAAATGTCGCAAATCCAATAGTGAAGATGGGTTTGGGATTGGTAGAGAAGGTTTGGAGGGTGCTGCAGAGTGACTAAAGTTAGGTGATATAAAAATCATTTGTGATGATCAAGAGACTTCGGCGAAGATCTTTAGAGACGAATGACTAGAAGAAATAAAGGAAAACTTTATCCTATTTAGCCATCATTTTTTTGAGGTTTTTGCGTCTTGAACTTCATTGTTTTATTCATTATGCGCGGTCAATCTGTTGTGTCATGCTTTTTTTTTACAACTTTGGTGCCAACTCCTTAACTCTTTTTAAACAATGAACAATAAAAAAAAAAAACTCCCAAATATTATCAATCATTTAATATTAGTCATAAAAGTGTGAAAAATCTATCTAAACAATTATAATTGAGGACACTTGTCTATGCTACCAAAAAAAAATACAATTGATGACGATCCCTCTATATATATATAACTTAATACGAGCTTACGTGTAATCCCATGTTTTGCTTGGCCATGTCAATTTGTCAACGTGAACCCATTTTTTCTCTTTTGATAATTATTCAGTTAATGTATGGATTAATTAATTTTCAAAAAACTTGGTCAATGAAATATAGTCCAATGATCATAAACCACAGGAACTGAGGCAGAGATGATATATATTGATATATGGCTATTAGTTGTTATTATTAAATCACTACCACAATATTTCAATAGTCCTATTAAAAAATGACAATACTAGTACATCAATAATGACTATTAAAAAATATGACAATATGTGCACGACTATTTCTGGCCAGTATTTCCTCTGTTGAATATTAATTGTGGTCCAAAAAATATTACAGTGTCTTCGACAATAATTTTTGAGATAAAAGTTTTTTATAATGTATTTTTTAAACAAATATTACGACGTATTCTAATGTTAATATTTCTCATTACGAATATGAAAATAGCACTTTCGAAAATATTATATATGTATTTTTGATATGGAACAAAAGAAATATGTACTCTTTATTTCCATTGTATTTAAAGCTATGGTTGGTATTTTTATGTTTTTTAAATGTTATTTGATTATAATTTTCAAATGATTATTTTATCAAAACTTATAACATTATATTTTTATAAAATTATTATTTTTTTTCATTGTCAATTTTTTATGATTTTTTAATATTCTTTAATTGATCATTAAATTTCTATATAACATCTTATCTAAAACTATAATAATTTTATTTGAAAATATTTTAAATATAATAATGGTACTTTCTTTTAATTAGTGGCGATTATATAAGTTAGTTATTAGTCTTAGTCATTTTTTTTTTGAGTAATAGCCTTAGCTATTCGTAAGACAATATATGTTTTCTTCTTTGTATACAATTGGTGGCTATTTCTAGCCACTAATTTGATAACCTGATATAAGTGCTCCTCTTTTTGTTTTATTTACCGTCTGCTGACTTTTTAATTTTTTTTATATAGGAAGATAAATATTTTATTATATTTGATTTTGTTTTTTCAATTGTATATGAAGCAAACTGACTTGTTATAATATATAATTATATTTATTAAGATTTAGTTTTTTTAACGAGTGAGATATATTTTAGACAAGTTAATGGTAGATATTTAAGAACTATTATATTTGAAAAAAATAAACTACGGTGACATTTTTAGATATTATAAAATGTTATAACATTATATTCTTAGGGAAATACATATTTTTCATTATGACCACAACGATAGTATCTCATGTAATAAATCATCATACATTTATATTTAAAAGTTTAAAAATTTAATTGACTAAAAATTTAAAATAATAGATAAAGGAATTAGAAGGAATTAATGTTTTAATCAGCATGCTATTTTATGAGTATTTATGTGCAATTATAGGAGAACTGATTAAGATTTTATTGCATGAAAAATTGTGAAACATTACTATTAAATTGAATGTGTATTTTTTTCTCTTATTTGTTTGTGCCAAAAAATTAATAAAATATATTTAATTGATTTTTTTTTCTCTTTTTTTTTGTACCAAAAAATTAATAAAAAATAGTTAATTAAAAATAGTTGATTGGAATTATAAAACCAAAAAAAAATCCTCCGTATTCCAATCACCTTTTCTACTTGTCATGATGTATCATGAAAAGAAATCCTTCTATTAACTTCTTTATCGATCATGATAGATAAGACTTAATCTTAGGTGTATACAAAAGGGTTTTTTGCTTTTTGAATGCTTTTAAGTATTTATTTTCTGACACGTGTTTGAAGTTTATATTTTGGACCCTATACTTTGTGGACCCAAAAAATGTGGTCCAAAGTTATGTTTGACTCCGGCGATGACCTAATTGTTGCATAAACTTCCCGATATGGCCTTTTATCATTTTTTCCTTCTTTTGACTGTTGTTTTAAAATTGACCAGACTTTGACAGCTAAGGGTGTGTAAAATTCTTGGGTAAAAAAACAGTAATGTAAAAATTAAATTTTGGTAAATTTTGGTAACTTTTTGGCAAATTTATGCTCATATGGGGGTTGGAAATCGTGCAAAAAGAGGAAGAAGAAGTTGCGGTTGGAACATTTTTGAAAGGAAAAAAATTCGATAATGGCTTTGAAATATGGGGGTCCATATTATAGCCGAAGACAAAGTGCAGGGTCCATATTGTTGTCGGAGATAAAGCATAGGGTCCAAAATATAAACTTTGAAATATGGGGGTCCAGAAAATAAATACCCCCAAAGTTCGAGGTCCAAAAAGCAAAAAACCCTATTTTATTTTGATGAATAATGCTTAATTTTAATTTTAATCATAAGAAGAAAAATCTAGGATTTAACTCATTTTGACAAACTATCCCATTTGCTAGCTAATCACTTTAGGCTTCCATATTAATCAAAATAATTCAACTAAAAAGAAGAAATTATAAAACTAAGAAACTTGAAGAGATTGAGATTAGAGCAACAAACCTGGTTAACTCAAGTAGACATTATTTTTTGCCATGGATTTCTCAAGTTTTTACTGTAGAATGATGTAATAAAAGAATTTACGAAAAATAGCGTAAATAAAAGAACGATTATAAAAAAGAAAGAGAGAGAGAGAGAACAATTTTGAAAAATGAAATCATACGTTCTTATAAGTTAAAGGAATTTGAACAATTAGAGCTAAGTTTCAAGCAAATATTACGTAATTTTAGTTGTGTATGATCTTTGTTTTGCCTTTTTGGTTATAAAAGTTTTTGAAAGATAACCTTAACCAATTCTATCTTATTTCAAGGTCGATTGGTTGGTTAGTTAATTGAAGCGAGCCTATAATTTTACGTTATCCACCATTGTCTTTTAGTTATGGTGTTGAAATTTCATCCAATTAGTGTGTAGTTAGATATATTGTAAATGAAGACAAATTTTGATTCTATTTTCGAGAATGGGATCTTGATATAAGATGCTTATCTTTCATTAAAAAGAATTACTACTTCCTCCGTTCCACATTAACTATCGTCTTTGGAAATCGTGCAGTCAAACTTAAAAAACTTTGACCATAAATTTCTCAATATATATAATGAGTTGCTATATAGATTACCACCACTAGATTCATAACGAAAAATACTATCATAAAAGTATAATATTGCAATTGTTAATAACATATTATGCAAGAAATTATTAATCAAAAAATGATATTAGAGACCGTGAAAGTCAAAACTATGACAATTAATATGGAACGGAGGGAGTATTTAGTTAGGTTAGATAATATAAACTGACCAGACATGTCTAGTCAATTTATATTATCTAACCTTCCTAACTATATAGTAAAGGTAAGCATCTTATATTTTGGAATGTACATATATTTTGGAAGTGAAGATATTAAAATTAAGGATAGGTTTATGTATCTAATTTTAGTATTGTTTTTAAACAAAATTCAAGAAAATAATCCAAACTTGAACTTTTCTATAGGATGAATATCAAGATTATTGGCATTTTTTCCTTATAATATAACTCTTGTACAAGTTCAATTCATGCACTATTTTTAAAGTCACTTTTTCAGGCGATTGCTCTTGAAGTGATTATTCTTTCTTTATCTACCCTCGCCTAATTAATAAGACGCAAATTATGAATGAATAAACTAGCGAAAATATCCAAGAAACATGTGAAGTATTCTTTTAATTTATACGCATGTGACTTTGTGAGGATAAAATAAACAAGAGAAAAAAAATCATGCAATGGTCATGCATACAAAGTAGGTTGCGGTCAAAAGATCGAGTTCAATGTATTTTTCTATAAAAAAATTAATGATCAATGTTTTGCTGTTGTCATACTTTTTTGGACTGAATAATTTGAATTTTGAACAAAATTCCATTATTTTAACTGAAAAAATAAAAAAAATATTATGTCCAAATTTCAACCAAAATTAACGAAAAATTTATAATTATATGTAATTTTTTTTGGAACAAATTGAACCGAATTTTCGGAGGGGATATATATTTTTTCTATAGCACTGCTCAGGCATGCAAAAACCCATGAACCGTAAAAAAGGTTGAAAGCTCCGTTCAACTTCATGGGACGTAACGTAACAACAAAGTCATGCATTTTGCATGATATGATATATATCATCCAATGAATGGTTTACTTCTTGTTTAATTGGTAATGGTAATTGGTACATTTGGTAAGTGTATAACATGTATAATACTTGTACACCTAATAATGTAAAATTGGTTTGTTCAAAATGATCTCAAAATTGCTTGGAAAAGAAAAAAGTTGGTTTAAAGTTAATCCTCTTACATCAAATGTAAATTAGTTTATAGGATTGTAATAATCCAAGTAAACTTACGTATTAATTAGTAACACGTATAAGTTTTGAAGGGTAGACAGATATTAGTTAAATTTTACTGAAAATTCTATTATGATTTTTTTTTCTAACTATGATAGTTGAAAATTTCTTGTTATTAATTTAGTTAAAATAAATCTCATTCATCAAAAACATTTATGAGTCAGTAAATATGATTAACTGTTGCAACAAGTTAGTTATTTGTTCAAAATATATTAACTTCAATATTTTAAAGTTGAATCAATAATTGTTATACGTCTTAACTAGATAGTTGAAAAAATTAATCTCCTTAAAAATATTATTTTTTAAAATTTTTATCTCAATGAGTAGCATCATTTATTGCAGTAGATCACTTTAATCAATATATATTAATTTTAATTTTTAAAAAATAAAATATACTTATTAACTAACATAGTTGAAAAAAACAACTATAATAAAATCACCAAAAAATTACACTGATAATAAAATGTTCACAACTACTTTCTCTCTCTAAATTATGTGGTTTCCTTCCAATGATTTTTTTCCTTTAATCGATTTTAATTAATTTCCTAAACATCACATGAGTATATATAAATGTAATAGTTTTGATTAGAATATCATGAGAGTTGGGTTTTTTAATTGCTCCATTATAGTTCAACCTCAAAGGTTGAAATAGAAGTTAAAACCAAATATAATTAATGTGTAGATATATAAATAAACACCTTCAATATCTCAATATAAATATCCTTAGTTAATTTTTCTTGTGACGTTTTTTTAATATCCATATGTTGTTAGAGTGATAAGAAAAAGGAGGTACACACATGCTCTTTAGACACTCATATAGTTAATTAAACATTAGTCTCTCCATCCATATTAATTGTCAATATTTGAAAATTACGTCGAATAAATATTTTGATTATTTCTGTTGGATTGAATTCTTTGTGTTATCTAAATTGTTATCTTGTGACCCCCTAGCTTTGAACCTTAGTGAGGTTGCTAGAAGTGTCTCTACGAAGGCCTGTGGTCATGAACTTTTCAATCTTGTCCAAGGACTATTCCTTGGAGTAATTTTTCCATTCTTTTTTAAGATAATTATATATTGATGCTTACGTTCCAAATAAAATTCTGAGAAATGGTGGCAAAAAATTTAGTTTTGTTAGATTTGTCTCCAAAGTGGATGGTGTTAAAACTATATATTAAATAGTTGAATGGTAAAATTGTTATTGGAGTGAATTATGTGTTTCTTGAGTGAAATTCAAGAAGAAAATAGCTCTCTCAAAGCAAAAGGTAGTTAAGAAATAGGTTCCTAAAAAGTCTAGTAAACACATTGAAAGTATAAGGGAGGGAGTCAATCCTACTCATACTAGTAGCTACTAGTTAGCAAGGATGATGAATCGATTCAAATGGTTGCAGATAGTTTTGAGAACTAGGCTAATGTCCCAATTATTGGATCAAACTGTAGATGAGGGGCATCGTATCAAAGAACAAGTGGTGCACTTCCCTTCAAAAAGGGAGAATATGTGCAGGATGATTCCTTATTTATTGAGTCGGATTCTGGAATCCCTCTTAATTTTGAGGATTTCTCCTCCAAGGGTACTAAAGCTCACACGAAGCGCAAAAGAAAGGAGAAAATAATGTTGAAAGCTAAATGGTGTATGGTAAACAAAGCTGCATATAAAGACAGGAAAGATAAGAGTGATGAGCTTAGAAGACCATTGAGATAAAAAGATGAATTCAAGGGACAATCCAATAGAAATTGACGTGAGCACTCAAGATAGCCTAGAGTTGAAAGCTCGTAAAGTTGTGTCTATTAGCAACGATATTAATTGACATGGAAATCTTTAGCTATCAACAATGATCTTTAACGAGAACTGGAAATATGAAGAACAAGAAAACAAGAGATTTCTTTAGTGTCACGGTTTTTAGGCAGTCGTTTAAAGATGCTATATGTTTGTTTTGAGCTATTATTAGTTAGTTGTTGATATATTTTCAGTGCTGTCTAGTTCTTATATCATCCACCATGTGGATTTGAACATTTAATAACCTAATTCAAATTTTGAATTAATAAAAAAATATTGAGAACTACTTTCTTTCTCTAAATTTTTAATACCATAGCTAGCCTTCAATGATCATTTACTTTAATCAGACTTAATTAATTTTTTAAAGATCACATGAGCATATATAAATGTAATAATTTTGTTTAGGATATCATGAGAGTTGGATTGTTTCATTACTTCAACCTCAAAGGTTGACATAAAATAAAAGATAAAAAAATAGAATGAGTAGATATATCTATGTACATCTTCAATATATAGACCAATATAAAAACCCTTTGATTCTTAATTTTCTTGTGATTTTTTTTTAATATCCATAGGTTATTTAGATTGATTAAAAAAAAAGGAGGCGCACTGATCACAATCTCTTTAGATCTCATAGTTAATTAAACAGTATCAAAATTAAAAATTAAATAAAATGACAATTAAAATGGTGTAAATAGAGTAGTATAGCATAACAAAACCCAAGCTTAGTTATATGTTGACAATGACAATGAAATAAGGGTCTTGAGACTTGTAATTATGGTTTTGATTTTCCTTTATCTTAATGCAAGCAATCCAGAATTAATCCTAATTAATCAGTTGTTAAAAATTTTGGAACCATTTCAAAAAAAAATTAAAATGATTGTTGAACGTTCAATGATGTCTTTTATATTCTTATATTCTAACATTTCTGCTCATGCGTAGATGCTGCAAAGGACAACATCTTATGTAGGTTACTGAGATTTGAACTTGAAACCTTTTACTCAATCTGGCTTTGATAATGTGAACTATCTCAATTAAAAATATAATTTAAGCTAATAGTTGAAGGACAAAATAATTTGTATACTATAACAAAAACAATTAATGCTCTTAAAAAAATGAACTAAAAGGATTTACTCCATTCCATATTAGTTGTCATTTTATTGACCGTCACAATCTCCAATATCACTCTTTTATTGATAATTTCGTATATACTAGTAATATTTTAATAATAACTGCAAGACTATACTGTTTAAATAATATTTTCGTTACGAAACAAACGATATGTACGTAATTTTAGATAACAAATCATTGTGTACGTATATTGAGAAATTTATGGTCAAAATTTTCAATATTTAGCGGCATAATTTTCAAAGATGACAATTAATATGGAATGTAGATAGTAAAAATCATTTCATACATGAAAATGGGTAGATATATCACACCCCCAAATCCCAAAACATTAAGTACACTTAGATTCTTAATTTGATTTCTTACTAAATGTTTACTGGTTGTTAAATTTAACTTTATGAAATCATAATCTCAAAGATACTACTAATTCATTAAATTAATACACTCTCACTTACAAGACACATTATAAATACCCTACACCACATTCACCCCATGGCATAAATTCAAGTTTATATTTTCAAACAAAACCCAAAACATTATTATAATATATTCAAGCTTAATTGTGTTCAAAATGACAATGAAAATTACATGGGTTTTAAGCATAATAATGGGTATGATTTTCCTTAATCTCACCCATTATTGTTGGTAGTGGGTGTTTAATGGCAACAAGGAAGGGAGTTGTTTCTTTTTCCACACTCCCTTTTGTCCCACATAGGAGGAATAAGGAGTTTGTTTGTGGTTTATATATCACTCTTCTCTAGCTAATGGTGTATTAGCTTGTGAGTGGTTTTATGGTGGAGGGCTAGACTTGGGCATCCACACGCGCGCGCGCGCCGCCGCTGCCGCCGCCGCCCGGCCGGCCGGCTGGGCGCGCCGTGGGTTGGATGGTTTTGAGCCCGGGCTTATCTTTTTGCGGATAATCTAGCCGTTTGGAATCTTTGACCGGAATATTATCCTCCTTTAATTCCTGATTTTATGCCTCATTAATCTCCTTGATTTCCTCCCCGTCTTTACTCCATTGTCTTGATTTGGTTTTCAAATAGTCTCTTTTCTTCTATAAGTTGAGGCCTTTGCTTGCGTCGCCTTATCAACCTCTCATTCTCTTCTTCCTCTTCTCTTTTCTGGGCAATAAGAATATCATACTCCAAGCCTCTACTCTCGAGTGCACGAGTGTAAAGGTTATCTGAGTTAACCTTGGGGAGCGACCGGCATTTTCGATTGGCACCGAGGTCGAGCCGTAATCGCTTTCAAGGCAGTGGTCCGTCCACGACTCAGATTTGTGTCCGTTCCGTAGCCTTGATCAATACTTTTTCATAACAATTATTACACAAATGCAAGAGAATTAGAAATAATTAACCCCCAAAAAAATCAATTTCATGCAAATTTAGCTTTAGAGGAGGAAAATGCATACAAAAATGAGCTCAAGAATCCACCAGCAAGACCATACCATCGAGGATGCTCTAAGATAACTCGTTGCAGAAGGGAGCCTCCATCAACCAATGCATGATGATATTAAGTATTATAATCATAACATTTAGTTAATTTTTCATTCTAGAATAAATATATAGAGAAAAATTGAGGTTTATTGCTCTAGAATGATATCTATGTATGTTTTAATTACTTAGTATTATCATGATGAATAAAATGAGTTTTTTTCCATTATGTAGTGTTTTTTTATTTTATTTATTATGCATGTCTTTCTTTCTGAGGTTGCGTATTATTTGATTTTGAACTGAAAAATCTGAAAACTGAACTAATTGGTTTATTTGGTTTTTTATTCAAAGTTTAGTTTTATTTGTTTTCGGTTTATTTGGTTCAAAATTGAAAAACCAAATAAAAATTGGAAAATTCGAATAATCACTACTAAAAGTATGTGTATTACCGACCACTTTTTCCAACTAATTTAAAGTGGTTATTACCATTTCTTATTTTTCTAATTTTTCAACTATTTTTCTAATTTTAGGCTGAAAAATGGTTGTAAATTCCAACCAATTTTACTAAAATATGGGGAAAGTTTTGCTACTAATCTTTTTCCTATGGTTCAAACTAGCTAGTTATTTTCCCGTTCGGAACCTGTTCTTCCGAACGGGTGTTAAGTTAAGGAGACAAATACAAATAAATAATATAGAAAAATAAATAAAAAGTATGTCAAAAAATATGTTGAATGCAAACACGGGGGTATTAAGTTACGAAGACGAATACAAATATAAATAATTATAGGAAAATTATAAATGATAAAAATGTCAAAAAATATGACGAATGCCAACACGGAAGATTTTTTTTAATGAAAGGCTAGAATTAAACTTAGATAACTCTTCAAAGGTTAAATGTAATGAAAATATGACATAGAACTAATTGGGTTGTTGAGGGCGAAAATGTTATACTTGAACTAAACTAATTAAGATGGAAGTTTGAATACTAAATAATCTAATAATGCAAGTTGATGTTAAATATGACTTCAAACAATATAAGAATTAGTAATAACAAACAGCGAACAACCTTAAAAGTTAGAAAAATTAAAAATGGTGAGAGAACAATTATTCGAATGGTAGACCTTAAGCAAATAAATAAATGAAAAATTGGATTCGAATGATATTAATATACTCAATGATGTCCCATCATAATACAATTTTTATTTTTTTAGACAACCAAAATATAAAAAGAAAGTAGGATTGTTGGCATACAAAAGCTGAAAGTAGGGATCATTATTATCCAATTTTCCTAAATGAAATTATTATGAAAGAAATATATATGACAATTAGTTATTGCAACAATTATTACTACATCTTCGTAACTTGAGTACTTTGGTGTTGTTTTTTAATTGGGTTAAACCTAACTAACTTAACTTAACTTAACTTAACTTATCCTTACCTAACCTAACATAAACTAATTCCCTAAAAACACCCAAACCAAAACAAATTTTTAAATAAAAAAGAAATTCAAATAATATTATTTTGATATCAAAGCAATCCACTTTTTCCAACACGTATAACTTTTTCATTTATTTTCCATAAAATATTCAAATTTTATTAATAAAAAATATTTTCACCCAAGAACTAAGTTAACTTAAACCTATCCTATCATTTCATATCCTTTCCTATCTTTTCCTATCCTAATAGTTGAAGGTCAAAAATAATTGAAAGTCAAAAATAATTTTTATACTATAACAAAAAATGAATTAAAAGTGCATGCTAATAGTTGAAGGTCAAAAAATAATTTTTATACTATAACAAAAACAATTAATACTCTTAAAAAAATTAATTAATAAAAGGATTTACTTCCTCCTTTTCATATTAATTGTCGTCTCAAATTTCACTCTTTTGTTGATAATTTCGTATATAATATTTTATTAACAATTGCAAGATTACACTATTATGATAGTATTTTTTGTTACGAATCTAATGATAGTAATTTTATATAATAAATTATTGAATATATTAAAAAATTTATGGTCAAAATTTTCAATATTTAACTGCACAATTCCAAAGATGAGAATTAATATGGAATTGAAGCAGTAGAAATCATTTTCTACATGAAAATGGGTAGATATCACACCCCTAATATCACAAAACATTAAGTAAACTTGGATTCTTAATTTGATTTCTTACTAAATGTTTAATTTCTAGTTGGTAAATTCAAAAAGCTCATAGCTAATTAATTATTATATGTTTAACTTGATGAAATGTAATAACCCACCCCAAAATCATGTTTAATTATCTATAAATCACAATAATTATCCAAATCGCGTTATAAATTTTTCGCGTTTACATTTATTTATTTACTTATTGATATCGGTGTCAAGTCTCGTGCAGGAGATGGCTAAGGTGCCGAATTATCGGCTTAAAAATTTACTTTACATATTCATTCAATGAGTTAAAGTATTTCAGGTTATACGATGTGTATTATAAATTTATTTACCGAGAAACGGTTAATAATTATCCGCCTCGATTTCTATATATATTTTATCGTCCCAATTTTAATTTATTTAGTTTCATTTCCTTTACATAATTTTAAAGAGGTAATTTTTTTTTTCCACTTTATTATTCTTAATCCAAATTCCTTTGTATTTTATTTTTATGTTACCAAATTATTATCAATATATTTAATTTCCTACAAAAACCCAATACTTCAATTTATTACAACAATTACAATATATTTATCCTATTGTTATCATCCTATTACTATTTAATTAAGGTTTATTTTAGTTATTATTAGCATTAGTTTTAATTAGATGGTGAGTATATATGTTTTAGTGAGGAGGAGCTTGGGTCATTTTATTTACTCCCACTCAAATTAGACAATCTCTCAAGAGCTCTCCCTTCCTCCTTCTCCCTCCAACCAGTCGGCCACTCCCAGCCACCACCACCAATCTTTTTCCAGCCAGCCGGCGCCGGAAACCGCCAACCACCAGTGGTCGCCGCCCTCCTCTTCCTCCCTCTTGTGTTTTTCTCCAATTTTATCTTCAAGGGTAACCTCTCAAAACCCCCAATTTCAATTTCTCTAAACCCTAATATGAAAATCTATGTTTTACATATGTTTCTTTTGTAACTTCTATCTCTTTTACTCTCTTTTATCTTAAATTCAAGTATATAATTGTATTGGTTAAGTTAGGGTTAAGTTTTGAGTACATGCATGTGTGTTTCTAAGTGTTTATGAGGTTTTGTGGATGAATTCATGGTGGATGATGATTATATGTTAATGCATGTGAAATTCTTGAGAGATTCTTAGTAAGTAAGGGCTGTGTTTATGTTTTGAGATTATGAATTAAGTGTTATTATGTTTAATTTGGGTGAATTAGTGAGGTTTTGGTGCAAGAGTTCAAGAACAAGTCCTTTATGTTGAGTTTATGTTTAATCCATAGTTGCATGTGGTTTTTAAGGTCCTTGATGAGTAAATTTTCAAGGTTTATATTCTGGAAATATAGTGGATTGAAGTTAGGAGAGGTTTGGTTATGTTTAATATGGTTAAGAGTGGGAAAAACTCAATTAAAAACTGAGATGTTGGTGTTTAAAGCCTCTGTTTCGATTCTGGAAATTTACAGTAGTATAAAAGTGGGATTTTTGCCCAAATTTCTACTCCATTTGATAGCTTAAAGTGTTAGCAAACCGTAGGCTTTGGAATTTCGAGTTTCCGATTGGTATAGCCCGAGTTACGACCAAAACCGTGAAGGTACAATTTTATATACGAATTCTGAGTCACTGTATTGAGGGCTGTTTTTCGTGCCTTTGGAGATCTCTTTAGTTTTTATGCTAAACATGAAAGTTTTAGGCCACGTTGCAAGCTTTCCAGAAAGGTATGATTCGTAGTCATCCGATGTCGGGAGTTTGAGTTATGAGCCCGGGAAGCAGGGCTGTCCAGAACAACGTTTCTGCCCAATTTAGCTTATGTAAATTAATATCTTTTGGACCTCAAATCAACCCAATAAGGGGTTCTAAGCATAAATGTGTCATGGTTATAAGTTGTCATTTTGGAGTCTTAAGTGAGTCTTAAGGATAGCTTCCAAAAGCTAATAAGTTTGGCAAAGTACTTTTTTTTCCCCCATCATTCTTTAGCATAATGTTCAATGTCTTTGGTCTAGCTAAGAATTTTCTTCTAGCTTGATAGCCTCCAAGTCCTAAATCAATCCAACCTTTGGTACTTAAGTCATCGTTTCAAGATTATTTTCTTGGATTCAAGCCCTTTTATTCGAATCATCTTCTACGTCATTATTCTCTGTTTTTCCGACCCGGAAATGCTAAGGTTCTATATGTACAGCTTCTGTCCGGGCCCATTTTGGAGCCCTTCTACTCGTTTTTTAGCCTCTGGTGCTGTTAACAAAGTTGTAGATTATGTTTTTCCCTATTCCGGGATGTACTATTTCACTTCGTTTCGATTTTCCTAACTCAAGTTTTGCTATAAACTCTATTTTCTAGACAACCTGAAATTTTATTCCTAAAGTTATTTCATTGATATTACTAAGTTTCTAAACTTGTAAATCTAATTTAGAACCTTATTCGGTTCTTCATTTCTATTTATTCTTATTTTAGTTGACAAGTTTCGAAAGCCATCTCCAAGCCGAGACGCGCCGCCAAGGTCTCTAGCGTCCCAAGGTACGTGAATTGTCCAGCTTTTACAATCTAAGTTATAGTCTGATTCATTCAATTTATGTCATGTCAAGTTTTATGGTTTACAATGCCTTTATATTTAACAGTGGACCCGCACTCTATGTTTATATTTACTTTCACGTTTTAGCACTCCTGATCAGAGTGCCTTGACCTGGCCAGTGTCGACTGCTTGGCAGTCACCCATTCCAAGTTTTGGTCAACTTGGGCATACGCGTGTGTGAGATGCTTGCACCGATCGTAAGGGTTCCACCTACTTTCTACTCTCATTTGCTCATGTTTATGCATATATTCATGATCATGTCATTCAAGTCCTGTTTTAATCCCCTTCCCTTGTTTTCAAAATGAATTTAAATGCCGGCACCAAAACCGTTTTCGAACGGTTTACGTGCTGGAGGTTTACGTACTGAGTGTTTCCCAACTCACCTTTTTGCAATGTTTTAATGATTTGTTTTAGGAGGTTCGAGCTCCCAAGGCAAGGACAAGTCGGTTCCAAAGTAGTTCAAGGCTCTCAAGGTAGTTCTCTAAGGAAATCATCGGTTAGCAAAGGCGAGCAGGATTTTGGAAGTTGTATCAGTTTTTAAGCTATGTTTAAGTTTATATATTTTTATCCAAGGGTTGTAATAGTTTTACATGTGAAGGTTCTTAAGTTAGTAAGTTATCTTGTGGTTTTGGAAGTTTCTTTGGTGTTGTTGCCTTGTCTCTTTTGGGAGACGGCGGTGACACTTCAACCTAAAAGTGTTCCGCTGCGCTAATCGCGGGCTTAGCTTCTCTAAGTAGAGTTTAACCCTGTGATTAAGGTTGGGGTGTTACATGAAATCATAATCTCAAAGATACTACTAATTCATTAAATTAGTGCCCTCCCACTTTCAAGATATATTATAAATACCCTACACCACATTCACCCCATGGTATACAATTCAAGTTTATATTTTCAAACAAACCCAAAACATTATTACAATATATTCAAGCTTAATCATGTTCAAAATGACAGTGAAAACATGGGTTTTGAGCATTATAATTATGGGTATGATTTTCCTTAATCTCACCCATTATTACACAAATGCAAGAGAATTAGAAATAATTACCCCCCAAAAAAATAAATTTCATGCAAATTTAGCTTTGGAGGAAGAAAATGCATACAAAATTGAGTACAAGAATCCACCAGCAGGACCATATCATCGAGGATGCTCTAAGATAACTCGTTGCAGAAGGGAGCCTCCATCAACCCATGCTTAAGTATTATAATTATAATAAGTAGTTAATTTTTCATTCTAGAATTAATATATAAAGAAAAATTGAAGTTTATTGCTCTAGAATGATATCTATGTGTGTTTTAGTACTATCATGATGAATAAAATGGGCGTTTTTGCATAGTGTAATGTTTTTTTAATATATTATTACCTTAATCTCGGAGTAAGTCAAACTTTGCAAATTTGACTATAGTTTTTTAATATATATATATAATAATCTAATATATGAAAGTATTATTTTTAGAATATTAACAAAAAGTATTATCGTAAAAGTATAATGTCATGATTTTTTGGTAAAAATTTGCATGCAAATTGTTAGTTAAAGAAATACATATTCATATAAAATTTAATAACTGACAAATAAAACAATGGAAGATTGGATTTTAAAATAATCCATACTTTTAGCTTTTGTATGCTAATAATATTTACTATTTTAGATTCTGGTGGTCCAAAAAAATAAAAATTGTATTCTTCTGGGACACCACCAAGTGTATACCCTAAATAACATAGATTTTGACTTGAATTTGATTCAAAACTTAGCACAACACTTGCCTGCGATTTTTAATGAATTTACAATTTTTTATTTTTTTTTTCAATTTTTCCACTTTTATTCCTTTTTAAAAAATCATAATAATTGTCAAATTCCCAAAAAAAAATTTAAAAATTCTTTTAATGAATATACTTTATAACCTTTTTGAGGCAGGAATGAACAAAATTTAAAACAATATGGGGCAAGAATGTAAAATATAAAAAAAAAGTAGCCGTAGATTTCATACCACTAGGATACAATTTTTATTTTTTTAGACGTTATACAAAAGCTGAAAATAGGGAGTAGTTCTTTCTCATTTTCTAAAAAAGATATGATAATAGTCGTATTTCCGAAGATATATACCCCATAATTTTATTTTATTTTTTTATGGACCCCCATAATTGTTGTTATAATGATTTTCCCTTACCACGTTCAAAAGGCAATTTAAAAAATACATAATTATTTTTGGGATCAATTAAAACAAAATTAAATAGTGATGTGTTGACCCCGTAATCTCACTTTCCTACCGGCCCTCCCCCACTTGGAGCCTCCCACAACATGGGGTACTTAACTTGAGAGACAAAATAGCACCATCTTTTATATACTTTGTCATATTTTGTTGGAAATATGTGGATAACCACGGTGAAGCGTGGATAATATAGATAAAGGTAGAAAAATATTTATATTTTTTAATAGTTTTTAATAAAATATTGTGAGTGAGTCAAATTACGTCACTTATTAAAATATATGGATGGTGGATAAGGTGAGAATATGTGATATGATAAAATTGATAAAGTACGGATAATGTGGATAAACTTCAACTTAACATAGAAAAGAAAGGGGAACTCAATATTATTTTCCTAATATTGTTTTATAGAATAATAAAAGTTCATTCATGAGAATATCATACAACATTTACGATGAAAAATCATATCTATCGGGAAACAATATAAACCATTAGGATAAACTTCCGTCTCCAAAAAGTTGATGATAAATACATTCTTGATCAGATCTAAAGTTGTACTGTAACATTCTTTTTATCACTACTATGTTCTTCGAATTCATTGTGTCTTTTAGGAACACTGATGAACTATTATTCAACCCCATAAAGTAGATATTTACTTAATGCAATAGATTATACTTGAAAGTTGCCTTTTGAATTCATATCTTTTACTTCTAGCCTCCCTTTCTCTTTTTCTCTCTAGAAAACCCTAGCCTCCCCGTCCTTGAAGGGGCTGCCATCGATTCTTTTGTCGATGGTAAGCCCCAATTTGATTGATTTCTACTTCAATTGTTAGTTTGATTTTACGTTTACGCAAAGAAAGTTAGTCTCTTCTTTTGTAAGAGTTTTTATTGTACCCTTTTTAGGGTTTTTAGTCTCTTTTTAGAGTTTTATTGTACCCTTATTTAGGGTTTTTAGTCTCTTTCTAGAGTTTTTGTTCAGTTGGTGTGGTCCAATACGTTGGATGAAAATCTATTTTCAAATCGCTATAGCACAGGTTGTGAGGTTCTCCGTCAATGGTAAAGATGCAAAGTCATTGAGGAAAGATGTAGAGTCATCAAAGAAATCGGAGCCGAGCGTCAGTAAGATTAGTACTAGTTATTTGGAAGTTGAATTTCATATCTATATTTTAGATCTACAATTGTTCAATCACGATTTTTATTGTAAGTACCGTATGACTTGCTATTAATGAAATATGTTTGATTTAAAAAAAAAGATTATACTTGAAAGAAATGTCCTCGTGAGAAAATCATGTAAATTTTCATTGTTGGTTCACTCCCCATCCAAAACAAACAAAAACATATAATGGTAATGATTAATTTCCTGAAAATTCTACCATAGTTGAATTTATTTTCAACTATGACAGTTGAAAATTTTATACCATTCATTTATTAAATATAAATCATATTTTTTAAAAAGATTTATATCCTCCTAAACATGGTTAATTATTGTATAAAGTTACTTTGATCAACCTACATTGATTTTGAATTTTTAGTGCAAAATTAATAATCTTTTCACTTTTCAACTACGATAGTTGAAAAAAAGTCAACTATGGTTGAATTTCTTTTGAAATATTCAATTTTGTAAAAAATTATAAGTTAACATATAAATTTACTTATAGTAACAAGTCCTATAATGAATGTATATATTAATTTTAATTTTTTATGGCAAAATTAAGGGCGATTATACATTTCAACTACCATAGTTGAAAATAAATTCAACTATGGTAGAATCTCCCTTAATTTCCATAACTTTAACTTTTACATATTTGCCAAAACTCGTACATAGGTAAGAAGACTAGAACCACAATCAAAAGCAACAATACTAACTCTCACGTATTGGAGAAAAAATTATTAAATTGAAAGATAACGCTAATTAATAATAAGTCCCGTACTTGATATATTGAAAATGAAAAATACATAAATACTATCTCCGTCCTAAAATATTTGTCTTTTAACCTCTTCTTTGTCCCAAAATATTTGTTCCATTTACAATTCCAATAACTGTGATTCCTTTTTTACCCCTAATTAATAGACTCATTTACCACTTTTTATAATTCCAACAACTATATCTTCAATTAAAGTAAGGATAATTTGGTTAATTACAAACTTTTCACCTCAATTTTTAATATACGTTGATCTTATCAAATTAGGTAGATAAACAAATAAAATGGGAATGAGGCAGTAGTTGATAATCATGACTTGTCACTAGGAAATATAACTAATTGCAGTTCTTACACAATAAAGTAGAAAATGCGGCTAAGATTTTTCTTCGTGGGAGAGGAAAGTGAGGAGACAAAGTGATAGGAATTAGGGAGGAGAATTTACAGAAAACCAAAAACTTTTTTTTTCCCTTATATCCATATACGTATTATTTTCTATTTCAAATCTAAGACAGTCCAAATTGTTCATATAGATGTGTTTTAATAAATAAATATATACATATAGCTCAGACTTTAGAGAAGTACATTAAAATTCTGTTCATTGCAAAAATAAATTATTTCAGTAACATTTTTTTTATCTACTTCTATACAATTATACCTTCACTTCAAAATATCTACGCATTACTTTGAATGGAAAAAAGGTATATAATATTCACTATCTACAAGGTTTTAATTTTCTTTTTCATTTACAGGCTAGGTTATTAGCACTCTTTTAGCATAAGATCATACTTAAAATGGCCACTTTTAGTGGAAGACTTTTTACATACATTTGACAAGTGTGAGGACAAGCCATCACAATTACATCTTTTTAGATAAAATTGTAAATTTAGTATGCTTTTGTTGGACAATATTACTTTTTAATCAATTTGTTAATGAATTATATTCATCTTTTCGACATGAGGAATCACTTGAAACCAAAGCATAACAACTACTACTATGAGAGGACTATATTGTTTGAGCATATATTATTATTAATTACTTCATCTTTAATTAAAGTCCATTTATAGATTGTAGTGCAGCTTAATCATTAAATAAAATGAAAATCCCATCCAAAAAAGGACAAAATTAAGAAAAGTTTGTGGAAAATTCTCAATCATTTCATGATAGTGTTGAGAATCGTTCTATTAATTTTTGAGTTAATTAAGAAATTATATATTTGTCTTTATTCCACAAATTTAAAAATTATTAGTATGACACTTAGTTAGTTATGAGCTTTTATTCCGTTAAGGTGCCTTTGTATCATTATTTAGTAGGGTTGGCTGATAGGTGAAGTCGGATTTATGTTCGTGTTTATGTCAAATTTAAATGAGTTTAAAATCCTTCAATCGGAACCTAATTTATTTATTGAATATTTCAGAAACTAAAACCGTTTGCCATAAATTTTGAACATATATTATTAGTATTTAATATATCTCATGATAAATTTATAGAATGATACAATTTCACGTAAAATTTAGTATCTAAACATTATGAACAAGAACTTAAATATCATAAGAAATAAATTTAATTAATCATCAATTACGAATATGAATATGCTTTATCTAGGGTTGCCCTCATTGATTGTTTTTTTCCTCTATAGTTGCTATGAACTGTCCAATTAGGTAAGAGAATCAATTAATAATGCATGCCCTAAAGGTAATTTTATTTTCAGTAATTCTTAAGTAAGACCGTCTCATCATAAATTTATCGTAAGACATACAATGTTGTGACGACTATTTATGAATATAGGGGTGACTAATAATTTATTTTGACTGACTCTAATAAAAGTCACATTTTGATAAATTATTAGTCATCTTCGTATTAAAAAGTCATTCTAAAATTACTTATTAGTCATAGCAATATATTAAAAATGTCACTCTATAAGGAGTCCGTCTCACAATAAATTTTTGTGAGACGGTCTTATACTAGAATTTGCGTTTTATTTTTCTTTTTACCAAAGTCCTAAAGGTAAAATTTTGATGGTTGTAGGTTCAGGGTATCTAATATTGCTTTGAATAAAATAAACAAGGTGGGGTAAAGGAGTCAACATAATGCACCTGGAGCATTACTCTAAATTCAAAACATATTCCTTAAGATGCCCTTAATCAGGAAATTTGATAATTAAACTAAATAAATTAATTAATTGAAACATTAATTTAGGTTCTTTCGTTGATCACCTTTGACAATGGCACGTCCACCGTTGGCTTAGCACTGGATTAAAGTACTAATTACTTAAAGAGACAAATTAGCTATTTCTATGAGATTATGATAGCAAATTCTAGCATAACACCGTCTCACTTAAATTTATCGTGAGACGGACATTTTAAAGGATGACATTTTTAATATTTTATTATGACTAATAAGTAATAACATATGCCTCCCCCAAACTTTTGTAAAATGAGGATTTTACCCTCCATATTTGAGAAATCTCAAATACCCACCCTAACCTTTACTCTTTACATAAATATACACCTTTTCCGTTTAGTCAACAACCTGGACATATTTGCCCCTATAATTTTATCATGTTTGACGAAAATACTCTAAAAAATTTAATTGAAAGACGAATTACCCTCCTTTTAACCTAATTGAATATACGTTTGATTTGGGCGCCCCTTCCTAATCTCTTCCTCCCCTGCTACTGAGAAAAAAACGAACACCCAACCCAGCCACAATGAGAAATACGATCGACGACTACTAGGGTTTGCAATCACTTGGTCTCTATCTCAATTTCGATTATTCCCTGTGATTTTTGTTATCTATTGTTGTTCGATTTGGTTTCTGTCTTTCAACTTTGGTAATTGCTTGTGATTGTGTTGTTCAATTTTCATATACTATCTTTCCATTTTTCTGGAAATAATATTCATATTGTGTTGTTTATGTGAATTTTAAATATTGATCCCCAGAGTCAATAGTCGAATAACTTGAGTTTTAAAGTTTGATTTTCTGATGTAATCGTAAAATGAAAACAAGGTCCACTATTGAGGAGTCATACAAAATATCAAATGTTGATTTTCTGATGGGAATGCTTATTCACTGATAGCAACAACGGAACACTGAAACATCAAATAATGAACTGCGGGAGAGATTATTTCCAATAATCAGCTGATTTAACTAAGGTTGAAGGAATAGATTATTGACTAGTGGAGGGATTAAGAATATGAGAATGTTGATTAATGACCCCTTTTTGCAATGTTGAGGAGGGAACAATTAAATCTGAAAAAAGGGGGAAGGGCATGCGTTCCACTTCCATCTGACAACAGGGAACAATTAAATCGAAAAAAGGGGGAAGGGGGTTGGGTTGAGCAAATAAAATAAATTAGTGTATGGGAAAATTTTAAATGAAGGGTAAATTGGAACTTTCATTATTTTTATTTACTAAGTAAATCTGAAAAAGTAGAAAAAAATTGATATCAACAATGGTTAGGTGTGTTATTTATTGTATTTATTATTTGTCAGGTTGGGTAATTAATATTTCTCAAATATGGAGGGTAAAATCCTCATTTTACAAAAGTTTGGGGGAGATATATGTTATTACTTCTTAAAATGACTTATTAACATATATATGACTAATAATTTATTATGAGGTGACATTTATTTGAGTAAGTTCAAATAAATTATTAGTCACCCCTCTATTGATAAATAGTCACCACAAAATTATACGTCTTCCGATAAATTTATGAAAATACGGTGTTACATAAAAATTACTGGATTATGATTTATGGACAATTACTCTAAAAAGTAGGAAAAACTACTCCATCCGTTCTATATTAATTGTCCATTGATATAATTAATTTCACAACATATATAATATTCTATTATACGAAAGTATTATCATTAGATTCATAATAAAATTACTATCATAAAAATATAATATTGTAATTTTTTGATAAAAGATACTCCCTTCGTTTTTTTATTAACTGTCATTTTAATTTTCGTGCTAGTCAAATTTTAAAAAAATTTAACCATTAATATGTTAACATATACAATGTTCTATTATATGAAAATACTATCATTAGATTCGTAATGAAAAATACTATTATAAGAGTACAATTTTTGATAAAATATGCTACTACCTCCTTCCCATATTATCTGTCACTTTAACTAACTTTTTTTCCCCATAATATCTGTCACTTTATAATTCCAATAACACATTAATGACTCATTTATCAAATTAACCTTATTAATTACATCTTTTTCTTCCATTTTTCCCTTTTATTCATCTTTTTCTTTTTTTATTCACCATTTTATTCAACATTTTCACATTTCCAATGAACTAAATTAATTTAGCGTGGAGGTTTTTTTGGTTTTGTAAATCATGTCCAAATGGACAAATAAAATGGGAAGGAGGGAGTATGACAAATTCTCAGTCAAAGAAGAACATTGAAGACCGCGTAACATTTATCAAACGACGGTTATTGTGAAACGGAGGGAGTACTATGAGAAATTAATAAAGACATTTGGACAATTAATATCGAACAGATGAAGTATATGAGAATTGAATGACCAAAAATAGGAGTTAATCTCATTAATAAAATTGTACAATAATTCACTCCCTCATAATAATGATATCCCCTTTTAAAGAAGTGAAATTTTTTGAAAAAATAACATTGGTTATTTTTTAGTTTTTCGTCAACCATGCAAATGACATTATCCCTTTTGCCTTATCAAAAATAAATAAATAAAATTCCCTATCTTCAACACATAATCCTATGGTTTCCTTATTATTTAGAGCCATATATAGAAAAATCCATGGTTTCCTTATTATTTGGAGCTCTCTCTTTTTTATCCATGACTCCATAATTCTTAAGGGGAGAAATTTCTTAATCTTATGAACTTCCCCATCAGACTCACAATATGTTTGATTGGTAGGACCTCACATGTGATACTACTTTTCAAATCATTGAGAGCTTCACTTGTGTGATTCATTTTCACTAATGTCATTGTTCAAGAAAATAACATCTTGATATTTTAGGGGTTAAAGTCGGAGTGTAGAATTGTAAGATGCGAGAGCTTTGACTATAATCATCCAACTTAAATTATGGGCACTTAGGTTCAAATTTAAAGGAATTGTCAAATCCAACATAAGAGTAAAGTCCTCGTTACAAATAGGCTTTCCACGATAAAATATCGAAAGCTAGAATCATCGGTAGAGCTACCAGTTTGAAATTGCAGGAGTTACATCCTAGCAACCTGTTCATTCTAAAACATTTGAATCAATCTTCTCCTCCATAATAGTAATCAAGTTATAAACCATTTCGCAACAATCATATAAGCTTCAAATCTTGGACGATCACAACCAATCGATAATTGCTTTTCACATTTCATAGCAACCATATATCCTCCCAATCTTAGATGAACACAACCAATTGGTAATTGTTTTCACCTTTTTTTTTTTGTCTAAAGGAGTGTTTGGACATCAACAATAGTGTAGTAAACTGGAAAAAAAAATAAATCGGACTCGTATGTTCGACCAGTTTATTACTTCATTCTAATTCAAAAAAGGTTATGTATGGTCATAGTTTTTTTCGTCTAAAATTTTACATAATTGATTTTATTGAAGATTTGGACACACCATTTTTTTTAAAATTTTATTTTCCGAAGCCAAACGATTTTTCTGTCTGGATTTTAATACTAAACATTGAACCTAAAAAACTTGGCCACAATTGTCCGATTGGAAAAAAATTGTGCATCCAACATCAATTTTCACTTTAGAATCCTAACTTAAATTTCTCATGATAGTGCTACATAATGTCAATATTGTGATAATATTCTTTGAATAAATCTATGTCTTTCCCTTTTCTTTTTTCCCGTTAATTTTAAGAGTACAAATTCTTTACTTGTTTTTGAAAATCTGTCTCAATTGTTCTCATTCATAAGCACTTGAAACAAAACCATAAGGAGTCAAAGAGCATTTCTTGCCGTGATGTATTCATGATATTCCAATTCCAAAATTTCTTTTCTTATGCTATATATGTTCCTTTTTCTTATTTAACGTTATATATACATAGGGAAATATTCAAGTAAAACAAGTTACTTACAAAATCTAAACCAAAGTGAAAATTAAAGATCTTGACAATGTCGTGAGCTTCATTCTTAGCTCGAATTAATATTAGGGAAATTAGATATAAATAATCTTATCTTTATAAATATTGGATTAAAATATTCAAATATTTTTTCTTAGACATAAATCAATGACTTTAGGGGGTTTTATTTTTTAACAAACTTTTACTAAGTTACTTGATCTTTATTTTTGTATCCACATCCACATACCTAAAATCATTATCCGAATTAACTTTTCATCGAGCCACTCTTCAAGAAAAATTGTATAAAGTGTGCAAAAGATAATATCATCAAAGATTATACAATTTGTGTATAGGAAATAAGGTTATATAATTTCGTCCAACAACAAAAATAACAACAAATTTCAGTATAATTATGCTAACACAATATTTGTGGAAATTCAGATGTAAGCAGTGTTCCACTATGTATGAAATGCATGAAAAAATTGATTCTAGAAGACCAAAATATTTTTAATTATGTATATATAGTTTTCAAAAAAAGGAGGGGGGGGTGAGTAAAGGAAAAAACAAAAAAGAGAGAGAAGAAGATAAGATTCGATTTGAGCTATGGACCCGCTTGATGTCCAATAAGCCTCAGAATATATACTCTGTTTTTCTTAGTTTTGGGCCTAATACTGATCCAATAAGGCCCTATATGACAATTTTGACTATAAAGTCGTCTATGTATATAAAAAATCCATCATATGGAGCTACCATAATTACATTTATAAGAAAAAAATACTTTCATAAAAAACCTTATAATTATTTTGCAAAATATATTAATAAAAAATAATACACCTAAAAAAAGTAAATGACAAGATATTTGAAGTTGAGACAAAATATTCCCACATTGTTGGGTAGAAATAGTGGTTTAGATAGCGGATTGCAGTTTATATAGCTATAATAATTTATGAAGGATGGTGGATAATTATAATTATTAAAATAAAAATTATGTTAGATAAATTTAGTGGTTGAGTTAGTTGATTAATGTGAATTATTTTGATATAAAAGGACATGAATGATTTCCAAATGTAAAATTTTCAATTGGTATTTTTCCGACCGTAAAATATGAAATGATACTTCAAAGTTCAAACATTAATAAGTAACATTATTAACATGTCAGAAAACATTGTTTGACACGCTAAAAGCTACTTGGAACGCTTGCTTACCAAACACTAATATTTATCCGATTAGATTTTTAACTCGGTCAAAATACTAAGCCACTGTTCTTTTATACAATGCGGTGCGGTGCGATACTGCACCTTATTATACTACTCAATATTCTGACACACTTTATCACAATCATTACCATATCTCCTCACTGTTCTCTTTTCTTACTTTTCTCCTTTACTTTTCACATTCTCTCCTCACCTATAATATCAACCACACTTTTTATAAATTTTACCGTATCATTCCACATTTTACCGCACTTTTCATAATTTCACCACATTGTACCTAAACATTACCCAAATGCCAATGGCAATATAAATAATACTCCCTCATTCCCATATTATTTGTCATATTAGATATAATTCCAAAAACCAAACAAACCACTTTTCTACATTAATTTAGCTCATTGGAAATGTGAAAATGTTGAATAAAATGGTGAATAAAAAAGGAAAAAGGTGAATTAAAAAGAAAAATGGAAGGAAATGATGTACTACCTCCGTTCTTTTTTAACTGTCATCTAGGAAATTGTGTTAAAAACTTTGACCGTCAATATCTTAATTTGTATAATGATTCATCATACAAAATTGATGTCATTAGATTCGCAATAAAAATACTATTAAAAAAGTATAATATTATAATTTTTTTATAAAAATTTTATATTAGAAATTATTGATTAAAAATTGGCACTGAAATCGTAAATGACAGATAAAAAAGAACGAAGGGAGTAATTAATAAGGTTAATTTGATAAATTTGTAATTAATGTGTTATTGGAATTATAAAGTGACATATATTATGGAAAAAAAAGTTAGTTAAAGTGACAAATAATACTAATATGAAAAAGACGGAGTACATCTAAACAATAAAAATAAAAATAACGACCACTCTTCGTCACCTAACGGAGTAACAGATTGACAGAAAAACGGAACGGAGATGGAAACGGAATAAAAGACACCTGTGAAATCGCGAAAATCGCATCACAATAAATTTAAAATTGAATTTGGGGTTTTGCAGTGGTTTCTCTCTCTCTCTCTCTCTCTCTCTCTCTCTCTCTCTCTTCTTGTTAATAACGATTCTGTTTTCTCTGCAATCCGATCTGCTTCACTCATCCGGTATGAATTTCATTTATTCCTTCAAATTTTCTTCTATTTTTGGTGTTTTTTTGGATGATTTTTCATTCGGTTTGATGTAATTGTTTTGCTCATCGATGAACAACTCCGTTTGATTCAATTTGCTTAGAATTTTTTACGAATACCTGCAATTATAGTGTAATAAAAGTAGAGATTGATTTACTTAATTTCGTCAGGTTTGTTTATTTTTTTTCTTAGAATTCTGTTGTTTCCTGATCGAAATTTTAAGTTATTATAGCATTGAATGCGAATTTGTGCTGTTTGATGGAGCTTTCTGTGATTTGATTGTTAGCGATGGTGCCTTTATCATCGTAATGATCCTGAATTGAATTTATGTGTTGTGTAACAGAAGTTTTGTTGTTTTGATCTTTTTCCTAATTCAGCTGTTTCCTAATGGAAAATTTAGCTATTGAATCATTGAATATGAAACTGTGCTGATTGATGGAGTTTTCTGTAATTTTTGTTATCAAAGGTTCCAGAATTGATTTATCTGTTGTATGAAGGAGATTTATTCTTTTGATCAACATTATGAAAGGGAATTCGACGAATTTATGAAAGGTTTAATGCTGTGAAATTCTTTGATCTTTATATGAATTAATTGTGCCTACGTATGAAGAGGCGTAGAAACTAGAATTTCGGTATTGTGGACATCTGTATTGCTAATTATAATTGCATTGTTTGGAATCCCTTAGCTTAGGTGTTCATATCGGTTCTGAAAATAGAATTTTAGGAAGCTATCACCTTTTTCTTAGACGCCGAGCCAAGGGATTTTTGGTGGGAATTTTGCTTAGTGTTGGCTTGAACAACAATGTGGAGCACCACAACAATGAATTGCTAAATTTTGGGGAAAATCTTTGCACAAATGTAGAACACTTTTACTAGGTTTACTAGTGAGTAGTAGCTATGTTCACATCACCTGTGGTGAAGTGAGATAGTCGTGAAATTTCCAGAGATTCGTGAAATTTGTAATGTGGGTTTTACAATTAGGGAGAGCAATTTTACAAATGATTGCCGATAATGATGTATATAATCAGCATCCGTGTGTGAATGATTGTACATTGACCAAATGACTTCCTTTGCTGGTCTGTTGGTTTTGTAAAAAGGCAAGGTCAAACATTTGCTGTTTCTCATGTTTTCGAGTTTCTGCAGATTGGATCATGGAAGTGGAACCTTCATGGGGGGATTACACATATGCACAGATTGCTAGCAAACACCTCACAACTGTAAAAATAGTGACCGATTCATCTCGAGAAAGAACTCATAACAATGATGAACAATACTGTGATGATGATAGTAGTGATGCACATTGCAGCATCTGTATCAACTCTATCCTCCCCGATGACATTTTGGAGCAAGTTCTTTGCCACCTTCCCTTCGCAACCGTCATGAAAGCATGTTGTGTCTGTAAACAATGGAACGACATTGTCCATTCCGAAAGATTCATGCAAAACCTATCGACAGTTTCATCTCAAAAGCCTTGGTACTTCATGTTCACAAGAGACAATGATCCAAACGGGCATGTTTATGACCCCGTGCTCTCAAAGTGGTACAAGTTTCATATCCCCTTCGTCGTAAGTTCGAGTTGGACCATGGTTTCCTCCTCGGGTTTGGTGTGTTTGATGGATGATGTCTACAGGAGAAGACTCTACGTGTGTAACCCCGTCACGAGACACTCTCGAAAACTACTAGAACTTTCCGATGCAGAGTTTGCCGATTATTGTGCCGTTGCAATCTCAGCGGACACAACATCATCACCGTCATCATCATCTTTCTCGGGCTCTTACACGGTCTCTGTCGTGAAATCCAAGCAAGCGCCCAGGGAAGACCTAGATTGGGACCTTTGGATCCACATCTACACCTCGCAAAACTCAACATGGGTCTCTCCCTTCCATTTTACCCTGCAAGCTTGGAGAGGTGGGGTCGATAGTGTCATATGTGGTGGAGTTCTTTACCTTGTGGTTTACCTAACAAGGACATTGGGATACATAAGACCCCGTTTCGGTGTCATACCCTATGACCTATCTTCTTTAGGGCTTTCTAACACTTTCACCGACGAGCATGTGATTTCAGCCCCGTGTCCCGTGAGCTGCATGAGGCTGCTAAACCTAGAAGACGAACTCGTGATGGTGGGGGGTATCGAGAAGCACGGGCGGCCGGGGATTGTCAAGGGCATCGGCGTGTGGGTTTTGAAGAGAAGGAAGGAGTGGGAAGAGGTTTCTAGGATGCCAAGCAGGTACTTCAAGGGATTTGGAGAGTTGGATGATGTTTTCAAGTGTAGTGGGTTGGGAAGGATTGTGTACATTCAGAGTTATGGGTCTCCTGCACTGCTGATGTTTGATATGGACATGAAAACATGGAAATGGGCACATAAATGCCCTGCTGCAAAGAAGTCTGCTCTCCAGTTGTTCTCTGGTGTTTGCTTTGAACCTCGCCTTGATATCATCCCCTGAAACCCTAATCCCTAAACCCTAACCCTAAAATCCGTACTCTTGATTCCCCCATTTCGCAGTGGTTTGGGGTTTAGAACCCTAAACCCTAACCCTAACCCTAACCCCCTCAAAACCCGCATTCACCATTTCCGCATTTTTGCTGCAGTTTAGGGTCTACCCCCCACCCAACCCTAAACCCTAAAAACCGCATTCCCCGTAGTAACCTTAAACCCTACCCTAACCCTAGCCCTAAACCCCTTAAAACCCGCATTCACCATTTCCACATATTTGCTGTGGTTTAGGGTCTAACCCTCACCCAACCCTAAACCCTAAAAACCGCATTCCCCATATCCACATTTGACCGTGGTTTAGGGCCTAACCTTAAACCTTAAACCCTAAACCCTGAAATCCGCATTCCCTCATTTCCACATTTTGCCGTGGCCAATTGATCGAGGCAAGTATCTTCCTACTTGATATTGACATTAGTCTGGAAATTGCCATTACACAAAACCACTGAAAAGTTACACAGAAATCATGGATTCGTTGCTCCGGGTGAAATAAGTTGGTTTGCTTGCTAGCTGGTAAGAACTGTACATCATCCTGAATAAAGATCTTGGTTCATATTCCTGCTCAGGTGTGGCATGGACTATAGACTAAACCCAACACCCTCAATGTTTTATTTTTATGCTTTTTATTTTCTTATTTCGGCTTTTGTTATGACATTGTAGAGAGATCTCTTGGGAATTCATATTCATTCGTTCTTACTTATCCTCCAAAGTTTGAGATTCCTGGTTTGTTCTCATCAACTTATTTTTAGGAGCGGATTTTTTTTTTCTTTTTGAGGTTTTTAGGTGCTGAAGTTCAGTTGCAGTATAGATTTAGAAGATGAATTAACATAAATTTAATTTATGCTAAAATTAGTAAACGTATGCTTGTCCGACCTCAAAAAGATTGGGTACAGATATAGAATTTTCGTCTGAATTTTGACATGACCAATTTACCTGAAAATTCAAACACAAATGGTTTCAAATTTCTATCGTCCGAACCCATTATAGACCCGAATTCATGTTTCTCCGATTTATCCGGTTGAAAAAAAGCGAAAAATTAGGTATTGAATATCAAATTTTTATCCTAACCCGAAATTGCCTTGACCCGGATTTTTGCAGGAAGAGAACAACCCTTGACAAATTTAGGCTTTTGTAGAGACTAGAGGCAGGGATCTTATAGTTAGCCAAAATGAACGCCAACATGAGTCATGAGTCATGAGTCATGAGTCATCACACATAAACAAAGGAACGCCAACATGACACATACATAAGAAAGCAGAGAAAACGCAGCACATGCACCCCATGAAATTTAGTACTAGCCTTTATGGGTTGTGCTGTTGCTTAACAACAGTAGACATCTTGTCGTTGTTTGGATGTTGCAAAAAAGAATTCACTAAAATAAATGGAAGTTCCTAGGTGGAAGATGACAAAAAGGAACTCTTTCCAAACGCAACTTGGTAACTTTTTTTTTTTTAAAAAAAAAACAAAACTAGACAAATTGTACCACCTATACACTAAGCTTCTATTTCAGAAGTTATTTCTTGTAAGCTTTATAGGACGAGAATGAAGAAAATAAGTACTAAATTGTTTATATCAAATATGATATGTTAACCCCATAATTTTCACCCGATGAAATTTTTTTTACTTCCATCAAGTAACTTAGCTACGATTTCTGTCACACGCATTTTTTATAATAGTGTGCATCCTTTTACATCATTTTTTATGGGCGGGTGGAAGGGGAAGCTTACCTGAATCTTCGATATGGTAGCAGAGGTGATTGACCCTTCCCTCAAAGACCTGTTGCTTCCTCTCCCCCAACGTGAGCAATTCACGCCTCACCCTTCTTCCCCTTTCACCTTCTCGCTTCGCTCAAAAAGCCTAACTCGACCCACCATGTTTAACTATGGGCACGACTCAACTTGTCTTGCTTATTTAATAGATTAAACTTAACTCAACCTGACCTGTTTGACTATTTCCTACCCCTACACACACAACAATGCAAGCGAGCCCCAACCTCACCCACCACCCCTCCCTCCTTCCTAATTATCTCTACCTTCCTCTCTCCCTCTCTCCCTCTCCCTCTCCTCAATTTTAGTGATAGATTGTGTATAAACGTGACAAAACTTATCTGACACGTAAAATTCCAACAAAATGACTAAAAAAAACTTCACCTAAATCGCAACATGAATTGACCTAATCAATTCTTTTTTTCAAATATATTTCTTTTTCAATGAAAATCATATTGGACAAAAAGTTATTTTACCATAATCAAAATCAAACTAACCGAAATTTCAATTAATCTGAAACTTAACTCGAATTATATATTTAAACGGAGTGACCAATTGTCAGATCCGGTCCAGTCATACCCCACTGTTGTGCTGGCTACTCCCTTGTCTCCCCCACAATATTAATGCTCTCAATAATGTCTAGATCTCATCTTTATCATCAAATTTACATGATTCAATAAAATTTGAAGAGAAGACTATACTCATACTAAATTTGATACCAAAAATAATAATTTCCCTCTTTCTTCTATATGCCCATATCGTGTCATTAATAAGACAAACAAAATCTGAAGGAAAATGAATCTAGAACCTTATACAAGCCCTAGATAAGCATAAAATAAGATCATCTTGCTACTTTGATGAACAAGGACCACAGAAGCTACCAAACAGGAAAAACCCCAAACAAAAACCCTCGAATTTATGAATTATGACAATTCTCGCAAGAATCTTCAATCAAATACTACAGTACCCTGATCAACTTTTCCCAATTTCAATACCTAGAAAGAACACAGAGTACTACTACTGAGTTGAAAACTCAGAAGAACCCACATCAATTCCCCTCCAAAACTATCCAAACACGCATGGGGGAATGTCAGATTCGCAAAGATGAGATGTTTAGAGAGAGAAACTGAGAGCAACAATGGCGGACATAGAGAGAGAAAAAAGAGGGAAATTGAAATTGGGGGCCAAAATAAAGTCATGGGAAAGAGTGTTATTATTGGCTGCTTGTCGCAAAAGAGGAGGAGGTGGTGGGGCCCCAAATTCTACCCCAGTGGTGTCATGGAAGCAGATTGGAAATGGAGGAGGAGCTCCGAAAAACACCGCCATTATTAAAGTGAACCCTTTACTTTCTTTTTCTCCTCGAATTTCAGCCAGGAAACTTGCTGCTGCTCTTTGGGAATTTCAGTACTATTTTGGGTCTGCTAGTATGTATTTGGGTGGTGATAGTTCTCGTAGAAATCATCATCATCATCGTGATCATACTTTGGAAGGTGATCATGATCAGGTAGAGTTTTGTTTGTTTGTTTTCTTCTTTGTATTGTGGTGGAATTTGGTTATGAATTCGTGGTGTTTGATGGGTTTTTTTGTGGTTTCTGAATTGATGGGTATTTTGGGTATCATACTTTCTGTCTAGTTAGTGATTTTCTTTGTGAATTGTTGGATGGGTTTGCTCCAATTTGCATGAATCTTGTTTTAGTTTGTATATTTTTTTGTTTTTGGGTTGAAATTGAGGATTTGGGTATGTGTATTGGTGCTCAGTGAATGACTTTGATGGCTAATGAGTGGTTTTCTATATGGGTATGATTCCAATTAGCTGATTTTGTTTGCTTCTTCTCTACTTTTTGGTGAAATTGGGTCTTGCCTTCATGGTGTTTGATGGGTTTTTTGTGGGTTATGAATTGATGGGTGTGTTGGGTGTCTATGTTTGGTACTTAATGAATGATTTTGCTGTCTAATAAGTGACTTTCTTTGTGAAGTTTTTGATGGGTTTGCTCCCATTTGCTTGAATTTTGGTTTAGTTGGACTTTTTTTTTGGTTAATATTGAGGATCTGGGTATCTATATCTGATGCTTACTGAGTGATCTTGCTGTCTAATTAGCTATTTTCTTTGTGAATTGTTTGATGGGTTTGCTCCAATTTGCATGAATTTTGTTTTAGTATGTGGGGTTTTTTGGTTGAAATTGAGGATTTGGGTATGTGTATTGGTGCTCAATGAATGAGTTTGATGGCTAGTAAGTGGTTCTCTAGATGGGTTTGATTCCAACTAGCTTAATTAGTTTCTTTCTTCTCTGCTTTTTGGTGGAATTGGATTTTGAATTCAAGATGCCTGATCAGTTGTTTGCGGTTTCTGAATTGATGGGCGCGTTTCTGTTCGCCGCATTGCCTGGTTTTGAGGATTTTGGTATCTGTACTAGGTGCTTAATGAATGGTTTTTCTGTCTAATTAGCGATTTTCTTAGTGAAATTTTTGCATGGGTTTACCCCAATTTGCTTGAAATTTGTTTAGTTGTACTTTTTTGGTTGAAATTGAGGATATGGTTCTCAATGAATGATTTTGATGTGTCTAAAGTGATTTTGATGGTGACGGGTTTGCTCTCATTTTGCTTGGATTATGTTCAAGTTTTAACATTTGGCCTAGTCCTCAACTGATGATTTCAAATGCTGTTAGTTACTTCTGTCAATTTCCTTTGTGTATCCCTGAATTTGGTGATCGTTCTTTCGTTCTTTTGCAGTCCTAATTTGCCTTCTGATGGGTTTTCTCCATTGTCCTTACCATGATTTGGGTTTGGGATTTGAATCGTTCTCGCGTATCGATGCTAAGTAACTTCTGAATTCATATTGGAAGTGTGCCGTGTTGACAATTTTAGATGCATTAGGGCCTTTGGTTGGTGCTCATCAGTGCTAAATGTTGATCATAAGTACTTATGATAAATTGAAAAGAGCAAGCTCATACTCTAAGCTAAAAATTGCCGCCCTAAAGGAATAGCAATTCTATCTTTATGTAATGTCGATTTTCCGGGTTTGATTTATGGCAGCCTGCAACTGCTGGGAGCCTTAGGAGACATGTTGCAGCCTCCCTTATGCGGCATCAATCGGGACATAAGAATCATCACAATGTGCAGCCTTTATCTCCTACAAGCCATGGCAGTTCCTTGGAGCTACTCATATTTTGCTCTTTTTCACTTGAATGTCTTGAATATGGATTATGTATGATCCCGAGGCTAATACGTAGAAAACCATGCATAACTTATGAGTTATGAGCTTATGCGGCATCGACTGGCACATAAGAATGTCTTGAGAGATATAGCATGACTGTGTTTTCCTTTCTTAAACCAACTTCATAGTTACATTCTAGAGTTTGTTCTCTTCAGCTTATTTTCACTGAACTTATTCGGAACCTTTTGTGAGAGTTTTTTGCATGACTTATTCCGAACTTAGTATCTGAACTTATCCTTCTGAACTTCTTTTGCAACTTACTTTGAGAAACTAAGAAAGGTTGTCAAAAATTGGGATGCTAACTTTGGATCCATAGAGTGGTTAGGATCGGAATTAACCCATGTAGGATCGTGGATCGGAATGTAGATAATAGACTTGCATCAAGGATTTTGGATCATAAAATCGTAGGATCGTAGATCAGGATTGGGATTTTAATAACTATGGTGAAGAGTACATGACCTTACAATGACAAAAGATACCGACTTCATGCTTTCTAGTTGGAAAACAACGCAACGTGTTTCAATTTACCCGAAGCTTTATTTGATGGCTTGATGCTATGGAACTAGTTAATATGAATGCTACGGGCGCACTTTTTACTTTAGGGCATGTTCTCTTCGGTTATTTTGACTGGACTTATTATGAACCTTTCGTGAGAGTTTTTTTTTTTTTTTTTTGGGTTCAGATGGCCCAGTATAATCCAGGTGCAACCTCAGACAGTTCGGTTGAACTCAAGGGCAGGATCAGGGGCCGGGGGGAGTCGAGTTACGGTTTCAAAACATCAACCGAACTCCTAAAGGTGTTGAACCGTATATGGACCCTCGAAGAGCAACACGCGTCCAACATGTCCCTAGTCAAAGCCCTGAAGACCGAGCTTGACCACGCCCGGGCTAAGATCAAAGACCTACTCAGAGACCAGCAGGCCAACCGCCGTCAGATTGACGAGCTCATGAAACAGATCTCAGAAGACAACCTAATCGAAAAGACCAAAGGGGACCACCAAGAAGACCGCCATTTCGATGCCGCCCTCGGGTCTGTGAGGTTCGAACTAGAGGAAGAAAGGAAGTTGAGAAAACGGTCCGAAAACCTGCACCGGAAACTGGCCCGGGAGCTGTTCGAGGTCAAAGTTGCCTTATCCACAACCGCAAAGGAGCTCGAGAGAGAAAAGAAATCAAGGGAGCTTCTAGAAGAATTGTGCGACGAGTTTGCCAAGGGTGTCAGAGAATATGCTGAGAAATTCAGCCAAGATAATAACTGGTTGGTTCATATGTCAGAATCATGGCTCGATGAACGGGCACATCCAAGTGCCGAAAAATTGAGCCAGGAAATCGATGCCCTCCTTATAGCCCGAAAGAAGAAAGTGGTTCGGGTCAGGCGCCGGTCTTTGGAGTCGATTCCTGAAGTTGCCACACCGCCGGGACCCGGTTCACGACTCGGCGAGCCAAGCGGGACCCACGAGGAGGAACAAGAACAGGAACAGGAAGAGTTGTCTTTGAGTAGGAGGAGATCAGGTCAGGGACACACGCCTCCAAGCGTACAGATGTCGGACATCCAGAGCACCAAGGAGGACGACCCGGATGTGAAAATGAAGAGAATAAGCCAGGGGACCCCGGGAACCGCCAGCTCAGCAGGTGGTGACATCAGCATGCTGCAGAAATCGGACGTTTATGACTCGATATCGGTAGAGGGGGCCCGCCAGAGACCGAGGGGTTACAACAAAGAGGAGGATAAGCTGATGAGGGAGCTGCTGGGTTCCGAAGGCAAGGAAGCGACTTCGAGCAAAACCGGGGGGTTGTTCAGAACTCGGAATGCGAGCCCTGTGAGGCAGTGGGTCACGAGTGTGGAGTCCACAGATACCGGGTCATCTTCTAGAGCGGCGAGGGATAATAGCTTGAAGGCCAAGTTACAGGAGCCTAAGACAAAGGGGCCACGTGCACGGTTGAAAATCTTGAAAGGTTCTTTGTAAGAAGTAACATCTGTTGAGGTAAGACTGCATATATCTGGATTTGCTAGACCCACACTGGGAGTTGTTTATAACATAGCATTGTGAAATATTGGTTAAGGAAGCATACATTTGTGTCTCAAAGTTCTTGTTCCTACTAGACTCATGAATATTCAGATAAGGCTGCATACGTCTGGATCTTCTATGACCCCACATTCTAGAGTCACAAATGTTTAGTAAAGGCTGCATACATCTGGATTTCTTCTGACCCCACATCGGTCGGGCGCACATTAAGAGTCGTCGTTCATAATACACATGAAATTTCGGTTAAGGCTGTATAAGTGGGGATCTCCAAGTTCATAATACTCATGAAAGTCCTATTAAGGTTGTATACATCTGGATCTCCTCTGACCCCATGTTGGTGGGGTGCGCGTCAGGAGTCGTCGTTCATTTTGCACTCATGAAAGTTTGGTCCAGGCAGCATATATCTTGATCTCGAAGTTGCTGTTGTTGTTCATAATAGACTCATAAAAGTTCGGTTAAGGCTGTATACGTCTGGATCTCCTCGGCTAGCTAGCTATCTCCATTGGGGTTTCGATGAATTTTTCTCGTATAGGTTGTGATGTTTCTTCGATTTCGATATAGAGTTTCTGCAGATGGGTAATGAGTAGAAGGCTAGGGATGATATCATGTTGTTTAGTTTGAAAAGATCTGTATGATCTGACAGTTTTGTGAACTGTAACTGTAATTCTTGTATATAATGTATGATTTGAGCAATTCAATTCATCTCCCAAATAAAAATAGACTTTAAGATAAAACTGTATACATTTGATCAGTTCAAACCTTGTGGAAAACTATGATATTGTTGTCACTTTGGCCCTTTCTATGTGGGCAAACAGTTCTGAAGGCTATCCCTAATTCAAAAACTTGGCAAAATAAGCCCAAGATACAAAACTGAAAAAATTTAAGTGTCAACTGTGTCATCAGTATAGAATAGGCAGCACGGGCAAAAATTCAGGTCCGAGTAAATTTGGGTCGGAGAAATTTCTTCAATGTCAAAATTCAGATAATAAATTCATGTTCGGACCCAATTTTATTTCGGGTCAGATGGGGTCAGGCAATTTGAACGAAGCTAAAATCGGATTCAGACAATGGAAAAAGATAAATTTTATGTCAGAATATACGGTCAATATCATAATTAAGACGAAAAAATCTATGTCCAAACCCGGTTTTTTTCCAGGTCAGACAATTCGGGTATTCCGATCGGACAAAATTTTGTTAGCTCTAAGAATAGGGTTTTTGACCCAAAGGGAAGAAAATGGACCATAAAGTTCCAAGCAAGATTATGAGGTTTCAATTTGTGAGAAATATCGGTTTTAGTTTTTATTTTTGTTATGTTTTTGTTGGATGCACTAAGTATGAAATTTGCCCCGAAACTAGCTAGAGTATGAAACTAGGGATGAGAACGGGCAGGGCGGCTGCGGGGTTATATTCCTCATCCCCGCACGAGCACGAGCACCCCACCCCCATCCCCGCCCCATTACCCTTTGTGGGGACAAAATTTTCCCCCACCCCATCCCCATCTCTAGCGGGGCCCCAACGGAGATGAGAATAATACGAAAACTAAGATAATTATAGAGTGAGAATGAGGAATTATGGTCAAAGAGAATAAGTTATTTATATACGTTTAGAGTTTTAGATTAATTAAAATTAACGAAACTATAAAGATAAATTTAATGTAGGAAGGGTATTTATGTGTTTTAAAAGAAATCGAGCACGGGGATGGGGAATATGTGGTGGGTAACTTACGTGAGCAGAGAAACGAGGGCGGGGACGGGGAAAATTTTTGTCCCCATCCCCGCCCCGTCCCCACGCGGGGATTTAACTTTTTGCCCCATCTCCATCCCCATCCCCATCGGGACCAGGGATTTTTTCCCAGACTGGGGCGGGGCCTTGGCGGGTATGGGGATTCTCCGCCCCATTGTCATCCCTATATGAAACATAAACATTAAAAAAAATTAAAATTGATATTTTTCACAAATTGGAACCTCATAATCTTGCTAACTTTACGATCCATTTGCTTCATGGGTCAACCCTTGGAGTCAATAACCCTAAAGAATAATGAGGATTCAAACTCAACCTTATATGTACTTAGTTTACGAGTACTCTCTTTAATTTCAATAGGCCCTGTATGAAACTGTCTCATCATAAATTTATCATAAAGTATATATTTTTTTGGTGAATTTCTATGAATACAGGGGGTGATCAACAATTTATCTGGAGTGTCTGTGATAAAATTCATTGCTTGATAAATTATTAATCACATTCTTATCAAATGGTATCGCCTAAAGCGGATTGGTGTTAATTCAAGACAAGATTTCTTGTTAGCAAATTCAGGACAAAATTATAACAAGTAACAATGACCACAGGAATGTTGATTGTTGTCAATGAATATTGTTCAAAATAAAATGATAATACAATACCTATGACAAGTTGAAAACTTACACCCAAATATTACATAAATTGTGTACAATTTTCAACAAATGCCAATTTAATAATTTTGACACTGCTTCATATATATATATATATATATATATATATATATATATATATATATATATATATATATATATATATATATATATATATATTCCACTTTATCTTGGCATGTAGTTTATGTTTATACAATTATACCTTTTCACCTAAAATGATTAGGTGGTGATTCTCCAATAAAGGAAATATTTGTGCACTTGTTATTGCTTTAAGTTGACAAGTTTCATTGGCTTGGTGACTATACTAAATTACTAATCAACTATGTTTGACTTTCTTGACTAAAATAATTAAGTTTTACTTTCACATAGATGATTTGATAGGCCATTTTCACAAGATCAACACTCTTGATATGCTCCAACCAAAAAATAGTCAACCATTGAACAGTGTTTCATAGGACCAGTGTTAGGACATTAGCTAATTAAAATTACCTAGTATTTTAAAACTTCACATTAAAAATTGAAAAAAAATTTTGGTGCTCCAATTTGAGAGGAGGTAAAAAAAACCATAGCTTTAATTTAGATATAAAAAAATTAAGATACCATTTTATAGTAATTTATTCTTATTTCTATGTTATTGAATAGAATAGAATGTGTTTGGTAGATTGGTCGTGCAAGATATGAATAATGTAGGAAATATAAATTCTTTAATCATTGTATTATTTAATGATTCAAAAAGAAAAAGGTGTTTAATAAATTTAGTTAGTTGGATATAAAGGATATGAATAATGTAGGAAGTATAAACTTAATGACTAGTTCTTAAAATAATATTATAAGATTTAATATAAGGCTCAGACACTATTAATTAAGATACTACTACTTCATTCGCTAAATGATATGATTGATAAATTTTTTAACTAGCTTGTCCCTTTTTATTTGTCAATTTTACAATTTCAATAATTAAATACCCACCATATTTTAGATATACTAATAATTAAGATACTAATTAATTGTTGAATACTAAAACTTAATTAACCATTGTTCTCATGGTCAAAACACTAAATTTTAAATCCACCATATTTTAGATATACTATCTCCGTCTCTAGCTAAATAATAGTCACCAAAACTACTTTCACAAAACTAATAGATATAGGAGATTGAATGTTTTTTTTGAAATTATCAAAAATACTTTAGAAATAGGCTAAAATATCATTGAGATGTGGTAAATGGTGTTTTCATTAGAAATATAATAGATTCTATAGTTATAGGAATGGTAAATGTTAGGTAATTTGACGAATAAAAAGGAATAAAGAAATTAGATAATTTGATAAATAAAAACATACTAAGGTAGTATATTTTATGCATGTTATTCTAGAAATAAATTCAGTGTTTTACAATCAAATGTCCTTTGCAATTCTTTTGGTTAAATTATATACCAAAGATTATTCCAAGATAATGAAAATAATGAAATTTTTTTATAAGGAAATTTTTTTATGTCTATTTGCTTCAACCATTGGGTTATAACCTTTGAAATTGAAGACAAGCCATTTAACTTGGTGGCATGAGCATATATTAGTTAAATTATTATTATCAAAGGATTCCAAGATAATGAAAAAAAATAAAATCTTTTGTATGTATTTATTATTAGTTTTAGTTGATAGAATAAGGCCTTCAGGGCATAACAAATGTCACTAAGCTGCCATTGGAGATTCCACATTGGTCTACATTAATACAATGGAACCAAAGAAAACAAAAGATAAAAATTCTCAAACCAACTCCAAAAAAAAGAAGCATTGTACAAAACTGTTGTCAAATAAGATCTTTTTTCAGTAGCCATTATGGTATAATAATGTTGGAAAATTTGCATATGCTCCCAATAAGATTTATGACATGTATAAATCAAATTTTAATAATTTCAAATTAATATTTACATATCCTAATATTTTTAACCAATTTCATTTAGTTACTGTTTTGATAAATTTAACAATTTTTCCGGTGAATGAGTGATTTGTGATGAAATTTGTCTGCTGAAATGACGATTATTTTAACAAACAAAATTTCATATCAGATCATACACTCACCGACAAAGTTGTTAAATTTATCAGAAAAGTAACTAAATAAAATTTCATCACATATCATACATTCACCGACATATGGCGGACTTCGAGTTTGCCAATTGAATCATCTGGGCTTCCTCAGGCTCATATGGCGGACATGGCGCGCAGGGTGGCTAAGTTTGGTTGTGGTTCGGGCTTCATTCGTGGGACCCTGTCACTGTTGAGAAGCGGCTTTTAGAGAAGTGGCGAAGAGATCGAAAATATTAATTTTTGTCTTTTATTTGTGCTGATTGCCTTTGGTTTGGTTGTGTAGCTTCCTGTTGCTTGCTGGCTTTTGTTGTCTATCTTCTGTGTTTTTCGCAGTGTTGTTGCTGTTGTTGTTGCTTTAGCCTCTTTTGACTTTCAATAATAAAAAAAAAAAATTCATACATTCAGCGACAAAGTTGATTAGTTCTTTACATATTTATAAACTATATATAGGATCCCTATACAATTTTCTGACCATCTTTTTTTGCCTATATGAACCTTTGTATTGGATTGGAACTATACTGAAAAGTATCCAAGTAATTAAATGAGATGCAAAATCTTAATAAAAAATATTAGGAACTTAATGGATGATAGTTACTTAAGGATAAATTACAACAAAATTCAGGTGATTAACATTAAGACTGCTTTTTCCAAATGAACTGGAACATATGGACCCAGAGAATAAAGGGAGATCCTATCAAACTTGAACTTCTTTTTATCTTATAAATTTTTAAACCATTTTTGCAAATAATAATTAATTGTGCAACAAAAAAAAAGGGTGGCATCTGGAAATTCCCATGCCATTTTCTTGCTAATTACCATTTTTAAAATGATGACAAAAATTTCTTGATTAAAGTGGTATAAGAAGGAGAAGCATCTCATGCAACCTTTTTAAGGGAAAAAAGAAAGTTCAAGGGGTTTTGAACTTTGACTAACCTATTGGGGGATTAAGGCATGTCATATATAAAGCTTAAAGAATCTTATAGGAATTAGGGGTTATAGTTGTTGCTTCCAAGAACTTATTGTCAACTATCTAACTCTTTCTTGGAGATATTTTGATGGATATGTAGAAGTTTGAAATACACTGTTTTTCAAATGTGGGATAAATTTATCTTAATAATAAACTCAGTCATACACAATATTTCTTATGAATTAGGCTCTTCATGCAGTCATATATATGAGGGAATGACTACCTACATCTAGATCCTCTCATACCTTGCAATAGCGGGACATTCCTGGGGTTTGTTGTTATTTTACACAATCTTTCCTATTTTAGTTATTTGTTATCAAAGTATCTCACTTACCTTACATAATGTAATATATATTTTTAAATTCATATATTTAATGAGTGATTTAGTTAATTTGATTTACCTTATTCATGATATTTTAGTAAAAATTATAAAAATGTATTTAAAAATTAACATATTTGAATGATGTGGTTGATGTGAGTTACCTTCCTAAATATTATCTTACCTACCAGCACTTATACGACCTTACTTATCCCACATTCGAAAAGAGCAAAGTCTAAGTAAGATTGCGTACGTTTGGGTAAATTTTGAGGAGTTTATATAGAAGTGGGTAAAAGTATTGTTCGATAAAAGGATACCACTTAAGCATAAAGGTACATTGTATGGTAATCACGCCTGCTATGTTATATAATTTAGAGTGTTGGGCTACAAAGAATTCACACTATATCAATGATTGAATGTAGATGAAATGAAGATGGTTCGGTGGATTTGTGTGTTCACTTGACTAAATAGAATTAAGAACGATGTGCGTTGAGACAAGCTAGAGGTGACTCATATTGAAGATAAGTTGCGAGAGAATAGGCTATGATAGCTTGGTCATGTATATAGCAGAAACGTGGATTATCTTGTTTAGAGATGTGAAAATTAAGATTATGTTGCCGCCACTTTGCTATGGACGTAAATGAGAGGCCTAAAAGGTCTATGAGAGAAGTGATTAGAGTTTATTTGAGATACAAAGCTTAGGACATGACACTGAATAAGGGCATTTGGTAGGCTATGATTAATGTAATCGGGTAACGTGGGGTGAGTGGTTGTCGGTTGGTCACCTTGCTCTTATGTTCTATATGTATTTCTTCTGGTAGTGTTTGTGTTTTCATGTACATCTACCTCGCTCACTTAACCATTACTTGCTTGGTACGTGCATGTAAGTATGGGGTTCTTGTTCTTTGTTTCTCATGTTTGGTTCACCAAACGGTTCCAAACGGTACAGTATTCGATTTGCTTCTTTTTCTATTACTAAAAGGTTTTCTTTGGATTCGTTGGAATCAATCTCTTAATACACTCCGGTGCATGGGGGAAAATTGTCTACATTTGGATTCCCTCATACTTCGATTGCATTAGCAAGACCTCACTAAGAATTGTTGTTGTATGTAGAAGTGGATAGTAGTAGGTATCTAGTTGTTTTTAGAAGTAAAATAAATGCTATGTAGATATAAGTAGATTTTGAAGTAGCTAATGCAGAATTAGATAGAAGTAGGTAGGAAAACATTATCATCATTAGATTTGTAATAAAAAATACTTTTATAAAAATATGATTATCTCATAAATTTTTTGACAAATAATTGATAAAAAGTGACTATTAATGAGTACTGTCTGTCCCAAAATGTTTGTCATTGTAACTAACTCCTTTGTCCCAATTTTTTTGTCACTTACAATTTCAATCATTGTCTTTTGTTTACCCCTAATAGATAAATCTATTATTACTTTTTATAATTACAACAACTATCATTCTCAATTAATACAATGGGTAGTACTAACAAGTCATAAAATTTTCACCTTATTTTTAAAGTGCATTGGACTCCCCAAATTAATTAGAGTGAGAATCAAATTGGGACAAAGATAGTAGTAAGTAGTAACCATTATTGACGGAAGCTTTACCCCTTCAAATGGCCTACAACAAGCTATCCAAATAGGGTTTTCAAAAGTCCAAGTTGAAGGAGATAACTTAATTCTTATACGAGCTCTTGAAGACGTCATTCAGAATCCTTGGCAGATTGACATGATTGTTAGGGATATCAAGCACCACTTAGCCTTTGAAGCTTACAACTTAAAACATATTTATTGTGAAGCAAATTGCGCAGCAAATTGGATGGCCGACCAGGATCATAATCATCCTGTTTTAACTTTATGGAATTTAAGCCCCTCCCCCTTTTTTTCTTTCATTGTACTCACTGATATCTCAAGGCGGTGCCTTGATAGAAGGATCTCCTGAGAAAATTGTTAGCCTGTTTACCATGTGGAAAAAAGAAAGTAACCATTATTGACAAATTTTGTTAGGTGAATTGTGAATGAGAATAATGAAGGTTCATTAAGGAAAAAAAACAATAATAGGGGGAAGGGCATAATTTCAAGTAGCATCGTTAAAAAATTGGGTATGGGTAAATTCGGGTTCATTTAACATCAAAATTCAGATGAGAAATTGATGTTTGAATCTGATTTTTTTGGGTCGCACTGAATAAGATAATTTGGAGGGGATTAAACTCGAATCAAAATTAAGTTTGGACAACGAAAAAAATAAAAATATTGTATCCAAATATTTGATCCGTTGATTTGGAACAGACAAAATTTTGAGAGCCCTAGTTTCAAGGAGCTTGTAAGTTGTTAAAAACCATAGGAAAATAAAGAAAGAAGCAAGTTGAAGAGAGGCAGAGATTCGCATGCATTGGGAAGGGAAGGATGAAGAAAGAATGGCAGGAGTTTGGGCAGCTGTCAATCATTGGCTATCTGGGTGTGAAACACCATATATCAAACTTACTGTACTCAGCTATATTGTTTTCTTCACTTTTTTTTTCCCTTTCAATTTTCTTGAGTCTATCAAATAATTTCTCCCATTTCCTTTGACCAAATTTGTTTAATTCTCCAACTATTTTTTTCTCTTTTTTCAATGTATTTTCCTTATTTAGGTAGTTGGTATGTCTAGGGGCTGATATTAGAGAAATAATAGTAGTATAATAGTGCCGCCCGTTCCATATAAATTGTCATAGTTTTTATTTTTATGATCTTCAATATTAGTTTTTAATTGATAATTTCTTACATAATATGTTATTAACAATTGCAATATTATATTTTTATGATAGTATTTTCGTTACGAATTTAAGGATGATAATTTTACATGGTAACTCATTGTATATATGGAGAGATTTTTTTAAAAATTTGACTGTATAATTTCCAAATACGACAATGAATATGGAACAGAGGGAGTAATAAACAATGAAATATAAAAGTGGGTTGACAAATAAAATAAACAGAAATATGTGATTAGAATTTTAAAATGATAAATATTATGGAAAAAGATTAGTTAAAAAGATAAATAATATGGGGGAGAGGGAGCATTGTACCAAGCATTCAAGTTCTACGTGAGAAATATTTTATATTTTATAGGGTTATTGGATAACAATAAGACCAACTTTGAAGGTATTGGCCGATAATAATACGAACAATTTTGTTGGACATTAATAGTACCAACTATTGACTTATTTTCCAGTAATTGTACAACACTGAGTTAGTAGGTTTTTGATTTAGGAGAAAGATGATATGTTACCTACTTGTTTGAGCCAGAGGCTGCGGCAAGTTGAAAAAACGTTAACTGCCACATTTTTTTGCCACTAAGCAATATTAACAAACTTAACAAAACAATAATGTAAAAATAAAACTTTAATTATTTTTAGTTAAACCGGTCAATGCTGCTTAATTGAAAAAAAAGAGAATCAACATTTTTCCGCTTGCTCCGGTCTCCAGCTCAGACAATTAGGTGACACTTCATCTTTTCGTTGAGTCAAACACTTAACGACTCGGTGGCGTAATATTAGTGAAAAATAGGTCCATAGTTAGTACTACTAGTGTCCAACAAAATTATTGGTATTCTTGTCGACCAACCCCCTCAAAGTTCGTATTATTGTTATCCAATAATCCTATTTTATATGATGATAAGTTATATGTAAAATCTTTGAGAAAATTGTAATTTGGTTGATATATCTTATTTTTCTTTAAAAGGATATTATCGGGCTATTGTTTTTGAAGTTAGATTTTTAAGACATAACTTGTATCCACATGTATCATATTCGCCAGGAGTTCACTTCCAGAAATATATATAGCCATCCCTACCCCTTCATGTCAATCTCACGAGTCTCTTATTCATTCTCATTCAATCACGTCGGGAGCAAGTCAAAATAGAAAAACTCACATTGAATTCGAGAAACTCAACACCACTATTCTACTATTCTTGTCTTAAACAACTTGGATCCAGACTCCTTTCCACATTATTACGATACGAAATAATGGAAAAATTTAGATTCAATTATCAACTGCTCCAATCAGAAATCGAATTGACTACAATGAGACTAATACTGAAAATTTTTGTTATTTATTTTCTCCAATTTGTTTTCCTTTCGACTTTGAGCTTTCTCTAATGTTTACCTCTCTTTTCAAGGGTTGAACCCTAATATAGTTTCTCATCCAACAATAATGATTCACAATACAAAATTATTATTACAATTGAATTTGCTTCACAACTTTTATTTTAATGAATCAATTCATTTTATCATCACAGAAATTAAAAGGTGATGTATCATCATCATCATTAATTAAGTGTAAATGCTTTATGTTTTTTTGTTTCACGAAGTACTTTTCATAGAATACAATTTCAAAAGAGCTCTAGGGCATAATTTAGTTAAATTGTCCCATCACTCAAAAGAGCTCTAGGGCATAATTTAGTTATATTCCAATGTCATCTCCTAGCTTTAAACATACAAAAAAAAGGGAAAAAAACATAAATCAAAGAGTTAACGAATATGCTTGATGCTTCACAGCTTTAACATTATGCTTGCAACACATACTTAATTAAGACTATACTCCACACTCTTTCTATTTGTCAAATTATTTAATTTTTTCAGCCTTTTTATTTGTTAAATTATCTAATTTTACAATTTTACTAATTATATATAACAACACTTTATTCCTAATAAATAATTTTTGTGCTCATTAGTATTTTAAAGGATTATTTTAGGGAAAAAAAACATGTTATTTTTAACAAGGACAATGATACACATCTTGACACAAGATGGTTAGTAACCATCATGAATTGTTCATATTTCACTTTTTTGTAACTTTTAATAATATTTTCTCTAATAATTATATATATATATAAATAATATATTTATCAACTATAAAAGTATATAATACTTATTAGCTAGGTCAAAAAATATAAATAATACCCTAATTTTATCATCATAGTAGAAAATGCACATTTTATGCATAGTTTTACATTTATGGAAAAATATAAATAAATAATTATTTCTACATTGTTTATAAGTTGCAATAACCTTAAGAGTGATGAAACATACATTTATAATGATTTAAATATATTTACATTTAACTTTATGAGTGATTTAGGTAAAATGTAAGATGTTTATTAACTAACTTGCATGCTTATCATTTTGCTTTATTTTTAACAATGTGCAAATATTATTTTACACCATTTCTTATATTTATTAGTTTTGTAAAAATAGTTACTGCATGTGATAAATAATTAGGGATACAGGTAGATTTGTTAGTGTCCCAACATATTGCTTCCTTTTTTTTAAAACTTTTCTAGTGAAGAGAGAACAGCTCAAACATCCATGATTTTTGTCCAAAACATACAATTTTCATTTCATATTGTCAATCAATACCACTCTGAAAATACAACTCCATAACTTGATTAACGAGATTTATACAGTATATTTCATACAAACAAAAAGATATTAATACAGTATAATCAAAAATACATATTTCAACATACTAACCAAAACCCTAATCTCATTCAAAAAGAAAAGGGAAAGAAAATCCCTCATAACGAAGACAGCTCTTCGATGCACCCAGAAACCCTAATAGCTTCATCTGTACCTTCATAATCTGAGAGAAAGAGAGAGATTAAACAGGAAATTAGAGGGTAAAAAAGGATAAAAGGGTATGAAATTATAAGATAAATCTCAAACCATATTAAACCCTAATTACTCAATTTTCTTACTGTGTAAGAGCATCTGAAAACTGACAACGGGAAAAAAAAACCCTAGCTCGAAATTCGAACTCCTTAGATCTCACACATATGTATTTGCTGCTCCTGCAACAACAAAAAAAGAAGAAAACCAAGAATGAAAATAGAGTTAAAAAAAAAAGAAATTGAAATTAATTCAAGCCATGGCTAGATAGAGAGAGAGAAGCGAAGGGAGCTCCCTTCAGTCCAAGCACAGAAAATTTAAGATTAACTCGACTTCCGCCTCATTCACTCATCTACTTTGCATGCAAATATGCGATGTATACACCGTCGGTCCATATAAATATGTGAATAACTAGTCTCTCTACCCCTTTAATAACAAATAATACATAGACAAAGTAAGTGAATGAATGAATCGGAAGCAAGCTCAATCTTAACTTCTTCCATGAGTGGACTGAAGGAAGCTCTCTCCACCTTAACTTTATCTCTTCACAATACTCAAATACACAAAAACATATATCATCAAAAATAACAATAATAATAATAATAATAATAATAATAATAATAATAATAATAATAATAATAATAATAAAGGGCAATAAAAATATAAAATGAGACATATTAAAGATATGGTATATATAGCAAGCTGAAATTGAAGAATATAATAAAGAGCACATATATACAAGTATATGTCAAGAAAAAAGAGAATATGTGTATATATATAACTATAAGATTTTATGGAGGATATAAGGAAGTGCATGAATTAAATTTTGAAGTGATAGTAAGTGCAACTCTCAAATATGGGTGGGCATAGACTAGCAATGCAGAAGTTGGGCTTTTATAGGCAAAGAGAAGGGGGCAAAGTCTATGATTATTTATTATTTATTTTGGGTGGAGGGAGGGTTCATTATATTGTTGCATTTATTAATTAATTATTAGTCTTTTGAGATGATTACATAAGATATTGTAAGATAATAAGAAAAGGAGATTAATTGAACATGAGATGTTTACTATTCAGTATCTTAATTTTAATTAGATCAATGGTTCATTCGTTTGTTTGATAGTGATTAATCACTGAGTTTATATTAGATATGAAATTCTCGTGAGTTTATATTAGAATTATTTTATTAGTGTGAACTAAAGTAACTAGTTTAATAAATAAATTCTCATGAGTTTATGTTAGATATGAAATTGATAAAAATTCAATTTTATTATCTTATTTATTTAATTGTTAAAATCACTCACATCGTGGAGAAAATGATCTAATACATGGAACGTTTATTGCATATTATTAAGGTTCTAAAAATATTAACATTAGATTATAATTGTTACTTAGAAATTATTTTAGTTGAATCTTGTAAGCCAACCTTTTATATGTATGAAATGTCTATGAATAGTTAGTAAATCGCAATGTTAGGATGATCAACATGGCCAATTTTGATGGAATTTGATGAGAGCTATCATTTTATCGATAACATCATTGTTCGCAAATCTGTGAAGATTGCCACTTATTAGGAAATTTTTCAGACGGAGAATAAAATAAAATCAATACTTGATTTTAAGAAGATGTTGTAGGAAGAAAGACTCATTTGAAAGACACGACTTAGGTGTGTTTGATTTCTTTTTGTCTTTGTTGTAATGTTATTTTAAACTAGTTTTAATTGTTCTTTTTTGCTGTTTTACTGTTATCTTGTATTTCTTTGTATCTTTTGATGCGAAATTTATAACTTTTTTGACTTGAATAATGGAAAAAAAAGGAAAATAAATGTCTATGTTTAATTATGTATATTCTCTAGTCTCCAATAAAAAGTGAGACTTATGAGATTGGGAAGAAACATTTTTCTTTTTCATTCATATTGGATGGCTATAAAAGTTGACATTTTCATAGACAACCCCTAGTCCATGAGACAATAATGGTTGAGTAATTGAGTTTCAACTTCTCTTTAATGGTGTGTTTGGTTGCAAGAGTTTCCTAGGAAAGTTATTCAATTTTTCCAAAGTTGGCTAATTTTCCCATGTTTGGGAGTAAAAATAGGTTGGGAAAGTTTTTAACTAGGGCCCACAATTTTCTCATGGATCATGGCGAAAACTTTCCTAAGGGGGGGTGTGGGAAAGTTTTTTCCCATGGGAAAGGAAAACTTTTTGTAACTCAACTTCCCAAAATACCCCTAAAAATATATTTTATAAATTAATATATAGGGATAGTTTGGACATTTCAAATAAACTTTCCTACGCACTTTACCGTGTTAACCAAACACTGTGAAATATTTTTCCCAACCAAAACTTTCATAGGAAAAACTTCTCCAGGAAAAAGTTTCCTAAGAAATATTTTACTGGAAAACAACATAGTGCACCTTAATGGAGTGAATAAGACAAAGAGGTTCATTTAAATATGTCCAATTATATGATGGAGAAAACTCACAAAAAGAGAATATTACCTTTAATTTCCAAATAAAGGCTTGTTTTAGAGACATTGTGTGGACAAAATCACTTTAGTATCTAATTTTTAATATTAACAGGGAAATACAACCCCATTGTCCCTAGTAAGATGGAAACCATCATATTTTTAGCTAAAGGCATTCCTCCCCTACAAGCTATGCCTGGCACATTCCTCTCTTCTTCTAATATGTATTAGACATGTGCCAAAATTATTTATTTTTTTGTTCAATGGCACTCTAATAAAAGAAAATAACCAAAAAATAAAACACCATCAATTTTTTTCCAATAGTTCAAAATCATGAGGTCAGGAAAAGGGAAAAAACGATCCAGCTGAACACCAACCTAAATTATCAAAAGAAGTGAAAAATAAAATGAAGACAAAACAACACGACACTGCCAAAAAAGGAACATAAAACTCCTAGCACTATACAATAAAAGCACCACCATTGATTGATTATTAAATAATCTACTCTGTATAATTTAGAATTTTAGAAAGCACTTACATAGAAAGATATTTGTTTATTAAAGCGCTCCAACAAATTATTATATATGGTTATTTTGATTGTACATAATGGCTTCAAGTACATAAGATTCGAGGACTAATATAAATGTTAGGGCGATAAGTTCAATCATGAGAAAAAAAATATATAAATACTACTATTTAATTATGTTCAAAATTACTAATTTAAAATTTCTCATCCTAGTGTCTAAGTGATTTCTATGTGCATTTCCATAAAAAAAAAAGCTCATATTTATTGAACTTAACCTTAATATAAAGTAATATATCTTGGAAGTTAATAGATAAAGTCTAATAATATACTTACCCTTCATATAAAGTCATGAACTCATGATTGTGGTTAAAACCAAATTTAAGCACATATTAATTTTCTTACATCCTAATGTTGCTCTTGGTTATTCAAGTTTTCTTTAATTGTTGTGCTTTTGATCTGTGTATGTTCATCAAGTGCAGTGTGAGCCTATGAAATGAAAGTATTTACCCAACTTTTGACCAAATAAATATAATAGATCCCATCCAATAACCAATTACATTTGGGAAAACCCATAAGGTTAAAGAAACTCTACAGGGAATTAACTATTGAAAAAGCCCTTCAAAGACAATAAACAAGGGAAAGATAAAGTACTTATGATGTCAAAATCTTCACCAACATTGCTATGTATAGGCCTCATTATGAACCACCATAATAAGCTACAAGTTTAGTCAACTGCTACCTATATTCCAAATTAACATTTATGAGAAAAAGAATATTTATTTTCTTTAGGATTTTTTCGATAATCATAAGCATAAGCTTATAGTATAAAGCCCAACAGCAAAGAACGCTAAGAGCAATCAGAAGTAAAACGAGAAACAAGATGCTCAAAAGACATCAAAACAGATGACAACAAAAACAACCACCCAAACTAAGGGACGAAATCAACCCCAGAAAGACCGTCAAAAGAGAAACAAAGAAGACCCTACACTCCATAATGAATCAATCTAATTCATTAAGGCCTTGAGATCAATCAACCTCTCATCCTTGAGCTGATTTATAGTCACCTCCCAATCTTGCAATATTTTCACGCCACCTTTATTGGTATCCATTGTCAAATGATCTAAATGATCCACAAACGTTCGTTTTGATATAATCAATGTTTCCAACTTAAAATTCAATGTATGGATGATGTCTTATTATTATTATTATTATTATTATTATTATTATTATTATTATTATTAGTATTAGTATTAGTATTATTATTATTATTATAATAATAAGGGTGATTAACCAAAAAATTCCAAACAACTACAACTAAATAATACAAAAGACAACTTACATCCAGTAATAAAGAAGTTTTCCATGGGAAAGATTTTCACGGGAAAAATTTCCCTTAGCCTCCCTTAAGGGAAATTTTCCCTAGTAAAATGTAGGAAATGATGGGTCCCCGTAAAGTTTTTCCCAATGCTAACATACATCTAAACACGGGGAAAATAAGTCAACATGGGAAAATTGACAATTTTGATCCACAAAGTTTTTGACCAACCAAAAACACTCAAGAGATATCTTTATGTTGTTTTCTTGCTCCTTCTTCAAAAAATTTCCAACTTAGTTCACTTAAAAGAACCCTAAACCCTAAGCACCAAACCCTACATCAAATTAATCAAGAGGATATGATATTATACATAGAGTAAAGTAAAGGCACGTAAAAAAAGAAAACGATAACAAGAAAGCTATTAGGGTTCACAGGGAAAGATGGCAAAGACAGAGACAATGAATGGCTGGCTTCATTATTATACACTAGTACCTATCTAGCTTGGTTGCCTACTGTAATATGAAACAGAAAGAGAAGACATGACTCATGAGTAGTCTAATCTAAGTTTGGTCTAGTCTACTCTTAAGGCACCACTTCTTCATTGGTGGGAACATCAATAGTACCCTCTTATGTTCAATAGTAGTACCCTTTTATGTTCACCTATTGTAGTGTGTTTATATAACGCCCTTCGCCCCTACCCTTTTTAAACCGTCAACATTACCAATAACTGTTTTAAGGATTTCTGATTGTCCCCAACAGGTTATGGATATTACCGATAACTGTTTTAAATATCGCTAATTGGCTTCCACGGGTGGACATAATTACCGATAACTATTTCAAGGATCGTTGACTGACCTCACTAATCACCACGAGTCTTTATAACGTGCTTTGTCCTCATTCACACGTGATAAGTTAGGGGTGATCTTTGGTTAGTTTATTTCATTTAGACCTTGTTCTTTGGTTAGTTTATTTTAGTTTTGGATAGATAAGTTGGGATATGTTGGGATAAATTATGATGTTTTTTTTGGAGAATTGTGTTTTTAAAGTGAATTTTTTTTTAGAAAACTGTGTTAGGTTTTGAATAAGTTAAGATAAGTTGGGAGAGTTATATCCAACATAGTCAAAAAACAGGGTTTTACAATAGAACTATAGAAGGTTAATAAAATACAAATTGTTCTTGTGTATGATGCAAAAAGGAAGAAAAAAATAAAATATAGAACAAAATATATAATCCCATATAAATAATTTATAACTTTTTATGCATGTAATATAGTATTTAATATCAGAAGAATTATTGTGAACAAGTCGATGATAAAATCAAGCAGACAAAGCTGCAAGCTGACGAATGTTACTGGACAAACACACGGAATATTCACTGACTTCATATCTGAGAAATTGTTCAGTTTTTTTTTTATTTACTTGACAATTATTAGTTTTTGTGTTTTGAGAATTTATATGAATTGAATTTTTAAACTTTTCTTTTACCAAAAAAAATTTGGAAGAAATACATGGAGTTGTTATCATTGTTTCTTGATCGTTTTGGTCTGAGTATTTGTAAATTGTGAAAGATCACATCAGATTCCCAGTCACAAAAATTTGGCAAAAATCAGGGTCTTGTCAACTGGAAAAAGTCACAAAAATTGGCAAAAACTTCCTATTTCATTTCCATTTCCATTTGTCCAATCAAAAGGTTCTTCTTTTACATTTCACGTGGCCCTAGTAAAAAATTGGTAGTAAAGTATCAATCATCTCTATTTTTTCCTCCATCCTTTATATATTTTTAAAGATTTTGTAGTCGAATTTTAAAAATTTTGATCATAAATTTTTTAATATATATAATGAATTGCTATATAATATTACCATAATTAGATTCATAATAAAAAATATTATCATAAAAATATAATAATATAATTTTTAATAACATATTATATAAGAAATTATCAATCAAAACTATGACAATTAATATGGAACCGAGAGAGTATGTTTTCTTACTTATTCACCAAGCTTCATGTCTTGATAAAAGTAACAAATTATCCGTTTGTGAAATTGTTAATTAACGATTTGCAATATTTATTATGGCAATTTGGTATGAATCTTGCCGGGGAAAAAAAAGTAAAAGTGTTGCAAAATTTATTGCATAATAGAGAAAAAAAATACCTTTGGTTTTTGAATTTTGTGTTCTTTTATGATTATTTATTCATTTTTGTCCATTTTAGTCTCACCAGAATTTAGTTACTTTTATTAACTTTTCAAAACCTACCTATAATGTAATTTTTATTTATCACCAAATAGGATAGGGTTATATTTAGGCCATGTTCTTTTCTACGGTATTTTGCGGTATGGTGTGGTGAGGTGTGGTGGAATTGTGGTAGGTTATTGGTATGTGAGGAGAGAGAATATAAAAAATAGAGGAGAAAAATGAGGAGAGGGAAAAGTGAGGAGAGAGAAGAGTAATGATTTGTGCTAAAGTGTGGTGAGTTGTGGCAAACTGCGATATACTGTGGTACCGCGGTTTGCCAACCGTAGAAAAGAACAGGGCCTAATTCGTCCGAAATAAACTCATACATGTCCTCCAAAGCCAACCCATCACAACATACCATTCCACCAGAATTTAGTTACTTTTATTAACTTTTCACGTGCCCTGTTCTTTTCTGCGGTTGGTAATCTGCGGTGCCACAACCCACCGCACTTTGCCACAACCCATCCCAACATATCATTCCACCACAATTCACCACAACCCACCAGAAATTACTTTTCACAATTACCAATACAATATTTCAACTCATTTTTTCAATTACTTTTTCACAATTACCAATACAATATTTATATATATACAAAAAACTCACCACAACTTACCCATAACCCACCACAATTCCACCATATCCGCCACAATTTCGCCACACCATACCGCACCATACCGCAAAAACACCGCATAAAAGAACAGGGCATGATAAGTGATAACTATGGCCGTGTTCTATACTGCGGTTGACAAACTGCGGTGCCACACGTTACCGCAGTTTGCCACAACCTAACACATTTCACTGCAAATCATTACTTTTTTCTCTCCTCACTTTTCTCTCTCCTCACTTTTCTCCTATACTTTTTACATTCTCTCTCCTCACCTACCCCACATACCAATAACCTACCACAATTCCACCACACCCCACCACAGTTCCACCTCACCTCACCGTAAAATACCGCCAATGTCTGATAATCCTTGATCAACCCTAGCAGCTTCCACGTCTCAAAGCAGTTGCAGATCACAAACCTGATTTCAAAACCACCCATCCCCCACTATATCTATAATGTAATTGTTACTAATCCAACATAAACTTATTCAAAATTACCCGGTGATATTAAAGGTAAAAACACGCCCTAATCTCTTGTATCCTTATTACTCTAAATTCAAAAGGTTCATACATAATATAAGGCAAAATCATGTATTACCTCCGTCTTTTGTTTAATATTTAATTTATGTCAAATATGTCAATTGATGACTTATAATTTATCTGAATAAATACTTATTTATTTTATTATATGAAATTGTTATTATTCAATTGAATGAGAGTTTTTATAATAACTTGAAATTTTATTTCTGAATCTATATTAGTAACAAATGATGATCAAATTATTATGTTGAAAATTGTGCGGATAAAAAAAATGATACTACCTCTGTTTTTATTTAAGTGTCGCCTAGGTATTTGTGTCAGAAATTTTGACCACTAATATCTTAAATTATATAATGATTCATCAAACATAATTGATATATATCATTAGATTCGTAATGAAAAATACTATTGAAAAAATATAATATCGTATTTTTTTTTTCAAAAATATTACGTGAAAAATTGTTGATTCAAGATAGACTTCAAAAAGCGTGAAAGACAGATAATAAAAAACAGAGGGAGTAGGAAGAATCAGGTTGGGTATGTTTGGTTTATTAATTAATAGTAAGTGGGTGGTATATGTGTTCTGTCCCAAGAAATTTTTAAGTGTCTTATCCTTCATCAAAATCAGTATTTTTATAGATTTTTTGCATAATTAATAGTAAGTATTAATTTTCAATTATAAGATGATTTGGATGAATTGGTTATGCCACTCGGTATAATTGATATCCTAAACGGATCAACCTCGTTCGTTAGACATATTTTAGACATTTTTTTGAAATACAAAAATAATCAATAAAAGTATAATTTTTGTACAAATTATATGTAATATTATAGTTATAGAATTCAATCATATCATTTTTATTTCAATTTAATCTATAATAATATGGTTCTAATAATAAGGCAAGACATTTAAAATATGTCTTACCCCAAACCTCCTGTCATTTTTGTTAATAAAATTGAGTTGTGTTTATCTTCCATCATTTCTTATCTTTCATAATTATATAATAATTTTTAAAAATTGGGTAATGGGATTCCTATACTCTTTTGGGACAGGAAAGGGTGTTATGCATATATGCTTATGGCCAACAAGATGATAATTGGGAATAACAATGATGCATGCTCTATATATCAAAACAAAACAAATAATTAAAAGTTGTACTTTCGTATTTTAATTTGTCTAGATTCTTCAATGGAAATATAGAATCTCTTAATTTGTTAATGATCGATCACTTATAGAAACTAATTGTTGGTTAGTGGTGACTTTTTTTTATTTCATCGTCATAAAGACATAAAGCATATTTAAAACAATCTCATAGTTGATTATATTGTTTTTTAAAGCATATATAAAATGAATCGGAAATTCGGTTGCTCATAATATGGTCAAGGTTTGTTCCATTGGATTAGAACAAGTTCGGGTTGGAATTTGCCTGAGTGGCTGACTTCAAGGTTATTAGAATCAGAATCGTGACTTGTTTCCATGGGGTAGCTAGAATTGTAATTAACGTACTTAGGATCATGGATCGGAATGTAGATAGTATAAACGCATCGAGAATTTTGAATAATAAAATCGTAGGATCGTAGATCAGAATCGAGATTTTAATAACTATAGCTGACATTGAGACTGATTTGGTCGCGTAGTATAGTTCTTGCTCTTTTCCATAAAAAAATGGTTTCAATATTGGGAAAATACTCACATATTGTTTAAAAAAAATCCATTTCATTACTATTGAGGGTAACTTATGAGAGTTAGGGTTTAGGGTTCACAACATTCACCATCTTAAGACTTATGAAGTGTTAGGTTGATTTAAGCTTAGGCCTTGTTCTTTTATGCGGTTGGTTGGCTGCGGTGCCACACCACACCACAACTTGCCACAACCCACCACAATCCACTACAATCTACCACAACCCACCACAACCCACCACAATCCACTACAATCTACCACAGCCCACCACAATCTACTTTTTCTAATTACTTAATCTTACTTTTTCCAATTACAATTTCATATTTTCCAACACATTTACAATTATTAAAACTAAAACTCATCACAACTTTCCAGAACCCATCACAATTCACCACAACTTTACCAAACCCACTTACCCACCACAATTCCACCACACTACACTGCGCCACACCGCAGTCAGCTATATAAAAGAATGTGTATATGCATCCCAAGTGATCCACAACAATCACCATCATATAAATACACATAATTTATAATACTCGGTGCATTGTTCGTGATTGTTTTCCGTGTTAGAGTTTTTTTTTAATGTTGAATATAATTCTTGTGCTCATCCTATCTTTTTCTATTGGTAACAATAAATAAACAAGGATCTACCTATAACATTTTGATTTGTTGCGTGACTTCTACAATTCAACCTTCTAATTATTCCCAGAGGTGGACTGGAAAAAAAGTTGAGGAGGCAAATTGTTAATTTGTTATGATGTTTACTATGACTATTTGTAGAAGAAATCTTGTTCATGTTTAGTTTTGTATTGTTGGTGTTCTATATTGTGTTAAATACTTGAAGATTAGCTTGAATAAGCTAATAATCTAAAAGAAAATAGCTTAATTTAGGCTCCAATAAGATTCCAGGTCAATTGTTAATTTAGCCAATTTGATTTGAAATGGATAATTTTTTATTTAAATTGGTTTTAGGTCAATTTAAATTTGTAGCGAGCCATATATATATATATATATATATATATATATATATATATATATATATATAAAATTTAACTTATAGTTGTCATTGCTAAGGTTTGGAACATATACATATTTTCTAGGGTTTGCATGGGTACTTCTTACGGGTGATCTCATAATAACTTTTACAAAATTTACTGTTTTGAAATGAGCATATTGATTATAACTAATAACTGATATTCATCTAAAGCATTAGGTATATCCTAATGTTTTTGGAAACTTTACAATTAATTATGTTTGTATCTTGGGTAGGTGTTTAATTACATTGTTCTGCATTTCTAAAAGTAAACTTTTCTTGATCTTTGCAGATGTGATGGAATTTGGAATATTAGTTCAACTATTAAAATGATACTCAATTAGATGTAAAGAAATATATCAAAATTAGCTTCACATATCTTTTTGGCGACAGAATTTAGAGGATATAAATATTTTTAATGAACAAAAAGAATTTGAGAGAATTTCTACTTTGAATTTCTGTAAAATTTGTGCGCATAAAAGTATTGGAATGACACAAAGACAAACATATATGAAGGTTGGTACGTTCATTAGAAAAGGTGCAAATGTGACAAGTATAATCTTCTTTACTTACCATATGCCAACTAAATTTGTACTTTTGTTGGCCTTTTATTCTTTCACTTTTTACATTTCCTTTTCTCTTTGTACTCTTATATTTTTAATTAGAACATGTTATCTTTAATTTATTTTTAGAATAATAAATTAGGTTAAAATGAGTTCAAAAAACTAAGTTTGAATAAGGCATCGTTTTTTTATACGGTGGAATTGTGGTGCGTGAGTTGCGGTAAGTAGGGGTGGAAAATAATAAATGGGTGTTGATATTAATAACAAGGTAAATAATAGATTGCGGTAGATTTTAGTAAGTTGCGGTGCGGTAAATTGCGGTACCGCATAAAAGAACGGTGCCTAACTTATATATATATATAAAACAATCCTCAGAAAAAGTTTAGAATAAGTTTTTTTTTTTAAAAAAACAAGTTTATATATAGTTCAAAAGATTGAGATATGACTAAATGAATCTGGACATGTTTTTATAAGGATGTAATTATCATTATTGTATTTTTTTATTTGAAAATCGACCTAAAACATTGCTTAAACTTAAAGCATACATGATCCATAGCATGTCATAAAGGTTTTATGAATTTGAATATATATGTCAGAGTATTTATTATTCCCAATATCTATTCCATATTATTAGTCGGTCCTTTTTTTTGGTGCAGAAGAGGGGACAACGTAACACACACAAAATGTTAAAGACTAGATCGTCGCCAAGAAGCTATCTGACAATCTACAAAATAAATACCCTCCACCTCTCTCGGAGGTCTATCAAAAAACATAACGCCTACATGAGAATTGATGCCTAAATTTGCTAAAGCATCCGCAACTTGATTCTCTTCCCGGTAGCAGTGAGTGCGATCAAATTACTAGTCACTATGTGGTATATACAATCAACTTTTTCAAACTTTAACCATTAATTATTGAATACATACTATGATGAAAATATAAAATTAGCACTTTGTCATGATAAAAAAAAAAAAACGTTGAGATAAATTTCCAAGTAGTGTATTATGAGTAAGGCCTCAATGTTTCTTTAATTATATTCACCAGGCTTATTTTACTGAGATAAATTTAATAGGCTAACAGATATGGAATGCAGGAAATTGATCAATCACTAGGTTAGATCCAGTGGAGGCTTACCCTTGAAAGTATGTCCTTGTTAAATCAAGATATTCACCAAAGAAATTATGACTATCGAAATTAAAGACTTAATGAAAATGATAAACCTTAACTTTCTTATTGCTATAGCACTGGGCTCTCAACTCTAAACACAAAACCATATTGACAAATGAATTTCATTATAATTAATATAGACTAACAAATAACTTCAGAAAAATGGTACTATATTCGCACTTAAAATACCAAAAGAGCAACGTAGAGGTACCAATTTAAATTCCAATAATAGTATATTAGGTATGGCTATATTAGATATGAGTTGGAGGCGCAGTTTTCAAGCCAGTTCTTCCCCCTATTAATGAGTGAGAATGGGAAGAACTCCAATTTGATATACTCTTCGCTCACCCCTGGCATCTTAATCATACGAGCATTATATTAAATGCTAATAAGATATTATATGATAAATCATCAATCTAATAGTAATATTGGAGATCGTGACAATCAACTAAAAGACAAATAATATGGAACTGACAAATGGAATACTCCTTTCCATTTAATTGTTCCAAATTGATGAACTTGATTAATTAACACCTAATTAAGCCGCCTCTTGATTTTTGCATAAAAAGATATGAGGGCAATTACCAATAAATACGTCGTGTTATGTTTAATAGTGGCAGACCATGAACACAAAAAGCTGCCATAAGAATACTTAGCTTGTACTTTGAAGTTTCATTAACCAATGTAAATTAAATTAAAGATGCCCATGTTAGGGTGCTTAACACTAAATCACTCCTTCACGTTTCTCTCTTTCCTCATTAAGAATAGGGCTAAGGGGTGGTTTATTTTAATGGATTGCCAAAAATATTGGGTTAAACTTTTAAGAAAACATAAGTGTTAAGGTTTTTTTTTCCCGATTATTCAAAGGCCAGAACTTCATAAGGGTAAAAGGTCTAGCAACTCATTATAATTATATATTTTAGCTTATTATATTGTAACTCATTATCATTTTGACAGAAATTCAAATTAGAAATTCTGATAAAAGTTCTGGGCTTTTACCCTTCTGATAAATTTTATGTAAAATTATATTGTAACTCATTATAATTTATAAGTAATTAATAGTGAAAATTTAGTGTTTGTTTGGCCTAGCTTTTAAGAGTGTTTTTGGGGTTAAAAAGCACAAACCGAGCCAAGCAATTGATTTTTTTTAGAAGCTAATAACATAACTGTTTTCCAAAAACAGTTTTGGCCAAAAACAGCTCCAAAAACAGAAGTAGTAAATTGCTACTTCTGCTTCCTAAAAACTAATGACGGCTCAATCTGTAAGATATTTTGTTGATAAGTTTCCATATTCTCAAATAGATATTATGAATCCTATAAATTAAGACGATATTTAAATATTTAAATATTATCTTAGAACCTTTAATATTATATTGGACATTTTAATATTCTGTAAAAAATATTTTCAATTATCCAATTCCTACAAAGATGACATTTAGTAAAATATTGATGTATAAATATTTAATTTAAATAATTTTATAGTTAAGTAATACTATATATAATTATAATTCTAATTATAATTATAATAGGATAATCAGTTTAAAATTTAATAAAAAGAGAAAATGAACAATCACATAATAATTTTACCCTTAAAAATATATATAATTTTGAAAAGTTAGGCTAAACCAATTAAATTTAATAAAAAAACTTATATTATAAGTTAGGTCAAACACTCCAATTTGGTAAAATTATTTATACCAAAAGTTAGGCCAAACACTTCTATATTTCTCCAAAAATAGATTTTGTAAAAATTGTTTCTAAGCAAAAACAGTGTTTAAAAAATTAGGCCAAACATGCACTTAATCAAATGACCAATATTTTGGACAGAAGTAGTAATAGAGAAATTAATTACCAATGTCATTTTTTAAGCTCCATATATATTTATTATGGTCAATTTGATATTTATTCTTGACACAATATGTAAAACTTATTGATAGTTAGCTCTAAAATGGAATTCAATGAGCAAATTTACTTACCCTTCAAATAATCATAATTAAAAATTAAAAAAAAAACCTTGGCTTGCCCTTTGTAAAGTAAAGGCCTATAACATTAAACATGGTCCTTGGTAGCACTCAAGTATAGCCCACAAGGAAGCCCAGTAATAGCCCAGTATAAAACACCTCCTAATTTGTTTCATTATTATGGTCTTATGGACTTACGTTCGAAAAGACATGATTATCCTTATCGAGTACTCCATCATTTTCATTTTATCAATTGTTCGTCAAATGTTTAACAGTTCTTAGGCTTCGTTCTTTTATGCTGTGCAATACCACACCCTACTATAACTTTTTAATTTCTACCACATTTTATCATATTTCACCACACCACACAACAATCATTACCAATATATTTCTTCACTTTTCTGTCTCCTCACTTTTTTCCTCTATTTCTCACATTCTCTCTCTTCACCTACCTCACTTGCCATAATTCTCACCACAATTCACCAAAACTCACCACAATTCACCACACTTTTTTAAATTCCACCGCATGGGACCTTAATGTCTTTGTTTAACTAATAATTTAACATAATATTTAAATAAAAAATTACATCATTATACTGTTACAATAAAATTTAATATAATATTTAACTAATAATTTAACAACTTCCAATGCGGGCCTTGCGTGGTTAGATCCAGATGTAAACACCCCTTTTCAAGTGTCTTACACTCTTACCTTGTGTCCATAAGTGTGGTTAGATCTAGATATAAACACGCATTTTAATTGTCTTACCTCGGCAGATATAAATAAGTGGGGTTTTGATTCCAATTAATCTCAAAATTGACATTTTAGCTGACACTGTATTGTACTTTTAACCTATTTACCGTAACTTAACTTTTTTTTTCTATTTTTAGCAATCAAAAATCCAAAATTTAATGCCTAAAATAGAAAAAAAATTTAGTGACAGTAAATAAATTAAAAGTATAGCACAGTGTCTGTCAAAAAGTCAGTTTAATTTCCAATCACAAGCCTATGAGTACCAATTAATTTGAGCCAAAATCCCTATAAATATTTGCCTAAGCAAGTGTTTTCAAATATCCAAAGATACCATACAAAACCATGACCAAAGGTTAGATCCCATTTTGGCTAGTCCTAGGATTAGACTAAGACCTGCATTGTCCTAACATTCAATCAAAGCCTTGGAAGATCCAAATACTTAATGAATCCACTGAATGGGCCCATCTTTGTATTACCAATGTTTGTAAACAATCAAATTTACATGATACACACCAAAAGAGGGGGTAAAATCTATCTTCTAAAATGAGTATAACAACATACAAGGAGAAACATACTAGCATCATAGCATCCCAATATGCTTCTTCTTCTTCTTCTTCAATACAAGACATGATCAATCCTGCAAAACCCGGGTCGCAATCCCCCTAAAAAACCCATGGGTGATCCCAAATCACAACATACTTTTGATGAAATCCAAGTTTAGGGTATCCCTAATGATCAAAAACATCCCCAAAAACAACACAAGCATGATCCCGGACGACATGATCCTCTGCTCAATCTCCAAAGGCAATTTCTTCCCCCCTCTTACTGCCTCGACAAGGATCAAAGCCAAAGACCCTCCATCCAACCCGGGCAACGGGAGCAAGTTTATCACAGCAAGATTGATGTTCAAAACCGCGGCAAATTGGTACAATCCATCCAAATTCGCCCTTGCAACTTCCGCCCCAACCGCAATGATAGCAACCGGACCCGAAACCTTCTCAGCCGACTGCGCGAAATTCGCAAAAGTCTGCCTCAAACTATCCAACACATTGTATGTCAAACCCCAAAACTCCTTCCCTGCAAAATTCAATGCTTGGAAAAGATTTTCGGGCTTGATTTTCGTGATGATCACATTCGGGGACAACTGAACACCAATCTTACCAGTCCCATCAGGATTCTCATCTGGGGTAACCTTGAAATCCAATTCCTGACCACCCCTCTTGATCTTAACCAAAACCCTATTTTTAGGGTTCTTCTTTATCACATCCACCACTTGAGAGACAGTGTTTGGCCCGGTTTTCGTCAATTCGGACCCGTTTACAGACAGGATTACATCCCCAGGAAGCAACCCATCTCGAGAAGCAGCAGAATAGGGTTTAACATCAGGCACAAGAACCCCAGGAAAAGCCTCTTGAACAGGTAATCCAACAGTAATTACTTGGGTAAAAATGATCGAATAAGCAAAGATTATATTTGCAATAACCCCAGCAGAAATCACCAAAACCCTATCAAAAATCGGTCTGTTTTTGAGCAAATCTTCATCATCCGGAGGGATATCACTGTCCGGATCATTATCAGGAAACCCCACAAAACCCCCAAGTGGAATCGCTCTGAGAGAATACTCAACATTGTTCGAATTAAACTTAGCCAAAATCGGACCAAACCCTATCGCAAATTTACTTACATGAATCCCCTGGAAATACGCAGCGAGGAAATGACCACTTTCATGGACGACGATAATGGCGGTCAGAACTGCGATTGCTTCGATTACCGATTGAGGGCCTTCGAAACCACCACCACCGAATCCAGGCAAAGCTCTGCAACAACTCGTTGTTCTTCGTTGTCGATGGAGAAGAAGACTGTTGCTGGACAACAACAAGCTGTTTTCATGGCGGAAGAAAGCGAGATTTGGGGATTTGGAGAGGTGGGTTTTGGGTTTAAGGGTGAGATTTGAAGTGGGTATGGAGAATTTGATGCGAGAAAGAGAGGGAGAAGGAGAATAGGAGGAGATTAGGTTGTTTGATGTTAACATTTTTAGGGATTTTGAAGCAGAAATGGGGAAGAAATGAGGGGAGGAAGGAGAGTGAGAGATGGAGGGAAGAGGGAGTTTTGGATAATTTTCATGGGGGCATTTTGTTTGTGGAGAGGAATTCAGTCAGAAATCTCTGTCTGAAAATCTCTTTTTTTTTTATGTTCTATCAAAAAAAAAATCTCTTTTTTTTTTTCTGGAGAAACAAAAAACTTGGCAAGATGGCAGCCTGGTTTAAGTTGTGGTTGTCAAATTTTGGTTAGGAAAACTGTGTTGAATAGGCCCAGTTTGGTTTGGATTTATCATTTATGATGGTACATAGATTAGCCCAATTTGGCTTTTGTTTCTTCTTTCGGTTTTTGATGGTGATGTTAAAATTTCAGGTTCAGTTCAGCTGATTTTAAAATTAGGTTATTGACCATGAAGGATGGTCAAAGCTGAATTAATAGAAAAGACTATTATGAAGTCCTAATTTGTAGTAAAAAGATGGGACCCATATCGCTGAGTTAGCATGACATGACATATTTCAATTTTTTTTTCCTTTTACAATTTGCTGCGCGAGAATTGAAGTTGCCAAAGAGGAGGAAAGGTGGGATTTTTTGCAAAGCGGGAGAAGGAAGAAGAGGTCGTCTCGGCTTTTTTTTTTTTTATCATTAGAAGCCGACAGGCTAAAAGCATCAAAGATGCAACAAAGTATCCGCTAAAACGAAATAAAAAGCAAAAGCATAAAGTTACAAGTTACAACCATGAGAACCCAAAAATCATCTTAGCATAAAAAAGACCTACCCTCAAAAGAACACACTTGTTGATCTCATTAAACCGTCTGTAAGGCCAAATGAAGTACCCAACTTACCTTCAAATCTGCAAAAATATCTCATCTCTTTCACTGTACAAAATTTACATTCATGCTGTAGCTAAAAGGGTTCAGAGTTTAGGCTCAATCATCAAACAAATTCAGAAGCCCTCTTTAGTAAGCTAGACAACACCCTGTGAAGACATGGATTTGAATATCAAAATGGAAGAAAACATCATAAATTCCCAACAGAGTATAGAGTCACTTTCAGGCTTCAATATGTAATACTATTTTCCCAAAGCTTCTTCAACTGTGGTCATGTGGAAATCAAATTCAGGAACATATACTCCTGAAATACAAGTCAGTTGACATGAATAGTACCTTACATTAATCATATCCTTTCTAATGGTGTATTTGGTTGATATATTTTTTTAGGAAAGTTGGTCAACTTTCCCAAGTCAACCCAATTTTCCCATGGCTAGAAAATTAGGAGGGGAAATGTTTACGATATGAACATTTTCCTGACAAAGTGAAAGAACCAAACACACCATAAAAGAATCACCACAGTATGATTTCAATCTGAGGCAAGCAACACGGGACCGACTATCTTCACCATCAAAGAAACATAACTGAAGCAACTGCTCTTGATATTCATTCTGATTCAACAACATGAGCTCTTATTATTAACAAGAAACATCAACTACCAGGTCTCTAATTTGAGTTGAAACAATACTTGTGTGATCACACTATGCCTACCAAGGGACTGACCATCTTTCTTCATCATCCAAGGCACAGAATCAATCCCGAATTCAACCGAAAAAAAAACAACAGCAATACATGATAAGAAGACAAAGAAGAAACACAGACCAAACCACAACTCAATGTAGGGAAGCAACGGGACCCTTCCTAGCGAGCTTTGACCACTCGGTGTGGTATGACCCGGGGCGGTCCACCCTCTCGTATGTGTGGGCCCCAAAGTAGTCCCTCTGGGCCTGGACCAGGTTCGCCGGGAGCCGGGCCCGCCTGTACGTGTCGAAGTACGCCAGGCTGGCGCACATCCCGGGGGTGCTAATCCCGGCAGAGATCGCGAGGCCCACGACCCTCCTCCATGCGGCCTGCCTCTGGACCATTTCCCTGGCAAACTCGGGGTCAACCACCAAACTGGCCAGATTAGGGTTCCTCTGGTATGCCTTCTTGATCCTGTCTAGGAAAACTGCCCGGATAATGCACCCGCCCTTCCAAATCCTGGCTAGCTCGCCCAGGTTTAAGTTCCAGCCCTTTTCGGTGCTCTTTGCCCGGAGCAAATTCATGCCCTGAGCGTAACTACAGATCTTTGACGCGTAGAGGGCTTGTCGAACGTCGTCGATTAGCCTCTTCTTGTCGATCCCGCTTCGGACTGAGCTCACCTCTTCCTTCAAACCAGCATCCTGCAATGCCTTGGCTGCGCTTTCCCTTTCCTCCTTTAAACCACTTAGGTACCTGATATCAAAACATATCACAAAAGCCAACATCAAGATTAATCATCATTATTACGGATGTGGGCAGCAATTTTAAGCAGTCCAACCCGAACCTGTTTTCTTCAGTACATTGGGTTCGGGTAATTACAGGTTGCAGGTCAAAAAATTGTGTTTGAAAGTTGAAACCCCTTTACAGACAGGTTCGGGTCAGGTTTACAGGTCAGTTCAGTTATTGCCAGGTCTAGTCATTATCAAATCAACTCCCTAACCTATCCCACCAATTTCATTATCAGTTCTCCTTTGTAATTTCTAATGCAAGAACAGCACATCATCACAAATCTTACTACATCTACAATTGATAACCCAGTACAAGACGATACAAAACGTTAGTGTTCGGTAGCCTAGGTCCTAGAGCCCAAAAGCTTAACTAGCATTTTCAGAGCCATTTAGCATTTCATATAGCATTTGAAATGAATTACTGCCTTTTTTCACAAAATGTCCTTATATTTGGCAACTCGTCACCCAATAGCATTCGATTCAAACCAAACTTCTTTTTTTCTTCAAAACCAATATATTTGGCAGACTATCCATACCCTGTTACATATTTTATATATATCATCCATCCAATTAAATGCATCTACAGACCACATTTTCTTCACATAGTTCAACAAAAGTTCAACATTTATCCACTAGTAAGGGTAGCCCATCATCTTTTTTTCCAAATACCCTTATATTTGGCAAATTTTCTTAACACAAATCATCTACCCATTTTAATTATACTCACAAAGCACATCTTTTCCAACCACATAGTTATACCAAAAGCTCAACTATTGAAACATTCATCCATCACCCAAATAGCTAATGGTGAACCAAACTATGAAACCAAAACCAATACTAATACTCCGAAATCCCACTGTGGTGAGGTCATATGCATTGTTCCAATTGACCTAGGAGTTAGAAATGGTTCGCTACCATCAGCCCCATGAAAAGAATCACAGGAGGCATAATGAGGCCCTTTACTTTAGTCCATTACAATCTAAGTTGAAAAACAAAATCTTTTTCAAGCAAACAATACATGAAAACAAAAAACCCCATAAAAATGTGAGCAAATTACCTGCAATCCAAAGAGGCGGCAATGGTGGGAGCAGCAACGGACAGCTCCGCAGCTTGTTGAACCGTCCATTTCCCCGTCCCCTTCATCCCCGTCTTATCCAAAATCTTATCCACCAACTCACCTTCCCCCAAATCATCCTTCACCTTGAAAATATCGGCCGTAATCTCCACCAAAAAGCTCTCCAACTCCCCCTTATTCCACTCGTCAAAAATCTCCCCCAGCTCCTCGTTCGACAATCCCCCGACGTTCTTCAACACGTCATACGCCTCCGAAATCAGCTGCATGTCCCCATACTCGATCCCATTGTGCACCATTTTAACAAAATTCCCAGACCCACCTTCACCGATGTAAGTCACACAGGGCCCATCATCAACCTGAGCAGCGAGCAATCTTCTTCAGTAAATGGATGTGAAAGGGAGTATATATTTACGTGAAATGCACCCATAAAAATGATTTTCTGATAGCTAATCTCTACAAATTACTATGTTCAAAGGTTAAAAGTTCCAATCTTTAAGCTTACTAATCTTATTTCTCTTTGCTCTCTAAGTATCAACAGGATATAAGATATAAAAATATATCAACTCATAATTTATCTACTTAAATACAGAGGTTAAAAGCTTCAACTCTAAACTTACTAGTCTTATTTTTCTCCTTTCTCTGAATGTTTACAGGATATAAAAGAGAACTTTTTGCCAGGAAAATTTTATCAAATACTGCAAAATACACTCTATTAAGGAACGAAAATCCCCATCAAAAAGTTCCCAAGAAACATTTTCGCAGGAAAAAATCATCAATGAATCCAAACGCTCTCAATAGAATCGGACCCATACAAACAAAATCTGGACATTTCAAACATTTTTCAAGGGAACTTGCAACTTCAAATACACTTCACCACCAAAAAAATTTCCCATAAAAATTTTCCCGGGAAAAATTTATCTGGGAATCCACCAAACCCTCTCCCTTAGAAACGGGCCCATCCAAACAAAATCTGGACATTTCAAACCTCTTCTCAAGGAAACTTGCAACTTCAAATACACTTCACCGCAAAAAACTTTTTCCCAAGAAATATTATCGCAGGAAAAGTTCATCTGTGAATGTACCAAACGCTCTCATTAGAATCGGACCCAAACAAACAAAATCTGGACATTTCAATTTTCAAACATCTTCTCAAGGAAACTTGCACCTTCAAATACATTTTCACCACCAAAAAAATTCCCATAAAAATTTTCCCGAGAAATTTATCTGGGAATCCACCAAATGCTCTCATTATCCGACCCATACAAACAAAATCTGGACATTTCAAACATTTTTCAAGGAAACTTGCAACTTCAAATACACTTCACCACCAAAACAATTTCCCATAAAAATTTTCCCAGGAAAAATTTATCTGGGAATCCACCAAACGCTCTCCTTAGAAACGGACCCATCCAAACAAAATCTGGACATTTCAAACATTTTTTCAAGGAGATTTGCAACTTCAAATACACTTCACCACCAAAGGAAAAAAAATCCCAAGAAACATTTTCGCAGGAAAAATTCTTCCGGGAATCTACCAAACGCTCTCACTAGAATCGGACCCATACAAACAAAATCTGGACATTTCAGACATTGTTTCAATGAAACTTGCAACTCCAAATATACTTCACCAATAAATTTTCCCGAGAAAATTCATCTGCGAATCTACCAAACCCTCTCATAGAATCAGACCCATACAAACACAATCTGGACATTTCAAACATCTTCTCAAGAAAACTTGCAACTTCAAATACACTTCACCACCGAAAAAAAACCAAGAAAATTTTCCCAAGAAAATCCATCTGGGAATCTACCAAACGCTCATACTACTTCAAATCCAACCCATAGCAAATTCAAACAAAATCTGGATATAACACTAACCTGTGCAGCAACTTTCTTGAGAATCCTCTCAATATTCGCATACGCCTGATAATTCCCCCCCGGCATCAACGACGGTCCATATCTCGCCCCATCTTCTCCACCAGAAACACCCATTCCCAAATACATCAACCCCTTGGCCTCCGCCTCAACAATCCTCCTTTCGGTGTTCTGGTACCACTCGTTTCCACCGTCGACGATGGTGTCGCCGGGATCCATGTGCTCGGCCAGGGCGGCGATGGTCTGGTCCACCGGAGCTCCGGCCTTGACGAGGATGATGATGGATCTGGGCCGTTGGATTGAGAGGACGAAGTCTCGTGGGTCGCGGTGGCCGGAGACTGGGAGGTGGCCTTCGTTTTCGGCACGGTGGAGGGTTTCGTCGACCTTGGAGGTGGTGCGGTTGTAGACGGCGATGGGGAAGCCTTTCTCGGCGATGTTTAGGGCGAGGTTTTGGCCCATCACGGCCAGGCCGGCCAGGCCGATCTGGGCTGGGGTTGCCGCCATTGGAGAGAAGGTTGCAGAGAAATGGGTAGAGAGAGAGAGAGAGATGGGGTGTAGAGAGAGAGAGGGTTTTGGAGGGGGTTGGTGAGAGAGAAGAGGGATGATATAGAGAGAGAGAGAGAGAAATGGCGGACTCGTCGAGGGAGTGAAGGGACACTGACCCTCAAGAAGGCACAGAAATGGTGGGTGGGTATTTTGGGGAAGGTAGAATGGCTCGCTTGGCTTGGTGGGAGGGACTGCGGCGTAGGAAAGAGGAAAGTGGTCAACTAGAAAATAGTATAATCAACGATTTCAGCTAATTGGATTTGGGGCCAATTTTTTGGCAATTATGGTAGTGTTTGGTAAATTAATTACTCCCTCCTTGTCACTTGGGACACAATTTAAAAGACAAAAAAAATTTCCATTACATTAATTTAGTGCATTGGAAATGTGAAAATGTTGAATAAAATGGTGAATAAAAAAATGTGAATAAAAAAGAAAAATGAATGAAAAAGATGTAATTAATAAGGTTAATTTGATAAATTAGTAATTAATGTGCTATTGGAAATATAAAGTGACAGATATTATATGAAAAAAGAAAGTTAGTTAAAGTGACAGATAATATAGGAATGATGGAGTATTAAATAATTTATTGTAAAAATTGGTTTATTGGAGTGTTAAATAAGTTGTTTATGTTTTTGATAAACAACTTTTTAGTCAATTGTTTTCTGCCCATAAATCAATTTATATTATATTAGTTAGAGACTTATTAGAGTCTTAGAGAAACCTATTGAAAATATTTTATTGTGGAAAAGACAGTTTTGTCTAAAATTTGTCTGAAATTATAAATAGATCAACTTAAAAATATCAATTAAGCAATATTTTTTAGAATGGTAAGTTAAGTTTATCCTATCATTTCTTTACATTACCATATCTTATCTTAATTCCTAAAAAACGCTCAAACTAAAATTATTTCTCTATCTTTCTTTTACTTACTAACCTCACTTTACCTAACTTAATCATACCACTCTAAAGAATAATGGCAACATTTCATAAATTTTGGTAAGACAATACCTTTTGAAAATTTTATCATCCTCATATGTCAATTTATATTAATCAACTTCCTTAACCGTTAAATGTACTGGATACATTTTTTTAAATGCTCACTGGGAAAGAAATTAGTAAACATTAAACTAGACCAATTGTCCTCTGCTTAAACCACTGCTTTGTCGCCCAAATTGCTTTAGTGGCCATGTTCATTCCTACATTTTATCAACTTTAACACATCATTAGTTATCACTTTATCCACCTTAAATATAGGGTTTTGGCTCGAAATAATCTGAAATCAAAGGTGTATGACTAAAAATAATTCAAACTGACTTTTTGGTTGAGCATGTGCCAAACTTTTAACTTATTTACTTAACTAAACCGGAATTGAATTCCGACGTCACAAAACTGACTTGACGCCCTTGAAAGGTTCGGACTTGACTTAAAATAATATAAATGAACTGAATCAGATATTAACTCACTGCATCTTTGAAATTTTTAAGGGTATCAAGTCAGCTTTATAACGTAGAAATTCAATTCTGGTCTAGTCATAGTAAATAGGTTAAAAATTTGATACATTCTCAACCAAAAAGTCAGTTTGGATTATTTTCAACCATTCATATTTACTTTTGATTATTTTGAGCCAAAAACCCTTAAATATAATATATATTTAAAAATTCATATACTATTTAATAACGAAAATAACTAATATGACTTGTCTTACACTCTTACTCACAATATTTTATACTATTAAAAATTATAAATATATTTTCACCTTTTTATCCACATTTTCATATTTTACACAATTATCCATTTTTATCCACCTTTTACCGATTTATCTACATAATCTATTGACCAAATGAAGGAAAAGAACGGGACCAAATTGCTAGAAGAGCTAATCTTTACATGTTAAAAATTGTATTTGGTATTCAAGGAAGATGCAAATCCTCCCTAAGTCCCTAACAATGCACTTTATGTTTTAATTAATTAAAATACTAATATAAAAAATCATTAGTTAAAGTTTTAAAGAAGGGGTATTAGGTTATTAGATTAACATGGTATATGCCATTTTGGACGACCCCAAAAATGTTATCGTGACAAATGGAGATGCAGAGTTGTAGACTCAACTTGCGTTCATGGTTGGTACCCAATCCCTGCGTCACATCCCATGCGACTGCGAGGAGCCGAGGAGAACATGAATTCATTATTAAATTATTTGTCATCATTATTATCATCATTGTATTTGTAGATATTTTTATATGGGGCTTTTTTGGCTTTTGTCCCCTTCAGATTGAGATTTTTCTACTTTCTTTTCTTTTATTTCTTGGATATTTCTGGATCGCTTTTTTTGTTTTTTAATCAACTTTTGCAATTGCATGTGGATCCCACGTTTAAAACATCACTCAAAACAACTCAATAACCTCTCCATGAAATGTCTGAAAATTGTTTTGGTTGGGCCTTGAAGAAATACTTCAGATAAACACAAATGATGCCCAAACTGAAAATAATTAGAGTAATCAAAATAATTATTCTTCATAACCACTTTTCTATTTTTCCCCCTATCTTTATTTGTTTGGTACTGTTTAACAACCAATTAATAAAATGATAGATATTAACTTATAGCTGTTCGAGTTAGTCATTTGGATTTGCTAATTGTAGGAAAAATATTTGGTAAAATAGTTTGTGAAAAGTTATCTCAAAAAGATTATCCAAATAGTCTTTTGAAAACTAGTTAATTGAATTCAAAAAGCTAATATAAAAAACTATTTACCAAATACATCTAACTTTTGAGTTTGATATAAAAAATAAAAAATAAAAAAACAATAGTATCCACAAAATTAAAAGCTATCCAGAATGCTTATTACCAAACACCATAAACTAGGGAAACGCTCCTAAATAAGAAGGCCATTATTCATTCATTTGAGCTCCCTTCTCTCAAATCCTAATACCACTCATCACATAACACATATGTGGCCTGAATCCGATAGAATCATGTACTTGGGTACTTCCAAGCCCCAGCGTATGAGCCAACAACTCTTAGTGTGGGTCCCTCTGTGTAGGCCCCCCTTTGGCGAGCACCAAACCCGAAGCATTTCGACAAATATTTTTAGGGCATCCAATAATCCAAGTTCTAACAACTTGAGCAGGACACACAGAACATTTCATAAACCAGCAAAAACGCACACAAAACACTCGCACAAGGCGCATAGCAACTGATAATTCCATCCTCAAAGCAGTTCAACACTCGGTCTCCTAGAAGCACGGTTTCATAACGAAAGCAGGCTTTCGTCTGAAGCTGCCATTATTAGATTGATTATAACCAACAACCGGGAAAGAATAAATACATTGAATGGTCTCATGATCAGGAATGAGTAAACTGTCTGTGTACTTCCTCAAAAACAAGTCAGTACTCAAATGGAAAAGGAGCAAGTACTGCAAGTCCAAGAGAGGAGGAACTAGAGAAATAACTATGGTCCAGGACCATCATACCAAAAGCAAAGCGGCCTCCAAAACTCGATACAAATGGTTCTCCTTATCGCAAGTGCATCATCATGCAGCAACAACTCCAAAAAGCTGTCTTCGGATCTGCAAACAGGCAAAAGCATTGTTGAATAAAAGAAACAAGAAACGTCGAAGTATAAAACTCTCAATCCCCAACTTCTTAGGAGTTGGGACTTCAACACCATGAAACAAGAGCAGTAGAGCAGTAAAGAAAATCATGAATACTTGGATCCCTTTCATCTCGGTCATGCATTTAAGAAATCTTTAGATGGCAAATCGTGAAAACTCGATAGCTTTGCTTAAATCGTGAATGCCTCATTAAACCTTATCTGCTTCTTTTCCATGGATTAGGTCATGAACGGTTTTAAAATCATAGGCTAATTGGAACCATTCCCTCTAAACTGCAAAATTTAGGAGTAAAAGTGCTACATCTGACCCCTCCATACCTTGCAATGGGGCGGGATTTCGAAGTATTGGTTTTAGTTATTGTGTTCCTTGGTGGTGTTCTTTTTTTTTTTTTTTTTGTGGGGGGGTGGGGGGTGGAGGAGCAAAAGAAAGACTTGGAGCTCAGCTATAAAGCATCATGAATAAGAAAGAAAGCAGATATTACCTGAGGAAGCTTCTTCCTGAATGCGACCTCCAACCTTGCATCCAGAGTGTTCTCAATCACAATCTTGCCATCTCGAGATGCCAAGACGACACCTCCAGCGCTGGGAAAAAGACAAACACCACAATTACACCAATTTGACAGTTCTGAAAACTTTTTTTTTTTAACTCGGGTAAACAAGAACCAACAACAACTTAAGGGACCCTTCTATCAAGGCATCTCCCCAAGTTATCTGCATGAATAATACAAGAAAAATCCGCCGCAGGGCTACATATCCAAAGACCGGCAGAGTGTAACGTATGACCCAGGTTAACGTATGATAGTTCTGAAAACTTGGCTAAAAAGTAAGTTCAATGAAAATCCAGGCAAAAGCCTCTACAAAAATTTGACAGAACCCCCATCAAGATAGAATCCAACACAGCTTATGAACTATAGTCTACAGCAATTAGCAATAGTCAAGTTAAATAGTTGATTGGTCCACACGACTTACCAAAAACGGCCATGGGCATCATAATGGGTTGGACCTGGTGGAAGATATACATTATCAATTATGATTTCAGGTTGATGCACATCGGCCTTTTCAGCATATTCTTCCTTAGCTGAGTCGAGAACATCCTCCACTAGGGGCACGTCAGCTTCCCGGCATCGTAACAGGACAGCAGGTTCTTTCAGTCTAAGCAAACTCTATTGTAACAGAAAACGAATAATGTCATTAGAATCATATGATTTATATCAATAAGTAAACAGGGATATCCAGTTAGCTTTTATATGAGATATAAAAATCCCAGAGGGTAAAGAGAAGCATGAAAAAATGTATGGAATTTATTGCCAAGGAAACCATGGAAAACCCCTTTACGATGAACCAACCATAATCAAAGGCAAATGCCTAAATAAGAAAGTATCTATTAACCCATAAACCGCTTCACAAACAATGAATTCATACTCTTGCAACAAAAATGTAAAAGTTGACCACTACATGAACAATAATATGAGACAAAAGACTGAACAAACTCACCTGAACAATAAGCTCTTGCAAAAGCTTCTTGTACTGATAGTCATCACCACTCACACGTAACAGCTCTTTGGATGCATCATCTTTCATTGAATTGACCAAATCGTCCTGAGCTTGAAGGACCTTAATCCGAGATGCATTGAGCTGCATAGAGTACTCTCTGGAATAGAAAGAAACAAGAGTGTTAATGGATGCAGGTTTTCATAGGATTCTAGACACTTGAAAGACAAGCATACTCAGTTAGTACTGAACTACAGAAGAAATCCCTCCATTCCAGATTTATTTGCTTGCTCTGAGACATAAGAGTGTTAGTTAACAATTGTCAGCTTTAGGTGCGATTGGATGTTCACCGGGTAACCTGGCAATATCTAATCTTAAGTGTTGACTATTGATGGCTAAACTTTCATGAAGATTCTTAAAAATAGAAGACTGAATTTGGAATAGAAAAAACTCCCAGTGAGGTTCCCAGAGGTCTAAGGAGATCCTAACGTAAGCAGCCTAGGCAGGCAAACCTCACAATTCACGAAGGCACTGAACTTCGTATAGAAGTGTGTAAAAATTTTGATACAATCGAAAGGAAGAAATAGTAAGTACAGCTTTTATTGTGTACTCCTGAGCTTGATTGTCACCATAAAAGTTAAATCAAGCAAAAGAAGCATAGTTCCAGTCACATTGATCAAAATAAATGGAAAGCCCAGTCACTTCCTGTTAAAGTTTTAACCATCCCCACAATCCCTAAGCAAAGCCTGGTCATAGTTGAAACAAATAATGTAGAAACCTAGATATTCCCAAGCACAAAGAAATAAATGGCATAGACTAGGATGAGCTATAGAGACTCTTGATTGACAGGATATTTGGTGCCCAGGATTAGCATGTATAACAACCACAGGCATGTAACTATTCAACCCTTTTTAAGTTAGTTCATCTTCAGCTTCTCAATCCAGTAAGTAAACATCCACATGACTAGGCCAATAAATTGTCCAGAAAACAAAGATTTTAAGTTAGAATGAGTGGTAGAGACTCTGGATTGACAGAATATTTGGCAGCAGTAACGCTCACAATTAGTGTGAGTAACCTCTTGAATATGTATCTACTTAAGATCTTAATTCAGTTGATCTTCAGCTCTTCAATCCATATGAACTAACACGTGATTACACCAATCAACTGTCCAAACAACATTTTAAAAAATCGACTTCTGATCAAGTTCTGAGCTTACAATCAAATCAGTCCAATATTTTTGTCTCATAGCCTCAGAAGATGCTCAAAACATGACAAGGAATATAAGAAAAGTTAGACTCCTGTAAAGTTGCTATCCATGAATAAGCGTTTCAAACTTTCAACATGAAGACTCAATGACAGAAAAGAGATTTATGGCATTAACCACGAGTATCAAAAGTGATGCACAAGTGCACAACTAACAACACCTCCAGCGTCCACCAAGTATGGAATTTTACATTTATCGCACCCATTGACAACTAATCAAATGTAGTAGATACCATTTAGATAGTCAAAACTGAACATAACACATTATCACAACAGCATGTTGAGTTTTGACCTTGTATTAAAGCTAGTTGGTGATTACTACAGCAACTACGGATTCAAATAAAATCATATTGAACGCTTAGGGTTTAGGTTTAGGGATGTACTATAACATAGTTTCAATTGACTAAAACCTGAGACATCTCAGCATTCAACAATTCTATCCAACATCAACAACACCTAGCATTATATCTACAGATATTCTCAACAAAATCCACCGAGAAATCAACAAATAATCAAGATTAATACGAAAATAAGCAGAGATATTACATTTTCCTGCGAACTTGAACTTGCTTCTCCTTGCGCTCATACTCCTGCTTGATCTTCTTCTTCTCTGCCTCCACTAATTGCAACTTCTCAATGTTGAATTCCTACAAAAAAAAAAAAAAAACTTCCAAAAATCAATCATCGCAACAACACCGAACATCCAAATCCAAATCCAAATCCAAATCCAAATCAAGCTGACGAACTCAACTTCGATTCTCAATCTACCGAAATCAAATTCGACTTGCAAGACGCAAAATCACATGAATTAGAACACGAAAACGAGCAGAAAACAATCAAATCAATCATCGCAACAACACCGAACAGCCAAATCAAAATCAAGCTGACGAACTCAACTTCGATTCTCAAACAGCCGAAATCAAATTCGACTTGCAAGACGCAAAATCACATGAATTCGAACAAGAAAACGAGCAGAACACATCAAAAATCGAAATCAAAAATCAAAATCATACTTCTTCAGCAGAGACAGTGATCTCATTGGCCTTCTCCTCCGCTTCTTGGCGGATGAATCGGACCATCTGCTGGATCTGCTTCTGCACATCGGCATCGTTCATCTTTGGATTCGGATTCGGGTTGAAAATTTGGATCGGAGTTTCTCTCTCTGGAACTGATTAACGTGACGAAGTTGATGCGTGGATAATCTCCAACTGTCGATGGATGAACGATGGAGTATGGAGTGGATGATAATAAAATAAAAATAGATCGAATTTAATTCCTGGGAGATTTTTTTGAATTAAAAATAAAAATGAAAAATTATGAGATGGGTTCTAGCCTATGGGCTATTATACTCCCATGCATATGGGCCAAACCGGGCTATAGCCTATTGGCTATTATACTCCCATGCATATGGGCCGGCAAAAATCGGGTCGGGTAAATTCGGGTTAATCAAATTCGATCAATGTCGCTATGTCGGAATTCGGACAAGCAAGTCATGTCCACGCCCAGTTTTTATTTGAGTAGGTTAGACGAATGATTGACAATTCGCATAAATATAAATTCGCATAAGACAAAAAGATAAATATTATGTTCGAATATTCGGTCAATATCAAAATTTAGACGAACAATCTATATCCGGACTCGATTTTTTCCATGTCAAACAAATTTTTGTCAACTCTAACCTGGCCAATGGCCATCTTCGATAAAACCAGCTACACTGGTCACTTTTGTAAATTTTGATAAATATTGATTGGTAAAAATGTTGTAGACATATGTAAAATTTTGAAAATTTAGCAAAGTATATAGTCTATATAGTCAATATTCATGTTACACATCCCTAATTACCCTACTTTTCCAAAATTTTACACATTTTCCCAAAACTTTGTCAATCAATGTTTACAAAAGTTATCTAACCTAAGTCTACCCTCAAAACTTTGTCAATTCAATGTTTACAAAAGTGGTAACCATGCCCATCTTCCAACCTTCCCACCAATGTTCAAGTCTTGATGAAAGTAAAAAAATTTCAAGATGAAAATTGTGGAGTTGATGGGTCATATTTGTCATGGGTAGCTCGACCTATAAAGCTTAGTAATGGTTACCCCTTAGATAAGACCTAGTGAACAAGCTAAATGTACATGGAGTAAAAAATATATATATATACTCTTAAAAGAACACAAAAACAACTTGCAGTGGCTTTAACTTCTAATTTAGTAATTAATGAGTTTTGAAGGAAATATGTTCTACATTTTTAGCTCAAAAATGAAGTTTGAGATATTCTGATAAACAGTCACCAAAATTTGTAATTTTAAAAGGATTTTTGGAACGTAACGAACTGTACTTTACCATTTGTTTGAAATAACGAACCAAACAAATTTTGTTGTAATTAACGAACCATACTCGTATTATTGTAATTTCCAGCAAACCACCACCGAGTCCAACTCGTCGGAGTTGTGACGTGACGGTGGCGGATGCTGACATGTCATTTTTTCGCCAAAAAAAAAAAGAGAAAAATGTCAGAGAGTGTGTTTCCCATGCCAGCTAAGCTCTCCTCTCTCCTCTCTCTTCTCTCCTCTCTCCTGCCTAATACCCCCCTCTTTTAATTTTCACCCTCCTCTTTTAATTTTCACCCAACCCCCCTCTTTTAAGCCCTAAATCTTCTTCCCCTGTTATCTCCTTTAGCCCGACCCTCCATTCCCTAACCACTTCTTACATGCCCATCACCTTCAAATCCCCAATTGTTTACACAGAAGCTTCCACCCTTTCAAACCCACCATAACTACACTCCCCACTACCACCATCACCTTCAATTCCATCACCACCGTCATCGCCACCACCATCAAATCCATCAAATCCATCATCACCATCAAGCCCCTTCTCCATTTTTCCTCCCTATCTCATACGCCCACCTTCCTCACCCCATCTCTCTCTCTATTTCTCTATAAAGAAATCTCGGTTTCTCAATTAGGCATGCTCAATTCTCTGCCAAGAGGATATTTTGAGCAAATGGGTACTAAATAGAAAAATCAAAGGAACATGAAAATCAAATCTTTACCCAATTTCCACTATCCAGATAGCAAAATGGAGGAGCAAAGCGGATCAATTGGATTTGTACCAAATAAAAACATATAAATAGGAGGATTTTTCCGGTTTCAATCTCGATTCAATGTGTTTGATTTTAGGTGTTGATTTTCATGATTCTAGGTTCGATTAGTGACTCGTTATTTACAATTTTTGGATTTAATCTTTGTCCGCCTGTTCATGCTTTTTAGGTAGTGATTATGGGTTTGAATAGAATTTTTAGGTTCTGGATCTACTATGGGCTGAATTTTGATGGAATCAAGTGTGTAGAGAAAGGTGAAATGGGAGGATTCGTGGCTTTTGTTAGGTGTGGGTGCCGACGGCGGTGGAGGTGACGGTGGCAGCGTGAAGTGTGAAAAAGACAGTGAGAGTAGTGAGGTTGGGGGAAAGGGTCGGTCTGAGTGAGACAGAAAGAAAGAAAGAGGTGAGGTGAGGTTGAGGTTGTGTAGGTCACTGGAGTTGGTGGTGGAATGGGTGGCTGTGGGTGGTGAGTTAGGCGGTTCGAAGATGAGGTGTTGGTTGGGCGTGGTTTTGGGCGAGAACGAAGGTGGGGCCGATTGGTTGAGTCGGGCAGTGGGTGAATTGAGAGGGTCGAGGGTCTGCGCAGGTGAGTGTGAGGAGTTCGGTTGTGGACCTTGTGGTGGCGTGGAGATTGGTTGATTTGAGTGGGTGGTGGAATGGGTGGTGCGTGGAGGAGAGGCTGGAGGTTAGAAATGAGGATGAAGGAGGGAGGATGAAGGGAAAGAAAAATTGATGAGGTGGCAATAAAAAAATAAAGGGAAATGACGATAAAAAGCCAATTACACTCCTCAGCATTTTTTTTTTGGTTAAAAAAAAATGACATGTCAGCATCCGCCACCGCCACGTCACAACTCCGACGAGTTGGACTCGGTGGCAGTTTGCTGGAAATTACAATAATACGAGTATGGTTCGTTAATTACAACAAAATTTGTTTGATTCGTTATTTCAAACAAATGGTAAAGTACAGCTCGTTACGTTCCAAAAATCCATTTTAAAACATAATAATCCTTAAAATATAAGACATTCTCAAATGAACAAGTCAGAAAATTATTAAGTTAATTGCAACATATTAAAAAAATCCCTAAAGATTAGCATATTGAATATCAAGCTCAAGATGAAATTACTCTCACCTGATAACACGAAAATGAGATTGTTGACGTATAAAAATCCTGCTGTTAAGCCATTTGAAATTTGTGCCCGTGGAACTTTTATTCACTTATATTTTAGCCGGCCAAGTTATTATTTTCATAGTACAAGTTTTTTATTTGATTTTTTTTGTTTCAAAACTAACGTGGTTACATGTTTGCAACATATATTACAACACCTCAATAATATATATATATATATATATAATATAATATAATATAATATATATACATATATATATATATATTATATATATATATATAAAGTTCCATCTAACAAAAGGATCAATAAGCTGATATGATAGATTTCTTAAATCCTTCATTTATGGCATTCTATATTTTTAAAATAAAGCACTATTATAATGTGATTTTTTGAAAAATAAAATAATAATTTGGAATGTTGGACTTTCCTTTCCTTTAAATTTTTCTATTTTCTTTTAGCAAGACACATATAATATACATTGCAAGTTTCATGAAATTAGTTATTTAATTATTTAGTTCTTTGTTTTCTATAATTGTAAATGTTGGCGTTGTGCCTATAAATTGGCCAATTAGTTGTGCTAAAATCATCAGAGGGCTAAAAACACTTCTAGAGTTCTAGGCATACATAGTATATACGTACTATCGAAATGGCTTCATCAAGCTACTTCCACTTGAAGGTCTTCATCATCGCAGCCATACTTGTGTTCAATTTTTCAGGTAAATCATCTTTTAATTTTTAATATATATATCGAAAATATATATATATATATATATATATGCACCGTGCCCCCGTGGGGCGTGTGTATGAATTAACATCGGTAAAATTAGGGTCAAATAAATTTACAAATTCAGTATTTATATAGCTTCTATTTTTGAGTGGTAACTTTATAGGGATGCTTTTACTACTGCCTAATTTTTTTTTATGATTATTTTTAGAGTTATTCATCGGTTCAAAACCGAATTGAATAAGAGACAAAATTCAAACTGAAAATTGTTCCGAGTAAAACCGGTTCAGATAGAACTGAATAATGCACACATCTATATGGGGGTTTCACCGGAACCGAGTCAAACCGAACTGATTAAACCGAAAACTGAATAAGGCCTAAAGTCCAAACCGAAAACCAAACTGAATTAAATCAGTTTGGTTTGACCAGTTCAGTTATCAATTTACTTGGTTCAAAACCGAATAATGCACGCCCTTAATTATTTTTGTGTTGCGCCTATCTAGGAGTGTTTTTGAAATGATTAATAGTTCACGATTGATGTGATTGATATTATTACTATTACTATTGATGTTGTCGTCAACCAACTTATGTATATTTTGGGAAACTATTTTCAGGACCCCAATTTTTGAAAACTAATTTTTAGGTACCTTTAATTTTTGGGTTAGTAATTATCTGGTGTTTTTTCGACCATCAATTTTATTAAGTGACTAAAATACCCTTATTTTTTTTCTTCAAGGGTATTTCTTTAAAATTGGAAGAACAAGGGTATTCCGGTCACTTAACTAAATTGATGACCGGAAAAACACTTAATAATTACTAATACAAAAACTAAGGGTGCCCCAAAATGAGTTTTGAAAAGTTGAAGTACCTGAAAAACATTTCACCAAAAGTTAGGGTACCTCCGAGTAATTTTTCGTATGTATATAGGTATTACAAAGGCGCAGGAGACATGTAAAGGGCAAAAGGAAAAATGCACTCAAGATTCTGATTGTTGCCCTGAATTTTATTGCCCTCATGAAAGAGAGGTGGAGCTTGCGGGTGTAAAGATAATCGCGGGCGGCATATGTGAACCCGCAGTTTATAAGTTTTTGTTTGGTTGAAAACCTACTACTCACTCTCGAGCTTTGTTTCATTGTATTCAAAAAATATTTATGTATGAGCATGTTCTGTTTTACAATATTTTTCATTTATTATTTTATGTTTCTTAACGTATTATTTGATATCTAAAAAAATGTATTACTTCTTCAAAAAAAAAATGTATTACTTCAATATATTTCAAAGGGAAAATTCGCCTACATCTAGATTCCTCATATCGCACTTATATGTGCTTATCTTAAGAGATTGTTGTTATTTATTGTATGTATTACTCTTATAATAAATGTTAAATAGGTTATTGTACTAAAATGTATTGTACTTTTTACGTATGTATTTTCTTTATCATAATATAATGATTCATGTAATTGTTTAACCATTATATGTATTGAGAAATTAAAGATCAAAATGTTTAAACGTTGGCTGCACGTACATATACCATAATGATAAATAGTATGGAGTGAAGGAGTATTAGCCACTAGCCAAGTTGTCCGGACAATAGTTATAACGTTAGCGTACATGTCTTAAATAACCTGAATATAATGGTCTTGCACCTTTTCACCTCCAAATACTCCCACATCACTTCCTTATGGACCTTATAATCATAATAAGCTTTCTCTAAATCAATAAACACTTTTTGCAAGTCCTTCTTTTGTGATACTGCTCCACAAGACGTCATACAAGAAGAATAACTTCTATTGTCAACCTTCTAAGTTTTCTCTAAATCAATTACACCATATGCAGATCTTTCCTCTTGCGATACTGCTCAATAAGATGTCGTACAAGAAGGATAACTTATTTTGTCAACCCTCCAAAAGTAGCGCTAAACTTATTATGAGACACATGCAAAACCTTTCTCGACATCCTCTCAATAACATGCTCCTAGATCTTCATGGTGTAACTCTGGAGCGTAATCCCTTTGTAACTGTTGCAACACTAAACACCTCCTTTGTTATTGTATAATAGGATGACCACGATACTCCTCTACTCATCCGACATTCGGGTCGTTTTGAGAATGTCGTTAAAAAGATTCGTCAACCGGAGAACACCCTCCTCCTTTAAGCACTTCCACAACTCCACAAGAATCCCATCAAGGCCAACTACCTTAATTTTCCCCTCTTAATTTTATTCGACGCTACTCCAACCCATTCTAACGATATAGGTTGACAAGTTTCACAAATCGAGCTCCTTTCTTTAAGTCCTACACTCACCTCATGTAAAGTCGCCATCCCCTCATCATTAAACACTACACTTGAGTAGCTTCTTCACCTCTCTTTTATTAGGGCTTCCTCTACTAAAACTCTTCCATCATGGTCTTTGATGCACCTCGTATTTGAAATATCTCTCAACCTCCTCTCTTGGCTCCTAGCCAACTTAACCATCTCTCTCCCCTTCTTTAATCCTCAGTTTGGAAGGAGCTTTAGGGAGAGTTAATGTGGATGCTTACTCCTCCTTATCCTTGGAGTGAGGGGGAATAAAGGAGAGTAAGCTAGAGTGAAATTTACCCTTCTTTACTCCTTTGAACTCTTATTTTTATAACAATTTAATTTGAAGGGTAAGGAAGAGTCCAATGACATTATAACATACATAATATATATTGACAATTTTACCCTTCCATTTCTCCATATCATGTTGCGGGATCTCTCTATCTCTTTATCTCTCTCTCTTTCTCTCTCTCACACACACACACACACACACACACATCTATCTATCTCCCTCCCTCCTTCCTTCCCTCACTCACACTCACACCCATGACATATCTCTCTCTCTCTCTCTCTCTCGCACACACACACACACATACATCTCTTTCGCTCTCACACATCTCTCCCTCTCTCCCTCCCTCTCCCTCCCACTCCCTCCCACTCACTCACTCACACACGCATACACATCTCTCCGTCTCTCTTTCTCTGACACACACATCACTCTTATTGGGAGGAGAGGGGGAGGGTAGAGAGAGAGAAAAGGGGGACTTTGAGTGAGAGAGAGAGAGAGAGAGAGAGAGAGAGAGAGAGAGAGAGAGAGAGAGAGAGAGAGAGAGAGAGGCTTGGAAGGGATCGAGAGAGGTAATAGGGAGAGAAGGGGAGGGGGTAGAGAGAGATTAAGCATAAAGTTAATGTATGAGTGTCATTGTATTACATATAATATGAAATGACAAATATATCAATTAAAAACTTATTCGAATGAACTCTCCTAATTTATCTCCCAAACAAGGGTAAATAGTTTATCCTTACAAACATTCTCATACCCTCACCATCATTTACTCTTATGAACTCCTACCATCGTTTTTAATTCCTCTCAAGCGGACCCTAAAAGAACAGTGTTCAAGTTTTCAAACTATTAAACTTATCAGTGTTTATTTGAAACTAAGAACACTTGAGTCGTATTTTTAGTGTCAAAATTGCCTGAACCCAAAATACACATGACCTGTATTGGTATTAACTAGATATACACACAATCTTTATTCAACTCGTCCATCCGAATTAATAGGTCTAATTATATAATTTCAAAATCACAAAAGGTTAGGATACTTAGTTATTGTATTCAAGGGCAAAACAATAAATTCAAATGTAAATGTAAACTACAAAGCAAGTCGTTTGTCATGTTATATTATATTCAACGACAAAATTATAAATTCGAGTGTGAACATAAAGTATAATACAAACTGTTTATTATTATATTATATTAAAGACAAAAAGATAAATTTGTGTGTGAACACAAACTACAAGACAAACAGACAAACTTCTTGTTATTATATTATATTCGAGTATAAAATAATATATTAATGTGTAAACATAAACTAGCAAACGAACAAATAATCAGGCCGCTCCAACAAATTTTTTGTCCACCCCAATTTCATTGTACAACCGTACATGGTATATGATATGATATGGTTAGTGTGAGTAGGGGTGTGCATTATTCGAGTTTAAGCCGAATAAATTGAGAAGCGAACCGAACCGGGCCAAACTAAACCAATTTTATTCGGTTCGGTTTTCAATGTAGAATTTAGGCTTTATTCAATTTTCGGTTTCATCAGGTTTTGATTCGGTTTAAACCCCACATAAATTTGAGTATTTTTTTCGATTATTGATAGCCGAAAGGTTTACAAAGTCTAGCATATCACATAATAAAACAGCAATCAATCAATTCAAAAAGAAAAAGTTATAACCAAACACTGCTCAAATAAATAGCACAACAAGAACAATTGCACTAACGACTATCAAAATTATCATAACTTAATCACGCTGTTGAAAATCACTAACTTCATTTTAGTGGATTATTCGGTTCCCAACACAACCAAACACTTCAAATGATGCACAAATTTTAAATTCGTGCATTATTCGGTTCATTCGTTAATGACCTGTGCGACCGAGTGTTGGTGGTAGAAAATGACAGTGAAACGCATTGCAAACCCCCTCCCTCGCTAATTACACCCCTAAACCTCAACTAATAACTTCCCATCTTTCTTGAAAACGTTTTTGTTTAACCTAAATCCTTCCTGTTCTTCTTCCATCTCGAATTTTGATTCTCCCCCAATTCTCACACACGAATTCTCTCCGATCGATCATCAATCAATCTTCAATTTCAGCTTTTGCAGGCTCGATTGATCTCTCAATTGAACGCATTCGTCAGATTCTGCGGTTGAATTTCTCATTCGATCTTGAATTTTGATTCTCCCCCAATTCTCACAGACGAAATCTCTCCGGTTGATTAATCAATCAATCAATCTTCAATTTGAGCTTTTCAAAGCTCGATTGATCTCTCAATTGAACGCATTCGCCAGATTCTGCGGTTGAATTTCTCATTCGATTTGGCGATTGAAAGAAAGAAGCAATGCAGAGCCGGGCACCCAGCCACCGGCTCGTAGGATCGCCTTTTAGGTCTCGGATTTCGACTCTTATGCTCGCCATGTTCGCAACCATGGCTTCCATTTATGTTGCCGGCAGGTAATTTTTCCGTATTTTTTCGTCATTTTCTTGTAATGTTTGTCCAGTGCTAATTAAGGATTTGGTAGTATAATTTGTTATTTCTTCTTTGTAATGAATATAATGATGTGGAATTTCATACATTTTGTGCTGGAAATTTGAAATCCGATGGTGATGATTTGATATTTGTCATTTTGGTGCTAGGTTATGGCAAGATGCTGAGAATAGAGTTTATCTGGTTAGGGAGCTTGATAAAAGGACTGGTCAGGTATTTTTTGGTTTTTAAGTTTTGCAGAAATACATCCCCATTGACTCTGTATTCAGTAATGTGAATTTATTGGTTATTTCTGTATGAAGATATTGAATTTCTTGGAATTTATAGAGCTTGTGGCTAGATATCAATAGGGAAAGAACTGTACAGCGTAATGATTTATAAATGAGAGTTAGAAATTTCTAACTTACATATTGAATGGTTTATGAATGAGAGTTGGATGCACATTTAGCTTCATAAATGCCAATTGGGAAGGCACTGATGTGTAGAACAAAGGGCTGATAAAGCCATGAAAGAATACAATGTATAGATAATGAGTGATGAACATAGTTACCAGGAACGCTTCCCGGGTCGTTAATACCGGAACGTGGGTCGCTGATTTTTACACAAATTTGGTCTAGTTTTGACTTCGGAATGCTGGTTCTCGGAACATGGGTCGCAGGCGTACGTAGCATTCCTAGTAACTACGATGATGAATAATTATGAGGGTGTAGTCTTTGGTTAATTTTGGTTGCTGCTGGGAATAACTTTGTATTGGGTTTCATATTACTGAAACTCTTATGAACCCTTGAAGAGCAAGTTTATGATGAATGCGAGCTTAATGGATTGACATTGCCATTTTCATGATTGGAATTCGGTTTGATGATATTCAACTTCCTGTCTCTCTGTTGCAGAATGGCAGTTCCTTTTATTTATAGTTAACTAGTGTCTGTTTTTATGTCATGGTTACTTTTTACTAGGGTCAATGAAATGCAACATGATATACTTAATTGTAGAAATTTGGTGTATTTTCTGCTATGAACTACATTGCATTGCATTGCTTCCTACCAATGGCAGTCATGACATCGATGTGTCTCATAATGGTAAAGTACGTCTTAAGTTAACTTTAAGTTAGGTGATATCTCATAATTAGTCCTTGGATAGTTGGATCATGATTAAATAAGTGGTGGAGAAAAGTTAGTTCTTGTATGTTCTCCACTTAGGGAATATAAAGTGCAATGAATGTTGTGTAAGTCAATTTGCTCCCTCCTTCCCTCCCTTGCTATATGTCTCTATTGACTTATCTTGATCTCCACTGCACAACGCTAATCTTTAATTTCTAACTCAATGTATTTGAAAATATGATATAACTACATTCATATGAAAGTATTTGTTATGAAAATCTAATGATGTTTATTTTATATTTTAAATCGTTATATATAATGAATAAGTGGTCAAAGCTTACAAAATTTGACTACAGTAAATGTTTAGGGGTGGAGGGAGTACTAAGAATTTCTACAGTTATGTCTGGCCAGGGGTGCCAACTTCTTTCATATAAAGGGCTTGAACATGTTATACCTTTTGTATGTGTGTTTATGGCATATTTTAGAAACTAACAAGAAATTCTTACTTACAGGGGAAATCAGCTATATCTTTAGATGACACGTTGAAAATTATAGCTTGCAGGTGAGTTGACTCTGTATCTTTTTTCTTTTCATTGTGCTCCCCCCCCCCCCCTCTATCTTCTGTTCCCTGTTGTTGATGGCTTTGGGTAAATGGCAAGTGGCAATTTGTTAGTTTTGAATTTGGTGATGTCCTTGGTATCCCTCTATCTTCTTTCTATGATATAATTTTTCTTCTCCTAGTTAATGGACACATATTTCCCAGGGAGAAGCAAAGCAAGTTGTCTGCTCTTGAGATGGAGCTGGCTGAAGCTAGAAAAAATGGTTTTGTTTCAAAATACTCATCAGGGCATGATGGCAATCACAACAAGAAGAAGCTTTTGGCTGTTATAGGAATCTCTACACAGTTTGGCCGGAGGAGGAATAGAGATGCTATTCGGAAGGCATGGATGCCAACCGGTGAGGCTTTCTTGTTTCCATATTATCATGACAACACCACTTTAGGATATATATGAGCTATGGAGTTAATTACAATGCCATTTCCCATAGCCATAGGCCATACTCGCTAGTGCTAAAAATTTACAGTGCATCTAGTCCATAATACCCGAGAAATGAGCTTGTAAGCTGTGAACATGTACTACAGTTTCGTTTGACAGTTGCAAACATATGCTATATTGTACAGGAAAACAGTTGAAGAACCTGGAGGAGCAGAAGGGAACTGTCACAAGATTTGTAATAGGCAGAAGGTTCCTGTTTTGCCAGTGAAACCTTGTTAATTAATCATGTTCTAATTTCTGGCGTTTGATTATTTGCTATGTGTCCTGCAGTGCAAATCGTGGGGATAGTTTGGATAGAGAAATTGACGTTGAAAACAGGCAGACCAACGATTTCATTATTATTGTATGTAGACCTCCACAATCTATGAATCTCTCTAATATTATGATCAGCACAGTCAAATACTGTCAGTGGCATATTTGTATGGAACTTAGTGGTGGCCATGGCCACCTTAACCCAAAAAAATTAAAAATTATTATAATTTTGCATTAAAATTGTGGATTATATGTTTTATCAAATGAGGGTGATAATATATTGGTCACCCCTAATTCAAATATCTAGAACCACCACTGAATATGGTTACTATAGCCTACTAGATTCTGTCTGCTAGCATTTGAGAACTAGTTTTCAAATGTTTCTCTCCCTTTGGCAGACAATTTTATACTGCCTTGGTAGTTGGCCTGACCTTGTTTGAGGAGGCTGCTATGACCTTGTTCGAGTACTTTAAGTTCTATTAACATTTATAGCAACTCCACCCTTATGTGTTAACTATGATGTTGATCCATTTCCTTTTATCATGAGCATGTTCCGAGGAATTGAATCAAAATATATGTAACCAATCCTCATTTTCTGTAAACAAATCAAACATAAAAACACTAAGACCCTATAGACTATTGTTTGGAAGGATTTACTTCAGAATTTTCACCAATTTAGTTTTTGATATTGTATATATATGTTTTTTTATATTCTTCAGGATGATCATGTGGAGGCACCAGAGGAGCATCCTAAAAAAACAAAAATGTTTTTAGCCTATGCTGCAGATATATGGGATGCTGACTTCTATCTCAAGGTCAATGATGATGTTTATGTTAATATGGGTATGAATATCCTGCTGATTATTGTCATGCATTATGGCCTTGACAAATTCCACCTTTCATCTGAGGTACTCAATCCTGAGTTTTATGTCTCACACAGATGGCCTTGGAGCTATTCTTTCATCCCATTTGGGTCACTCCCATGTCTATATTGGGTGCATGAAATCAGGGGAGGTTTTCTCTGAGCCGTAAGTGCACCTCCAACATTTTGAAACATTCAATAGTTTATTTTATCTGAGATTCTTTCATGCTTACCATATTGACGAATTTAATAGGGGCCACAAATGGTACGAGCCTGATTGGTGGAAATTCGGTGATGGGAAATCGTAAGTATTAAATCCCTTTGTTCTTCAACTTTTCCTTCTCTTTCTCCTAAGCAGTTTGTGTAATTATGGTGATCTATGCTTAGCGCTTCCAAATAAATTAATTGCTGTGTTAGAAAATTTTTCTTCAAGGACAAATGGGATATCGCTTTTCTTTTGAAGTTATCCTGCTTGTGATCTTTCTGGTTTTTGCTATCTTTTAAGCAGTTTATATTGTAATTCTTTTGACTGGGTTTCAATACAACACCTCCTGTTCTTAGCCCCACTTTGGCACTTTCACAGGTGTCTAGAGATTCAAAATATAGGCGGTCCCATTTTGAGATATGAAATCCAAGTAGTTAGGTTTAAGAGATGTATATTCAAATCCAAGTTGTTAGGATTACAGTTACCACCATTACTGTTGCTCCTGCTGCAGGAATGCCAAAATACATTTAGCTGATTTTTCTTAAAATTTTATCCTTAGAGGATTATTGAAGAAACCATGAGACATATTTTAACCCAAAAGGGGATGGGAATTATTTGTAGGCTCTTTATCCCAGAAATCATGTGATTCATATAAAAAAGCTCTTCAGCCTTCACTGAGACAAGGGAACATGCTTTACCGTCGTCTCGTGCAAAGGTGGCAAAGGATTGAGGAAAGAAAATAATTGCTATTGAAGATGATTAGTTATTGCTATTGAAGATGATTAGTTGACCATGGATGCTTGCCTCTACTAGTTCTATAATTTCCTTAATTTTGTGGGACTATTTGATAATGAACTTGTTATGATGTTAGATGATTGTTTCCTATAAGGAAACAATGAAGCCTTTTTGGGTATTTCTTGGCGGTTTTAAGGAACCCAGGTTTACCTGTTTTTATATACTGTAAATTTGAATTTACACACAAAATATTTTTCTGCAATGAGTTTCTAACCAATTAACTAGGACTTTGGTTTGCTGCATGTTCCGTATACGTCATTTTATTAATGCTATGATGTGGCATGCTTTCCATAACTATTCCTGCATTCTGTACGAGCTTGTAAAGCTTTAAGCAGCAATCTCTCTTGGACTGCTGGGGTGGTGTTTCTTTTAGATTCAGTTTGCCTAAAATAAGTGATGTGTCAGGTACTTCCGACATGCATCTGGTGAAGTATTTGCTGTATCCCAAGCTTTGGCTCGGTTTGTATCAATAAACAGGTTAGCCTTCTTTCTGTTTGTCTGTCTGTGTGGGATATGGTCGGGTCCACTAGAATGATGCTCTGTTGTCAATAATGCAGATCAATTCTTCGAACCTATGCTCATGATGACATTAGTGTCGGGTCCTGGTTTATTGGACTTGATGTGGAGCACATCGATGAGGCCAAGTTTTGCTGTTCTTCTTGGTCATCAGGTATCCTCTTTACCTCTTTTATTATCTGACAGAAATAGTGAAAGTCGGTGGATATTATGAAATGTCCTACTCATCAATCAATTCTAGTTTCCCCTAATCAATCTCACTTCTTTTGCACTATGGACATATGCATGTGTCTTTTCTGGCTAAAGTTTTCATCATTCATTTCAATACCAAACCAAACTTATCAACTGGGCATTGCCTTTCCGGTAATACTACAGTAAGCAATAGTCTTCCAGATATGTAGTTAAACATGTATATTATTCTGTGTCTCAATTTCATCACCAATCACTGTCTAAGGTTGCTACAACTTGATCTTAAACACCCCCACCCCCCTCAAAAAAAAAAAGGAAGCCCTTCGAAGTGTGGGTCCCGGTTAGGTAGGGTTTGGGGAGATTTAGATGTAGTTAGATGTAGTCAGTCTTACTTCAATGGACATTCCTACCTGTTGAGAGGCTGATTTCAACACCCCCCCCCCCTAATAAAAGGGTAAACAAAATAAAAACTGCTTAGACAGGAATCAGACACTAACATCTGCTGAAATAAGAGTACAAGACTCCTTAATCTAGATCTCTTCTGACCTCGTGCCTGTGGGACCCACATTGGAAGTGTTGTTAGACAGAAATCACAAAATCCATTGATTTGGATTCAAAGTTCAAACAAGCCTTTTCTGGGGGAAATGGGAAACTTTGAAACTGAAGAATTGAAATTGCTATCTGTTTTCTTTGTACTTCTGTTGTATTATCATATATAGGCTATACCGGCTAAAGTGCATTTTAGCATGACTCATCTTCTATATTGTTTTAGGGGCTATATGTGCAGCGGTTTAACTGCTTGTCCGATACAATCTATACCGTCCCATCTAGCCACAACATACACATTAATGAAGAATTCTTTGCCCTCAAAATGTGGGCTCAGCTTGGCATTATCTAGGGGTGTCGGGACTTAGGGTAGATCGACAAAGGCCGAGACACAAGTTTGATCATCATCAACCAAAGTGATTACACATATATGCAGGGAAGTTGTTATTTCTCCTCCCTCGATGTATATTATCTAACAAGTATAGAGAACAATTATTTGTGGAAGTCTTAGAGTTTAGGGGAGAGTAAGGATTCAAACATGGCGGCTTTTTTTTTTAACCTTTTGTTTTCTTTGTTAACAGTAGTATATTTCATTGATCATATCACATGCTCTTTGGGAACATATAGCCTTGTGGGTAATTTGCTTTCATGCTGAGCCTGAAATTACAGAATTCTGATGGAGGAAGACATTGTGTTTTGTTTATCAGAGCATAGGATTGATATGGTTATATTTTCTGTAATCTCATGGGTATTATTTTCCATCCAAAATCAAAATTGTGCCGTTGAGGTTTTAGTCTAGTGGTCAATATTGAGATCTTAGGTTTATTATGTCCCATTTCGGTTATCGTTCCACTCTTGTTTGACTCGGAAAAATTGATTTCTCGATTTGGGAGCACCGATTGAATATACAGGTGAATTTAGACTTGGCAAAACTGACCCATTCGCGACCCATACCAAAAGTAGGGGAATGCAACTCTCTCAAATTTGAATTGATTCAAACCTAATAAATCTGATCCATGATTGGACTAGACCCTGATATGGCCTTGAGGAAACTAAGGGTATATTCTTGTAACGTTTCTTTCATCCAATCCAAATTTGCCCATTATTTTTGTAATTTCAGCACTCAACTTCTTAACCTTCATCTGAATTTACCAAATCCGACTTTACCTAGCATGAGTGCTCGGATTAATTGCCACCCAACTTGTCAAAAAAATCAAAATTGCCACTGATTTTTTTTGTCCCAAAATGCCACTGAACCTATTAATAGTGTCAAATATGTCATCCTTTTAACTGGTAACATGTTCCTCCCGCTTTCTCTCACCAGAAATCCCACCACAACCACCATAACCCCCCCCCCCCCCCACCACCACCACCTTCTTCGATTCCCACCTTTGCCTCCCTGAAACTTCATCCTCAAAAGGCACGACTAACACCACCATCTTCAAGAAATGCACATGATTCCCCACCCCCACCCCCCATTTTTCATCTTCAAGAATTGACCGTTGTAGTGGTGGTGGGTGGGAGTGTTTGACACTGTTAACAGGTTCAAACTGTTTAGTGACACTTTGGGACAAAAAAAATTTCAGTGGCAAATTTGACTTTTTTGACAAGTTGGGTGACAATTTAATCCAAACACTCTACCTAGCATTAACTTATCCCTAAAAGGAACATGCCTTTATACTCTAGTTTTAGCCTCAGAACTTAAAGTGAAAATCGACTAGCATTCAACTTTTTAATTTTTGTTTGAATTTTATCTTTACTCTTATTTCAGCCTCATAACTTGGAAACAATCCCAAATATCAAAGTAGGGAAAACCATCTATCTCAAATCCGAATTGGCCCAAATCTAATTAACTCGATCCAGAATCGGATTAGATGAGACAAGGCGGGACACTCGAGCCACAATTAGGGGCACATTGGACGATTCTAGGAGTCCTAGTCTTCTTTTTCATTACATAACATGATATTCATTTCCTCATCATTCTCATCTTTGTAATGTTTTGTGTTGTTTGCTTTTCTTTGTTGCAATTGTTCTAATTCAGTGGTGTAGACATGACTTGGACTTGTCCTCACCTTTCAAAGAAGTGTTGATAGATTGCTTGTCATTTTATTCATACATGGAGGACCCCTAACTTTTGAGAGGGACTACTCTTTTTGTATTGAAATTACATAATAGTTTCCCACCGAGAATAATTTTTTTAAAAATGTAATAATTTATCGACCAATCGATTAATCCTTTTTTCCCTTGGACAAATTTTTATTTGAGATTTTGAAAGGGAAAAGTAAACCTTACATAGGCACTTTCAAATGTTTTTGTCAACTATTATGTGGGAGGGAAGAAATCATTAGGTAATTAGTCGCTTTTAAGATTAGCAATATATATTACATCCACTCAGAATATGTGCTTCAAAATATCGCAAGTGAATAATCATAATAATAAAAGTGAACAATCTTAATAACAAGAGTGAACTATCGTAATATTCGGAGACATGATCCACGTAAATTCCATAAGATTAGAGTTTGCTAGAACAAGCACGACTGCACGAGTAAATATCATTTAATGAATTAATGAAATATGGTCAGTTAATTAATTTGTAAATTGCATATAGTTTAACTGTTGATGGGAGTTCTACATGAAACATATGTTATTTGATTTGTCTTTCATGCTTCAAAATTTACTAAAATAATGAAAACAGTTTATTGATACAACAGTAGTACAACAATAACAATACACCAGAGTGACGAGACCATAGTATAGTCCCGCTAATATAAGGCTTATAGGGATTCAAATATAGGTAATCTTCTCCATACGCGCAAAAGTACTGATTCTGGTGGACAAAAACGAAAACGAAAAAACCTTTTAGAAATAAAAAGAAAACCATTTGAAAACTTAGCAAACACACATAATAACATAAACAACTTATGTGCTCCAAGTAATAAGTAGCTATGCTAATATATCATACGACATACTTGGAGGTTGGAAAACATTACAGAATAATTACTATATAAATACAAATGAGATTAAATCGGATCCGTCCAAAAAAATAAATAGTAATATTGATCCTTCATGAATCTAAAAGGTCATATTATGCTTGCAAAAAAAATGGTATGCAATAAATTAAGTATAAACCAATAAACAAACAAAACTATGGGCCATGCCATGTTAATTATGGGCCTTAATTACTTGTTAGACAAGTGCATTAGCATTTATTTGTCTCATGATCTATGTCATACGGCACATTTGATGGAGTTGAGTGAGGACTAAGAAAGCTAATATTCCTATATCATTTTAGGACGAAGTATGGTTTTTTTCCCCAAGTAATCACTTTAGTAATCATAGTATTTATATATCTAATATGAGTAATACCCTCTCCCTCCAAACAACAACAACAACCATCTTCAAGGGAAAACTCGTTCGAGCCGAGTTTGGGGTTCAAATGTAGGCAACCTTCTTTCTATGAGTTAGAGTTCATGGAAAGGCTGACTAATATCTACTCTCTCCATTTCATATTAATAGTTATTTAGTTGACTATCACGGTTTCTTCACTCTTTGATTGATAATTTCTTATATAATATGTTTATTAACAATTGCAATACAAAAAATTACTCAGAGGTACCCTAACTTTTGGTGAAATGTTTTTCAGGTATCCCAATTTTTCAAAACTCATTTTGGGGTAGCCTTAATTTTTGGGTTAGTAATTATTTGGCAAAAAATTACTTAGAGGTACCCTAACTTTTAAAGAAACAATTTTTTGGTACCCCAACTTTTCAAAACTAATTTTGGGGAACCCTTACTTTTAGTATTAGAAATTACTAGGTGAATTTCCGGTGAAACTCCGATTGATTAGATAAATTAACCGAAATACCCCTAATTTTTGAGAGAGATTGACTATAATGCCCTAAACCCTAATTAAACCATAACCCATAACCCTAATTACCTCAACTACCGAAAAATCCTAAACCTTAATCCCAAAACCCTAAACCCTAATTAGCTAAACCACAACCCATAACCCAAATTCCTTTTATATCACAAATTCATTTTCAAAATTATATCCCAATTGACTCCCAAAATCACAGGTGAACCCCAAAATTTATATCCCAATTTCGTTTTCGAACTCATTTTTTGCAACCGAAAACACCACACTTTGATTGGAGTGGGGGGAGGGGAGGGGTGTTATTAACGACCTTTGTTTTTTTTTTTTGTTTTCTAACAAACAAAGGGCATTTTCGTCCAAAAAATACCTTAATTAATTTCCCGCCATAAACTCACCGGTAAATTCAAATCATTGGCCGGAAATTCACCTAGTAATTTCTAATCTTAAAAGTAAGGGTACCCCAAAATTAGTTTTGAACAGTTGAGGTACCCGAAAAACATTTCACCAAAAGTTAAGGTACCTCTAAGTAATTTTTTGATTATTTGGTGCTTTTCCGGTCATCAATTTGGTTAAGTGATCGAAATACCCTTGTTCTTCCATTTTTTAAGAAATACCCTTGAAGAAGAAGAATAAGGGTATTTCGGTAACTGAATAAAATTGATGGCCGGAAAAGCACCAAATAATTACTAATCCAAAAATTAAGGGTACCTCAAAATGAGTTTTGAAAAGTTTGGCTACCGAAAAATAGTTTCCCAAATATTAGGGTACCTCCGAGTAATTGTTTGATTGCAACATTACATTCTTGTGATAGTATTTTTCATTACCATTCTAATGGAAGAATTTTTATATAACAACTCGTTGTACATATTGAGGAATTTATGGTCAAATTTTTTATAATTTGACTGCATGATTTTCAAATATAACAATTAATTTGAAATGGAGAGAGTAATATCTATATATTAATTTCTTAATAGAAACTTTCAATATAGTATTTTGTATATAGTGTTAGGATTGAGGATGATGCGCTCATTTTGGAATCTCATTGTGTTATATTTTAATTTTAATTTGAATATTCAAGTATATACTTCTTGAAATATTAGATTTGAAAAATCATTCACTGGGTAAGGATTGCAAAAAAAAAACAAAACAAAATTAATTTGATATCACGATATTTGCGACCATTTCTGAGAGGTCATAATTTTGAATTGTTCTTGCACACCTTTTCTTCTATTTTGGAAAAAAAAGGACCATACTAATTATGGATCTTAGTTTCTTTATTATTTTAATCTTAATAAATTGAAAATTAATTGTTGTAGTTATTAATGTCATGAATATGTCACTTGGCTCTATCTATCAGTCACATCATTTAAATATATGAATTTTCAAATGTATATTTTATAATTTTTAATAAGTTATTGTAAGTAAGATAAAGTCACATCAATCACATCAGTTATTGGTGTGTAGCAATGGCTTAGGTATGATAAGGTAGATAATATATGAATTTTTAAAACATACATTATGTAAGGTAGATAAGCTAGGTAGTTTGAAAACATGTAAATACAGTAAAAAAAATTGTGTACGAGTGACTTAGGTATGATAAAACTATCCCATCAAAAAATAATAAATCTATCCTACATCGGAAAATAATAGACCGAAGAAGATGACATAGACCCAAGGATAGGTGTGGTGCATATATGGTCCCCTATTTGCTTATCTTTAATTTCTGATCAATCAATTCTACGGTGACAATTAAAATTATCTAATCTACAATTTGATTGATCTTTGTTGCTCCCTTGGTTTCAAATTAATTGCAATTTTCATTTTTAACAATCTTCAATTTATTTATTAATATATTTTCAAAAAATTATAAGCATATTTTTAATGAAATTATCATTTACTGTAAATATAGTGGTAGTAATTTCATACACAATATATCATTTTGATAAATCAATAGTCTAACCTTTTAAAAATTAGTTGCATATAGTTCATAATGATAAATGATAAATAATAAAAAATAGAAGTATTAGTTAAAATATTCTTTTGCAATATTTTTTAACAGAGATTATGAACTTATTATTGTGTAATTTATGTTAAAAACGTAGATGACTTGATCATCTAATATAAGTAACCTTTGACTTGACCTCTCGCTTGACTTTTACTTAGATTTTAGTATGAATGGATTGATTGGTGTTAAATATTCTATATTTTAGTAATATGAATTTTAAAAGTTTAAGTCTGGTTATTCAAGATATACATTACGGTTCTTTTTTTTTAAAAAAAAAATTATGATTAATTTTCACCTCGTACCTTCATCTCTCTTCGATGATTCTCAATCATCTAGAGTGCATAATTGTAACAATCAGGGGTGCAACTTTTAATGGACTGAAGGTGGCCACGACCCTTTTGACTACTTTTTATATACAAATCATTTTTTAACCATAAGGTATTATAAATTGTATAAAATTTACCTAATCTTTAATAATATGATCGGTCTACCCAAATTATTTGAACCAGTTTTTGGCTCTCTTTGTATATAATGGCTAGTTTCGCCCTTGATAACAATGAATTACTTTTTGCTTGAAAATGATATGGCATCCACTGATTGGAACTTAAATTGAACTACTTGATCAATTTCTCGATAACTTTTTCGTGTTTGTCTTTCTCCTACAATTTCTTCTCTCCTCTTACGATCTTCCTTTCTCTCTTTTTAATTAATCGATCACCATTATATGTGGAGTTTACTCCTTGTAATCCGACTCTACTCCTCACCATTGAAGGTGGCCTTAATCCGTACAAATTTTCTTCTCTTTCCTATAGATATTTTTTTTTCTTCCTAAAGGTTCTCATTACAAACACTCAACAAGTAGCACACAACTTTTCCCAAAGAATACATATATAGATGATGATGTGATCTTGGAGTGATAGTACTCTTTTTGTTGGTCTCTTAGATTATTATTCGATCAAAATTCATTATTAAAGATTATAATAATTTGTGTTCCTTATAGCTTTATTTTTATATACAACAAAAAAATACTTTGATTTTTCTAAAAATAGCAAACTAGCCCCATTTTTTTTTTCTTCTATGTTTTCAATGTCAAATGGTAAAAGAGGCTTGATACTCTATAGAAAATAACAAGAGGAATATACCAACAAAGAAAAATAAGCCACAGACAAATAGGAAAGGAGAAGAATAGTGAATTATTTCAATGATTTTAGAATATACAATGACATGTGAAATGGACAATGGAGCCAACACAAGCCTTAGATTAAACTAAGGGTACATTCGGTTGGTCAAAAATCTCAAGGAAATGATCTTTTTTTTTTTGTTGACTTATTTTCCCCATGTTTAGATGTAAGTTGATCTTGGGAAAAATTTTACAGTAAGTCTACCATTTCCTACATTTTTCTAGGGAAAATTTCCCTGGGGATAAGGGAAATCTTTCCTATGGAAATTTTTTACCAAACGCTCCCTAAGTTATTGATCAACACTTGATCACCATATTATCATTAACTAATAATTATAATCAAGACTTATCAACAATAAATTACTTATCATAAACTAAAAATAATAAATTTATAATCATCTTAAATATATCGATTTGTACAAACATCCCTCTAAATTCACTAGCCATGATCAACCTTCCTCACTCTTTGTTCTTTAATTAACAAGGAAATTTTAAATTATGATACAATTAGCAAAAAAAAGTGCATATCATAATTCATAGGAATAATCCTTAATTATCTTAAGCATGAGAAGAAAAAAAAATAGTCTCCTCACAATGACGAGAAGCCAAGGATTATGAGACAATTAAGTATATGCATATATTATTCGTGGGACCTTAAGATAAGATACAATTTTATTCTAGGTATAGGAATGTATCAATAATTCTTAAATTTATAATATTGATGTGATAATGTTATTGTTAAAAGTATTTAATTTCGTGTTTGTGTGTACCTCATCCTATATTATTTATGTCAAGACAATCATGCTTGTACATTCTTTTTAAGTAAAACGACTTTAAACCGTTAATCACGCAAATTAAATATCCTACATATATTTGTGTATATATAGGTTAAAATTTAGGTCTTATATTGAATGTTTCCCCATTAAAATTCAAGCCTTATATTCAATTTTTCCCTACTAAAATTTAAATTTTATGTTCAATTCCTCCCCTTAATATACGAGATTATGTTCTACTGCTTTTGTGACTTCAGTAATATAATAGAGTTTAATATTGACTTTTTGTTGAGTTGTCCCACATCGGCCTTTGACACCCATATTGTGGTGTTTATAATGACTTGAGTGTCTCAACCTCCTAAGCGAGCTTTTGGGGTTGAATTGGGCTCAAGTCCATTATTTCACATGGTATCAGAGCCAGGGTCATTGATGTTAGCCGCGCGCATGATTGTCTGCGCCTCGTGGTGAGGGGGGCGTGTTGAGTTGTCCCACATCGGCCTTTGACACCCATATTGTGGTGTTTATAATGACTTGAGTGCCTCAACCTCTCCTAAGCTAGCTTTTGGGGTTGAATTGGGCTCAAGTCCATTATTTCACACTTTTTTTTTAAAATATTGACTTAAAATACTAATTGAAATTTTAGCTTACTGAACAATAATATTGGTCAAATTTGAATTTTGATTTAATCAAAACACTAAATACTACTGAACACAACCCTAGTAATTTCACGGCATACATATGTGTGGAAAAAAAATTAATATTGACTTTTTAAAAAAATAATATTTAATTTGCGTTACTTAATAAGAACATAAAAAGAAAAGAGTGGATTTGTTAATTCTCGTGGGGTGTAAAATGTGAATATTCAAGTGTTACCCTCAGAAAGTAGTTATTTGATACTTGGGGACAAAGATGTCTTGGAGGATTGACCTATTTTCTACCTACTATCTATAATTGCTTTTCACAAGAAAGAAATGTTTCAATGCAACTAAAACTCTTTTGTTCAATAAAGACAGTGATTAATGATTGAGTTTACAAGCTTTAATTATATTCTCTTTGATTGAAAGTTTATTAGTACAATTCGAAATGATAGCCAACTACTTCATATATGCCATAAATATTTCAGGCAAGTCTCATTTTTTTAGGAAAGGTAAGTCGGAATTAAAAGTACATGTACGTGAAGAAAATTGAATCGTATTACATTTTACTTCAAATCTTGGGATTGTATTAAATCAAATTTAAGATTTGTATTATAGTAAGCCGAATTACGCAATTACTGGATTACAGTACACTAACAGTGAGTTGGGTGAAACTAAAGTATGTTAGATTGGACTCCGGTAGACCTAACATTGCATGAATTGGAGTTTAGTATACCATAATATGACAGATTTGATTGCAGTAGTTCAAATATTTCAACCATTAGATTGTGTTATACCAAACTGTTAGGGATAATATAAGAGCAGATTAATTTGCAGAAGCAAGAAAAAAGACTAATCTCTTAGAGTTTCACACCTTCCTCTCGTTGGAAGCGATTACTCAAACACACAGGCATGGAACCATGATACACCTATCCATATCATGCACTATAACGAGACTAGCTTGCCCGTGTCGCCTGATATGAGTGTGTCATTTACATGGCATGCTCGTGTTTATGCTACAAAAAGTCTCTTCTTCGGTTCTTTGCCACAACGTTATTTAGTATTGTCCTTCCACACTAATTTCATGCCCATGCCCAAGACCGAGCCTTGACTTATACTAGTCGATATTAGAATACAATTCTAACAAAAATTTTAATTTCTTCAAACTAGTTGATGTCCAATCGAAACAATTATGCAACCACTATATGTCAATGATCAATATTAGATCATAATACTTTTTTAAATAAAAATGACAAGTATGGTGACAATTGGGACCTTGTATAGTGCCTAGCTCCAACCCCCTTGCCCCTTTTTTTCAATAGTTTTGTTAAAATAAATTCCTTTTCAAATAGCTTTAATTTATCCACATATAATATTTTTTACATATTATATAATACAATAGCATTATTCCCATTTTCTTTTATATTTTCAAGGTACGGTAATTAATAACTATATCGTATAATAATGTTATGCATGATTCTAACATTATACTCCCTCCGTTCCATATTAATTGACATATTTCAAAAAATTTCATATACCAAGGTTTAACTAAAAAAACTACCTACATAATTAATTAGCACTATTTTTCAAGGTGTTTTTTCGGATAACAAGGTATAGGTAGTGAGAGAATGTGAGTAGAAGTAGTTTTTATTTATTGAAAAAGTAAAAGGTTGACATAATTATTAAAGTTAAAATAATTAAATTAGGTATTGGGAAATGGAAAGTGACAATTATTTTGGAACAAAAAAAATTAGTTTAAGTGTCACTTAATATGGAATGGAGGGAGTACATGACAACATGTCAATTAGATTCTGGTAAGATTGAAATGTGATGAATATAATCGATAATAAGAATTAACTAAATATGTCATACTCCATAATGTTTAATTAAGACACTGTCTCGATCATCATTAATATTAAATGAATACGTATTATATAATATAACCATAGTATATCTTTGGTAACCTTTTATATTTCATGATATTATCCTTTTATCATATCAATAATTGCATTAGGTATCACTCAAAATCCTCAATAATCCACGTAGGGCAGACAATTGTTTTCCAATAGTTTTCTAGTACTAGCCACGCGTGCACTAACTTTTCAAGTTCTCATTTTCACTGTTTTTCAAAATCTTCAACATTTGATACAATGCCAACAAACAAATATAAATAGACAAGTAAATAAAGAAATAACCCCATAAAAAAAATCCTCACCATGAAAAAGGAAACAGAAAAAAAGAAAAAGATCCCTTTCACATGAAAACAAAAAAGAAATATTAAATAATCCCAAATAAATAAAATAAAATTTGGGCCAAATAGAGCTTGCAAAATTTTGTCCCTCCCGAATACCCAAATCGTCCAATCCGAGAAAAAACCGGTTCTGGACATAGAGTTTCGGTCCAAATTTTGATATTGACAAATATTCGGACATAAAATTTCTCTTTTTTTCTATTGTTCAAACCCAAATTGTCCGACTTAAAATAAAACCAGATCGGGACATAAATTTCACGTTCAAATTTTGACAATAACCAATTTTTTCTGACCCAAATTTATATGAACCTGAATTTTTACTCGCGCCATAGCAAAGTTTATCCATCAACAAAATGCAATAATGGGGTCCTTCATGACACTTCCATAAATCTCCATCAATATCCAACCAAAAACTTAATTTCTTCCCTTGATTTATTTCTTCCCCATAAATTTAAATTCAACTCAATTTCTTCATCTCCTATAATATTTTTTTTGTGTGTGGACAACACTATTTATTGCCTTACACAATAAATACATAAAAAAATTTAAAATTGTGCTTGTATAAATAATATTTCTTTTTCATAGTGTGCTAATTTTGTACATATATTCCTATATTTTTGCCACCTGGGCCTCAATTATTGCATCTTCTCTTGCTGAGAATCTTAGATTTTAATTGACCCATCACTTTTAATTTTGTCCTTTTTGTAAATAATATTATTATTTTTTCCATTTCCCTTGTGTTTATTGGGGAATTATTGAAAGGTGAAATAAATAGTGAGATGGGTTGGAGAGATTTTATTGGGGAATTAAAAAGGAGGTTGGAAATTCATTCAAAATTCCAATAATTAATTTCAAATTTTCAATACAACAAATTAATTCTCTTGGACCCTTTTTATTGGCGGTTTCCTCCCTTTTCAAACTCCCTCCCTCCCTATTTCTTGGCCTCCTCCATTCTTCTTCCTTTCAGGCTTCAACCTACTTTCTTCCTCTATGTTCTAGACAGAGAAAACAAGAGAGAGAGTATTTTAGTGTGTGTTTGTGTTTAATTAGTTAATTAAAGATTGATTATATGGTGTTTTCGCCGTTGGAAATTAAAAGAATGACTCGTATAGATGCAACGCCGCCTGTTAGTCCTGGTAGCGGTGGTGGTGGATCATCGGTTCAAATTATCAAGGATAAACATGGAATTGAACAAGTCATCCTTCGGAATACTCGCGGTGCTACTGCACGGGTAATGTTCTAATTGTTTAGATTAGCTGTTTATATTAAATATATTTAAGTACTATTTTAACAATATGGATAATTATGTATGCTTTGAATCAAGATGCTTCTGATTGTGAACATAATTTGTATTCTTGTATATAGTTTCTGTTTCAGTGATTTTAAATAATAATAGTTTTAACTTTTAATAATTACACGTATTTATCACTTATAAGTGCTATTATTCATCATCACCTACGTTGACAAATGTAAATGATATCCCGATTATATCAAGTTATCAACCATAATAGAGAATATATATTATGCGTAATTCTATATTTATGGAAAATATAAATAAAAATTTTATATAATTTATTAGTTGCAAGTAATAACTTCAAACTAATAAAACATATTTTTTTTATGATTTAAATACACACATATTAATTTTAGAGTAACTTAAGAGTAATTCAAGATGCTTATCATTTTCATTTTAATATAATTATCCATATTATGATTGTTAAATTCATAACACTTACAACTTTTGAAAAATCTTGTCTAAATCATTCTCATTCTCTTTATTTTTTAAAAATTTCGTCTTTATACAATTTAACACGACATATATATGTCCAAATTGTCACAATCAGTCTAAAGGCACAGTTTTTATACTAAATTTACAATTAAAGAAAAATTGGGAATTAATTTGGTGTTATATATGCGTATATGTGCAGATAAGCTTGTATGGTGGCCAGGTTTTGTCGTGGAAGAATGAGCATGGAGATGAATTATTGTTTATGAGTAGAAAGGTATGAAATGTTTTTTTTTTTTGGTTTCTGTTTTGGGTTTTAATTAAATATTATATGTATCCTCAATTGTAGTATTTAGCCTCAGAAATAGAAAATAATATTTTTATTTTCTTTATCATTTTTTCTATTATTCTCAATTCATTGAATAAATAATTGAGGGATAACGGGTTTAAAGATTCATCCAAGTTGAAGAATATTAATTAGGGAGCGTTTGGTAGGAAACTCGGGAAAAAATTTCATGGGAAAAAATTCTCTTAGCCCCCCTCAGATAAATTTTCCCTTTGAAAATGTAGGAAATGGTGGGTCCCCAGAAAGTTATTTCCAAGATCAACTTAAATCCAAACATGAGAAAATAAGTCAAAACCTGAAAAAATTGATCATTTTCCTAGAGTTTTTGATCAAACCAAACACACTATAATTTAATTGATAAGATTTTTTAGAGTTACTTACAAAAAATCAGGGTAGTTTAACTAGCTAATAATTCTGTCTCCACCAACTTTACCTTCATTCACCCTGAAAAGGACTAAAGGAAAAAAGTAGAAAAAAAAACAACAGTGAAAGCATATATCATGAGATATAACGTGTTTTAGTACTATTTCTATTTAGTCAAGGAAATAGTTAATAATGAGTTGAAATCATTACTTTCATGGTGTGTTTGGTTCCCAGATTTTTAAATTCAGTAAACATTTTTCCAAGGAGTTCTAGGGAAAGCCTTTATTGAGAAAGTTTTTCTCAAGAAAGTATTTTTCAAAAAACTACCAAACATACTATTAGATTCTTATACTGATTGTAAACACCCTGCCTTTAGTCAAAACAATATTTAAGTAGTTAGTTGAAATATTTTCTAGTTTCTGGTCATTTTCATGAAAATGTCGCTTGATAGAATGTGCCAAAGTACTATTTGTACCATTTATTAAACATGATTAATGACCTCTACATTTTTTATTAATTGATTCAGGCAATGTTTAAGCCACCAAATGCAATCCGAGGTGGAATTCCCATATGCTTTCCTCAGGTAAAACTTTAAAAAAATTGTATATTCTGTCCGTTTTTTTTATCTATTATTTACGGTTTTTAGTGTCAATTTTTAATTAATATAAAATTTTTATAAAAAATTAATATTATACTTTTTTAACAGTATTTTTTGTTACCAATCCAATGACATCAATTTTGTATGATGAATCATTATACAAATTAAAATATTAACGATCAAAGTTTTAACACAATTTTCTAAGGGACACATAAATAAAACGGAGGGAGTACTTTTGAAGCATAAAATCTTTTATATGTTCTCATTATAAATTTTGGTGAAATAATTGAAAAGGCAATATCCTATGAGTAATAAGATAAAAATTCATGAGATATTAGCATTTCTCAAAATGATTTTTTTTTTGGTTAGATGTTATTGTCAACAATCAAAATAAAGCAAAAAATACTTAAACGAGTGGTTTTAATTTATTAGTTGTGTAATTAATTTAGTTTTTGAAATTAACTTATGAGAGTGTTTTTTGGTGGATAATATAAAATCAAGTTTGGAAGCAAGGGAGGATTAGAGCACCATGGATTTGCCCAGAATAGAATGTGGACCATTGATACTCAACCTCCATCTCCTCGAGCAAATGGATCCAACGGTCCAGCTTCGATCAACTTGATGTTAAAAGCTTCCGAGGAAGATCTCAAGCTATGGCAAAACAAGTATGTACTACGTACTTATGAATACTCAAATCTCAATTATACATGGCTGTCAAAAATTCTAATCTGGGTCAAATTTGGAAAAAGGTGCTAATTAAACCCAAGCTCGGTTCGACTTCTAATTTGGAAGCCGGACCGAACTCAGAATCGGATGTCCAATATGCGGACCAAATTAATGTTCAAATCTAGTTTTACTAGTAATAATTTATGTAATATGAATCATAATTAATCAATACATATCATACTCAGACCTAGTTATTTGATGTCTAGATCTTAGGCCAAAAGTAAATTAATGAAATAAGCCTACAATAATTCGAATATATGTTTGAACCTGGATTCGTCTTCAATTTCCGACAATTGGACCCGTATAACTAAACCCGGACTAGGTTGGCCGGTTTTCAATCCAGACAGGTTTTATTGTCCGAATTTTAAATTTGAACCCCAAAAAACTTGTTCATACCCCGTTTTTTTTCGGTTGGACAGTTTTTTAACAGCTCTAAATATATATCGAACATTCATTTATTCACAAATCATACTAGAAATTCTCATACAAATTAAAATTCGCTAACATAATATTTAATTTTTGTGACAGATTTGAAATGCGACTAAAAGTTGTGCTATCAGAAGAGGGGAATTTGATATTGAGAACTCGCGTTAGGAACGCAAATGGCAAGCCCATAAGTTTCTCAATTGCTTTACGTACATATTTCTCAATTTCCGATATCAGGTAAATTATGCATGCATCGGAAGCTTATACCCCCCCATGCACGTACCCATGCATGCACTACTGCCATCAGTTGAATCCAGTTAACTAACCAATGGTTTACTTTTTTTGGAAGGTATCATTAGGAGGCTATTTTATTTTTTGCTTATGATAATTAATCGACATCCAATGTAATATTTTTAATAGATTTATCAGGTCTTATCTGATTTGTTATGGTGTGTTTTGTGGTTTGGATGTTACAGTGAAGTTCGCGTTGAGGGGTTGGAGACTTTGGATTACCTCGACAACTTGCAGGATAGACAACGTTTTACTGAACAAGGAGATGCTTTGACGTTTGAGTCTGAGGTGAGATTATCTCATAGATATAAGACGCATTAAGATTGACTGATTATATTAGCTTGGTCCAGCAAAATTTTGACCGACCCGATAAATCGATTTTGTACTACCCGAAAAAATGGGGTTTTAGTCATCAAAAACTCATCTGAATTTTAAAATCAACCAACAGGTCATTATCTTGTTTAAAACTTTAAAACAGGGTCGAGTTTTGGAATTTGCATTTGGGTTGTTCGAATTCAGGCAAAGAATCGGGTTTGGTCATTTCAAACAATGTTTGGACCCAGTTTGAGAGCGTACTTGGGGTAGCTTTTTAATTGCCTTTATGTGTAATTAGGACAATGCTCGGTCATTTAACACCAGAGCATATATGATTCAGACATCAGACATCGGGGTCCAGGTCTGGATATATGGTCTCGCTGTCTGAATTGCTAACCGAATAGATTGGACTAATAAGTTTTTGCCCGAATGACTGACTTAACCAAAACCCAAAATTGAATTTTCCAGACTCGAATTTTCGCTATACCTAATATTACTCAACAAAACCAATATAATGCATTCATTGTTACTCAAATTCCTTTGTCAAATTCTCAGATAGATCGAGTTTACCTGAGCTCATCAGACCTGGTTGAGATTTTCGATCATGGAAGCAAAAGGACATTTCAGATAAGAAAGCAAGGGCTTCCTGATGTAGGTACGTAATGTGTTCTAAGCTATGGTTCACAAAATAATATCTATATATCTCCATTTCTCAAAGGGACCACTAGGGTTAGTAATTAACCTCACAAACTATACCTAGCTACTTGTTTAGTTTATGACCATGAAATTCATTCATGTAGAAAACAAGTTTGCTCACATCTTGGGGACCATTGTTAGATTTGCTTCACATATAGTGGTACTTTTGAATTTGCTATCAATGTGTCAATAATTTTGTCAAAATGTACGTAACATTGAATGTTAGATAGGTACTAGCCACATTTAATTTACATTAATTAGGGGTAAATTTATGGAATTTACTTTTGTTGAAATCAATTGAAAAATCGGTAATCTGAGGATGGGTATCTAGACCTGTTAAAAATTGACCTAATTCAGTTATTTATATCTGGAATTTTCGAGTTTTTTAATATAATTTTCATGACTCAAACTCAAAGCAATGGACAAAGCAGGAAAAACTCATCAGGTTATGTCCTTTATAGGGGTGAATACTCCATTTATCCAACCCATCGGACCAAATTTACCAAAGTTTCGCGAGAATATGGAAAATTTTGAAAATGGTTGGATAATTTCGATAATTTGTAATGACTAATGAGTATTATTTGTATTATGTTTTGCAAAACATATGTTTTCCCGAATGTTTACCAACCAACCAAATTTTACGTTACCTACCTTTATCATCTGAAAGAGCATAATATCAACTTTTATTAAAACTTACCCAACCTGCACATTTTAAAAAACATACTCCGAATTCACTCGCCCGAACTGATATATCTATAAATATCCGTGGTCATGAGGACAAATCTTACCTTTATGGTAAAAAAAAAAAGTATTATTGAATACATTATTTAAGTATATGCACTAAAGTGAGGCATGTAAAACTTTAAATTTACAGGGGTGTGGAATCCATGGGAGAAGAAAGCAAAGATACTATCAGATTTGGGAGATGAAGATTACAAAGAAATGTTGTGTGTTGATGGTGCTGCAGTTGAGAAGCCAATCACACTTAAACCAGGAGAAGAATGGATTGGTCACTTAGAATTATCAGCTCTTTCTTCTTGTTAACAATATATATTCCACATTTTCCATGATTTTTGAGATGGGGAAAAAAGAGAAAAAGAATTATTCTTTTGTAATATTCTTAATAATAATGGTGATTAATTAATGGGGTGCCAATCTGTATAGTACTATTATTTGTTGAGGTTGGCAGAATAAATATATATGTGTACATTATATTTGTAATTTTGGCCTCATAAAATATTAAGCTATGATGGGCCTTTTGTAATGTATATTTTCCCTCCCTTTTAATATTTATTTTTTGATAGACCCTTTTAGTAAATTTTGGTATGAACAATAATAACGGCGGTCTTATGAGGGAATACAAATATAGCTAGGCAGTCTTCCTCCATACAGAAGAATACATAAAAAAGCTTTTAATCTAACGCTTTATATATATATATTTGACCTATCTAGTGAAATTAGCATTCAATTCTAAACTTTTGTTAGTTTCAGCTAAACCAAATCAAATGTACTTCATTAATTAGCATTCAACTTCATTAATCATAAAGCTATTAATAGTCGATTTGTGAAAAACTTAATTATGGAGATTGCCAGGACAAAATTTGATAATATGTCTAGTCTAACTCGATCAATCTCCTCGTTCTTGGAGGTGGATTGCAAATATCAAACATTTCTTTTCATATGGAAACTCACATTTTTTTTATAATAAAAAACATAATCAAGCATAACTGATCAAAACATAACTCTTAAATTTTATGTAACATAACTAGTCAATTACACAAACTTTATCAAATTTACAATTTAATATTGAATTTTAAACATCTAAAAATATATAATTTAAAACGTTATATAAATAAATATAACCAGCATATTCAACTCTTTTACTGCCTATAGTCCTGTCCTTTTTTTCAACCCAATTTAATATTTTCGTTTTATTTTTTTTAGTTTTTATAAAATGTTTATATTATTGTTTATGTAAAAAATATTATTTATTTATTTATGTTAATATTATTAAGGTAATAAATGTCGTTAATTATAATTATTATGTAAATTTTGTTAAAACATATTATCATAAATAAGATGTTTAGAAGTGTTGTTATTATTATTATATTATGTTAATTATGCTAATTTTTATTGTTAATATTGTTTAGATGTTTAGAAGTATTATTTATTTATTTATAATAATATCATTATGGTAAATAATGTTGTTAATTGTTATTATTATGTTAATTATGTTACAATGTTTTTTTTAATAATATTATTATTATGATAATTAATATTAGAATTGTTTGTTATTTATTAATGTTGAAGCTACTAACATTATTATTACGAATTAGTATACCAGTTATTATTAGTATATTAATAATAATTGTTTTTATTGTTTGTAGGTTTTTTTGGAGGACTTTGGCGGGGACGGCGTTGATTACTCCTCACATTTTGTAACGCAAAATGTGTTCGAAATATTGAAGCATTGCAAGTTGGGCCAATGGAGTAAATGCGACAATCGGTTTTAGGTTTATGCGAGCTAAGAGAAAAGATGTCGATAGTCCGTTAAGGTGTTATTTGAAGTCTTTGGAGACGGAAAGTATCGTGGCAAATTGAGCGATCTAGATGATGCGGCTCGTCGGAGGCGTCAACGAAGGCGTGCCAATGTAAATTCGCCATTGTTGCGTGGACTCGCGAAGCGAATGGCGAGTTAGAGTGTGCGACGGTGGCCGGAAGCACAATCATGCCTTCATCGTGTGCGAGGAAGGGCATCGCCGGACATCCATTAACCTCGAAATGAAAGAACATGTCCGGGATATGACCAACACGGGTGCACCGCGGCGACGATACAAACGTCGTTGAAGATTAGGTTCCCCGCATCTGCGATAAACGTGAAGCAAGTTTACAACGAGCGGGCAAAGATGCGCACTGAGGAATTGGATGGTAGGACGGCTGCAGGACAATGCTTGCGCATGGCGAAACTCGGCGGGTATGTCTCTTTTGTCGATTATGATGACGACGGCGAGCTTCGTCAGGTGTTTTTATGCCATCCTTACTCGTTGAAGTTGCTACGTACGTACCCAAATGTCATTCTCATTGACACATAAGACAAACAAGGCAAAGTGGCCTTTATGTGAGCTCGTAGGCATGACACCGACGAACCGCAACTTCCAGATAGCTTACTCGTTCATGCGGGACGAGAAGATGGAATCTTATGAGTGGCTATTGTGGAGAGTGTATGAATTGTTGGGTACCGATGTAATTCCATCCGTGTTTGTGACGGACAAGCAGGATGCTTTGTCGGGGGCTGTCGCCAGGGTTTACCCAAATGTGCATCATCTTTTGTGCGTGTGGCATATTGCGAATGATGTGGAGAACAAAGTGAACGTCCTTACTGGGGGCAAGAAGCTCGGACTCGGGCTTCATTTCAGACATCATTTACGGAGCGACATTGTACATGCGGTATTGGAGATTTCAATGTCAAGTGGAAAGAGGTTGTTAACGCGTGGATCGGGCAAAACAAACCGATAGTTGATTATCTTACGAAGCGTGGTGAGTCATAAGGAAAAATTTGTTTGTGCTTGGACCGACAACGTACCTCATATAGAACTGACCACTTTAAGAGTTGAGAGCCAGCATTCATCACTAAAGTATTATATCGGCAGTTCCAGAGGCACCTTCGATCGTGTGTTTGCGAAGATTCACTTTCACTTGGAGAATCAACATACGGAGATTAAGAGGGAGCTTGAACAGTCAAGGATGTCAGCCCCGTTCGAACATTGGATGTCAGCTCCAAATGACTTATTTCCAGCTGCGACAACGATGAATATGATGTGGGTCTTCTTGTCAACACCTCCTGGTCCACGATCGCAGACAGCTGAACTATGCATATCAATATTACCCATAAGAGGAGGGCCTAGACTTACGGGACCTGCGAAAGTTCAGGGAATTGTGCGATACAATAACCACTTCATGCTTATACATTTACGGGATGACTGCCCTCTACCGCCGATTCATATTGGATGGCGAGCAGCTAGAGACATAACTGTTCAGGGTTGGGATGAGCCTTTCCAGGCTCGTATTGATAGATGGCGGGCTATTAGGGCCGCTCAACGCCAATGATTGTTGTAGTTGTATCGTCGTATATATATACCCATTAAAAAAACAATAAAAACACAAATTTGAAAACTGACCGCATAATCAGTTAATTAGTTCAACACAAAGCCACACTTAGTTTAGGGTACAATAAAAACAATGAAATTAAACAACACCATCTACTCCTCCTCATCATCATCTTCCTCCTGGGGGACTTCAATGTGCATCTGATGGCACCAACGCCCGTGCAAATCGACCATCTCATCGTACCAAGCACGATTAATTGTCGCTGTCTCATCGTCCGCTTGGAACTGATGCCTCCCCCGTTGAACTAATGATGCCCATGTATAGGCCCACTTTTATAAAAAAAAAAATTACAAAAAAAAAGTGGTCAGACCAATAAAAAATACAACTAAAAATAAAACACAAAATAATTAATTATGATGAGGGTTTAAGTGTACCTGTTCGTGTGTCGGAAGGTCCTCCACTGTCGATTGGCTTGCGGAGGCATTGTTGTTCAAAAATTTATGTGAATGTGCCGCATACCAGTCGTTGTAAGCGACATCCGATTCCCACGGCACTTGTTTCGTGCGGGGAACATCACGCACTGACATTTTGTTGTAAATTGGAAACCCCGCCCAGTCAGCGCTGACGTTAGCCTCCACGAATTCCAGTTTGTAGGGGCCCTTCGCCGGTCGTTCAGCGCTCTTTGGGACTGATAATCGCCGTGGGATATGTTGTAGGTGCCCTAACTGCCGAACGACACGATCGGGCATGTACAGCTCAGTGATGTCGTATGCACGAATGCCTCCATTGTACAACGTCCTGGTACATGACTTGTACGGGGCAGGACCGTACGGGGCCCAACTCACGCGATCCGGCCTCAACGCATCCAACGAGGCCCTCAACTGTCGTAGGCGCTGTCCCGAACTTGGCTGGCGGATGGGGGACCACCTGCTCGCCCGAGGCCCATTAACTGGCTGCTCCGCGTGTGGCCTAAAATCAGGAAAGTACTCGTAGATCCAGGCCTGCAACTGCAAGACCCAATATATGTTGCACATCATGCCATTGCTTTTTCAAAAATCACGGGCACGTACTGGTTAACGACTTCCCGAGGAAGTCCTTCAGGCATCAAGCCATCAACTGCAAGACCCAATATATGTTGCACATCATGCAACATGATCGTCATTTCACCAAAGGGAAGGTGAAATGTGTTTGTGTCGGGTTGCCACCTCTCAACGAACGCCGAGATCAACGTCGAGTCGATGTGATCGTACATCAGCTCCGGCAAGTTGGTTATTTGGATTCTTCCCAGTGCAGCCTGGCATTCAGGTTCCAACTGTGCGTGTACTGACCACAACTCCCTCAACGCATTCTTCTTCGTCAAGCAATCAAGGACAACACGAGGCGAACGCTCGCGACCCTCCCATATTACCCGAGCAATGTGACCTCCAAAGCTCGGTATTAATGAGGGAATTGCAGGTCCCCCGGGAACGTTACCACCAATCTTCCAGGAATTGTCGCCGCTTCTCTTACGATATCTCATGGACCAGCGTCACGATGAGCGTAACCGCTCGCCACCCTTTCGAATTGGGGCAAACTTGCCGGATGCATCCCTCATCGGCATGAAACCTGATGGCCTGTAACCTGGCCCAGTAGTCGTAAAATTGGCGATGGAGGTCGGGATCATCTGCATCTCGGGCTCCCCTGTCTCATCGTCCCCCGACTTCGATGTTGTAGAGCCGCTAGACTCATCCATGGCCTGGTTGAGATGGTCAACGAAATCCATGGCCTGACTACCCGTGTCCTCGGGCTGGCCCCCCGCTGCATCACCTGCATCCGTACCACGACCAGCACGGCGAGTTGACGCAGTCACATTGCGTCTGTGGGGGTCCCCAGACTCACCCCCCCTCCAACCACTCACAAGTCGATTCGCCCGGTCCAGAAACCCGCGGCCCTTGCCCTTCCCTACCATTTTAGATCACCTGCAAAATGAAGACATACATAACAACCAAAATCATCCAAACTCAACATCCTTCTAACACAACTACATATAAACTATTCGGAATATACACTAACCCGTAAACTTAGCCCTACATCACAATTACGATTTTTTTCTATGACAATTAATCACTAACATTAACACATGCTTAATCACTAAATAATATTAACGCATCAAATATTAACAACGAATCAATATCACTGATATTAATCACTACTAATTGTCATATTAACACATGCATAACATTAATATCGATATTAACAATATTAATTTTCATAACACAATATTAATAAAAATAATACAATTAATCACTAATAATTATCAAATTAACACATAATTAACTATAATATTCATAATAACAATATTAATAATTTTCATATTTAATAATAACAATATTAACTTTAATAAATATAATATTTAATTTTTATTTATTATTTAACAATAATCTAATAACAATTATTAACAATAATAATATTAATAGCAATTATTATCAATAACAATATTAATAAAATAACAATAACAATATTAATAAACATAACAATAACAATATTAATAAATATAACAATAATAACAATTAATATTAATAAATAAAACAAAAAAACGAAAAAAAAATTAAGTCGCACGTGCCGTATGTCGTCATACTTGCGTGCTTATGCACCTTTTTTTTATTTTTTTTTGTTTTTTCGTTCAAAATTAAAATTTACAAAACATAAAACCATAAATTCAAATTACAAATTCGAAACATACCTCAAATTCGTCGATTGAATCCCGGTATGAGGGTGGTTTGTGGTGGTTGATGGTTGAGAGCGTTTTTTAGAGAGATAAACTAGAGAGATAGTGGAGAGTGAAGTTATGAGGTTCAAGGGCGTGGGTTGGAAATATAATGCGAAAGGTGGGCGACAATAGTAAAAAGGTGGGCGACGAAAAGCAAGCGGGTTTAATATTATGATATGATGGAAATTATTTTATGGGGATTAAGTATTAATGTCTAATGAATACACCATATGTAAATATGGAAACGTAACTTTTTTTTTTCTATACTCACGGTATCTTAAATAAATTTTATTGAGTTATTTCATTAAATTTAGTTTTGTTCATTCAATATAATTTGTCCTTACTGTTTTTGGAAAAAAATGGAGTATTTCTCTTCCTTTAACTTTTTAATAATAATTGTTTTATTTAGATAATTTAGATTGGGTTGTTTGCATTTTGGACCTGAAGTATATATGGTAATTAATTTTTTGGACATTTGGTTTTCAATATTAATTTTTTGGATCCTAAAGTTTGTGGGCTGAATAAAAAAAGGACCTTAAAGTTTGTGAGTTGAAAAAAAAAACTCGTGTACAATTATTCTTTTTCTTCCCATGTTTGAATTTATCTTCCGATTGGTGTCATAACTTAAAAATTAAGATTAAAACTCATATTGAGGCTATAATACATCTCTCTTATTCATGTCGTAGCTACTTATGCCCCTAAATATCCTAGGTTTAAAATTAATTACCTTATATTTCAGGGTTCAAAATGCAAAAAACTCTAACTTAAATTTTCAATAACTATGTTATATTAAGAAAATGACTCCGTTATTTTTTTTTCCTTTTTATTTTTTCCTATATGAAGTCGGCAGCTATCCCCAATTCCCCATATCTATGAATGGAATTCACTCCAATCTCCATCCACTTACAAAGATAAATTAGATTTTTATACATGACTTATCCACATAAAATCGATTATTGTTTATAATTTGTCGAGATCTCTAGCTAACATGATAAACAAAGAAACTATACATGTCCCTATAATATTAATCAACAAAAAGGCATCCAATAATAATAATTCTAAATCAAAGATACCAAATAAAAAGTGGATAATAATGTCAAACCGCCCTAGCTATTGGCACACGTGCAATGTTACGTTGCATGGCTAATCACAAACAACAACCCCATGCATGCATGTCAACTATTACTATCTACCATCTATTATTGCTCTCTTTTTCCCCCAATATAATTATTATCACAAAAGTATATATAATAAAGGTCAATAATTGAATTTTCTCTTTTGTGAGTGTTGTTGTTTTCAAATTATTGGAAGCCGCCAACGTAAAAAACATGAATTTTTGGGTCGTTTATTCATCAAATTAAGCAAGAGTGAGTGAGTGACAAGTGCAACAAATTGAGGGTTTTGTTTGGATAATACTCTTACTTAATTTAGCGGCCCAAACTATCAATTAAAAAAAAAGTTAATAGTCTATCACATATTGGGAGGATTAATATTTCTTTCAAATATATACAATGATAGTTATTATTAAGTGAACACTCATAAATTCTATGGAACCATCTCAACCAAAAGCTTAAGCTGATGGTTGTAGACCCTATGACGGTTTTTATACTATAACACGCCTTTTCACGTAAATGTCCTTTGGGCTTGAAGCGTGGATGCTGCAACAGCCCCCTTCACTTTACGTCTTTATGCAAATGAATATGGGGTTAGGGTGTTGAAATTTGAACCTGAGAACTTTTGCTCAAGCATGACTCTGATACCATGTAGAACCATATCAATAAAAAACTTAAGCTGATGGTTGCAGGCTCAATGATGTTTTTATACTATAACAAGTTTAATGTCTAGATTCGCCACTACTTTTTCCCTAATATTATTATCACAATAATATACTAAATGTCAATAATTGAATTTTCTCTTTTGTGAGTGTCGTTGTTTTCAAATTATTGGAAGCCGCAAACGTAAAAAACATGAAAAATTTTGGGTCGTTAATTAATCAAAGCAATTGTGACATAGTTTAGGGTTTTATTTGGATAACATTCCCGCCTAATAATGTTCATGAATTGTCAACTCTTTGTGTATAATCAATAACGTAGATATCCATCCATTTGGGATAACGATATACGTTTGTAGTTAATGATCTCATCATTAGGTAGTTAAATTAACAACATTATCTAATCTTGATTGAAATGACAAATATTGTACGTACTTTTTCTAGCATCTATCATGACCATGATGGTGTAATTAAATCTAATCGTGTTAAATTCTTTTTGTTTGATGTGGTCTTACGTTCTTGGGTAATAAACCATATATTAGTAGGTTTGCCTCAAAGTTTTCAAGCTTTAGGATCCACTAACTTTTTATGTGTGTACGTATAATTAACGTTGTATTAATTCAAAGTGATTGTAAAGTTTTATACATGAGTGGTCACATTGGAGTTGACATAATTGGAGATATAATGACATACATATCGAACATATATATGATATCCATAATTGAAGAGAAAGATGTGTATTAGGATCGGAATTCGGATATGAAACCTTTTGTTAGGAATTAAATCCAGTTTGAACGACTTACATAATACAGCGGAAATAAATAAGATAATTCATTTAGGGATGTAGGTATTGAGAAAAGTAAACAAAAACAATATATGCAGGATGATGAAAACAAGATTTTTACGTGGAAACCCAAAGCGGGAAAAAACCACAGGAGACAAGATAAAATCCACTATAGTGGAGATATTACAAAGGTTATCCCAAACGGTTGTATAATACAATGAGATCAAAAAGGAAATATCCCAAACGGTTACAACACAACGGGAGTAGACATATCTCAAAGAAAAGGTCACGAGATATAATAAAGATTACAATCTCATAATAAAAACTCTCAAAGTGGAATAGAAGAAGGAAATCTCATAAGGGTGTCATAAAGGCACATAATTGGGTCACATCAAACTAGGTTGATGAATACCCTAATATTTATAGCAATCCCAAGTAACCCTAGAATAGTCTTCTAGCCGCAATCAACTGCTTGGAGACAAAAAGTATCAATCACCCATTAGCTTTAGTTCAGTGCTAGTGCGACTCTTACCTCTATTTGTTATCAGATTGTGATATCTCCCTATAAAAGAGGTCAAGGGGAAAGTCGTTTGAGTGTGGTTTGGAAGATCCAAATGTAAGTAGTCTCTCTCCATACCCTTCCTCCCGATCAAATAAATTCAAGTACATGGAGAGACTGATTTCTATAGACTTACAAAAGCCCTATGAAAAAAAAAATCCACTTTGAAAACTAGTTTAGAAACTTGAAGAAACTCAATTGAAAAACCTTTGAAAAACCAATTTGAAAGACCAAGAAACTTGTGGAAGCAAAGAGATATATACATTTGCACTCCATGTGATTGAGGAATAGCTAAATGTACTTGGACAACATAATCAAACTGTAATTTTTTATTTTTATTAATTTTCTAAAAGGAACTTTTGTTTCAAAATGGTTTTCAAGATTGTAAGTATTTTTGCAAGAATTGCCTCCCTTTAAGCATGGATCTTTGCAGGCTTTCTTCACTTGAATCTCCTCAAACCATAGAAAACTGGGATCCACATTGCAAGTTGTTAATTATTGCTTTTATCACTTTTTGTTACTATGAGTAAATTTTAAAGATGTTGAAAAGAATGCAATAATGCAATAAACCTAATATACAATCTTACTACTTGTAATCCCAACAACGGTATCAACTGCGAATCCCAACATCGCACCGCTGTTGTCAGGTTTAAAAGGGATACATATGTATGCATTCTTTCTTTCATACATGTGAGTGCATGAAGATGTTGATTCCGGTGTACCCAGAAAAAGACATTGTAGGAACGAAATAACAAAACCAATTTTTTGAAACCAAAATGAAAAACCACTTGGAATGGAACAAGAGAAGTAGGAGAAAAAAATTTATACATATGTACGTATTCTAATCAATGAGTAGTTAAGCTAATGTATCAATCGTACTTGAATGACATAAACAGTAGGAGAACACATGAAACACACAGACAAGTCAAAGTTAGGCATCTTATCGAGAATCCTTCACCCTCCCACCCAGTACTATCTTAATCCTAGCTCATCAAACTGTCAAACACCTCTGTTAAGTGTCATATCTTCCATTTAATTAGTACATATATGTGCTTCAAACCACACTCTAATCACCTACTTCATAAACTTCCTAGACGTCTCACGCCATGATGAGTGGCGAAAGCAAAATCCTTTCACATCTTTAAACAATACCACCCACAATACGTAGCATTCCTAATTTATCCAACTTGTAATATCCTACACATCAAAGTCATGTTTGTTTTTTTCTATTTGCAGAGGTAAAGATCATTTACACCGGTCTCTATCACAATGCATGATAAAATTATTCAACAAAAAAGTTACAATCATCATAAGTTTAGACCCAGTCAGGAAGGCTTGTTAATTGTTACTTTATGCATATTGATGTAGTATATGAGGTTCTCCTCTTATGCCGTGCCTTGAAATTTTGAATTTTAGGAGAGATATTATTCCTTACCATTTCATGAGAATGTTGAGGGTAGGAGAGGAGCCCAATTTTGTGCCACTGGTATCCATATTCTTTGTCCATTACAGGTCTATTGAGTTATTTCCCTGAAATATGAGCTCAATGAATTAAATCGCTTATTTATATAAAAAAAATGTAAGACTGCATGATTTTCTCAATTTTACTTTGTCTTCTTTTTTTTTGGGGGGGGGGGGGTGTTCAAATGAGTGTGTTTGATAGTGGGCCAAGCATAGGTTTAGGTGCCTATGATGTTAATGGGCTTTTGGCCCACAATATTGTGTCTGTCACAAGAATTATATGGAATCCCCACCCCCTCGTGTTTATAATAGAGAAAATGGCTCTTTCATTGAGAACTAGTATGAAAGATGACTATGAAATGGCTTCTGATTTGACTTTGTTTTGGAGAACTGTGAAATATTATTATTAATTGTATCAAATTTCAATCGAATTGAACGTGGGAGAAGCAAGGGCTATTATTTTCATCTCATTTTTTTAACCTATTATTGTCCAATAAAGAAACAAAGTTTTTTTATCTCATTTTTTATGGTGTATTTGGTAATTTCATAGGAAAGACTTTCTTTGAAAAAACAAATTCGGAAAAGACTTTCCTGAGGGTCCCTTGGGGAAACTGTTTACCGAGCTTGAAAGTAAAATAATGGGTCTCACACTAAAACTTTCCTGTCGTCTATTTACCATAACCAAACGTAAGAAAGTTTGTCCATTCGAAAAAGTTGACTAATTTTCCGGGAAACTTGTGAAACCAAACGCTTCTCTGCCCACAAGAATCTATTTCACTTATAAACAATACAAGTAAAAAACCACTTGACTCAACTTATGTCTAATATAAATTTTTATTAATAATCATGATAAATGGACCATTTTCCATTCACTCATTCCCTAAAAGCTAGGACATAAAGTACGACAATAATTATTCAATGACTTAAAAATGATCATACAATCCTTGGATAAAATTCCAAACCACAACACTAGGGGGAAAAATATAATTAATAGGGACATGATCTTCTTTTTCTTGAGCACATATTTTCTTTTGTTCCCAAAATTAATGTTCAAATAATGGTAGGAAAGCAGCAACAAAGAAGGGCATGATTAGGCCTTGGAGAATAACACATAGCACCAAAGGCTGTTCGTCCATTTTCACTACACCTTTCCCTACATTTCTTGTTTGTGCATGGTTCAGATGCCCCTATATCCATGCACACTGATTTGTATATTTCGTTCTCTTCGGGCGGTAACGTGGGACTCACGCTAGGAGTTAATTGTTGTTCTTGTAGTTCCTGTTCTTCTGCTTGTACACCTATATATTTATAATTGTATACAAAAAATATTTTAATACATTATTGAAAGTATCGTTACATTAGTAGATATACAGGAAAAATAACAACAAACTTTCAGGGGAAATACGTTTGAGCGCGGTTTAGGGAATCATGTAGCAGTCCTCCCCCTCCCGGAGAGGCTGATTCTAGTATATCCGAAAAAGTTTTTCGAAAAACCTTTAAAAATAGTTTAAGCACAAACGAAGCTAAAAAAGGACGATTGAAAAACCAAAATGAAAACCAAGAATGTGTAGATAGATATAATGAAAAGGCATTGGACATGCAAATGTATGCATGTAAGTTCATGAGCTATTTTGTGCACACAATGCCAATCGGGTTTTCGGTAGGATTTGAACATGAGTTGAGTTTGTATACAGGGCTTGTTTGTTTATGACTCAATCAATGTACGGAACAAACTTAAAAGTTTGTGGGTGCAGAAATCATAGCAAAATGAAAGGTGTAATTGAAAAAAATCAAATAAAGTGGCAAACAATTTTATAAATATTAGAGAAAATATTACTAATTACTAAAAGTTAAAAAATGTAAATTATAAACTATTCAAGATGGTTATTAACCAGGCCATTTTAGTTCAAGACGCATATCATTGGTCAAAAAATATGGGTGAAAATGCCAACCATGAAAGATGAATAATAGGAACTGATGAAAGGATATTTTAAGTGTAATTTTGTTTTATGAATAAATAGAATGTTATCAAATAGATGTACCTCTTAATTTAGGGTTTCATGCGAGGATGTCTTGTCTATGATTATTAAAAACTGAAGATGACAATAGAGAAATAATACCTGAACCAAGTATGAGAGCCATGCATAAAAGTCCCAATAAAATTGAGTTGTTTGTAGTCATTGTAGGATTTTTAATTGTAGGCTTAGTACCTTTTGTTTTCCCCTTTTTCTCTCTTTTTGTTACTTGATGAGAATTAGATGTAACATTAACTCATGTGTCATATTTATAACAGAGAATTAAGCAAACCTTTTGATTTATATGTAATTGATTATTCAACTAATTATAAAATTTTAAATTTTAACCGTAATTTCATTAATGCAAGTTACTAAAGAAATAGAACTTACTTCTCATGTAGGCGTTATATATTTGAAAATGTTAAATAGAATTTGAGCGGTTATTCATGAAATGAATTCAAAGTTTTTATTAGGTTCTTATAAGCATATGTTTCTATAAGCACAATATATATTTAGGGAGGAAGTCGGATACGATCTCGAATAAAGTTCATAGATTATGTTCAATATTTTATGGAAGCTTAATAGTAAAATCTAATTTAACTTTATGTATACTCTATAATGTTGTATATGAGGAAAAAATAATTATGAGGAAAAAAATACGTACAACCAAATTCAGATCTGACCTCAACTCCAATGCCTCTTATTATAAGTAGAGTACGAGGTTCAAGTCACCTTCAATTAATTATTCAATGAAGTTAATTTTACCTCTGATTATTAATTGGAATTGAAATTAGAGGTTCCTAAATTCTATTCGACTATAATGCATTATCATTCTAACCTGAATTGAATTATATTATTACAAAATGAATAAAAATAAAGTGAAGCATGAATCACTTGAAGTGTGCAGGACAAAATTCAAGTAGTAAATCACTGTTTTGACTTTTGATAGTCGAAGTTGTTACAAACTAAAACCCAACAAAAATGTGCATTTCCTCAATGGAGTAGGTATAAAATTATTTACTCACTTTAGCAGTAACAAGTGATAAGTAATAATTAATTAACCAAATGTCTTAAAAGTGAATTAATCAATACATACTCATCGCCTTAATGGAAGGGTTTTCAAGCCCAATGAAGGATTTTTTAAGCCTGACAAAGTAACAATGTCTTGTGGGGCTTATCACTTGTGCGGTTAGTCTCGTGTTAGAGTTTTGCTTGGTTGAAATTTGCCATTTTAACTATACTAGCTAGTGGGTCTGTTGTACGAACGGGTTAAATACATTCGACCGATGTCTACCTAAATGCAAAAGATACACAACTCGCTTTTTTAACATCAAGTTTAATTTGCATAACTTTGAAATACATTCGGCATGTATTTGTCCTAACCAAATCTCCAGCTATATTTAACCTCGAATTGATCGAGTTTTGACTAAATAGACCGTCTAGTAACTAAATTTTTATTTGATGTTATGATTCTTAATTATTTTATTCAAGGGCGAAAATTAAATTCGAGCATGATACTGTTTACCTGAATTAAAAATACACTTTTAAGGGTCGGCCCGTGAGTCAGTTTGTTTGACCATAAAATTAAAATTAAGTGTATTTGTACCAAAAGAGTATTTATGCTAATTACTATTTAATATGGAGTCTTAATAATATGTTTAAGTAAGATTAACATTTAAAACAATAGGAAAAACTATATATTTTGAGTTATTGATCAGTCCACCCAACCTTGTCAATTCATCAACTCTTCAACATTGTGAAACGGGCCAACTTGTTAACGACACGACCCTTCACCACCCATCCCTTTGACAACCCTTATTTTTTAGGGCTCGACCCTTTTAATCTCATGAGACCCCGGTCCATTGCCCACGTACCCACATCTGCTACGAATTTAATAGTAGTAATTTTATTCAACTAGTCAATATAAATATTGAAAATTTTATGATTAGATATTTTAAATTTGACTCTATATTTTTTAAAGGAGACAAATAATATAGAAACGGACAGGGAAACTCAAATTAAATTTGATGGGTCTTGAAGTTTTACAAATGTTATATTGAGTAGTGATTGCATCTCAAGGAAGGTTCACGAATTAGACATGAAGAACAAACAACATTATTGTTGAAAAACTCGATGCACATGCAAGACATGAGGATGGAAGTTGTGCAAATTAATTTTGAAAAACATACACTAAAAAAGTGAAACAAGGAATAAATATCTAAATAACAATTGTACATTACACCCAACTTTTAATTCAAAAATATTTTACTTAAAGCATTTTGGATGATGTGTTCTACATAGGTTGAGCCTATATATGATATGAGGGTTGTATTCAATGAGGTGGATGCTAATAACCTTGCCAACTCTCGGATCAGTCTCGGTGTTTTTCAATCTGAGGTTCCACCCAGGGATGTTTCTATGGATTCTGGGCGCACCTTTTCCTACCCAATTTGTGTTGTTTTAAGTCATCCGGTTAATGCTTCAGTTGCACCCGATTGTGAGTTGGTTGGTAATGTGGAAACTGACTCTCAATCGGTTCATTCTGAATCTTTTAACTCTGGTGATGTTGAGGACTCGATTTTGGAGGGTTCCAAAGCTTTTGCTATAAGAAGGAAGAAGGGGAAGATTTTTCCAAAGTTCAAGTGACATTTGGTCAATCAAGTTGCATGCAAATCCGCTCGATCTAAAGAATATGTTAGAAAGAAGGGTAAAAATGTGAGCTTGCTAGTTGAATCATCAGAGCGTCCAGCTCATCTGGCGAACATGGCGCGCAGATTGGCTAAGTTTGGCTGTGGTTCTGGCTTCATTCGTGGAGACCCAGAGAATGATGAGAAACGACTTAAGGAGAAATGGCGAAGAGAATGAAATTGTTAATTTTAGTGTTTTATTTTCACTGTTTGCCTTGTTTAGTTGTGCGACTTCTTTGTTGTTTGCTGTCCATTCGCTATAATTTTCTCTGCAGCTTTCGCAACGTCGGTACTGTTTTTTTAACCTTTTTTGGCTTTCAATAATAATAAAAAAGCATAAGAATTCAAAGATTATACTGAAAATAGTTATTGTTTGATCAAAGATTCAAAGCATATATAGATAAGTGTCCATAATATAACGCAATTAATGTTTAACCATTATGGTTGAGAGAAATCCTTATTTCTCGATTAGGAAATCCTTACTTCTCTATTAGGACATGTCATATTGAGGTCAATTAGGGTGAACCACAAATTCTAGGTAAATTCTATACTCGCTCCATTCTTTAATAATTGTCATATTTGAATTTTGGGTAAATTTTAAGAAAATAGTAACGAATATAATAATCGTATTGGGAATTATGACTTATGAGGTAAATTTCTATTTCGGCTATATACTTTTATTGATAATAACAAAAAAAGAGATAAAATTAGAAAAATATTATTAATATTGTATTAGAATTACAAAGTGATAGATATTATGAAAAAAAATGTTAATCAAAGTGATAAATATTAGTTGATGGAGGGAATACTGTAGTATACAACGCACAAATTTGTTAGCTCGAGACTTTAGGGGAGTACTAATATTGTACAAAAATATATAGTAATTGAGAATAAAATGACTAACTTATCATAATTAACGAGCATATGTAATGATGAGAGAAGAATGAAAAATAAATAGTAAAGATGAAATTTGCAAAATAATAATTAACGCGTCATTAAAATTATAAAGAGATCAATATTATTAGAACAAAAAAAGTTTATTAGAGGGATAAATACTATCAAAAGAGAGAGTACTTATTAATTAGGATTTTCGGACGGTAATATACCGATTTTTGGGTATATTGGATTGTAAATTTGTAATATTGATTTTTACTGTTGGACAACAATATCCTTAACTTTTATATCTAGGTGAAATTATTATACTAACAATAACTAAGGGGTGGTGAATCAGCCTCCATGTTGATGTGACCGGTGGAGGGAAAATACCTGCCCCAACCCAATTTAACCCCTCCATTTTTCTCACTAACCCACATTACAAGCCATTAGTTGGTTGTGTGCCTCGTCAGCATGGAGATCGGTTCACCACCCCTTAATCACTGTGTTGGAGTTGATCTTTTAATGTAGGTTAGTGAAAAAACGGAGGGGTTAATGTGGTTACTAGGCAAGGGTCGGTCTCGTTCCCTCCGCCTGCCACGCCAGCACGGAGACTAGTTCAGCAGTCACCACCTCCTTAGTCATTATGCTGGAGCCGGTTTCGTTCTCTCCGTCTGCCACGTCAGTACAGAGACTAATTCACCAGTCACCACCTCAGGGGTCGATCTTTTAACGTGGGTTAGTGAGAAAAACAAAGAGTTAACGGGGTTACTAGCTTGGGGCCGATTTTGTTCCCTCCGCCTGCTACGTCAGCACGAAGACTAATTATTAGTCATCACCCTTAGTCACTGTTTGTATAATAATGTCACATAAGTATAAAGGTCATGGATATGGTTGTCCAATAATAAAAGTTAATATATTATAATCTAATGCTTCAAAATATCGGTATATTGTCATCCAGTATCCCTATTAATTAATGGGATATAATTTATATACTAGTACATATACGAGCTACTTTCCTTTTATTTTCTACCTCCCTAATTTTTTTCCCCACTAAAATGTAATCAAATTTATTCCAAATCATCTTAAATGGTCAAATTTGAAAAAAAAAATCACATTTTTTTTGAGGGAAAAAAGTTATTATGCACTAAAAAGGAAAAGAAGTAAATAACCTAGAAACATTCGACGTTTATTCTATCCAAGTAACTAATCACATCGGATGCCACCTTTAATAACCTTTTAACAACTCTCATTAATTACCCCCCATTAAATAAAAATTTTGTCTCTTCAATCCTCACCGCCCATTAAATAAAAATTTCATTTCCCGCATCACTCACTCTCTCACTCTCACACTCACACACTCTCCTTTCATTTTCTGTCAAAAATCTCCACACTACCATTCCTGCTCCAATGGCGCCGAGTTGCCCGAGTCACCGCCATTGTTGACTCAGATCTGAGCTTCGAAGAAGAAACTCTAGCTGCATCAAGGTATGAAGTAGTATGAACATTGCCAACTTAATTAGCTCGTTTCTCTAAAAAGCTGGGGAGACTGAGATTTGATTCTTCTTTTTAGACATGTCCTGTGTTTCTTTGTCCTTGTTTTCTTGATTCCTGCATTTTTTTGGAATCTGTCGAATTTGAATATCCAGCTTTAAAAGACCAAAAAGGGGGGAAAAAAGGAAAAGCTGGTTTTGGGTTTTTATCTGCTTTGACGCCTTTTTTTATGAATGAAGCGCGAAGTTTTTTGAATCGAGTTGAAAGTTCACTTGTTTTTGACCCGTACATTGCTTAAATTTGCTACGTTTTTGTTCGATTCAGGCTCAGAAATCACACCGAAAAAAAACCCAGAAAAGAAGAGAGAAAAATCACAAATGGGTGGTTTTCGTTTGTCAGTTTTGTTCGTAGCAGTGGTTGCATTTTGTTTGGGAAATGCTGAGATTATCGACGATGATAAAGCGGCATTGTTAGATTTCGCTGCAACATTGCCTCATTCTCACTCTCTAAACTGGAATCAAACCACCCCAGTTTGTACTAAATGGATTGGAGTCACTTGCAACGAGGATCGAACCCGGGTCGTCGGGCTCCGGCTGCCGGAGTTCGGGTTTTCCGGCGAGACTCCGGTGAACACCCTCAGTCGATTGTCGTCATTGCAGGTATTGAGTCTCCGTTCGAATCAGATTTCCGGCGAGTTTCCTTCTGATTTTGCTGAATTGAAGAACCTCACAATGTTGTTGTTGGAGAACAACAATTTCTCCGGCCAATTGCCGACGGATTTCTCCGTCTGGGAGCACCTCACCGTGCTTAATTTGTCGAACAATCACTTTACCGGAATTATACCCAAGTCAATTTCCAAGTTAACCCGACTTTCGGCTTTGAATCTTGCTCATAATATGCTTCATGGAGCAATTCCTGATCTGGGTTTGCCTGAATTGCAAGAGTTGGATTTATCCCACAACAATCTCACCGGGGTCATCCCCAAGTCCCTCCAGAAGTTTCCGGAATCTTCTTTCGGCGTGGGGCCCGTGGACTCGTCGCTAATGCAGTCGGATTTGTCCCCATTGCCTCGAACCCCGGCCTCTTCCAACAAGGGTCGAAACCGGTGGAAGGACACTTGGTTCTTGGCTGTTGTTATATCCTGTGGTTGTCTTGGGTTATTGGCATTTGTTCTTCTGTTTTGTGCATGTTATTGTTCTAGGAGAAACGACGACGATGAGGGGTTCAATGGTAAGTTCCCCAAGGGAAGCATGTCGCCCGAGAAGGACCTGGAACTTTCCGGCGCCCAGGGGACGAAAAACGGGCTCGTGTTCTTCGAGGGGTGCAATTACGCCTTTGATTTGGAGGATCTCTTGAGGGCTTCTGCCGAGGTTTTGGGGAAGGGGACGTTCGGGATGTCGTATAAGGCGATCCTGGAAGACGCGAATGTGGTGGTCGTGAAGAGGCTCAAGGAGGTTAGCGCGGGGAAGAGGGAGTTCGAGCAGCAGATGGAGTTGATCGGGGGGATTCGGCACGAGAATGTGGTCGCGTTGAGGGCTTATTACTACTCCAAGGATGAGAAGTTGATGGTCAGTGATCATTGCAGCCTCGGGAGTGTATCGGCATTGCTACACAGTATGTTTCGCTATCTTGTGTCTTTCTTAACTGCTAACATTGTGCTTGTTGAATGCTGATCAGTAATCAGTGTTCTTATGGTTTTATTCCTGTTGTTGAATCCTGTGTATGTTGTGATCGAATATCTAGTTGACTTGTGAAGACTTGAATGTTATTTTCTCTGAGAATTCTCATTGACTCGGTTAGTTTTAGATGTCATTTGAATTTTAAACTATTTGTGTCATTGGAGATGGTAGTTTGCCTAGAACCATCGTATTTGAAATGTTAAAGCTATGCTCTTGGAATCAGTCTCTCTGCAGTCTGCACGCAGTTGTGTCATTAGTGGTTTCGAGTTATGGATGTCGTTTGGTAATGCTACTTATGGCTTATAATGATGGCAGTCTTTGAAAGTGTTCAAGAAAATCTTGGTTGGAAAAGGTTGAGGCCTTGACTTTATCCCCCAGAAAAGAATTCTGTAGGAGATGTACTTAACTTTCTTTTTCCTAAGTCATATGTAGACTATATATTTATGAGCTTGGTGAAATTCTTTGGTCTGTTCTTTAGTGGGGTAATCTAAGGTTGTGCAAAGTAAGGTGAAGTAAATTCAGATAAAAGTTGAAAAGTTGAGTGTCAAAAATATTGGAAGAATGGGTGAATCCGGTAAAGTGGGTAATAACCCTCCTAAAGAAGTATCGTCCAAATTATGCAATGGGTAGGGTCTAGGAAGATACAAATGGGAGCCAATCTTACTCTAAATGTAGACAGACCGAGAAATTTTCTTGTAGAAAACATTTTTGATTGTGATTCATTGAATTCCCGAGATCGTGTGAATGCAGGACTTATACTGGGACTTGTTTGTGGTTGTATATGTTTTGTACGAGTTTAGGAGATTCCTTCAATGCAAGCTCATTTGTTACATTTTTTTTTACCCTTCTTCACCCCACCCCTCTAAAAAACAGTCTGTTATACTTGATATTCACCAGTCAACTTGTGTCCATTTCACAGGCCAAAGGGGGGAAGACAGAATCCCTCTAGACTGGGGAACCCGGCTGCGGATCGCCATCGGAGCTGCACGGGGCCTGGACCACATCCACTCCCAAAACAACGGCAAGTTCGTGCATGGAAACATCCGGTCTTCCAACATCTTCCTCAACTCCCGACATTTCGGGTGTGTGTCGGACTTCGGGCTGGCGGCGGTGATGAGCCTGCTGGCCCCGCCGGTCTCGCGGGCGGCTGGGTACCGGGCCCCGGAGGTATCCGACACGCGGCGGGCCACCCAGGCGTCCGACGTGTACAGCTTCGGGGTGTTCCTCCTGGAGCTCCTGACGGGGAAGTCCCCGGTCCACGCGACCGCCGGAGGCGATGAGCTCGTCCACCTCGTCCGGTGGGTCCACTCGGTGGTCCGTGAGGAGTGGACAGCCGAGGTGTTCGACCTCGAGCTGCTGAGGCACCCGCACGTGGAGGAGGAGATGGTGGAGATGCTACAGATCGCCTTGGGGTGCGTCGCGCGGGTCCCGGACCGGCGGCCTAGGATGTCGGACCTCCTCAGGATGATTGAGGAGGTCCGGCAACCGACGACTGAGATTCAACCGGACGTCGGGCCCGCGGGTGGTTGTGACGGCGGTGCCTGAAGCGAGGTTGTTGTTGTGTATGTGTTGCCTGAGGGGCACTTATCCTCGGCCTGTAAAGCTTATTGGTGGATCGTAAAAAAGAGAAAAAAAGACTTGTCATCTCCGATGATCTTGACTTAAAATTGTTGGGCTATTATGGTCCGACATTTGATGTTGCTTGAGTTAAACACATCATCTTGAATCTTAACATAGACTACCGGGATTCCATACGTAAAATGGAATCACGACGATTGTCTAGGGTTTGATCGGACCCACAAGACAAGAACCTGCTCGATCCTTTTTGTGGGTTTGAGACAGAGCAAGTGAGTTAGCCGATTTTCTAGAGATCTGTTTATTTTCGGGACAGTTTTAGTTGTACTTGTATCTCTCATTTCAAGCTGTATTGAAATGGAACGTTATTTACCTCATTTTTGAGATTAGGATGTTTTTGTTTGGCTATTACCAGACCTCTCTTGGCTTTGTGGTCACTTGGATGTGAAGCTGTTTTGCCATTGAATGGATGTGCATACTTGTTTCTCTTGGTGGGTTTGACTTGTTTTCATTTGTGTCATTTTGTGCATGTTTTGTGGCTTTAGTTAGGGTAGGTTAGATTTGCAGCATGTTTGCTGTACTTCCATTTCAGAAAGTTGCATTTGAAGTTGGAAAATTGGGCCAAAAAATGCAGTTCTTTTTCATGATACAAATTCTAAGGTGCGACTGTTGAGTCCAACTGAATGACTATTGAGGGCTTTATTATGACAGATAAGTCAAGTCAGAATGATTTTCTAATAATAAAATGTGATTAATAATATATTGAGGATAACTTTCTTTAGAATCTAAAAATGTAATTAGTTTTCGTAAGTTTAGAACAAAATATAAATATTAATATTAGGTGGACCTAGGTTGCTTGCGGTTAGTTCCTGAAAATGTTGGCGGGCTTGTGATCGAAGTTCTACCAAGGTCCCTAAAGGCCCATTAGCTTCCTAAGATTGGGTGTAGTGTGCTTCTTTGGTTTAATAGTAGATACCTTATGGTTTAAACAAATATGTCAACCGAAGTAGGGTTAATAGAATTTGGGAACAAGAGTAGAGATCCAAGACCACCATACTTTATGGTTCCAATTCAAAATAAATGAGTTGAACATGAAGCTGAACTATTGAATGAAGGCCATATGTTGCCCAAAACCATAAACCTCTTATGTAGACCATGGCTCTGGGTGGTCTTAGGATCGCGGTCCAAGTGCTAAATAGAAATGGTCTCTTGGTATATACTATTAAACCCTAAACCCTAAAAACCTAAATTCTAAACCCTAAACCAAACCGGCTCATTTCCTATTGGACTCACTTTGGCTAAGTTATGAGCCACCCAATTGTTGTTCATATCTTATGTATGCTAAACTTGTATTGGGAGTTTTTTTCCCTAATACTACCCAAAATCTTAATAAAATAAAATGAAAATTATAAGGTAATGAGTTACACATATATATAATTTGCAGATACTTAACAAACAAATTTTCTTGTAACATTCCTAGCAAAAACTTTAAAAAAAAACTTTTAATTTAAGAAAAAGAAGGCAAGTACATTTTGTGGTGGCAGCAGTGGGGCCCATACAAAGATGAGACAGATTGAGAGAGTCAGAAGTTGGGGAGAAGTCAGGCCAGGATCAGCAAGCAGTCAGTCAGCCCGAAACGTCTTTGCTCTTCGGCTTTTACCTCGCGGGCTTTTCCTATATAAGCAAGCCCCTTCCCCCTTGACCCACCTCCATTTCCCCGCTTTTTGAATTACGCTACTCGTACGCCTCGCCTCGCCTCGCCTGCAGGACATCATCTCATTCTCCTCAGGTATTCTCTCTCTCTTTCTCTCTCTCTGTGGATTCCGAAATACGAACTTCATCTCATTCGCGATTTTCTAGGGTTAGAGAAGCTTCTGCGATTTCCTGTCATGGCGTCCAAGCGCATCCTCAAGGAATTGAAGGATCTGCAGAAGGATCCTCCTACTTCATGCAGCGCTGGTATGATTTTTCGCCGATTGTTTTCTCGCGGTGTCGTGGTATTTTTTTGGAGGTTTTGTGGCGAATTTTTGGAGGTTTACGATGTGATGTTGTTGGCGGAATTGCGGAGTGGTTGATTGAGTCGCTTTTGATGCATTCTTCGTTGTTTTGAGATGTTTCGAGATGTTTCTGTGCTCTACAGTGCGTATGCAGCTGCATTTTCGTCATCGTCGTGCAGTGCTGGTGTGGTTTTGACAATCTTCGTTTCTGTTTGGCATTCTCGTTTTTCGCCTTGTTTTTGTAGTTTTAATGTCCAATCTTTTAGCGGAAGTCGATGTGATGTTGTTAACGGAATTGCGAAGTGGTTGATTGAGTCGCTTTTGATGCATTCTTCGTTGTTTTGAGATGTCTGTTGGAATTTGTTTGCTCCAGAGTGCGTATTCAGCTGCATTTTCGTCATCATCATGCAGTGCTGGCGTGGTTTTCACTATCTTCGGTTCTGTTTTGCATTCTCGTTGTTTGTAGTTTTAGTGTGGAATTGGAGGAATTGAATGTGATTTTGTTAAGAGGAATGTGAAGTGGTTGATTGAGAGTTCACTGTTTGATCGACTCGTGTTTGCTGCGTTATTCTTTGTTTTGGGATGTCTATCGCAATTTCTTTCCTCTAGAGTACTTTTTCAGTTGCATTTTCACCGCTGCATGCAAATTCAATGTGATATTGTTGACAGAATTGTGAAGGGGTTGATTGAGTTGCTTTTGATGCATTCTTGGTTGTTTTGAGATGTCTGTCCAAATTTGTTTGCTCTACAGTGTGTATGCAGCTGCTTTCTCATCATCGTCATGCAGTGCTGGTTTGCTTTTGACTATCTTCGCCTTTTGGCATTCTCGTTGTTTGTTCACTGTGTTTTTGCAGTTTTACTGTCGAATTGGGGTAATTGATTGTGATTTTGTTAACAGGATTGCAAAGTAGTTGATTGAGAGTTTACTGTTTGATTGAGTTGGGTTTGCTGCATTCTTTTTTGTTTTGAGATGTCTATCGAAATTTCTTTGCCCTAAAGTGCGTCTTTAGCTGCATTTTCATCCTCTCTACGCAGTGCTGGTCTGGTTTTCACCATCTTTCTTATCACATTCTTAATGTTTTTTTGCAGTTTATAGTGTTGATTTTGGAGGAATTCAATGTGATTTTTTTAACAGGATTGCGAACTAGTTGATTGAGAGTTTGCCGTTTGATTAAGTCGTGTTTGCTGCTTTCTTCGTTGTTTTGAGATGTCTATCAGACATCTTTCCTCTAGAATACGTTTTTCAGCTGCATGTTCATCGCTTTTATGTGTTGTTGGTGTGATTTTCACCGTCTTCAATTCAATTTTCTACTTGTTTTTTCTCCATAGTTTTGCAGTTTGTGTCGAATTTGGAGGAATTCAATGCGATTTTGTTAACGGGACTGTGAAGTAGTTGATTAAGAGTTTACCATTTGATTGAGTAATTTTTGTTGCATTCTTCTTGTTTTGAGATATCTATCAAAATTTCGTTGCTCTACAGTACATTTTTTAGCTGCATTTTCACCAATTTCACGTGGTGTGATTTTAACCGTCTTCAATTCTCTTTCACATGGGCAAAAATTCAGCCCGTCTCTTTCAGTGTTGGGTGACCAAGAAGTTGCACTGCCAGAGGTTGAATGTAGCAGAGGTGATGATGGTTAGAAGGAGTTGCGGTTATACTAAGTCAGACAGGATTAGGAATATTGTGTGTCAAGATAGACTAGGGGCAACCCCTATCGAGGAGAAGTCGAGAGAGAGTAGACTAGATGGTTTGGGCATGTCTCGAGGAGAAGTGAGAATGCACCTGTGAGGAGTTGTGAAGATATCAAAATTACCCTAGGGCATCGGGGGCGTGGGAGACTTAAAAAATCTATGAGAGAGGTATTAGAGTTGATCCAAAATGTCAAAGCTTAGAGGAGGATATGGCATTAAATAGGGGACTTTGGTGATCTGTCTTGGTTTGTTATCCTCTGTTGTCTATTTGTATATGTTGCTCTTTTACCGTTAGATCCTGCGCACACACATGGAGCACTTAGGTATATACCCCCTCTATGCATCTTCAGCTCCTTTGCTCTCTTTTTCTCATTTTCAAAGGTTTTTCAATTTGTTTTTTGTTGTCCTTTTGGTTTTTCAAGGTTGTTTTTTGGAAAGGTTGTCCTTGGGTCCACAGGAATAGCCTCCCATGGGCATTAGTTCATGGGGGGAGGGCTGCCTGCATGCACCTGGAACCCTTAGACCGTGTGTAAACGTGTTAACCCTGAGAGTTTGTTGTTTTGTTGTTTAGCTAAATTTTAGTTCAAAAAGCTCGTGCCTTCGTGCTAAGCTCCAGGACCTTTGCGCTTTTGTGCACGTCGGGCTTTTAAAACAAAGGCCCTGGTGAGACCACAATCCTTGCCGATGAGGGGTGGGGGGCGCTCTTGTGGGAGTCCTGCAAGCCTATCTTTTCACTTTGAGTGATCCCTTTCTTCGCCCTCAATAAAATACCGGTAATTGCCTCATCAAACCGTCGCAGTCGAAAATGTTGTTGATCACGTAGAGTGCTGTCTAGATAAAGTAAGATTGTTCCAGAGGTGAGATCATATTGATTACATGGATATCTGGTCATAAGACTTATACTAGATTGGATAGTTTAGGTAATGAAATGATTAGAGAGGAGTAGGTGTGGCACTAATGTAGGATACCATGAAGACGGAAGTAAGATTCTCATAGCATGGACGCATCAGATGGAGGAGTACGGATCCATTGACAAGGTGTAAAATGATTTGATTTTTTTGGAATGTAAGAAAACAAAAAGGTTAAAGAACAAAGTTCATGAGGTTATTGGAGAAGAATGTGGCACATTTTCTATTTAGGGAGGACATCAGGACGTGATGGTGTTTCGGAGGTATAATATCAGGGTACAATTTAACTTCAGATGAAATTCCCAATTCCCATTATTATGGTGTACTAATAAACTTTGATGTTGCTTGGCATACATGTTGAGTGACAATTGTTGATTGTGTTTATTTGCTATTTGCTATTCTGCCAAATGCCTTACCTTCTTACATTTTCTGTCAGTTTATGGTAGTAGGTCGGAAGTCTACAATGGCCTTGAGTTGTGGCCTGTAGGTTTGAGAATTTGGCGTCTGTGATATAAGGCTCTTGAACTTCTGGATTATGAAGTCCTTATTAAATCAAAAAATGGCTGATGTGCCGTAAATAATGACAGTTTCTATTGAACCTACATACTTTGTTCAGCCTGGCTTTATTCTTTGGTGTTGTGATGGTATTGTGCACTACTAATAGCTCTTTTTTTGTTAGGTCCTGTCGCTGAAGACATGTTCCATTGGCAGGCGACTATTATGGGTCCTGCTGACAGTCCCTATGCTGGTGGAGTATTTTTGGTCAATATCCATTTTCCTCCAGATTATCCATTTAAACCACCAAAGGTGTGATGCTTTTTCTTCTTGTTTAATCAGATGTCAATTTGACATATGAGTGGAGAGATGGAGAGCGATAGCCCCTTGTTGCCACCACCATTGTTAGATGAAATGCCTTTTTGAATTTTAGAATTAGAGATGCTGTCCTTGTTAAATGGTAACCAGAAAATTTTGAATTTTGGAGTGATAAATGTGGGTAATTAGAGCTATGAATGTGGATGCATGGGTAAAATAGGGGTGCATCTAGCCTAAAGAAACATTTTCAGATCTTAGTTATAATTGGTACATATATATAAATATTGGGTCAGGGGTGTTTTTGTTCTGAAAGTTTGGTCTACCCTCTGAGCTTAGCACGCATATTCTTATTATTGTTTTTCTTTTATTTGCGTTCTGACTGGAAGTAATAGACTAATTGTGGAATGCGTGGGCAGTATTTGTTGTTTGAAATTGTCCATAATTTATTGGCATAGTTCTCTTTCTGTGATTTCAAGATCTGTGATACGATTGAGCAAGTTGTAGGGAATCAAGTCGATTTAAGCAACGTGGGGTTGTTGACATATACATCAGTCCTTGTTTATTTACAATGCAAGGTTTTTATCATTTGGGGGTAGCCTAATGGAGGAATGATTTATTTCCATCAAGGCAAGGGTTTTGATTTTGTGTAGGCTGTGTGCATACATAAATTTACCCGTCCCCAAAAGAAAAAGGTCCCTAGTTCCTCGATGAAGAGGCTGTTAGTAGTTAAATTGGTTCTAGTTGTGGCGATCAGTAGTTTTGATTTTGAAATTATATTTTGGATTCCCGGGGAAGTCTGAAAATTCTCCGATGTCTTTGATCATGTTCACAGATGGGTTTAACACCATTTTCCTACTCACCTGAAGTTTTTGAGTCTAGGCTTGGGTTGTTTGCGCAGTGGTCCTACTTAGCCGATTCGCCTGCTATTCAGAATTGAAAGGGTTGTGCTCATATTCCAGATTGTATTTTTATAAGCCCTCTTAAAGATTGTGGTTGGTGTAATGGTGAACTATAAGTAGGAACATCTCTAGTGCAGATATCTTAATTAAGTATGCATGCTTGTTAGTGGATGTGAGGTTCATGTGTCATGACTGGGTATGGATGTCTGGTCTCATTTCATGACTACATTCGCATGTAGATACTTTTTCTTCTGTTTTCTTAAAATAACTTTTTATAACTTCTGTTTGTCTTGTTTGAGCATTGCTTCGATTGTAGTTGTACTGTATTCTGAGACTCTTTAATTCTTCGCTCCTTGACTGTTGGTTAAACGGTTCAACTAGTCTTAATGCCATATGGATTTTATGGAACCCTTCAATCCTCTCATTTGTGCTACCTGGCCTTAACGTTATACATGATGCTTTCCCGTATGTGGTCATTTTCTTCTGTTTGCTTAATGACATTTGACCATTGTTACTTTTTTTTGGGGGGGGGGGGGGGTGAAGGGAAAATTTAGTGCCGGTTCAAACAATTTCCCAGTAATAAACTCCAAAAATTTTACCAGCAATGTTTAATTTTATCACTTGCATATGCTGTAATTTAGGAATTAGGGTTGCTTTTTTTTACTCTGATACACAATTGATTTTGTGGGTCAGTCAAGTTTTCATCAATACACAGCAAACGAATGAGACTGGGGTCACCCTTTCTACTTGAACCTGTGTTGATGTGTGTATAAGTAGTTGTGTGATTCATGGGGCATGGATGACTTGCTACCAAAGCTGGCAATGTCAATTTTTGTCTTGCCATATGTGTCATATTGCCGTTACTAAAAGCTTGGCGTAACAACATATGATCAATTAGCTGTACGTCTGTACTGATGGTCCAATGCAAAGTAATCCTTATGCATCGATTGTTTTTCTTCCAGTTATATTGTTTATCATATTATGGCATGTTCTACTTGCGTCATTTGCTTATCGAGTGCGTTTCTACTTGAATTGGATCTGTTAGTTTTCATGTGCATGGTACGTCATAGTCTCCCATGCACTGGCGCACATCGGCGCACGTCCGCATGTACATGCACAAAAAAATGGAAAAAAAGCATTGATTTTTTCCAGACCAGTCAAGTCAGATACCTGTATGGAAATTCAGTTTCAAAGCTCTGGATAGAGAAAATTAGGTCTAATCTGAACACGGGGATTAGTAACTACGTAATAGTGGGGACCTTGGCAGCTGCTTTAGCAGCTCCTTCTCTAAGACCGAAAGTGACGAAAAAAGTGCAAGAGAAATCAGCTCAGTCAATCAGCTGTTGTTTGTTTTTGTTTACTAGTCTGGATACATGATCACTTACATTTTTGCTAACACTGTTGTGAACAGGTAGCATTCAGGACCAAGGTTTTTCATCCCAACATTAACAGCAATGGCAGTATTTGTCTTGATATCTTGAAGGAGCAGTGGAGCCCTGCTCTTACCATTTCCAAGGTTATCTCTTGCTATGTTTATTATGCACTTTGAGGTTGTGTTTTCTTGGAGCCTTTCCTATGGTTGCCTTGCCATTGCACTTTCTGGGTAGCACATCTGTGGAAGTAACTATAGTCATTGGTTCAAGCCATGCTTTTTGATCAGAAATTTTGAGCCGTTGGTGTTGTGGCAGTTTATATCCATAGAATTGACTACCTTAGTTGGTCAATATTACTTTGTTGTGCTTATTATTTTGCAATTTTAGTGAGTAAAACAGTGATAAACCCGTGCTGCGTCGTATTATATTTTGTAATGTGGACTTTCCGCATTTTCCTGCGATTAACCTAAGAAGCTGAGTACCTACACCAGCTATTCATATTCGCAGATATTGGTCTTTTGTGCTTTTAGCTATTGACCAGCCATGTCACCACCTCAGTTATTTGCTTTGGTTGGTTCATTGTCTGTGGTGTAAAAAATTGTGTATTGAAAATAGAAGTCTGCTGTTTACTGTTTTTCTCTGGAAGTGGCTATATGCTTGGAATACTGGGAAGAAAAGAGGGGGGGGGGGGTAAAAAAGTTGGTTACCACTTGTTTGTTAGGTGACTATATTCGCTTAGGACCTCAAAACCTTAAAACCCTTTAAATACACACATTCTCTCTTGTTTGGGATTACACGCAAGACATAAAATCCTGCAAGTGACAAGTAACTTAACTATGTGTGCATATGCTTATTACTTGGTCGATTGGATGCTATGTTACTCGGACTCGGGTATGCGTGTCCATATCGGACACGGATACGGGTGTCGGACTCGGCTATTTTAAAGAAATTTTATACATTTTCATTGTAATTTGAAGTGTCGAGTGTCGAACCCTTGTCCGGGTATCAAGAGTCCGACACGGGTACGGCAGGGACAATGAAGAGTCGGAGTAACATAGATTGGATGTATTAATCTTGCCTGGGTAAAAGTGTTTCCGCTACCATGGTTGGTTGTATGCGGATTTTGGTGTTAAAATAGTTGCATTGTAGGTTGTAATCATCATTGTTCTGCAGTATTTAATCATTGTTACTTTTCAAGGTTGATTAGTCCTGTGTTGCCATGATTAGCATTTTGGGCTTGGTCCTAATAACATTGACCTCTTAATTCCTACTCCATGTCCGCGGCGAAAGTAGGGAGAAAGACTTTGGGCTGTGAGGTTCCAGAAGAGACTATGAGGCTTTTAATTATAGTTATATTCATAGATGGTATATACAGTTATCCATGGATGTAAATATATAATTAAGGACCTCATAGTCTCTCCTAGAGTTATAATCTAAAGTCTTTCATACTAGAATTCCAAGGTCAAAAACCCTAATTTATTGAACACGATTGTAATTTCGCGTATTCCACTAAAACAGGTGCTGGAGGATTCACTTTTTATTGCTTAATCCTGTCTGGGCACATCTAACAATACGTGAACCGTTTACTTGCAGGTGTTGCTGTCAATTTGCTCATTACTGACAGACCCAAACCCCGATGATCCTTTAGTCCCCGAGATTGCTCACATGTACAAGACTGACAAGGCCAAATACGAGACCACTGCTCGTAGCTGGACCCAGAAGTATGCTATGGGTTAGCACTTTAGCAGTAGCAGTAGGTGAGAAGGTCACTGTCTTTTCAAGTGTATGGACTTGGACAAGGATGGAACTCTGAACTTCTTGTTGGAAAGAAAAAAATAACAATGTAGCCGCTTTTCATTGTAATATTTAAATCCAGATTTGACATTATTAAATGCGTCTTCTCGATCTGGTTTTCTGTGCCACTCTCTGCTCCAGTTATGCTCTCTGCTCTGACCTTTCGGTCTCATTTCGACCCCCGGGCGAGGTGGTCCAATTAGGTTATATGCTTTCTTGATTGTTCTGTGCTAGGAATTCGAGTTTTGCAGGTGAATCGTGCAAATTAGTGACTCCATTTTATATGGTAAGAGCATCTCTTCTCCGTTATTTCAGTAATAATTTTTCGTTAGGATGCTAATGACATTTGCAGCTGAGTTGGACTGAGGCAAGTACAGAAAAAATTCGCACTTTAAGTCCATGCGATGAGGTAAGCAATCAGCTAAGCTAGCTTGATTGAGTTTCATAAGGAATCAACTTGCATATTTTTATTTATTATACACAATGTCGTATTCTTGTAGGAATTTTGCTAGTGTGAAGGTTGGTTTCGCCATTTCTACGGGCACCTGAAGGTGTTCCACATGTGGGAGGCATACGACGTGCGTCCCATGCCACGCCATACCATGATGATCTAACTGAGGTAGGTACTGAAAAAAAATGTCATCACACTCAGGAAGACACTTGTTTGAATAATACACTTCATGAGAGACAGCAAAGTGACCAAAACTACATTTCTTTTATCTAATTCTTTTTCTTTTTTTCTGAAAGAATTTTTTTTTCCCTTTTTTTGCAATCGGTGAGCATGTGCATGGAGGTCAATGTGATCAGAAGGTGCAGCAGCTGGGTGAAGAAGGTGGAAGAGGTATGGATCCTGAAACTTTTGGAATCTAACATTTTCTACTACCGTAGTGTTTTCTTCGTGCAATAATTTACGTATATTATGGGTTCCGCTCACACAAATGATACACATAGAAAATAGAAAGAATTGTCAACCATATCTATGGCTTCCACGACTAAGGTTGTCCCCGCCTCGACACGTGACGCATTGGCCACTGTCATGCTTAGTCACACGCCTGCTGCTGCTTCGGAACCGACCAAACCTTTTTTTTTTTCCTCCCCTATTCATTATTTGTTTATCTGGGAGGTGTGATGGTGAACATAAAGATTCTGTTTGTGTTAATTAGTTCTTGAATGAAACGGGCTTGTGTGGATTGGAGACCCTTTTTTTTTTGTGAAGAAGCGTAGGGGTGTATAGAAAGAGTTGACAGGGAGTAACTAAGAATAAACCAAGTCCTTTTTAGTTGAGGGTTTCATAGGAGAATATGAGTAAAGAATAATAACTGTAAACAAAGTAAAAGAAAACACTTGTGTTCTTTACACTTTACTAAAACAGTGAGTGTTGTGCGAAACTGTCTTACTGTAAATTTATGGTAGAATGTATAACTTTGTGGTGATTTTTTTTATAAATGTAGAGGTGAATAATAATTTATTTGGGCAAAGTCATCCCTTGATATATTAGATGCATTTGCATTTAAAATGTCATTTAATAGTCATGGTAAAACACTAGAAAGGTCACTCTGTAAGAAATCCGTCTCACGCAATAGTATGAGAATTTGCATTACTAAAAATATTGTGTGAGTTTTAGTTTATATGGTCAATTGTCTTGCACTCTCCCTGAACACAAAAGTTGGAGCAAGAAGATGACGATCTTGCTTTGTGACTCATATAGTGGCGCAGGTTTGCCACTTGTATCATTGTGTCCTGCTTCCCATTGATTTCATTTTGTTTCCTTATTATGGACTGGGGGCCTAGGAGTAGAACCCATGTCTATTGTTCCACTCTTAAGAAACCCTGTAACATAATGGTCTTGCATCAGTCACTGACGGCATTTGCCTATTGACACCTTTATAGGAAACCCCATACATAAATGTTTTGGATTCGTTACTCGTCGAACACTAATCAATACTTGATTATATTTCCTATTACTTATGATAAGTTGAGAAGCACGTGCCCTAAACTTGGTGTATGTATAACCAAGACACCAAGGAGGGAGGATTTATGACCAAGGAATTGAAATGTTAATGGTAGGGATTAGGGGATATTGAAGGGGATATAATAGGTTTGCACTAGTGTTTTACAATTTTTATATGGTACTCTATGAAATCCATCATAGACTTTTAATTTTGTAACAAAATTTCATCAATTGCAAAATTGATCAATTTTAAATTACATGACCTAGATATATTCTCCACGATGTATCGTATTTTTGAGTGCCTTGGAAGCGTGGGTAAAGGTCATGGTTGATAGTGTGACTCAAGGAAAGATTGGTGATGGCAAAGGAGAGATAGAAACATTAGTGTCTGTAGATCTGAGACATGGAAATGAGAATTCTCAGGCTTCTTTACTTCTTTACTTTAGTGTGGGTGCGTATATAGTCAAAGATATGCATACATTGCAATGCATCTTAAGTGGTTTCTATTGTCTCCTCCATCCCAGTCTGCCTGGATAATTCACTACTCGTGATCTTTTTCTTCCATCTTGATATCCGTAGATTCATTGTCCTTAGATTAGATAGATCTCTTTTTCTTCTCTTTTTTTTTTCAAAAATAAGATTATATTTATATTTATATTCATTGTAATAAAAATACAAAGTTGTAGTTCTTGGTAAATTATTTTGTAGGAAATGAACTCGTGTTTTTGTTTGTGTTTGTGTTACATCTGTTTTGGGCGTGCTCTTGTTTTTTGTCCTTTTAGAGCTAGTAAAATTTTGTCCGACCAGTGAAAACTGGGTTTGGATATATATTTTTGTCCGAATTTTGATATTGACTGAACTAGCTGAATATTTGGATATTAAATTTTTCTTTTCCTATTGTTCGAACTTGATTTTGATCCGAATTTTGTTTCATTCGACTTGTCCAACCCAGCCCGACCCAAAATAAAACTGGGTCTCGACATAAATATCTTGTCCGAATTTTGCCATTGACCGAATTTATCCGGTCTGAACTTATCTGAACTCGAATTTTCACCAACGCTAGTTCCTTTTTTGGTTTTAAGCATTTTTACATAATGAGCCAATTAAACTCCTTTTCAATACAAAATAGATAATAAATCATGTGACCATGTTACCATAAATTTATTGTGAGGCTTACAATTTTGTAGGGACTTTTAATGAATATAAGGATGAATAATATTTCATTTGGGGTGACTCTTATAAAAATCATTCTTTAATAAATTATTAGTCATATTCGTATTAAAAAAACTTATTATAATATAATTTAAAAGGTCATCCTTAAAGGAATTAGTCTCAAAACAAATTTATTCACCTATTTGTGATGATGAAAATATCAGGGGGTTTGAATTCAAAATGACAATTTAAATTTCTTCTTAGAATCTCTCTTTTAAGTAAAAATAAATTTAGTCTTTATTTCTGACAAGTCTTCACGATTTTGGGATATTAAAAAGAGTAGTGGATATTTATTTCGAGATAGAATAATATGAATTCGGTATCTGAAAAAGCTACACAGCAAAATCAGGGCACCTTGTGGAACTTTCTTCACTCCAAAGAACTTTCACTAACAGTACAATTTATAGCTTTGATAATATAAAACTAAAATAAACTAAATCTCTTTGGCGAAATATTAAATATGTATAGCATCATCTAATTGTCTCCTTGTGCGCGAGCGTGTGGGGGGAGTGGGAAAGTGTATTTTTGAGTATATAATACTATTATCTCCGTCTTAAAATATTTGTCATATTATCTAATTTTTTTATTTCAAAATATTTGTCCAATTTACAATTCCAACAATTGTAGTTACTTTTCTATCCGTAATTAATAAATTCATTTTTCACTTTTTACAATTGCAATAACTATTATCTTCAATTAAAGTAAGGATATTTTGGGTAAATTACAAACTTTTTACTTCAATTTTCAATATGCATTGAATTAGTTAACTAGGCCTTGTCGTTTATACGCTATATTGCAGTGCAGTAACACAATTTATTATATTACTCGATGTTCTTCTACAATTCACCATATTTTACCATAATTATTACTAATATATTTTCTTTTTTTTCTCTACTTATTTTTCACATTTTTTTCTCACACAATTTCCACAAATTTTACCATACCATTCCCCACCATTTTGCACTTTTCACAATTTCACCTTACTGCATCATTTTTGTATCTTACCAATCATACAAAAGAACGTGGCCTTAGCATATTATTGTATGTCAATTTTTAACTTTGTATGACCTTAAATGATCAAAAGAAAAAAAAACACGCATAAGTTGGTGAGTTTTAGAAGGCTGTAATATATAGATGTTGGGACTGGGGGTAATCTTTTGTGTCTAGTTACTTTTTAACTGATCATTGTGTGTAAATTTTTAATTTTTTATGACTTTAAATAATCTGAAAAAAAGAATCGCAAGTTGGTGAGTTTTAAAGTGTTGGGACGAGGGACGTTTATGTTACTGCTTCCTTGCCTTTGGGAAAGGGCACTTGTTATTCTGCTCACATTCGTTTCATGAAGCCATTGAATGGCACATTTTAACAGCTATCAGTGAGCTACTACTATTTTCCATTGTTGGCTGTTGCTTGTCATTTTTTTTAGCTGTTTTATTTCAGTAGCTAGATTGGATGGTAGCTTTGTTTTATTTTTCCAGATATCATTTCTGAGTTTTTTTTTACCCGATCAATGATAATAATAAAAGGCACTTCTATTTTGCGTTGATGACCTAACTTCAAAAAAAGATTAGATTTATATATTATAAATTGTTGAATACAAATCAAAGCCACTACCAATACTCTAAGATCATAGAGGGGGTTAGATGTAGGCCCTGTTCTTTTATGCGGTATTTTGCGGAATGGTGTGGTGAGGTGTGGTGGAATTGTGGTAAGTTTTTAGTATGTGGGGTAGGTGAGGAGAGAGAATGTAAAAAGTAGAGGAGAAATGTGAGGAGAGAGAAAAGTAATGATTTGTAATAAAATGTGGTGGGTTGTGACAAATTGCGGTGGACTGTGACATTGCAGTTTGCCAACCGCAGAAAAATTTACATGCATTAAATTTTGACCAAACACTAAATCCGTACATTACAGAGGAGTAAGATATACATGCATTAAATTGCATGATATAATACAAAATGCTTTGGTTGTCTCAAATTTAGGCACCGACGTACGACTTTCCTTATATCATCACCCTCATCCCTAAATTCTACCATGCGGGGAAGCTACGTTGAAACAATTTGGGTTATTTTTTCCCCCTAAAGTTAATAGTCTCGTTCCTTGATCTTTGTCGTTTTGGGGTTTGGAGTCCTTTGTTTTTGTGTTGTGCGAGGGCCAAATTTTGTGGGACTCATGTTAAAACATGATCAATGCCGACATTGTTTGAAATTGGATGGTAGACTAAGCACTTTTTTGGTTATTTTGTGAGCATCTTTTATATTTTAATTTGAGTAATTTTCTGTTTTCATATTATGTGGACCTAAATATTTTTTATAAACACTTATAAATCTTTTCGATAAGCTCAAAGTAATGTTGTATATTCATATATGTGTTCGGGGAAAGATCATATTTGTTCCAAGTTTTATATATGGGGGTGTTTAGTAAACTTGCTATTTATCAGTCTATCGGTAAAAGTTAGTTTATTTGGGATTTGAATCCCAAGTCAAATCAGCTAAATAGTTGCTTAATAAATAGCTTATTCAATTGAGGCACTGTTCTTTTATGCGGTATTTTGTGGAATGGTGTGGTGAGGTGTGGTAGAATTGTGGCCGATATGGTGGAATTGTGGTGGGTTATTGGTATGTGGGGCAGGTGAGGAGATAGGATGTAAAAAGTAGAGGAGAAAAATGAGGAGAGAGAAAAGTAATGATTTGCGGTAAAATGTGACGGGTTGTGGCAAACTGCGGTGTCATAGCCTACCGCAGTTTGCCAACCGCAGAAAAGAATAGGGCCTGATTGTTTAGCCCCAAACAACCATTTCTAATAGGTTGAAAAAAGTAGCCTGGTTTTTTTGTAGAAATGATAATTTAGTTTAAAAATTGTCTAAAATTACATAAATGCCAAATTTCTTAAATTAGGGCTAAATAGTATGGACTTAAATAAGAACCTATAATTGGATGACATAAAAGTTACATAAAAGTTGTCTAAAATTACATAAATGCCAAATTTCTATGTTAATATTTGAATGAACCTATAATTGACAATCATTGATTTTCTTCACAATTATAGGAATGTATTAATTCTTTGAAGATTATTGGCATTCACTGCTATAAACGATAATGTGAATTATGTTTTGCCCTGGACTTTATCATATTTTCCCCTTTTCAGCACATAATTGAGTAGGCTCTGTTTCTTCGATGGGCACGTAAAAATGAGGTAAAGTAAGATTGAATGAGTTTAAATAGATTTTCAGTAGGTTGATATAGAAATAGAAATATGTCATGAATTATTTCTCTTATGTCTTAATTCTCTGTTCAAAATTATGAAAAAAAAATAGAAATGAAATAGTGATCCATATAATGACGTCATCATCCACCATTGTCAAGTGAAGTGATGAAGAAGTGGAAATATAAACAAAACTCAAATTGCTGAAACAAATAAAATGAAGAATCAACAACACATGTGGAAGGATTTCCCTTTTGAGGCATAAAAGCGGGAAAATGACAACAAATTCCCTCAATCTAAACTTTGGTCAATTCTTTTTCACTTTCCTATCTACGGGGGTTTGTTTATTTCAGATGCCTTTGTACTGGTGAACATGCCTATACCTATGAGAATATATGACTATAACTGTAGCTGTGAATAGGGATGGTAATAAAACCCGTACCCGCGGGTACCCGCCTCAACCCGCCCCGCAAAAAGCGGGTAAGGGTACAATTTTTTTAAAAAATGCGGGTATGGGTCGGGTAAGGGTACGGGTCGGGTACAGGGTAGTACCCGGTGGGTACCCGGCCCGCCCCGCCCCGCAAATACTTTGAAATACTTTTTAAAAAAATTTATTTTGCTTATTTTATGTTTAAGGCCAAACGTTTGAGGCTTTACCTAAAATTTGTGTGATTGTGTTTGGTTAAAAAAAAAAAAAAACTTGGATCGCAGCATGTCCTCTTCATCATCTATTGATGTAAAATTTGAAACAAATATTTTGAGCATTGAGTACAACATCCAACAGGATTTATCGAATGCTCAGAAACAGCAACATGTTGCTCAGTTGCTGTCTAGATTGCCACCCACATATAGGCTGCCCAGAATCAACAGCAGATGTTGCCTTCTGCTTAGGGCCAGAATCAACAGTAGCTGCCGCATAGTACTGCCTAGAATCAACAGAAATTATATAGCCCCAAAAACTCGAAAAAGTGGTTAAATAACCCGAATACAACCCGGTAATTTGTGCATATGGGTATAAAATGGGTGGTAAAATTTAATCTTTGTGTAAACTCGCATAGTACCCGTTGTACCCGCATACCCGGTGGATACGGGTAAGGGTACAAATATTTAGTACCCGCTAAATACGGGTAAGGGTAAGGGTAGTGATTTTAAAAACGGGTACGGGTCTACCCGCCCTGAACCCCACCCATCGCCATCCCTAGCTGTGAATGATAGCTATTCTTTCCTACCTACTTGCCTTAAAAAAATATGGGTATGACTATAACGGACGTCCATTAAGAAGTTTTTTTCTTCCGGAACTGTTGGAATTAATCTTTCCATAAACTTCAATTTAGGAGGTAGGACTGCCTATATCTGGATACTTTGTTATAATTCCATTAACAGGATGTTTGAGGTGATTCATATGTAGGCAGCATGCTTCCCATGTATTGAGGAGCATAAAATGGCTGATTTTAACGGATTAGCTGTATATTCTTATCTGACTAGATACTTCTGTATGACATACTAATTTTGAGATGTGGCCTTCCAACAAATATAGATTGGTTAGAGTAGATCTGGAAAAACTAAATCGAGATCTAAAATCCGTACGAAAAATAGAACCCAAACTGACACCCTAATGAAAGACTCGATCTTGAGTCGGGCCTGAAGAAACCTCGAACCTGAACCGAACTGCAACTCGAAAATTCACCCGATTAAGACCCCAAATCACACAAGAGCCCAATCGTAAAAAATCTCACCCGTACCAACCCGAATAAAGCTCGCCCAAAGTCAACCCATACCCGAACCAGATTGGTTGACCTGACGCCAACACGAATTAATTTTCAACCAAATCAAATCTGAATCGATTCACCCGATTGCCAGGATTAGGTTAGATTACGTGCAACTCTATTTCTAACTCTGTAAATTTACTTGCAATGAAACAAAATATGAAAGTAGTCCCTCTTTTGGACATAGATAACCTAAAACAAATAACGACATTTGGCGAAAATATGTGCATGTTACTCTATTTCCAACTCCGTTAACATACTGAAATGAAGCAAAATCAAGCGATATGTTAATCTCTTTAAGAAAATAGTCACGGGTATAACAAAAAGGTAGATACGGAAGGCACATAGGAAAGAGGTTAACTTTTTTTTCCCCCCTTTCTTTTGTGTTTTTGTTGTCCAAATTGACTTACTTAAAGTGGGAAAATGCTGTTATACCCAAATCTCATATAAGCATATTTCACTTTAGGATCTGACTTGTAGCATAAACCGTTAAAAAATCCAATGATAGGGGCCCCTTTCAATTCTACTTTACACACATCTTCTCCTCCTTTGTCCACCCTTCTTAAACGTCTCCTTGAAGATTCGAACCATGCATGTTGCCTACATGTCATGTCATCTTCCAATCCACTTAAGAATGTCTTCTTCCTTTATCATCTCTAGGTGAAATTCGGGTAGATAACGGATCACTATTCAGTTGAGAATTGTGTTCTGTAAATTTAGCAGTTGAGTTAGTAGATTAATGTGGATTGACATAGAAGAATATGGATAATTTTCAAATATAAAATTATCAAATGGTATTTATTAACCAAAAAAATATATGACGCTTCTTCAAATGTTAAATGTTAACTTTATTAATGTTTCATTGAACGCTCCTCAAAACGCTAGTTTACCGAATGCTAAATGTTATTCCAAACACTACTGTCAAGCACAACCTTAATGTTTCTAAGTCTAGTTATATCTTGTTCTTTCTTAAATTAAGGTTGCGTATAAAGGTTTAGAAAAATTTAGGTATAGAGTTTGAAACAATGATACTCAAGTATTCAAGTACTTTGATAATTATAACATAATATCAATGAGCTTTTAGCTCACTTGATACGAGCTATTATGGTATATCACAAATCTTGAGATTGATTCATTATAACGTAATCTATGACTTAACGTTCAGTTAGATGTAATAAATTCCTGATAGTTTGCATTATTAACGCACTGTCCTTTTATGTGGTACCATGCACCTACTACAATTTACCACTTTAACTACAAACCATCACATGTTACTATACCATACCATACTTTACTGCATCATATATCACACTATCCATATTTTTACCATACCATATTATTATCACAGTTGACCCACCGGGGGGAACAGGGTCTTGAGTTGATGATTCTATAATAGCATTTCAAATTATACCCTATCAAATGTTATGTACACACCTTATCTACTTCACAAAAAAAAAAAAAATAACCATAGTATATAACCAGGAAAAGGGAAGTCCTTATTGCCAGACACCTCAAGCATAATTAAAATATATTTCCTAGTATTATATCTTTGCCTAGAGTTATGTATTGTGTAGCAATATTACACTTGGGAGTATCTAACACAAGACTTTTCCAGTTGCAATTATTTATTGATTTATTTATCAATTTATTTAAATTAATTATGATTTCCACATTGATACACCTCATTACTCTGGGTAGTACCACGTGTAATCCTCCATAATATGTTAAAATAAAACTTAGAAAATAAGTTTGAGATGTGTCAAAAGATCGTGCACACGAGTGGATTGAATCATGGGCCGCCCCCTTATAAATTATAATTAGGCCCACCTTCATAATTTAATTAGTTACTGTAATAATTAACTAATGTGATTATTAATTAAAAGGCTTTCTTTTTGTCATTCACTTATGTGGACATTACTTAGATTTTCTACCTCTTCTTAACTCAATAATATATTTAAGCCATGTTCTCCTCGAAAAATCATAGCCTCCACCTTCGTCCATTTATTAGAGGTGTTGTCGTAGATCTTTCTGATTGAATATTAATGATAATTTATATTTTAATTGGGTTAATATCAATTAATAATCTACTTTTATTTATAAAACAAATAAAACAAATTAAATTAATAACTAGATACAATTTTCTAATTTTTCAAAGTATTAAATTTTGCTGAACTAGGTGAATTTTTTTCACAATCAAACACAACCTAAATTATAATGCTAAATGAATTTTTTGAATACTTTTTATGGAATGAGATCATTAAAAAAATAAAGAAAAATAATAAAATATGTGAGTGCATGAGATTAATTTAGACTAATGTATGACTAAGATTTATTTATTAGTTATGGTACGTGATTCTTGGATACTGACAAGCACTCTAGTTTTTGATATATATACATCAAATACTATTTCCATTTTAAAGTTAAAAAATTAAAATCCAACAGTCCAATCAAAATGGTGTCTGTTTAATTATTAATAAATTCTTATTTTTTTTCCTTATATAATTTGTAAAACCAACCAAAAAAATTTATTGTGCAGACAGAATTATAATTACTGGCACGATGAAGTTTTTTGAGGGAATGAAGTATAATGTAAACTACATATCTTTCTTTGTTTATGACTTCATTTAAATGGTCTCTTTTTTCACTAAATTAAATAAAAGAATAAATTGCAAAGTACTCTAGTAAGATTGTAGGACCACAAAGTATTAATATAATTAATAACATACATTCCAATGTTCGGTCATGTCTTTGTCTGCTTAATTTAGGGGCATTTTAAATCAAATGCTCAAGTAGCTAGCAAAATGTTATTGTTCTTCCACCTATTAAATTTTCAACCAAAAAAAAAAAACATGTACTATAATTGGTGTATGATGTATAAGTTAAGGAAGAATGTAAGCTTAATTTCCTCTGATGGTTCAACAAATTCTTTTGTTTTTTGGGAAATAACTGTCTTTTACCAAGTTAATTTTTAAACTATTGGGATATATAGTTGCTAGTTCTACCTATTATTGTGTTATTTTTTTGGATTTTTTTACCAACATATTAATAATCTTATACTAATTCAAATCATTGATTAACATTGATGTGAAATTCAAAAAATTAAAAGAAAAATTTTGAATACAATGACAAAAATTGAAGAAATCAAAATACACCTCTCGAATCTCAATATGTTTCTTAAGAAAATAAAATGGACTTATAGTAAAAGGAGGGGGTGCATTTATCCTAGCTTAACTAAAATTATATATATATATATATATACCTCTAATTATATTTCTTAAAAAAATAAAATGGACTTACAGTAAAAATTTTAATATATATATTTATTATAAATTTTGATTTTAAAACCAAAAAAAATTTCAATAATTTGAAGTTTTTTATAAATTATTAGAATACATATGCATATATAAATTCATCATATATCACATTCATGTTTTTTTTTTATAATTTAAGGCTTCTCGGCCAGAATTGAGATGGCCAATAAAACTTTCAGCCAAATCAAAAGCTTACAAGGCAAACCGGGGATTGATCTGCTCGGCCCTGTCCAGCAAAATTAGTGTTTTAAACAGTGGATAACGGTTTATGTAGCGTATAGCGGTTTAAGCAGTGGATAGCGGTTTTAGTAGCGGATAGCGGATGACCGTTCAAATGAGAATTGTGTTCGGTAAATTTAGTGGTTGAATTAATAGATTAATATGAATTGACATAAAAAGATATCCATAATTTCCATTGATAAAATTTTCAAAGGGTATTTTTTGACCGAAAAATATGAAACGCTACTCCAAACGCTAAACGTTAACTTTATTAGTGTTTCACAAAACACTCTTTAAAACTCTAAACGCTACTCAAAACGCTAGCTTATCGTACACTAATATTTATACAATTAGAGTTTTGACTTGGGCAAAACGTTAAACGCTATCCCAAATACTACTGCCGAACACAGCCTTGGTGGTAAGGGCTCATCATTTCATCTCTTCCTTCTAGAGTTTAATTTTGGGTGAGTATTACTTCCAATCAGTTGAAGAATGTTGTGGTGGGTGTGGGCTCTTCTTTGGGCATTAACATACCATTTCTCATCCATTATAAGATCTATCAGATTAGTATAGGGGTCCGATGAATTGAACTACTTATAAAATAAAATTATGAATAAATTTCACCATTGAAATATCTATTTAAAAAAATACCAATGGAATAACGAAAACCATTAGGTCTCGCTTAAAAAACCGAGATACTGTCACGTGACTGCATGTAAATCACAGTGTAAGAGCACGTGTTTTGATGCTTGGCTTTGCTGCCTTTTAATTTGCTGCTTTTGCCCATTCTAAACTTTTCAAAACTACTTTCCCATTTTACATCATCGTTAAGGCATTTTCCCCTTCTTTTAATCTAATTTTGTATTAGTTAAGTGTTAATCAATGCTTGCAAGTGCTGGGGATTATTATTTTTTATGAATAGATATTGATTATTTAGGCCCTGTTCTTTTATGCGGTATTTTGTGAAATGGTGTGGTGAGGTATGGTGGAATTGTGGTGGGTGTGGTGGAATTGTGATAGGTTATTGGTATATGGGGTAGGTGAAGAGAGAATGTAAAAAGTAGAGGAGAAAAGTGATGAGAGAGAAAAGTAATGATTTGCGGTAAAATGTGGTGGGTTGTGGCAAATTGCGGTAGGTTATAGCACCGCAATTTGCCAACCGCAGAAAAGAGCAGGCCCTTATTGGTTAATCATTACATGCATCTTTTATAACCGGATCATTGACAATATCTATTCTCCATTGAACTCATACCCTACAACCAATATCGTAAGGTTATACGCGAGCTAGGACATGAGCTACTTATTTCCTACTTTACGAATATGTGAAAAAAGCACACAAACTAAAATTACCAGCAAAAAAACAAGATTTCAGAAATTGAATTGTCCAGCTCTGTGTGGGGTTTTTGCCTTCTCTTCAGCTTCATTATTGGGCTTGTAACTATCTTTGCACCATTCATATACTCTTTAAGCCTAATGGGTATTCGCGTGGTGGGACGTGTTAAAGTATAAAAACCATCGTTGGGCATTTAACTATATCTTTAAGCTTTTGATTGGAAGGTTCCACTGAGGTAAAATAAATCCACGTATAAACGATTTAAAAATGAATAATAAATTATCACAAGGGTTGATCGATGATGGTGAATATGGGCCACACCTAACAATCGGCCCCTTGGACAAAAAATTCACGAGCACCGGAAAACATCAAAATATGAGTCACAACGAATCTCGTCAAATGAACTTCTCAACATCAATGAACAACATCCCAGACTAAGAGCTCTTACACCATTTGTTAAGTATAAATATAAGAGCATACATATCACAAATGATACAAGAATTAATAAGGGATTGGCAACATCAAAACTTTACGTGGAAACCCAAATGGAGAGAAAACCACATACATATCACAAATGATACATAAAATTCACTATAAATAAGTAAAGTACAAAATCAATTTCATCAATAATTCGCTCAAAGGGATCTACACTAGGAGATTAAAATTTCACACAACACTCCCTCACTAAATCAAGATAGTGGAATAGAAAAGAGACATCAAATTTCATATAATCTCTTTAATGCTCAAATGGTACCAAATGGGCAAAAGATCCCATGGTGAGGAATGAGGATGCCATTCTTGGTGGGCAAAGGGCATAGTACTTGAGATGGTACAATATCTACCATATAAATAGGTAGGGATGAAAGACTCAGAGTCTCATAATCATTCATGGCTTGTTTCATAAGTAAAAAAAAAAGGTTCATTTTTCTGATTATTTAAAGCTTAAAGTAGACTGAAGATTTAAATTTAAAAGGTGGATAACACAATAACTAGACAACAATGACAGTAGAACAAATAAATGAATAATATTTCCATAAGATAAACATGCAACATTTCAAAAAAAAATTCCCAATAGCTATTACAATCTAAAAAAATTTACTTCATAAGACATACTCCCGATAAATGAATTAATAGTGGAAAATGGAAAATAAATTATGGGTGATGACTCTTCAAAACAACTGTAAAGGCAATAGTAATTTTGATCACACCTAAGTACATTTTCCGTAACTTCCGTTCCATATTAATTATCGTCTTTAGAAATTATGCAGTCATATATTAAAAATTTTGATCATAAATTTATCAATATATACAATGACTTGTTACATAAGATTACTATCATTAGATTCGTAATGAAAAATACTACCATAAAGTATAACATTACAATTGTTAATAACATGTTATATTAAAAATTATCAAGAGTGACATTAAAAAGATTGTGACAGGCAAATATATATATGACATTCAATATGGAAGAGAGGGAGTACCTAACACTAATGGGTGTAAAAAGAAAATGGAAAAGCAAATTTTATTAGACAAATAAACACAATGCAAGAAGACACGATGATTATGTCATCATTAAGGAAATCAAGAAAGAAATAGAATTCAAAATCTTCACCAATATAAATGTTGTCTTAAATTCGTAATTAACCCAGTATTAGTTGCCATAATTGGCTCTCGACAATCTAGGAAAAAATAACCCACCATTTAATATTTGTTCCCAAAAACAAAGAATGAACCATAATTTGTGGGCTCAAGGGATGAGACATAGGGGCTGCTGCTTTCATTGACTTAAAATGAATCAATTCAAGGGAGGGAAGTCATTAAGTTTTAATTAACCCAGTATATGATGTTTTAAAATACTCCGTATAAAATTAATGCTGGTAGATAAAATTTCGAAATTCCTTTCATTTGAATATGTTTTTTATAATGTTTGTAAATACTCACTTTGTTCCATATTAGGTATCGTATTTTTATACGGTGGAATTGCGGTGAAAGGTAAGTTGCGGTGCGATGAGTTACGGTGAGTTGCGTAAGTTGCGGTGGAAAATAATAAACGGGTGTTGATAAATAGTAGATTGCGGTAAGTTACAATAAATTACGGTGCGGTAAGTTGCGGTATCGCATAAAAGAACGGTGCCTTAGTTGTCCATTAACATTATTAATTTCTCAACATATATACTGTAATATATATTCTAATATACGAAACTATTATAACTAGATTCATAACGAAAAATAAATCATAATCATATAATGTTGTTTTTTTATAAAATATACTATAAAAATTATTTTTTGAAGAGATTATATAAGTGTTCTAATATATGAGAATATTATATGGATTAACAGTGATTAATGGATTGATTAAAAATCAGTGATTTAGTACTGTTTGGTAGGTAAAAAATTATCAAAGTTTTTGCCCTACCCAATCTTAAACTCTGAAACAAAAAAGAAAAAAAAACCATAATTCAGCAAATTTATGAACTAAACTTAATCAATCATAACGTGACAGATGTACGATGAAAGACTATTCAAATTTACTGATGACCAGGCAGCAAAAAAGGCAGCCCAAACAAGCTGATTTTGTAAGAAATGGCAGGGGAAAAAATATTTTGGGACATTGAACGAAGAAAAATTTAACTTTATGATAACAAATTTATTTTTCTGTACGAAAAAATGGGGATTTTTTAACTGATCATGCAGAAAAAAATGGCGGTAAATTCTAGGTTGCCTGCCACGTTATTTCATTCAGTAAAACCAATTAAAAACAACTCCTCCCACTGTTAACAAAATAAATTAACTAAAACTTGAATAAAATATACTAAAAATAAGCTGTAAGTTTATGAAAAATTATCTTCTCTGCAATTCTATCTGTGCGTCATATACAACGGCTTTTATATACCGTCCAACTTATTCTTGTATTAAAATCATCAAAATTTATAAGGTTGTTCTCCTGTTGTCTCAGTTACGCCCTATTCTTTCCTGCTGTTGGTAAATTGTGGTGTCACATTCTACCGTAATTTGTCACAATCTACCACATTTTACTGTAAATCATTACTTTTCTTTCTTCACTTTTCTCTCTCTTCATTTTTCTCTCTCCTCACTTTTCTCCTCTACTTTTTACATTCTCTCTCCTCACCTACCTCACATACCAATAACCTACTCACATACCATTCCGCAAAATACCGCGTAAAAGAACAAGGTCTTAATCCATTTATTTGTCCATGTAATTGACTGATTTTTGTCTCCAATTACTTGTTATATTTTCTATATTTTCAATGTAAAATATTCATATTTTTCGTTTCTTATAGTTAATTTTATGTTTATAACTTTATTGATCATTAATATAAGTAATTTTGTACGGTTAGTATGGTTTAAAAATGGTGCGGTATAGTAAAATTATGAAAAATACGGTAATGTATTGAATGGTATGGAAAAATTTGTCGGAGTGTAATTTATATTGAAGGTAAAGAGTGAGAATGTGAAAAAGTAGAGGAAAAAGTGATGAGAGATTAAAGTGAGAAAATACATTAATAAATCATCCGTTTCATATTAATTGACATTTTGACTAAATTTTGACCGTTAATTACTCAAAAATTACCATAAGTTACAATATGGAATTACCGTCATTAGAAAGATATTTTGCTAAAAATTACAATTGAGGTAATTTCATATTATAACTCAGTGTGATATATGAATAATTAATGATCAAAATTATTAATTAAAGTATCAATTAATATGGAAAAATATTAATTAATATGATGAGTTCTATTACTCACTGTGCAACAGAACAAAAGAAAAGAAAAGAAAGAACTATTTAAGCGAAATGACCGGTTCACCGGGGCGGGGCAACCGGGAGTAACCGGTGAAGGTCACGTGAGCCTGCAAAAACGTTGGAGGAGGCAACCATCCAGCAACTACTCCCGCACTGTACTGCAGTGTTACTGTAGCATGATAATATATCATCCTCCTCTCCCACTAGATGGACGGCTACAGTGGGTCCTTCCGCCACGTGGCAGCATCTTCCTGCACCGTCCGATGCGGCGCCTCGCAAAATATCTTGGCGCCGGTATTCAGAAATAACAGTTAGTCAGAGACAATACTAATCTCACCCAACCACTTCCCCTGCACTGACCCCACCCCTCCGTCACAGCCACCCCACTCTAATTCCTCCCTCCTCCTGCTGCTTCATTTCCTCCCCCTCTTTTCAATAAAACCCCTTTCCTTTTTCTTTTTCTTTTTCGATGTGAAAATGTGTGACGTCCCGACCCCTCACGGACCGCGGACATTATCACGAATGTGATTCGTCCTCACTCACACGCCGCCTAAAAAACTTTTCAGGATGTCATCCATTCTAATACTACTTCCAACTAAGCACATATAATTGAGGAGTTAAAAGAAGGCGCACCTTGGGGATATAAGTAGTCATTTCAATCTATTTAAGCTACAACTTAACCATAAACCAGACAATTGGGTGGGTCGGTTCAGGTTTAGATCGGTTGATTATTGGTTTGGGTCGTCATCAAGTCAACCATCTTCGGTTGGGATACGAGTTCGGATGAATTTTATTCAAGTTAATTCGAATGAGGTTCTTCCCGATTGGGTTTTGGTTTAATTTGAGGTCATTTGGTTGTTGGTCTTAATTAGATCACTTTTCGAGTTGCCGTTCAAATTGGTTTCAGGTTCAATTTTGTTTGGGCTTGGGTCAACATCGATTTGAGTTCGATTTTTCAGTTCGGGTCTTATATTTGTTTTGCCAGATCTAGGAAAACCCCCTTCTAAATTTTACAAGAGTTTAATTTTGAGATAGTACTAAATTATAGTAATCTGAATATTTCTTACTTTAAGATTGTATCATAATAGAGTTTTTTTTACATCTCTAGATTATAATAGTCTTAGAAAATTAGAGTTTATATTATCACCTTAATTTATATGTTAGGGAGTGTTTAGTAGGAACCCCATAGAAATTTTCCCGGGGAAAATTTCCCATGGGAAGTTTTTCATAGGAAAGATTTCTCTTAGCCCCCCCTAAGGGAAATTTTTTATAGGAAAATGGAAAAAATGGTGGGCCCATCGTGAAAACTTTCCCGAAGTCAACTCGCATCCAAACATGGGTAAATAAGTCAACCTATTTTCCCGGGGTTATTGACCAACCAAACGCACCCTTAGTTGAATTTCTAGTTTGGTAAACAATTGTTTCATATCAACGGTTGGTTGTTTGCATTGACTTGTTTATATTGGTTGTTTGATAAAGTCAACTGTTTTGGAAAAAATGTTCGATGAAGTTCCATTTATATATCCTTTATAAATATATTTTTAGGATGACATCTATGTGATTCTAGACAATTATTGGACAAAAATATTTTTTTTTACAATAAATCATTTTCAATAGAATGTTCTAATCAGTCTACTAAAAATTGACTTGCTGACACAAAACAATCAACTAAATAAGTTGTTACCATATACACGTAAATAGCTTATTTGACAACTAAATAAGCCAACATTTCCTATAAACTTTTTGATAGTCTATTTACCAAACAGAACCACACTATGCTAATATTCAAAAATGATATAAATTATTATAATTTTATTTGTCAAATATATTATAAAAAATTTTCAGTCAAGACAATTTGAAGAATATAAAAACTGTTAATTGACATAAATCTAAAGTGTAAAATGCAGCGTACTATTGTGTACAATTTTAAAATATTATACAGTACAGTATATATAACAGTCCAGTATACTGACCAAAAAAAAAAAATAACAGTCCAGTATTCCTTTTTTTTTTAGCACAAAAAAGGGAAAATATTTTGGGATGCTATAAAATACCAGGCGCCCTTAGAACTTTCGCCTTTGCAATCGCTCTCTTTCTCTCTGTATCCTCCATTAAAACCGTTGGTTCTTCTTCTTCTTCTTCCTCTTCTTCTTCTTCATCTTCCTCGTTATCCACTACCATCATCATCAAAATCAATCAATCAACCCATCAATCTCTTCTTCCTTGTTTCTCTGTTTTTCTGGGTTTAATTTTTTCGATTGATTCTGAGCAACCAAAATATATTCCCCCACTTTTCCTCGGAAACCTTTCCCCTTTCTCCTTTCCCCTTTCTCTTTTTATCTCCTGCAAGTTTGTTTGTTCTCCGTGCTGCTACTTGCTCGCTTCCTCACTATAAACCCCACTTTCCCATAAAAATTTTCGGGGCTGAGGAAAGTTTGATACAAACCATAAAATTTTTATCACATTTGATTCAAGCTTCTTATTCACGCGCCCTCTTTTTCCTCTCTGCTTTATTCTCTCTTTGCTTTCTCTATCTATCTATCTATCTATCTATATATACCACGCTTCCTCTTCACTTTCTTCTTCCTCTGCTGCAAATGTTTGAGTAGGAGAGAGAAAAAAAAACACCATTAATGGAGACTCAAATACTACTTCCTACTACTGATAGTACTAGTGTGAAGTATAAGTACAGTGAGCATCGAAATCAAACCACCCTTTTATACAACCCCACCACTTGTTCATCTTCATCTTCATCTTCTTGTTTGGGTAAAAAACCCAGAAAATCTGGAGGAAATTATCCGAGGGTTGTTAGGATATTTGTTACAGATGGTGATGCGACTGATTCATCCAGTGATGATGAGGAGGAGGATGAAGAAGTGAAACGGCGTCGTTGTAGGAGGGTGAAGAGGTTTATTAACGAGGTGAGTATTGAGCCCTGTACGACGTCGTTGCGGGGGGTGACGACGGCTGGGTGTGAGGAGGAGGAGGAGGAGCGGAACGGCGACGTTTTGAGGAGGACGAAGAAGAAGAGTAGGAGTGATAAGAAGGTGAAGTTATCTGGTGCGAAAGAGAGCACGGTGGGGAGGAAGTTCAGGGGAGTGAGGCAGAGGCCGTGGGGGAAATGGGCGGCTGAGATTCGAGATCCCCTCCGCCGCGTACGGCTGTGGCTGGGAACCTACGACACGGCGGAGGAAGCCGCCATGGTCTACGACAACGCCGCCATCCAGCTCCGTGGTCCCCACGCCCTCACCAACTTCTCCACTCCCCCCAAAACGACGCCGTCTCCTCCGCCACCACTCTCCGCCTCACCCTCCTCCGCCGCTGACGTGGACGACACCTCCGACGTCGGGCCCCACCACCACCTCCGCCTTAAAACGACGCCGTCTCCTCCGCCACCGCTATCCATCACCTCACCGTCCACCTCCACCTCCACCTCCTCCGCCGACGACGGACCCCACCACCACCACCGCCCCATCTGCTCCCCCACTTCCGTCCTACGCTTCCACCCCGAACCTGAATCCGACCCGAAAGAAGCTACAAACAACCCGACCCAAGAACCCGAACCCGAGATGGAGTCGTTTTGCTTGGATTCGTTGTTGTTGCCGAGCGAGTTCTTCGACTTTAACAGTGAAGTTCCGACTTTAGGAATGCCCGATTTGTTTGAGAATCCGGGTCTGGATCGGGACGTATTCGGGTCGTACGATGAGTGCAAAGGTTCGTTCGGGCTTACGAGCGGGGATGATTACGGGTATGGGTTTGGATTGCCGGGTTGGCCCACGAATGACCATTTTCCTGATTTGGGGGAGATATTCGGGTCGGATCCTCTCGTCGCTCTTTGAGACTTTATTGGGGGTTAAATTTATTTTACGGGCAAAGGTGCCTATATTTAAATCTTTCACGCCGCACTTAAATATATTTTATCTGAAAGATTATTATTGTTAGTTGGGTTTAGACTTTGCCCCACTATTAACGGAAAGTGCGAGCGAGGTGGAAAAAAAAGGAAAAAGAAATTAAAACATGAGGTCATGAAATATGTTGGTTGGTTTTTTGATGATATTTATTTATTTATATTTCTTAGTTTAAATTCGTTAATTATGTGTTTATTTGTACCGTATGTTAGTATGTATGAGCAAGTGTATCTATGGTAGTAGTAGTAGTAGTGTTATTACGTTGCTAAAGTTTTGTTTGTGCTTTATCGAAGCCATAAAGCAATTATCTTGTAATATAGTTGATGATATGTGATAGTATTGGTTGAGTTTCATTAATAATGAGAAGTAACTACTAATTTAGCTTTATTGCATGAGATGTTAGTTGTACTAATTTAGTGTGATGAAATGAAAAAGAATATGGTATATATTGTTGTGAAATCATTAATAGTAAGGATGCTATTAACAAATGTGATGCTTTATTTGGATGACCGATCCTTTAAGCTTTGTTATATTATATAAAATTCGTATTTAGATGTATTGAATATGTTCCATTCATGTAATAATATGTGCCAAAAAAAAAAAAGAATCAAATTGTGTATATTTTTAAGTTATAAGGGACAAGATAAGAAAGAATGCAAAATGTAAGTAACTAATGATACTAGAATAAGATTGTGCAAAAGTTGGTAAGTAAGGTAAATTACAATTGACAACAATTACATATATGAATTTTGAAGTATATTTTCTATAAATTTTAATAAGATAGTATAATTGTTCACATCATCATATCACTTATTGAATATATAAATTTTTTCAAATATATATTATATAAATTATTTTAAATACTTTAAAAGGGTAAATAAAAATATATGCGATAAATACAAATAATTAAATTAAATAAGTAAATTCTTACTTAACCATAAAACAGAGGATTTTCTGTTTTATTGTTACATCAACACTATATATCATTGTTATTATACTCCAAATAATTAAGCTATAATTCGATACAAAAGATGGTGATATTATATTCTTCCACCCCAATAATAAATAAAATACTTGGATGATGGAATTGTGGGGGGAAAATGTCGTTGACTAGGATAATTAGTCAACCATTACGAAATCTTAATGCAAGTTCGCGAAGGAGGCGTGGTGAAATAAATAAGAATTTTTGTCATTTAAGATTTTTTGTCATTTTAATTGATGAAAAAAAAGTCATGTTTTGTGGGGTAGAATTATGGAAGGGACAAATAATTATGCATATGTGTTAGCCGCCGCAATAATTAAAACAAAACAATCTTTTTCATAGAATAACAAAACAACGTCTCTTTCCATTTGGGACATCAATTTGTAAATTAAAGTACGTACTTTAAAACATAATTTGATTCATGAGTGTGACTAATTACCAATTAAGTAATAATTATGTTCTAATTCGTTCATCTTTATGGTTTTTTCCTTCCGTGAATATTGCACCAAGATCAAACCTTTTTAGTCTACTAGTAAATCTTGACTTAGGATGAGTGATATTAAGTGAAGATTTCCTAAACAACGTGTGAGCGAGTACGTAACACGCTGGAAGAATTTGTGGTGATTTGTTAAACAAGTTGATTGTCGATGCTTAAAATAGTTACTGATAATACTAGCAGTCCGAGAGGATACGCTTGAGACTGAATTAGAGGTGACCAATACATAAAAGGTTGGCTAAGTGTGGTTGTGGTTCAGGCTTCATTCATGGGGACCTTGTCACTGTTGAGAAGCGGCTTTTAGAGAAGTGGCGAAGAGATCGAAAATATTAATTTTTGTCTTTTATTTATGCTGATTGCCTTTGATTTGGTTGTGTAGCTTCCTGTTGGATGCTGGCTTTTGCTGTCTATCTTCTGCGTTTTTCGCAGTGTTGTTGCTGCTGCTGTTACTTTAGTCTCTTTTAGCTTTCAATAATAAAAAAAAAATACAAATAAGTTTGGAGCATATTGGACTTTTGATGTTCGCATCTTTTAGGCTTTACTTGGAAGTAGAGTTAAAAATAGAGAGTAGGAGTTCATAAGAGTAAAGGATGGTGAGAGTATGGGAGGCTTCATAAGGGTAACTGATTACCCCTACTTGGGAGAACAATTTGAAGAGTTCATAAGAGTAAAATGTTAATTGACATATTTACCTTTTCATCTAGAGAGAGAATAAACAGTGTTGCTGAAAAATTGAAATTAGGGTTAGGGGTATAATTAGGGATGGCAATGGGCAGGGTTTGGGGCGGGTCCTGCTAGACCCGGACCCGTACCCGGAAATTTTTTTGGGACCCGGACCCGCCCCAAGATCCGATGGGTCTCAAAAATTCAGACCCAGACCCGGACTCAATGGGTCCACGGGTCCATGGGTCCTTAGTGGGTCTTTAATGGGTCCAACCACATTATGGGTTTTTTTTACTAAATTTATTAACTTTTGGGGTTGATTTTATACTTGTATACATGTATAATAGTAACTATTCTATTTAAAACACCTATTTTTAACACAATAAAAAGATCAAAACATCAATATACTATGATACGAGCGAATTGTAAGTTTCCAATGCCAAAACATCACAAAAGTCATCAAGACATCAACAAAATATTACAAAAGTCTCTCAAAATACAACACAACTCAAAATGCCAAAAAAAATTTCATAATTATAAAGAGATATATTTATGTTATAGTGGAGAACGGAATGGGCACTAGACCAATAGTGCGGCTGTGGTAGTCTGCGTGAGTTAGTGAATGTGACTATGTAAGTCTAGGGGTTTTAGTCTTTTAGATTTAGTATTTTAGTGTAGTACACAGTAGAGTAGACTTGTAATTAACTAATTGAGTTTTTATTTTCTTAGGGAAATTATAAATATTTATATTGTAATGGGTCTATGGGTAGGGTCCACGGGTCCGTGCTTGGACTCGGACCCGGACCCGTTAAATTTTTTCTAGACCCGGACCCGCCCCGAGACTCGCTGGGTCCAAAATTTTTGGACCCAGACCCGTCTTAATGGGCCGGGTCCAACCGGGTCCGGGCCGGGTCCAGGACCCACTGCCATCCCTAGGTATAATAATCATTTTCTATGTTATGTACACTATACACTTGTTTACACCCCAAATTGGGGTGTTAAAAAAATAAGAGTAAAGGGGGGTAAACCCCACTCCCTCTTACTCCCTTACCCTCCCTCACTCTTTTCCCAAACACGAGTAAGGAGGAGTAGATACCCTCCTTAATCCCTCCTAACGCACCCTTACCCTCCTCCCAAGCAATGCCTTAGTTGTTGTTTTCAGCTACTTCTTTTGTGTTTTATTAATTTGTTGTAGTTTTATTTTGCGGATCTGTGTAGCATTTTAAATGCAATACTAGTGTGTGAACCATTTTTTAATATGATAATAATAATTTTATTTAATAAATCATTGTATATATTTAAAATTTCAAAACTTTATGACCAAATTTTTTTAATTTGACTACATAATTTCCTAAAAGAACAAATATTATTGAACTAAGGTAATACTCCCTACTTGTAGATGGTCAATATACCACAACAGTGATTCATAAAGTGATGAATTGAACTCAACAAATATTAACCGTGCATAAACATTCTGCCCTTTTTATTCTTTGGATGCAAATCGGCATGAACACAAAAGTAATGTTTCCTTTTTGCTTTCACCGAATTCTGTGGAATCAATGCCTGCGTCAAAATTACGTCATATTCACCACTTTGGATTTATAGGAATATATATGCTTCCAAAGTTCTTATAATTTTGACAATTTATGTCTAATTACTTAATGAAGATACAGGAAAATTAGGTAACTCAGATTTTCTTGCTTTTCATAGCATCATCTTTTTATTCATAGAAAGATTCATCATTAGGTCTGGTTTTTTTGTGCAATTGGTATGGTATAAGGTGCGATATAGTGAAATTGTTCAAAGTGCGGTAAACTGTGGAATGGTATAGTAAAATTTGTAGAAAGTGTAATTGATGTGGTAAGAGAGGGGATAAAATGTGAAAAGTAGAGGTAAAAAGTGAGGAAATATATTGGTAATGATTGCGGTAAAGTGTGGTATAGTATGATAAAGTGTGAAGGAATATTGAATGATATGGGGAATTGTAGTATTGCACCGCATCATACAAAAGAACAGGGAATATACAATAGTGACAAATTTAAGAGTGAAGTCATTAATGACTAGAAATTACATACATGTCCTCAAGAGCAAGCGAGGTCTTGAAAATAGTTTGGTCCCTCTCCCATCCATACTCTCTTGTTGAGAGCATACGGTTGAAGGTGGGTTAGAACACGAGCTACTCTATTTCCCATTCTTCTACCATAGGTAAAAGCGCTATAACTAAAATGAAGCGAGAATTTAAAATAACTTCAAAAAAGGTAAAAGCTTACGATTGAATTGGGGAATTGATATTTTTCTTTAAAAGAGATATAATAGTAAAAGAGATATAATAGTACCCAAGGAGTCGCCTCCCACAAATTTTACCATTCAACACCTTATCGCACTTTCCAAAATTTCATCATATCGTACCATTTCTGCACCATACCATTACATACAATAACAAAGCCTAACTATTGTTCCCATTTTACCTTATGTATCCTCACTAAAATCATACAAACTTGGGGGACTACAAAAGTGAATCAAGCAACAAGGAACAACCAAGTTGGGAAGTGTAAGGACAAGAATGATTATGTTTGGAAGTGGGAGGCCAAGTAATTTCATCAAAATCAACTCCTACAATGAGTGAAAATTATTGTTTATAGAACCAAAAAACAAAGGAAAAAAGATTAATTATAATCATACATTATCCATGTAAAAAGCATCAATATGCCACTTTGGGAGGTGAGTTTTTTTGGGTGTTTTTTATCTTTTTTTTTTCGAACTTAGGCTCATAAGGTCCCCCTCTTTGATTATGGGTTCCATTTCAATTTGTCATAGTTTTTTTTTTCAATTTTTTAAGGCAATTTGTAATATTTTTTGGGTAAAATCTAAGTGTCAAAATCGTTTGGGCCAAGCACTCCAAGCATGGGCTGGATACCCAGTATGTGCATTATTTATTCTTCTACTTTAGTAATTAAATCTTTTGTTTTATTCCCTCTGTCCCTAAATAAATGTCAGTTTGACTAAGTTTTAACAATTAATTACTCACAAATTATATTAAATTACAATATAAAATTAACACTATTGTAATTTTTAGTACATTATTTTTCTAATGTTGGTAATTTCATATTTTAACTCATTATAATTGTGGGTAATCAACGGTTAAAATTTAGTCAAATTGACATTCATTTATTGGGACGGATGTAGTATACTATTAAGTATAGGATATAATTCGGAGAAATCCAATGCAAATATAAGTAGTCTTCATTTACCGGACATTCTTCATATCGAGAAACTAATTTCATGTTACGCGAAGGCCCTGTTCTTTTATGCGGTATTTTGCGGAATGGTGTGGTGATGTGTGGTGGAATTGTGGTGGGGTGTGGTGAAATTGTGGTAGGTTATTGATATGTGGGGTAAGTGAGGAGAGAGAATGTAAAAAGTAGAGAAGAAAAGTGAGGAGAGAGAAAAATAATGATTTGCGGTAAAATGTGGTGGGTTGCTGAAATCATGAGTATGCAGACCAGCTTACAACCGAGATGAAAGAACAGGGTCGAAATGTAGTGAGAAAATAATATTTGAAATGAATTAGTATCAAAGTTGAAAAATATTGTTATATTAAATATATAATAATAGTATGTTATAGTAAAAGTGAACCAAATTTTACCTATCATGTCACTCCTAATCACTACTCCCTTTGTCCCTAAATATGTCCCTAAATGTAGTCAATTTGATTAAGATTTAATCGTTGATTATTCATAAATTATAATGAGTTACAATATAAAATTAACATTATTGTAATTTTTTAGTACAATATCTTTCTACAATGGTAACTTCATATTGTAATTCATTACAATTTACGAGTAATTAATAATTAAAATTTAGTCAAATTGACACTTATTTAGAGACGTAAGTAGTAGTTGCATACATTGAAACTTAAACATCATAGTTTCTCTTCCCCATCCCTGAATTTCTTAGAGGATAAATTAAACCACAAAACTAAATTGCTTGGAATTTAGGAAACACCAAATACCTTTACAACTAGATACTTCAACACCATCTAGAGGTTAGGGACTTAGGACAATATTGGGGGGAAAAAAATAAATACAAATATCTTTAGATTTTAAAAAGATTTACACAAATTATTGGACCCAAATTTAATTCCACTAGACCAATATTCTTTTCAAAAATTCAATCCATCTATTTTGGTGTGGTCAAAACTGATCAGAAATCCAAACAGAATCAATGTCCCATGCAAAAAGGAGGAAAACAAACTATTTTATCACAATATTGTAAGTTATATGATTCATAATGATCTGAACAATCATGAAAATCTAAGAAGAATAGTGTGTTGTGGGAAGAAAACAAGTGAAATAAACATCTTGTTAATAGGGGATGGAGGGAGATATTTTGGACATAGCTTTCATGCAATCAAATTGGGATTGAAATGTCATTTTCTATCTACCTGTTGTCACATAAGAGGGACATGGGGAGATCTTCTGTGTGCCCACATTAGAATCTGGTTCTTTCATTCCTGTATACAATCATCTATTCTTTACAAAAAACATCCATCTTTAATGTGTGCATACTTTGATCTCTTGATAAATTTATGGCCCGGTTTGGTAAATGATTTATCAAACAGCTCATTGCAAAAGTTGACTTAGTAGGGTATTTGACTTGTCAATTTTTTCGGGTAGCTTTTAGCTTTTTGGATAATGTTAGTTTTTTAACCAAGGTGAAAAAGTTACCTAAGGTGTTTGGTAATAAGCTTTTTATATTAACTTTCTGGACCCGATAAGCTAATTTTCAAATAGTTACTTGATGAATCTTTTTGAGTTAGTTTTTCACAAAAAAACTAGTTTACCAAACTCTTTTCCTGTAATTAGCTTACCCAAATAGCTAAAATCAAACAGCTAATCCAAACAGCTATCAGCTAACAACAACCAACTATCAACTACCAGCTGGTTGCCAAACATGGCCTTATTAAGGTGTCAAATAAAGTATTTATGTATTTGGTAAACGACTTATTTGGTGGACCGTTTTGCCCCAATCAATCAATTTCTAATAGACTGGTTAGAACAACTTATTGAAAATAACTTATTGTGATAAATATATTTTAGTCTAAAAATTATTTAAAATTACATTTATATCATCCTAAAAATATTATTTATAAAGAGTATAAATGAAATTTCAACAAATATATATATATTTTTTTTAAAAATAGTTAACTTTACTAAACACTCATCTCCAAACAGCCAACAACTATTTACAAAACATTGTTAGTATCTACTTCTTATAATTAGTAGTAATAATTGCTTATGTTTAATAGAACGGGCCATAAATTATTACATAAAAATAAGCATATGACACTAGTTATGTAATGAGTACTTCATTCGTTCTTTTTTTATCTTACCTGTTAACTAATTTTTCTCGTTTTATATTATCTGTCAATGATTTTATAATCTCAATAACATATTAATTACTACTTGTTTTGTTTTACCTTTAACATTTATTGAATCAATCCAAATTTTGCCAATAAGCTTTAGCTCAAGTGGCATGAGGGTGGGAGGTGGTTCGATCCCTGGTGACCACAATTTCCTTGGTGGGAATTGTTGGTGTCCTTGGGAGGCTCCTTGCGGGCCTCACAAGTGGTGTACCCCCTCCCCCTTGGGCTGGTAGACTTACTGGGTTCTCCCTAAAATAGAGGACTCAATAGGTGGTCCGACTTACTAATGTAAAAAAAAAACCCAAATTTTGATTTTAATTAAATATATTTAATTAATTTTCTCGCTAACTACACTATCGATTTTCCCTTTTATCTTTGTTGTATTGCTATTTCAGTTGGTTTTTTAGTTATTTCTTTGAACTGTTTTGTCGTTGTTTTTGTAGCTTGTTGCATTTTTTGATGAAAACTTTCTGCCTCATTTGATTTGAATAATAAAAAAACAAAAATAACAAAGGGAAGAATAGATAGATACCATTATGAAAGGTCATTAATATTTATTGGCATGCATGTACAAATGGAAGAAAATTAAAATTCAACTCAAAATGGGAACCAAAAAATAAAAGGGACTGCCATTGTCTTGTCTAATGGCCCCATGGCAACCTGGCTATGTATTTGTGTTTGCTATTTGTTAACAACTTTAATTTGTCCTTTTCATTTTCTTCATTGTCCAACAATCACCTCCTCCATGTAATGTAAAAGATAACAATTATAATCATTATGGAAGATTTTTCCCTTTTTTCATGGGAATAAAATTTTAGATTTGGGGGATCTCGAGGGTTATCCTGATAAGATCTTTCCCATATACAATATTAATGTATAAAGAGGTCAATTCTAACATATACAAAAAATAATTTAGAAATCAAAACTGAACTTAAAAACATTTCGAAAACCAAAATGGAAACCTCTTGAAAGTTGGAGCAGATGGAGCAAGGAAATTAGAGAGGAGAAAAACTCAGCATTCTTGAATCTAACCAGATAAGTAATTTATATAAACATTTAGGGTAATTACCTGCAACTTAATTCGATAACTTTTAATAAAATTCAACATATTTCATGTTTATATTTAATTTAATATTTTATCCTTTCTATTTTTCTATTAGTTAATATATATTTCACGCTTTTAAATATATATATTTTATTCAATAATTTTTCATATAATATTTTATTAAAAAAGTTACAATATTATATATATTCCTACAATTGTATCTTTCATTATAAATTTAATAACAAATTTTTTTATATAATTAAATATTATATATATTGAGTAATACATAAAAAAGAGTGATATAAATCGATTTTCAAAATACATAGTGTTGAACACTTGAACCTTAAAGAAATTAACGGTTAAATAACGACCATTGAAATGTAAGCCAATTTGTTATCCCAACCATCTCGAGGAGCAACGAGAGGACAACTTTAAAGTTTGATATGGGATGACGTGGGCAAACATCAGCGTATCTAACATTTTGGTGTGAGCTTTTTCCTTTTTTTATTATGTCAAGTCCCTTTCTAAGGGATATTTGTGTTCTCATGATAAGAGGGAATTGATGCATCCCAATGCCCTTTGCATTTGCCACCCACAACTTGTTCGATCGGTTTAAGTTCTAAAATTTCATCAGTTTTATCATTTTTAATTAGATTGTAAAGCATTTGATAATCTTTTCCGACAAAAATTGGGTGTAACTTTTTAAAATGTATAGATCGTGGAAAAGGAGTTGATACCAAGACTTGCTCGATAGATTGCTTGGAATAAATTGTATTGGGGTTTTGTGAAAATAATTTTGATGGATCTGAGTCTTTGATGGGATCTGCTGGTGGATTCATCGTTATGGATCACTTAGGGAGATTGTATCAAACTTCTGCTTTTAATTGTGGAATTCATATGTCCTTGTTGTTGAAGTGATTACTATGAGAAATCATGATTGAGTTGTTGACTTGATGTTCTAGCTGGTTGCAAGCATGTTCATTTGGAGGATGACAATTTGGTCCTTAATAATGTTTTGAAAGGCTCCTTTCAGGTTTCATGTGAGATTTCTACTTTGGTGCAAAATATCAGATTGTTCTTGTTACTTTCTGATTCAGTCATCATTACCCATATACTACGTGAGGTAATCAAGCTGTAGATTGACTCTCAAAATTCAAGCATACCATTCATCATCTTATGATTTGGTTTGATAGTTGTAATGATGCTTCATGTAAGATAATTCATAAGGATGCTTTTGGTAGAACATTTGAGCGAATGACTACCTAGTTACGTTGCTTATTTTACTTTTTCAAAACAATAATGTACATGGAAATGAATAAAGAGTTAAAAATGTGTTAAGAGTAAGTAACTTGTCCAATTGACATAAACTTATTAGAGTATAAAATCATCATTAGATTTTCAACAAAAGCTTAAACTTTTGGTTGAAATGATTTTAGATGGTATTAGAGTCAAACTATAGAAGATGTCTTATACTCGAATCTAGCTCAACAATTTTCATGTTTAGTTGTGCAAGATAAAGGGGATCTTTGTAGCATTTGCACTTCAAACTTAAAAGGTATTCTTGTGAGGGAGAGTCTTAAAATATAAAACTATCATATTGGCGTTCAATAATCAACTTAAGATTTTGGATGACATTTATAAGATCGATTGGAAGGCCAAGATTTCTATTCGAACTTTGACTTTGTCATCAACTTATAGTTTATTGAGTTACTTTTAGATAGAGAAACATGCTCGTCCGAAGGTACCATGTGAATAGATTTTCATATAAATTTATGTTTCAAATCCTAGTAGTCTTAACTATTGGCTCACTTCTACATTCATGATTCATCGTATTTAAATTAGTTGGTCTCTCCGACTCGTTAGTTTTATATTGTACTCCATCCGTCTCTAAATAGGTGTCAATTTAACTTAGTTTTAACCGTTGATTACTCACAAATTATAATGAATTAAAATATAAAATTAACATCATTATAATTTTTAGTGTAATATCTCTCTAATGATAATAAGTTCATATTGTAACTCATTATAATTTGTGAATAATCAACAGTGTAAGTTTAATCAAATTGATACTTATTTATCGACGGAGAGCAGTATATTAATAGTTTAGACTGAATGTGAACAAAATTCAGTGGGAGAAAAGGGGCATATAAGCTAATAGATGAGAAAGAGGCCCACATCAGCATGCCTGTGAACAAAATAATACAAGCACACAATGACACAAATGCCTGCCTGAAATTCTTACATGTTCAACATTTTAGTTTTTGTTCTCATTCTCTTTTTGTTAACTTGGCCATATCTTTTCCTTTATTCATTTACTAATTTTCTAAATTCTAATTGATCTATTTAAATATTTTTTATATTCCTATCATAGCTAGATACAATATAAAATATGTTAATTGTGAATTTATGATTTTAAATAATACTCATAGTTATCAATTATGAGAGCATACATTTACAACAACAACTCTCAAAGTTAACATGTTTGATTGCGGTATGAGGGATGTAGATATAAACAATCTTCATCCCATGTACTGACATTCATGAAGAAGCTAATTCTTATGAATCCCAAAAAGCCTTTTAAAATCCACTTTAAAAATCAATTTAGACAAAAACTCACCCCCTTATGATGCCGTGCATGAGTTGCCCGAACAAACGGAGGGTGAACACACAAACAACAATCGTAAAATTAAGGTCCTATCAGGAGTCGAACCCAGGTCGCTGGATTCAAAGTCCAGAGTGCTAACCACTACACCATAGAACCTATTTGTAAAATATATTTAACTATGACAATTTGAATGTGCATAAATAGATCTTTTAAGATAATTTAACTAAACTTCAACGTGGCTAATAAATGCTCGGATGATCTTGTACTCTCAGAATGGGTTTAATGAATATATGTGTATAATTTTATAAGCATGCATGTATAAACTTATGAGCATGTAATTTTTGTTCTTTGACCATATATATATATATATTTATAGAGTGATATATATGCATCTAGGATTAGAGGAGGATACGAAATGCCGAAAGGGTAGTTTGAAGAGCTATCATTGAAGTAAAAGGTTGAGGTTTATTGGTAAGGTGATATGTTTTGCATTGGTTTCTTGCGTGTCTTCTAGTGCATTTAGTTCTTCCTCAACTGGATAGGATGCATAAGTATGTATCTCTCCACTCTCGTAAGCTTCTTGCTTTCTTCTATTTTTAAATTGGGTTCTTTCAAAGGATTGCCAATTGGTTTTTCTAGTATCAAAACTGATTTTTAAGGGGTTTTAATTTTTTTTATAGGTCTGCATGAATCAGCCTCTCTAAAGCCTCCAAACCGCGTTCAAGCATGTTCTTTTGGGGGGTTTGAGGATGTTGCATGTTGTTGTTGATCAGATACACATTTGTAATTTAAGTTTAGAGTTTATATATGACCATACATTATAGTTGTATAAGTTTATAATTTTCATTTTATGGATATCCGTACACTTGTTAATTTTATGAGTGCACTCACAATCATGCATATATGTACTCCTAAAATTATACACATACATATTCATAAAATCATACATCTAAAACAAAAAAAAAAAAATAGAAATACAATACTCCCAAAAATATAATCCGAATTCTTAATCCTTTTAGGCTCCGTTCTTTTATGCGGTGGGATTGTTTATGGTTTTACACCGCACCGCAAATTTCCATTTTTCACCATAACTTTCCATTGTCTTTTTTTATTTTATTTTATTAAGAGTGTGTTTGGTTGGCAAAGAACCCCGGAGAAATTGGTCAATTTCCCAAAATTGATCATTTTCCAGAGAAATTGGTCAATTTCCCCAAATTGACCATTTTCCAAATGTTTGGTAGCACATCGATCATGGGAAAATTTTCACGGGGGCCCACTATTTCCCTCAACATTCAGAAAAAAATTTTAGGAGGGGGGGTTAGGGAAATATTTCTGGAACTGTGAATTACATCTAGTGGTCAATGAATTTCCAAAACTACCCCTTATAATTTCACAAATTTTCTAGTAAATAAATAAGGGTAATTTGGTCATTCTAGTAAATTTTTCCTAGGAAAGTTGCAATTTGAACCAAACATTGTAAAAGTTTTCCTAGGATTTTAAATTGTACACCAAACATTGTAAAGTATAGTTTCCAAGGGAAATTTTATCCATGAAAAACTTCCCATGGAAAATTTTCTTGGAGTTCTTACCAAATGCACCCTAAAAGTAAAAACCTTTCAAATAAAAAAAATCAAAACTTTCACTTTATATCAACCCACCTTCCATTATTTCACCACAATTTCCACATCTCACCACAACTTTTCACATTCCACCGCACTAAAACTAACCGCACCCTAAAAAAATAGGGCCTTAATAGAAACATGTCATGTACATGATTGGAGTTGCAAGTACAATTTTGGTTGCTATACATGCATATGCTAAAACAATCTGTCAAATTTTGGTGGGAGAAGAGAAACTTCTTTCTACCGACACCAACATTTTGAGAGTTAGAGAAAGAGAAAGATGTCTACATTTATTACTCCCCTCTTGATTCACATACTGTGTATCTATTCCCATCTCACATTAATTCTCACGTTTTCATGCCAATAATATTTACACTTTCACCCATTTTGTGTGATATGTACGTACTCATACATGCCCTTGGCCTATACATATCCAATGTCATGAATTTGTGATACATGGATAGATCTCACAAAAATGATTAGATTTGATTTCCGAGTATTCGTTCGCAAAATCTTGTTCAGTTCTATCTAAAGCTCAGTTTTGTTTGAATCTTTGTGGAAGAAGAAGAAGTGGTTTGGACCGGTATTTTTTTCTTCGATAATTCAATGTTTGAAAAGGGTTAAGTTCAAAAACAAAACAACAAACTAAGCCGATTACGTGAATTTTAGTATGGGATAGTCGATTTCTCACATAATGAACTTTTTAATTTTAATATATTTTATGACTAATAAGTGATATCAGTCTCTATCAACAAATATACCGTCACAACAATACCACTATTATAGTAAGACTGCAATCTTAGTGGGTTAACCGGTACACTAGTGTTTAATTGGTAGTTTCGTGGGAAAGACTTTCCTGGGAAAAACTTACTCCGGAAAGACTTTCCCTGACGCCTCTAGGGAAAATGTTTAACTTTCCCATCTATCTGTCATAATCAAACATGAGAAATGGGGAAATTTCACTAACTTTTCCGGAAAAGTTTGAGAACCAAACGCTTCCTAATTCAAAATGAATCAAAACTCGAAAACTATCCTAACTAATTAAGTTGGTATCTTTCACAAGGGTTTTATTTGTTTCTATAAGAAACATAAATACACTAAAAATCAAACTATTCAAAATCAAGTAAAGATGGAACCAGAGTTAGCTAAAAAAATGTGAGCGATAATCAATTAGAATATTTGTCAACATACAAAAATGACATAACCTAAATATGACTGCATGTAATGTTAAATTTGTGACTTGTCAAAGTCTCTAAATAGATTGAGAGCAACATTAACAGAAATTGATGGGTCGATGGACGATGATAAAGACTTTCAAACACATGCAATAATTCTATGCATGCATTTGAAAGCAATTTGATTCAGACTAATTATGTGAGAAAATTCTCAAATTTGGATTTTTTTTTCCCAATAAGATGAAATAAACGGAAGTAACTAAAACCTGATGTTCATTAGTACTATTATTGTTTGATCATAAGCATATATAGTGAGGTAATTACTGTAATTATATTCATTAATTACATTGTTTTTGGTGGAATATATATACTTTCATTTTTTGTAATGAAAATTAGCCTGATGTTCATATATATATATATATATATATATATATATATATATATATATATTGGGAAATTGGATTCTAATAATCCATACTTTTGCACATTGGATGGCAATAATCCCTACTTTAAATTTGTATTCTAGTGGTCCAAAATAAATTAAAATTGTATTGTAGTGGGACATAATTGAGAGTATACCCTAAATATCATAGATTTTGTGTTGCATTTGATTCAAAACTTTGTGTAATACTTTACCACGATTTTTAATGAATTTACAGCACTTCTCCCAATTTTTTTGAATTTTTTTCTATTTTTTTATGATTTTTTCAATTTTATTCTTTTTAAAAAATCATAATAATTGCTCGGAATCTCAAAAAAATAATTTAAAAAATGTTTTAGTAACTACACTTCATTACCTATCTGGGGGCATCAACGAAAAAAACAAAAACAATATGAGGTAGGCATGAAAAAAAATGAAAAGAATGTGGTGATGGATTTGGTACCACTAAAATACAATTTTATTTTTTTTGGACCACCAGAATACAAATTGAAAATAGGAATTATTGTCATCCAATTTGCAAAAGTAGGGATTATTAGAATCCAATTTCCCTATATATATATATATATATATATTGTTGTAAGGCTTCTTCTTTTTGATATTTTGTACCTATGATGAGCAACTAACATTCATTTAGCACTTGATCATAGGTTTCTCATGTGTTCTTAAGTTATATTTTTTTATTCTAATTTGCATTGATCATTAATTTCTAGTCAACACTAGTTAATACTGATTGATTAGTGCCAATCAACAACGTACGTATTTATGATATAATGAGAAAAACAAATCTTTTACTCATTCTCTCTCGATGGTTTTGATGTTCGAAAAACCAGTCTTATGGTCGTTACTTTGGAAACGTGTTTTAGATTTTGAACAAATCTATAATATCTTTATATTTGACATAATCAAAGAGTAATATTGGAGACTATAACAGTCAGTTAAGAGGCAAATAATATGGAACAGAAGCAGTAATTGATCTTTTCACAAAAATTGAGAAAATCAATAAAATTAGTTATTTATGTATTGTGTTGCATGAAAAGGATTGAATATTAATATTAAATTACTTGTATATTTTTTCTGCTAGTCTAGGGAAAACATAATGCTTCTAAGCATGGGGAGAATTTTTCATGACATAAAAGATAAGATGAATGTTCCTGCACACAAAAATAAATAAAGTTGTACTCTATAAATGAAGCAAAAAAAAAATCAAAGAATTTTCTGATCCTCCATCAACTCATGCAAGTATGGTCATATGGGTGATTGTCATAGAAAAAAGTATTTAAAAAGAAACATTGATTTAACATCTTCTCAGTTTCAGGTTGGGGCAGAAAATTGACATTGGGAAAGAAATTGAACTCAGAGAAAATTTGGCAAATAAATATATAAATTACTCCCTCCATTCCATATTAAGTGTCATAATTTTGACCATCACATTCTCCAATATCATTCTTTGATTGATAATTTCTTGCATAATATGTTATTAACAATTGCAATATTATACTTGTATGATGATATTTTTCGTTACGAATCTAATGGTGGTGATTTTATATAGCAATTCATTATATATGTTGAGAAATTTATGGTCAAAATTTTTGGAGTTTGACTGCACAATTTCCAAAGATGACAGTTAATATGGAACGGAGGGAGTATAAAGTAGTAGTAATAAATTAGTAATGCAAAAAACTTAAAAAATGCAAGTATGTGGATCCATGCCTTTGCCATGTCTACGTAGGCCGATATATATCCTTTTTTTTGGTATATATAGGGTATATTTATCTATTTTTAGAAGAAGTAATTATATGTGACATAATATTTTTTTATTAGAGAATCATATAATATATTTTTATTAAAAAATTGTAATAAAATATTGTGTTATACTACCTTAGAAGTAGTAAATACATTGCATGATGTCATATATATTTATACGATTTTTAGATTGGGTTACTCGAATAAGATTTTATTGAAAATTACTAATATCATGCTACCTTAGGAGTAGCTGTCTAATTTTTTTCTGAGGAAAATTAGCTTTTTAATTAATTTAAGTGCATGTCAAAGTATCAATCTTAATTTTAGCATTATTAATAAATCATTTTGATAATTTCACAAAATAAAAAATGATGTAATTTTGTAGTGTGCCAACATTAACCATGAAAATCATAAGAATTAATCATTCTCATTGCAAAAAGATTCAAAAAATACAACCTTTCAGTTCTCAATCACAATGAGAACTAATTAATACTACATAATACAGTAGCTTTAAAACCTAATTCAATACATAATAAACTTAAGCTCCTTACTTAATCACTCAATCAATCACTCCATAAACAGCAAGCAAAATACTAAAAAAAAAAAAAAGAATACCTCGGTAGATTCTCTCTCAATCACGTCATGCCTTAAACCCGAAAATCAAGAACCGGAAATTAAACATTTTTAATTTTATGTTTATTTAAAGAATGACAACATTAAAGGCAAGTAAACAAAAAACGATGTAAGTTTGTAGTGTGCCAACATTAACCATGGAAATAATAAGAGTAATCATTCTCCTTCAAAAAAATTCAAAATGATGTACTTGCATTTTTTAAAATGTTTGATTGTTGGCTTTTTTAGTTTAAGAGGATGTCTCAAAAGGCAAAAACAAAAAACGATGTAATTTAAATAGCGTGCCAATGAAATAATAAGAATTAATCATTCTCATTGCAAAAAGATTCAAAAAAATACATCCTTTCATTCTCAATCACAATGAGAACTAATTAATACATAAGCTTTAAATCCTAATCCAACATGGAATAAACTTAAACTCCTTACTTAATCACTCAATCACCCCATAATCAGCAAGCAAAATACTAAAAAAAAAAAAAAAAAATCCCTCAGTAGATTCTCTCTCAATGACATCATACCTTAAACCCGATGGAAAATCAGGGACCGAAAATTAAACCTTTTTATTTTATCTTTATTTTATTATATCAGAATGAGAACTGCCAAGCATGAGGCGAGTGCACCGAAGATCTGTGCCGCAGTTGTTGGAGCTGCGCTGGCCGCCGCCGGAGCAGCCTCACCGGCGGGGCCTGGGGCGGGGGCTGCGGATTCCTTTTCGCCGGCGGCGGATTCTTTTTCACCAGCGGCGGATTCTTTTTCGCCGGCGGCGTCTTTTTTGGCGTCGCCGTGCTCTGCAGCGCCGAGGAGGAGGCGGCGGGCGGGGGTGAAGGTGAACTTGCCGTCAGAGCCGGGGCCGGTGCCGACGGTGATGTGGAGCTTCTGGCCGAGCTCGCAGTGGGTCCCAACACCGCTGTAGAAGTAGTAGTCACCGGTGTTGTTGAGCTGGATCACGGTGGGGCCCTTGTAGAATTGGTTGATCACGTGCTTGTGTCCGCACGTGTCAAAGTCATCCTTCTCCACTTGGAGAACATCGTGGCTAACGATTCTGTATGGGAACACTGCGTTCCGTACATTTGAAATTAGGGTTTGATACGAATGATTCGTTTATCAAGTCTACTAATTAAATATTAAAAATAGTGAAAAAAAGAAGACTTGCCCAATTTGTCACCAAGACCAAAAGTTCTGGGCTTGGCCCAATCCGCATAGAAATTAGGGTTTGGGGGGATTTCCCACCCACACTCTCCTCCAACAACGTGGGTCAATGCATCAGCAGACTGCATCAAAACGCAGCTCAATGCGGCTAGTGCGATCAAAACGGTGCGTTGTGCTGCCATCTTCCCTCCACCAGTAAAATAGATACCAAATAAATTTATTTAATAAAAATTTCGACTTATTGAATAATTAGAAATAAAATAGTATTTAGGGGCAGAAGAGAAGCGCCCTTTATTTTGTCGAAATTTTTATGTAAGTTCTAAAGATGAATAGAGGAGAAGGGAAGTATGAAAGTGTGTGATGAAATGAGATTGTTTGAAGATGGTATTTATTGGGATAAGTTTTCTATTTTTAGGGTTTCTATAATTTATAAGTTTAAATATATTGCTTTAAAATGTGAGGACCTGCGTAAGTGGTGGAAATACAACTAATTGTGGTTATTATTCATTGGCTCAAATTGATTTTAGGAACTAATTTTGACTATTAGTATTTTTATTATTTTATTTTATGGTTTTAGTAACAAGAATTTTATCTGTTTAGAATATTTGAACATTTCTTTATATATATATATATATATTTCTTAAGATATATTACCTAAATTAATAATACATATAAAAACTAAAAATTGAACTAATATTTACGAAGGAAATCAAAATTGTGATATTATTTTCCAATAAGAATTATGTTTAAGTTGTGTTTGTAGTAATATATAGTTTTCAATTCATTATCATAAATATTATCAAATTGAAAAATCCTATTAGGATAGAAGAGAAAGAGTAAATAAAATAAATGTCACTGTGCCTAGTATAAAGATTCAATTTCATTTTAGAGTTTGTTTATTAAGTTGGTCCATGAATCATTGTAATCGGCAAGAATGCAACACTTTAGGATTATTGTTGGATATGGAGGTTGGATATTCAATTGAAATTAAAAGTTTTTTTGTTAGCTTTGTCATAAAGTTGTCTTTATGCACATCAATTTAAAACGGCTGGGTACCCATTCAAGTTAAGAAGTTTTTAACCTGTTGACCCGACCTAACTTTACCTTCGAGCCAAGTACCCTAGGCTCGAGCCCTAACTCTACGGGCCACAGTCCGACAACCATATAAGAAAGAATTTTTTTTATACAAAACCTTAAAATTCACGCGTTTAATTTATGTATTTAGTCGGGTTGTCAGACGAGTCACCGACCCCCGACCCAAGCCCGGTCCGACCATACTTTGGGCCTCAACACTTTCCGGTCGAGCCGGGTCATCTTCTAAAATTATGACCTTGGCTCGCATTTTTTCGAGCCGAGTTGGGCGGACGGGTCCCCTGCTTGTTGAACAGGTCTAATCTATATATATACTTGATTTGTAGGGTAAGTATATCTTTATAAACGTTTGTTGAAGATGGGACTTTCAAGCTAAAAAGTGAAACAAATGGTCAAAATGGTGTTTTCACAAGAATTGGAAATTGTAACTCTCTTTTGTGTCTAGTTAAGAAAGTTATGGGATTTTATAACCATAGTTATGCATATAGAATGATTATTAATTCATAAGATTAAGGAAGCATTATTGAAGATACACATAGTAACAGAGTACAGTAATACAACTAGATATCATACACTGATACTCGTACACACATTTATTTGTTGTCAATATATATCTTGGATCGTTCATGCTGGAGTTGGTGCTCCAAGTTGGTGCTCCAAGTTTTTGATTGAACTAATTATGAATTGAGTTTATTCTAAGCATATTATATTGGATTATTTCGAAAGTGTCCATGAAGTATGCATGTGCTAAACTCATTGGTTGTACTTATACTAAATTAAGGGTGTGTTCCTTAGAGGTAAAGTGAGTTTGGCTAACTAAAAAGGTGGTAGTCAACTGACAATCAGTATCCTTCCTTTATCGAGATTCAAGTCTCTGTGAAAGCAAATATTTCTCATGAGGAAGAAATTTTGGAATTGATAGGCATTTTGCCCCGAGTAAAAGAGAATAAAGGTCAATGGCTAAAATTGGATAATTAAGGCTGAATTGAAAAATATCAGACAAATTTCGGTAAAATTAATGAAAAGAAGGGTAAAATGAATAAAAACTAAGTATTTACCTGTAAAAGAACACACAGTCTAAATAAACAAAAAAGATAGGAAAACATACCCTCCTATAAGGATCATAGGCGTCCCTAAGAGACATCTCCACATTCGTCTCAATAAACTCAGTAGGCGCGCCATGGTAGTGGCGGTTGCCGAGGATTGTCTCATACACAACCATGGTCACGTGCTCCGCTGGACCAGGGTGATAGTGGTGGGTCCCCACAGGGTGGTAGCTAGGATTCGGGTAATCACGAACTCTATACTTAGACGAATAAATAGAGTCGTGTGGACGAGGGCCAACACGAACCACCTCCTCATCAACCTCGTTGTATGACATTCTTGATTGAATGCTTTAGCAAAAGTTTATACACAAGGAGATGGATCAATGTGTTCTTATATAGTGGCTAAACTAAGGAATATAATGTCACTTCATTCATGCATGGATGCATCTAGTTGGTTCTACACGACTTTGAAATTATTAGTTCGTTCTACACAACTTTGTAATATTCTTCGATGTTTAGGGTTGAGTTGAATAAAATAAGATTGATGTGAATGCATGAAAGAGGACTCGTTATATGTATTATATTCTGCCCACAAAAAAAAAACGGCTTGAGTGGTTTCTGATGGCTGCCACCATAGTTATTGAAATCCTTATCCTGATTTACGATCCTATGATTTTATGATTTAAAAAAAATCCTTATGTACGATTCTACGTGGGTTAATTCCGATCTTAACTACCCTATGGATTCGAGTTAAAATCCTGATTTTAACAACCTTGGCTACCACTACGTACTACCAATATTTGCATCATCATTTTTTTTAATGTTTTTGATGGAGAAAGTGTGGTATTTTATTCTGCTAATTTGATGAATGACATTGTTACAATGAATTAAACCACAAATTTGGACACTATGCTAGGTGGCTTGAACCATGGCATAAATATGATGAGAATTGAGGAACTTTGTTGTCTTTGTCGACAATATATCCTCAGATAAAGGACGTGCTGCTGCTTTTATGTTCATACACGTACAATTAGTGGTGGATCTAAATCTTCTAATTTTTTTTTTAAAAAAAAAACCGCCAACAGGCGAAACTAACTATTATTACTTAGAAATTGGTACATATCATCCCTAGCTAAAGATAATGAAATCTTAGGAAAATCTTCTAATTAGTGGTGACCAATACACTATTATATTCAACTGATATATAAAAAATGCATAATTTTATCCCAAATTATACTAAATTATTATTAGTTTTTTGTGTTACCAATGACTGTGGCCAACTTGGCTTAGCCTCAGATCCACCAGTAATAGCTAGCTTGCACATATCTTTTATTTTTTTAAAAAAATTATTATACACAATATATAGGTCCATTACCTAGCTACAATTTAAAATGTTTCCAAAAATTAGATTGTCTATATTTGATCTCCTTTATATTATACAAAAATGAAATTATATTGAGAATTATATTGTGTAAGAACCTGCGAAATTAAAATTCATACTGGGAATTATTGTTATATATAAAACACTATAAAAAATATTTGTATTACCAACCATTTTTTTCCAACCAATTTAAAATAGTTGGAAAAAACAACCATTTTAGCAACCATTTGATATTCCAACTATTTTTCAAAAAATTTTGTGGGGAAAATGGTTGGAAATTCCAACCAATTTTGCTAAAATGGTTGGAAATTTTTCCTACCATCCTTTTTCCCACTATTTGAAATTGGTTGGAAAAATGGTTAGTAATCCAACCATTTTTCCAACCATTTTCAAATAGTAGGAAAAAGGGTGGTAGGAAAATTTTTCAACCATTTTAGCAAAATTGGTTGGAATTTCCAACTATTTTTCCCACAAAATTTTTTGGGAAATAGTTGGAATATTAAATGGTTGCTAAAATGGTTGGTTTTTCCAACCATTTTAAATTGGCTGGAAAAAATGGTTGGTAATACACATATTTTTAGTAGTGAAAGAAAAAATCCTTGAAAAATAGTATTGATGTTGAGAGTTATTGTTGGAAGAAGTTTATTTAATTTGCTCGGTGTAAATTAAATTAAAGTTGGATAGAAGAGAATAGTCATGAAATTCTTTGTGGTGTTTAAAGATGTAAACTTTGGTAGTAGTATGTCTCGGGGATTTCTTGATTGTATGACATAGTGTTAATTTATAATGAAAATTTACTTTCCATTTTGTTTGATAGTTAAGGTAGTCTATATATGTAGAAATATGTTAAGTGATATCGTTAAGTTGAAGTACGTGTTTTAAGTAGTGTAATATTGTAAGTAGAAACAGGTAAAATGAGTGGGATAGCATAGAATCCTTCTTACCTAGGAAAAATTGGGGGTAAAAATAGCATGCCTAAACAAATCTTTAAAGTTGAAATCGACCGATGTCACCATGATGGGTTTGACAAGAGATTCTAACCTCGATTTAGTTTCATTCAAATTGAATTTAACCTGAACTTGAATTTTCGCCCAACTTTATACTTTGTAGGGTAGCCGGTAGGGTAAATATCTTTATAAATGTTTATATATTGAAGATGGGTCTCTGAAGCTAAAAAGTGAATTTTTTTGTGTCTAGTTAAAAAACTTAGGAGATTATATATATCCATATAATATATGATTCATAAGATTAAGGATGCATCATTGAAGATACACATATAAGTAACACACTATATATAGCACAGCAGACAACCAACTAAACTCACTAGCAGCCCCATGCACACCTATATTTATTCCTAGGGGCATTTTATTTTTTACTAGATATCATACACCGATACTCGTAGACATATTTTTCATCAATATATATCCTGGATCGTTCTTGCTGGAGTTGGTGCTCCATGTTATATTTTCAGTACATCTGCATCCAAAATGCGAACAATATGTTTAGTACGCGAATTTGTTTGTTTCAGCTTATTTTAATTGAACTAATCAGAAATTGAGCTTATTCTTAACATGTTTTACTAGATTATTCTGGACGTATCCATGAAGCATGCATGTTCTAAACTCATTGGTTGAACTTATACGTACTGAAGTAAAGGTGTGCTCTTTTAGAGGTAAGGTGAGGTTGACTAAACAAAGAAGTGGTAGTCAAGTGGCAATCACCTCCATTAACTAACCTTTCAACCAGTCATCAGAGTTCAAGTTTCGATGGAAACAAAAAAATTTCATAAAGAGAAAACTGTGGGATTGATGGGGATGCTGTCCTGAGTAAAATAAAAACAAAATGTCATGTTGACCAAAATTAGGTAAATTTTGGCCGGCCAGATAAAATATTAGACAAGTTTCTTCGAAAACACTCGTGAAAAAAAGTTAAATTTATGGTAGATTAAAATAGACAAAAACTGAGTATTTACCCGCTAAAGAACACGAAAAAAGATAGGAAACATACCCCTCTATATCTCATGAACATCATTGGGATACCTACGAGACGGGTTATCCTGATCTTCCCTCCTCTCAATATTCTCAGGAGACCCACCATGGTGGTGGCGGCAGAAGTAGACGCTAGGGTCGTTTTCAAACGCAACATGCTCAACCAACGGCTTGTAAGGGTGGTCTTGCCAGTGGGAGTAGTCAGGGTTGGAATACTCCCGAGCCTTATACTTAGACGAGTAAGAAGAGCCGTGTGGACCAGGATCACCACGAACCACTTCCCTATCCGGCCTCCTCGTTATATGACATTCTTCTTGATTGATCGATTGATTGCTAGCTTTGGAGATTAGCAAAAGTTTAGTAGCTTGATTATAATTAGTTCTCTTGCTTAATTTAATTTGCTAGCTTGATATTGGTAGATATGCAAAAGGGGGTGTGCCAATGTGTGCTTATATGGTGGCCAAACTTAGGAATGATGTTTAGTTCATTCATGCATGCATGCATGCATGCATCTAGTTGGTTGTACACAACTTTTGAAATTATTCTTCGTCGTTCTTGAACGTGAAAACGTGTCTTTGTGACAAATTGATCGACTATACTTTTTGGCTGGATTAGTTTCTGGCTGCGGCCGCTGTCAATATCGTTATCAAGCCTTAGAACTCTGCAAATTATACAATTTAGAGTGGTACTTATATGTGTGCGTAAGAAAGTCAATTTATTAAGAAAAGTTTCATTTGGTAGGTATCGACTTTTGTGTATTTTAAATTGTCAACCACTTTTTGAAATTATTCTAAATGATAGGCTTATTTTAAAAATTATTTCAAATGTTAGACTTATTTTTAAAACTTTAAAAACTATTCCAAGTTTTCAAGCACTTTAAAAACTATTCTTAGTTGTCAAACACTTTAGATACTATTCTAAGTGACTCGATTGTGAGATTGATATGGAAAGTTAAATGAAATTCAGAGAGGAGGAAGGTTATGTGAGCAATATTTTAACAACGGTACAAGAAGAAGCTCACGAGATGCAATAATTTTCAAAATAAGTCTACCACTTGGAATAGTTTAAAAAGTGGTTGACAGTTTGAAATCGGCAAAAGTTGAAGCCTACCAAATATAATTTCTTTATGACAAATTGATCGATTTATATTTCTTGATGAAATTTATGATAATATTGATAAAATTATGATAGAAATTTTTAATAAATATTGATATGTTTCCACTTAAAATTCACGAGTAAGTTACACTTACCCTACCTGACATTTGGGTAATAATTTTTACACACCCGACACTTGTGAAATAATTTTTACCTTATTTGACATTGAGTGAAAATAATTTTTAGTGGCTGAATCCGATTACTTCTTATCAGAAATGTGAAAAATACCAAAATGTTCCTATATGAATATAGGAATGTACCATGCTGCCCCTAAAATTGAGAAGGAAAATTATTTAAATAACCTATTCATTTCAGAATGTTGGGGAGGGGTTGGGTTTTCGAAGAAATAAAGTCGAGAAAAGGTTGAGGTTTAAATGCGATATGAATTAATTATTAAGTGTAAAAACGAGAACTCATATTTTTAATTGAAAGTCATATGAATTAATACCAGGGGTAAAAAAAGTCAATTCTTATTTATCTTTTTAATATTCGCCGGAAAATCGAACAAAAATCAATTATAGAATATCTTAAGAGGTTTAAATGTATAAATATTTAATGTTAGGTAAGATAAAAATTATTTCATAAATGTCAGATATGTAAAAGTTATTACTACAAATAGCAGGTAGGGTAAATGTGATGTACTCTAAATTTCACGCTCTTGCTGGATTTATTGAGGTACTTCAAAGATTAATTACCATATAAGAATTGATGTGTCGCCACACATAAAATCACACAACAAGACATTGTTTAATTAAAAAGGTGAACGAGCAAAATATCCAACCATTTGAACTAAAACTTGTGTTGGTACCAGCTTGAAAAAGTACGTGAGAAAAATAAAGTACCTGGTTATTGACGATACGAGTTTTGCTTTAAGAAATTTTTCATGTCATATTTTTCATCAAAATTGGCGTTTTTTATGATTTTGACACAATTTTTTAAAATTGTAATTATTAATTATCAATTATAAGAAATTTGATATGTGTAGGCTACGTCAATAAACATAAATGATACCCTAATTGAATCAACTCTTCTATACGTTAAACTTATTTTAGGCATTTTTTTGAAATATAAAAAATAAAGGATAAAAATATAATTTTATGTAATTTATATGTGATATAATAATTATAGAATTCAATCATATCATTTAATTTTATTTTAATATACAATAAGCTAATTTTAATGAAAGGACAAGACACTTAAAATATGTATTGCCCCAAGACTCTTTATATAATTGTCATTTATTTTATTATTATGGAAAAAGTATGTAATTTTATTCTGCTACTTTGATGAATGACATGTAGTTAATAAACCCTAAATTGGGAAAGTATGTTAGGTGGCTTGAACCATGCCATATGATGAGAATTGAGGAACTTTGCTGTCTTTATTCTGAATATATTCTCAGATAAGGATATGGTGCTGCTTTATATTCATACCTGTAAAGCCAGCCTCCATGTCTCTATTTATTTATTCATTTATTTTTATACAAAATAGGTTCATTAGCTACTCTAGCTCCCTCAGATTAAATCATACTCAGATTAAAGTTAATCACCTTTAACCTGAAGATTAGTGCAACATATTAAAGAAACCTGAGAGCATTACCGTCGTCTATAACAAGGACTAGGCTTGCTAAACCAAACAGAACGAGATACCAAACATAATATTGAATCCCAAATTTGAACTCAATATTATACATAACCATCAAATATACCAACTAGACTCTTAAACTATCATGTTACAACGTACATCAAAGAGGGTAATCAGTTTTAGTCTGATGATGGTTTAACATGGGGATGTTACATTATCTATTGGTTGTTTACATTGACCTTATTTGGGAAACAACGGTTGATTGTTGATTGTTAGCTGTATGTATTGGTTATTTATTATTGGTTATTTGGATTAACTGTTTGTAAAAATGTTTGGTAAAATTAGTTGTTTCTAGAGAAGTATTTATTGAAATTTCATTTATATCCCTTTATAAATAATACTTGTAGCTAGAATGACATATTTGTAAGAAGAACTCATCCCGGCCAAAATTGACAAGTACGTTAGCCACAGATATTGACCAAAGATAGCTAACAAACACAAAGAGTACCATTTCCAACTTGACTTTTTGCTCCTCACTAATTTTTGTTTAGTACCTTGGCTAAATGTCTATTCTAGTTTATATTCACCCCCTATCCCCAATTTTAAAACTTATTTTTTAAATGTTAATTTTATCTTATATTATGTAAATTTGTCTAGGTTAGGAAAAGATAGAGAGTACTCATTTGCTATTTTTTTTTATCAAAGAGGTAGCAGTCAAGTGATAATTATTTCTAGGGTTGGAAATGGACCGAGCTAGCTTGGTGGGAAGATCAATAAGCTTGGCTTTAATTAAGCTCGAACCTGCTCGGGCTCTAGCTTGTCATATAAACAAGTCAAGTCGAGGATGACGAAGCTCAGCTTGTGAAGCTTGTAAAGGTCACAAGGACAACTGGACAAGAAGTTATGTTTAATGATATAATTTCAAAATTTTAATTTCTTTATTCACATAAAGCGAAACTTTACTTTCGATAATCATTTTTATGTGTGTTGTAAATGTATAGGCTGCAAGTTATGTTTGACGATACAATTTCAAAATTTTAATTACTTTGTTCACATAAAACATAACTTTACTTTCGAATTAAGAGGTTATTTCAGATTCTCGTCCCAAGTTTGAGGATTCCATTGATGTTGTCCCGAATGTTAGAATTAGACAGAGGGGAAATTTGAATTAAATGGGGAATCCTAAGATGATCAGGAAAGCAGTTTAGGAATTCTTTTTCAAAGAATTCGAACATCCTCAAGAGGAAGAAATTTTGTTCTAAAAGCAATCAGTCTAGCAGTGAAGTTGAGCTTGATGTATTTTCAGAAATTGGGATAGAACCTGCAGAAACCTTTTTTGAAAGATTGGACAAGGAGACTCGACAATAGCGAGAATTGAGTGTCTTCTAGGTATAATTCGTAATGATGAAGAGACTCTTATGACGCTTTTTAGAGATGATTTGCTAGAAGAAAAAACAAGAATTTTTGAAAAGCTAACCTGCTTAGCTGTCTTGCTCTAATAAGTGTTTAAATCTTTTGTTTCTATGTGATTTTTGCCGTTTCATTTTTTGCTGTGTTGTATCTTGTAACTTTATTGCTTTTATGCCTCTTTTAGGCTCAAATAATGGGGGGGGGGGGGGGGGAATCGGAATAGAAATAAAGAAACCCTTGACTATCACAAGTCTAGAACATTGAAATTTAGTCCAAGAACAATGCCACCAATAAGGGAACTTTTTCTAAAATGTGGGGAAAAAATTACAAGAAAATGACAATTTTCTTCTAAAACCAATAAAAGAGAGGCAACCCTACCTTGTTTACATTTAGTTTTTGTCAAAGGCAATAGATGACCCAATCTTCCGCATAAATGAAGAAAATTTTCTGATAACACAAACGCCACGTTACCTCCTCTAAACCAGTTTCGTTGTTTAGCATTTTCAATGAACAGTAATTTATTATAATTTATTAGATACACCCCATAGCATGTATTTCGGCTACTATGATTTTATTCACAGATACTGGGCCTCAAACCGTGCGATGCACGGAATGAACTAAATTAATTACTTTTCAAATAATTATTATTATTATTATTATTATTATTATTATATAAACGTATTATTCTGGCTTGAACCGGCTGACCCCAAAAGACTGGACCGAAAACTTGGCTGAGATTTACTCTTCTCACCTTCGTACCTAAACTTTCTTCCACTGGATCCATTCCCAATTTCCCATATTTACGTGTGACTACAAATTGTGCCGTATTGTTAGATATTCTACCATAATATCATGAATATCTTTTTTAGTTTAAATTTAAATTTTACAAATTAATGAATTATTAAAATTTATCAACCAAAAAAAATATTCTATCCTAATCTAATGATTTAACCCTTAAAATTTTGACATATAATCATCCTAGTCCAACTTTGCACAAATTCATGTACGTGATAATTAAATTTTATCCAATTTTGTATATATTTTTGTGTGACTACCTATGTAAATCCAATCTATAATGAATGGGATGAATTTTCCCTGAAAAAATTAGAATCAAGTAATTGAAATACAAAACCTTCCATAAAAAAAAAAAAACCCTAATTGAAAACTTACCAATTCAATTGAACATTGAAGATTATTATTATTATTATTATTATTATTATTATTATTATTATTATTATTATAGGCAACACCAAAATAATTACTGTTATTTGCACCAAAATAATTTAATTCAAAGTCCAAAGGAGTCAAGGATTAGTGATACTTTCTGTTTTTTTTAATTTGAAAATAAAATCCGGATTGAAAATTAAAAAAATTTAAAATAGAAAAAAATTATAATTTTCTACGTTGTGATTGGTCAATTCCCCCACAATCACTCCCGTGACTCTATTTCGTGGGACCCACAAAAATTTCTATTATAATATATAAATTAAATTGTTCACTTTTATATCAGTATTGTTTACTCTTATTATTATGATTATTCACTCATAAATATATAGAGCAAATATTCTGTGTGCGTATAATATGTTTTGCATTTTCAAACCCCAAAATATTCTTAATTTCTACTCACTCCGTTGCATATTATATAGTTATCATCTTTGAAACAATCGCCGTTAAATATTTAAAAATTTAAACATAAAATTTTCAATGTACAAGATAAAGGTGTGTTAAATTCATGGTTAACGAGTTTGTATAGTTTTTTTTATCTAAATTTATCAAAATTTACTAAAGTAAAAAACAGAAAAAATTGATATATTAGGGTAAACTTAACAAAAGTCACCAAATTTTAACAAAAGTTATCAAATTTTAAATTTTATCCAATTACTTTTTACCCATGAATTTGACACACCCTAACTTGTTATATAGAATTAATATCATTACTCCCTCCGTCCCAAATTAATTGTCATTGGGCTCAATACTAATTACTAACAAATTACAATGAGTACCAATATGAAATTATCGTCATTAGAAAGATGTTTTAAAAAAAACTACAATGGAGGTAGTTTCATATTGTAATTCATTGTAATTGATGAATAATTAACGGTCAAAGTTTAGCCAAAATGACAATTAATTTGGGACGGAGGGAGTAGATTCATAAAAAAATACCATCATAGAAATATAATATTTCAATGGTTAATGAAATATTATATAAAAAATTATCAATAAAAAAGTAATATAGAAAATCATGACAATCAACTAAGTAATAATTAATATGCAACAGGGGGGTCATTCCTCAAATACTAGAGACAATTGAAAGCCTACTATAGCCTATAGGCAATTCGGTTTAGTTTATTTTAACCAACCCTGGTTCTGTTTGATAAAGAGCCTATTGAATGACTTCATTGGAAAAATGACTTATCAAAATATTTGTAAACAACTTAAACACTTGGCTTGGCTGATTGGGTCCAATAGGTCGATTTTCAATAAGCTGACATGAACAGTCCATTGTATTAGTTATTTATAGGAATTACCATTTACCCTAAAATTTACCAAAAATTACATACATATCATGATAAAAGTAATTGAAATATTATTTTAAAAATTAATGATAAAGGGCATAAATGAAGTTTCAACAATTACTTTTTCAAACGCTAACTTTATTAAACACAATTTTTTCAAACAACGAATCCAAACCATTAATATAAACAACTAATACTAAACAACCCATACAAACAGTAAACAACTAACAATAAACAACTAACAACTGTTTGCCGTTATGAACTTAACAGTTAAGCTTATTTCTTAAATTTATTCCCAACAAAACTTAGGTCTCGTTCTTTGGAGCACATGTAAAATTTTACCTATCTTATTTTATCTACTTTTGCTTACTTCTCATATATTTAACAAGTGATATTCTCACTTATCGTACGTACATTAATATATGAAAAATTCATATATTTAATAAGTAATGTTGATGTGTCCTATCTGCCAACACTTACACAACCTTACTTTACTTACACTCCCTTTTTAGAGCTGTCAAAAAACTGTCCAACTCGGAAAAACCGAGTACGGTCATAAATTTTTCATCGGAATTTTAACTTAGACCTATTTGATCAGAAATCCAGACGCAATACATTTCAATTTTCTACTGTCCGAATCCGATATTGACCCGAATCTAGGCTTATTCAAATTGTTCGACTCGGAAAAACCCCAAAAAACTCAGATATCAAATATCAACTTTCCGGCCGACGTCCGGTTCATTCAGGTCCGAAATGACCCGAACCTGGATTTCTAACAGTCCTATCGAGCCTCTTCTTATCTACAGTCCAAAAGAACCAGGCTAGACCTGTTAATTCTGGCGGGTCATGTCCAGTCCGGTCTGGTATGCCCCGCTTTTTGAGTTTCCTATATTTTTAGTTTGAAAACCCGGGTCAGTATCGGGTCGAGTCAGATTTTGCCAGACCCAAGCCTTGCCCTTTAAAAATAAATAAATAAATAAGCGAAAGGAACAGGCACAGCACAGAGGAGACATATACGATCACCACGTCAAATTCATCACATAGTCTACAAGACAAGACCCTTCATCACTTAGTCCTAAATTCTTCCATATTCATCATCATTAAAAGGAATCAACCCAAAATTCAGTAAAAAAGAAGCAAAAAAACACGCGGATGAACCAAAAAAAGTTTGAACCAGTCCAACCCTCATAATTTTCAATTCCAATATTTCCCAATCCCCCTAATAATAAGAATAATCCATCCATCATAATAAGCCCACCAAATGATCCCATAATTGACTAATCACCACTACCATAAAAAAAAAAATACAAGCTTTGAATCAGTCAGCACTTACCACTGTGTTTAGTATTCCCTTATTTTCTATTGACCATAGACTTGTCTTCTTTCTATCTTTTAGTCTAATTTCACTCGTTTTCTAGTCAACTCTCTTTCATAACACCCTCCTTTATATACAACTTCTTCTGCTTTCAGTTTTCCTGCATCCCAAAATAACAGAATTCCAAAAAATATATACATCCCAAAAATACCCACAAAAAAAAAAAGAAAAAAGGAAGAAAAAGAGGTCACATCTAGCAAAACTACATCTTGCAAATGATCTATGAACTGAATCTTTAGCTTCAAACCTCAATTCTCTAGTTTTCGCCTTTTTTTAAAAAAAAAAAAAGAAGAGGAGAAATTGTCGCAGAGGGGATAAATGGAGCAAGGTTCATTGGTTATCGAGGAGCTGACCCAAGGAATGCGCAAGGCCATCGAGCTGAAGGCTCATATGGGTCCCAACGTTTCGGGTAAGACCGAGGGAATATTGATGGAAGGGATATTGTCTCACATTGAGACCGCCCTGTTGATTCTCAACCGGGGCGGTCCAATGGAACAGTATCAGTCTCAGTCTCAGTCTCAGTGTCAGGTACATGTGGTGCCGTCGAGCAGCATGCCCGGGTCACCACTTTCGGTCATTGAGAGCCCCAAGAGCGAGGATTTGAACCCGGGTTTCTCTAGGAAGCGGTAAGAAACCACTTTTTCGTCCATCATGGCGATTTTCTGCTGAGCTAAGCTTATTTTGACTGAACTTATTCTGAACGGGTTTGGGTTTTTGTTGCAGGAAGGCGATGCCCACTTGGACGGAACAAGCGACGGCTAGAACCGAGAATGGTGGGGATGGAATCCCGGATGATGGTCATAGTTGGAGGAAGTACGGACAGAAGGATATCTTGGGAGCCAAGTATCCTAGGTGAGCCTGCCTAAGTTTCTACTTCCATATATTTACACTCGTTCTAACCTAAACGGAATTTACTCATTCTTCTCATATTTCGAACACTCAACTTTTCAACTTTTATCTGAATTTACCAATCCAATCTTCCCATACCCCTGAAAAGAACAGACCCTTCATACATCCTAGGGAGTGGTGTCCAAAGTAAAGTATGCGGACGTACCAAATTTTATGTGCACATCATATACGAATGACCAAAAAAATACCAGATAGATTCACCCCCCAAACTAAGGGTAACGGTAACCTGACCTCGGCCTAAACCTGAATTTGAACAAATCCCAGCTTGGGTCCTACTTTGGTGGGGTCCACATCATAGGCGCAGGCGAATTTCAAAAGATCCCAGATGCCAAATCTATGTAGACGAAAAGATTCAAAACAAAAACAGACATCTGACAATCGAAATTTCTGCATTTACAGAAGCTACTACAGATGCACGTACCGGGACCTGCAGGGATGCAATGCCAACAAACAAGTGCAGCGAAACGACGAAGACCCCTCGGTATTCGACATCACCTACAAAGGGACCCACACGTGCACCCCGACCCCACGTTCAAAGTCCAAGCATCCATCATCATCTGCAAAACACGAACACAACACTCAATACTTCAACAACAACAACAACGCGTTCATCATAGAATACGAGGAACAGCATCCTGATGTGACACTGAATTTCCAAACAGGGCTCACCATAGATTTAACAAACATCGAAGATCAACAGTTTAGCCTTCCATTGACACCCGGGGGAGGATTAGGGTTCGAAAATCATACCTTGACACCAACCGCAGTTGAAGATTATAACTTTTGCAGTAGTTTTCAGGCGTCTTTTGTACCATCTCCAGCTACTACCTCAGGATCAAACCACTTCTCAACAGAGATAATTTCGACCACTACTTCCGTGACAAATTCCCCGGTTGTCGACATAGATTTCCCACTTGAACAGTGGGAGTTTAACCTGAGTTCCCCGTTTGATAACCCGGGTTTTTTCACCGGTTTCTCTGAGTTCAAGGATTAACCAGGATGCAATTGATGTAACAAAGTAGTGAGTTATTTTTTTAATTATTTTTTTTATCAAGAGAGAAAAGCTTAACATGTAATGCAAGGGATATGTAGTACCAGGTAGTTGCCAAATTGTAATTTTTGCTACCAACCTCTATTCATCCTCTGAATAATAAGACAAAGAATTTGGAAAATGGAACACTCTCTTCTTTTTCTTTTGCTTACTTTCATACTTAAACAATCACATTACCAGAAAGGGGCCCTGAAGAGTATTGATCATTGTTAAGATTCAATATTTTGAATAACATAAAGCTGAAGTATATATACAACAAAGAAGCACGTGGAACAAGCGACAATGTATGCCATCATCTAGACATAAAAAAAATAAATGTGTTTCAATGACATGGAAGAAGGTTACATTGTCGATGAGATAACAAATGGTATTGAAGGAGACAATGAAGCAATTACGAGTGGAAGAGAACAGCTCCCTCCTCTCAGCACATCTGCAATGGCGGAAGGCAATATGTTCAAAACACTAACTAAACTAGGAAACGGCACGATGACAATAAACAACGAAAACTCCCAATGTGGGTCCCGCTTCGGAGGGTTTTAGGGTGATCCAGATATAAGCAAGCCTGACAAACATCCCAATTTCAGAGAATGTGGGTACCGCTTTTGCAGGATATGAGGAGATTCAGATGCGGTCAGTCTTACCTCAACAAACATCACTGTTAGTGGAGACACTGATTCCAACGAGACCCACTTACAAAAGTAAGATGGCAATTAACATAACTCTATTTCTAGCAAAAATTCAGCCGGGTAGGAAATACCTATTTCCTATAGTGAAGGGTTCTCCTCCTTGATCCCTGCAACGGCATCGGGTTGGTTCTCTTTTGAGTCTTTAGATTGCCTCAAAGCTTTTCGCAGCCCAAGAACGACAAATAAGTTTGAAAGAGTAAGCAGAAACTCGGCCGATCCATGCAACCAATCGACGTTAGACAAGGAAGTGCCGTAATGTATTTTTGCTGCCACAAAGATGAAGTCATAATTAGGGATCACCCAAAAGAGTTGGTGTTTTGTGGTTCAAAGACCCGTGAAGTGATCTTGGTGAAGCAACATACCATATATTCCAGCTGGAACTGCAAAAATAGAACCACAAAGCAGCCAAAGCCAACTAGAAATAATTAGTTGAATTGAAAGCAAATAGCAAAACATTATGTATAATAATCAATCAACCTTATAGTGAAGTAAGACGAAGGATCTTTTTTTTAACAATCTCGTAACCTTTTGCTCCTTCTGACCCCTTAAAATGCTATAGAGATGATCAAATTTCCTAAGAAGCCCCGAAAATTGGGTTTATTATACATAACTTTTGAGAATTTCATCTAATTAGTTCCCAAATGTATGACGAAGAGCTGCCTTTGATCTCCAAAATAACTTGGTGGGTTAGGGCCAAGATGCTCCTAAACCCTAATCATCCATCAAAATGCATCAAGGTAGTTTAGGACTATTTGATCTGCGTGCAATCATGATTTAGACCGCTTCGAATCTAGCTAATAGAAGGTAAGGTTACTTTTATCCTTATCCTCCTCCAGAACGCTTGTACGGGTAATAACCGATGGGGCCGAGAAACCATTAAAGTTGTGTTCTTTTAGGTAAGGTAAGGCCGGGTAAAGTTGGGAAAATTTGAGCTGGGTTCGTACTTGGTAATATTAGGTAAGTTTCACTAAAATTAGCGAAAAGAATGAGTAAATTTAGGTTGGATTGAAATGGGAAAAATTTGGGTATTTACCCATTAAAGAACACAAACATCTCCCCAAAGTTATAACACTAACTACACTTATTCAACTTGATGAACTTTCTTCCCTTAATCACAACTAACCTAACACAACACATACCCAATTCCACATTCAGAAACCAGCCAAATTCATATTATATCAACCTGATGAACTTTCTTCCCTCATTGACAACAACAAACACCCAATACCTCATTCATAAACCAGGCAAATTCATAGCACATTTACAAAACTTTCTCCAGTTTTTCCAACTTCATAGCAACATAACAAACAAACACAAACCCAAGTTGCAAAAAGCATTGAACCCCCAGAAACAATCACAATTCACAAGTAACAATCACAATTTACAGCACCCTTTACAAAACTTTCTCCAGTTTTTCCAAGTAGCATAACAAACACAAACCCATGTTCTAAAAGCATTGAACCCCAAAAACAATCACAATTCACAACTCACAAGTAACAACAACAAACACCCAATTCCACATTCACACAATCTCAATCACAACAACCAAAAGAGCAACAGATTGAGATAAGAAAAGGCAAAACTTACTAGTAGCACCCACAAAGGCAAGCAAGAAGTAGAAGCCAAAAAGGGTAAGTTTAGGGGTAGATTTGGACTTGGTGATGAAGTACAAGAAACCCAGATAAGGAAAAAGAGAAACAGCAAAAAGCTGAGAAGCAATGCTTTGAGAATCAATGTTGGGTGACCATGGATCTACTGGTAGAAATCCACATACAATTCCTACACTTGTTCTTCTTCTTATTCTTCTGCTAAAATTAGACCCATATGAACAACTGTTTGGATTTGTTGTTGTTGTTCTAATCTGGGTAGTACCCTTTGGAAATGAGGATGATGGGATTGAAATGGGGAAATATGAGTGGATAATTGAAGTGGGATTTCTGTGAGTTGAGGAAATAATGGTGGTAGCCATCTGAGCAAACTCCAAGTTTCGCCCCAAATTCACAGTTCTTTTTTTGGTGTCGAATTATCTGAGAATCCCACAGCTAGTTTCGAAGGCTGCTTCTTTTTTTTCTTTTCTTCTGAAACTGGTTTTTAGAGCCGGCAACCCCGAATACTCGAGTTGTTCAACCCGGAAAAATTGGGTTTGGACTATCATGAATAATAAGGGTGGGCAATGGGTCAAATCAGGATTGACCCATTAGCTATGTAGGTTTGGGTCAGGTCAAGTTTAACCATTTCTAGTAATGAGCCGGGTCAAGGCTTTTTAGTAAAAATAAGGGATGTTCATGGGCTGACCCATTTGACCCTAAAGTTAAAATTTAGATATATTTGTACCAAAAAAAGTAATTATGGTAGTTATTATTTAATGAGCATTAATAATATATTTAAATAAGGTTAGCATTTAAAATAATAAAAAAAACCATTTACTTTGAGTGATAGACGTTCAACCCGGTCCGTTCAATTCACAACTCTTATTTTTTAGGGCCCAACCATGTTGACCCTGGACCCCAGCCCATTGTCCACTCCTAATTATGATCCATGGTTTCAACCTTTTTCCTCACAAGTCACAACTTCTAAAAGTATGTGCAGTGTACTATTAAGCCTATTATGATCCATGGTCTCATTTTCTCAAATTTAGTATAACGGGCTGGGTCGACAGCCCAATCTCGTATTTAGTAGTTTGATTGGGCTATCCAATAACCGGCCGTACAACACAATGGGGCAGCCTGTAATTCCAACATTCGGAAAAAATCTCTTGAATAATCCCAATTGTAGACTATGGTATGATTATCGTTAGCGAAAAATCGGGTTTGGGTCAAATTCAGGTTGGTCATTGTTAAAATTCAAATGAGAAATTGATGTTCGAGACTGTTTTCGGGTTAAATCGAGTCGGACAATTTAGACGGAGCCTATCTTCAATCAATATCTAAATTTTAGACCGAAAATTCATGACCGGACCCCATTTTTTATGGCGGGCAAAACTTTTCCGGCTCTAGATATGATTTGTTAAATAATTTAGCTTTCAATAATATACAATAATAATTCAAATTTTAGTGATGTTGGACACTAAATTACTAGTCTTGCAGAGTAGCACGGGCAAAAGAAGAATTTTCATATTGTATTTATTGATTTGGAGAAAGTTTATGGTAAGATGTCTGTAAAATATGGGAGTGCTTGGAATTAAAAGGGGTGCAGTATCCATATATCTGTGCTATGAAAAACATGTATGCTAATGTTAGAACTAGTGTTCCGATAGCGATGAGCACTACAAGAGAGTTTCCAGCAGCTACTGAAGTACACTAGGATTTCATGATAAGCCTGTTGCATTTTATGTTGACTGTGAATGAGTTGATCAAGGAAATACGGGATCAGTTACCATGGTGTACGTTTTTTGCAGATGATGTAATGCTTATTGATGAGTTGTGAGAAAGACTAATTGATTAAATTCACTAGGTGATTTGTTATATCTCGTAGTCCCATATTTCAGAATTTTTATCCAAATAATAATTGGAAAAAAAAAAACAAAATATATATCATTGATCAATATTGTTGATATTATACACTTGCTTGATATGGACAATACGTGCATGCTATATTGCTATGCATGTTAAGTAATATTGAGATATACTCGACCAACAATGTTGAGTAATACAAGGACTAAAGTTGATACCTTTCTTGATTCAAAAAGAATAAAACAAAAAAAATTGATACCTTTCTTGTTAAAGCTCTTTTTAATTAATGATCCAAATTAAATGCCTCTTTTTCATGCATTTGAATAGTTACAAATGTGTCTTCTTTTTTTAGCTTTTATTTATGACCATTAAAATGTAAGAACAAAACAAACTTTACTAAAGTGAAATTCACAAATCCCTTTTTTTCTCCAAAAGTTTAATTTAGAAATGTATTCCCTCCGTCCCTTAATGAATGTCAATTTTTTTTAACTAAATTGTCCATTTTTATTTGTCAATTTTACATTTTCAATAATTAAAATGTCCATATTACCCTTAATTAATGAATGACATTTTTATCACCTTTTAAACTTCTACTTTATTTCTTTTTCTCTTAATGAGGGGTATACTTGTTCATACATAATTTTTTCGTTCCATTTCCAAAACACATCGATTTTGTAAAGTTAGTTTTATTGACATTTAAAAAGGGACGGAGGGAGTACATGACAACCAAAAGATATAATTGGTAATAGTTAACATCATCGACAATATGTTATATATTCTTATGGCCCAAAACTATTATATTATATCAAAATAAACCCATTTGTTTTTATTAAAACAAACTCAAATTAAAATTGTCAATATATATAATACGAGAATCTTTGCTTGCTTGACCTTACTTCACCGGATGATCCTAATTCCTACATCTCAAAGGAGTAAGGACCCATTTATTTATTTATTTATTATTTTCTAAAAAAATTAGTGGGACAAAGCTGCTTATATCTAGACCACCTCTCAGATCCCGCATTAACGAGATTATAATGAAGTTCATCGCCGTTGTTGTATTTTCTAAAAAAAATAGTCACAAAAATCTTTCATAAAAGGTTACACCCAAATTAATATAATAATTGTGAAGATTATAATTCAATAATACTCGATCAAACACTTGACAAGTTTAGCCAAAACCATTGTGAAATAACTCATGAATAGTAAAAATAATTACCTACACAATCAGGAATTTCATATATTGGACCAATTTCAATGGAAGAATTAATGGTAAGGTTTTTATTTCCAATAAAACTTTAAAGGATCTAGGTATTTTAAGGTCCCCCACCATGTTTGCTGGAAATTAATTCATTACAGCAACCATATTCGTTGCAAACAAAATATGCTCCAGTAAAATATGCACCATATATTCAAAATTTAAAAATTCAACATAGGGTGCAATATAAGCTCCTAGTTAACTCCTAGCTAAATATTATATTAGGTGTATGATTGACGGTTTTAGAGTTGATAAAATTTTGTCTGACTCAAAAAAAACTGGTTTAGTCATAAATTTTTTGTCTGAATTTTACATTGACCGAATATACAGACACAGTATTTCTCTTTCTTGTATTGTCCGAACTTGATTTTGACATTGATCGACCCAATTTAACTCGGATCCAAAATTTTACGAGCGCTAGTCAATTTAGAGGGTTTTGATCCAAACTAGTTGTTTAGACTTATAAATTGTAGGTTTGACTGAGTAACTAGGGTTTATCGGTTAATGAAATTCTTGTTAAATTTAATCTTGCAAAACAACTAGCTAGCTCGAGGTCTAAAAAGTCAATCTAAAATATTGTATTTGAAGTAAGAACCCTTTGAAAATTAGACTTTTGTCCTATATATATGTCTTAGTTAAATAAAGTGATACTTTCAAGCACTTTTTTAGGTTTCAATCAAAACAAGTAGGTAATGTACATAGAAATAGTTGACAAAAACCACAAATACTAATGGCCAAATTTATCAATATTTCTCAATTGTAACAAACGTTCCAATTCCACCGGATATCTCCAAAGAGACTAACAATTAACACCTATAAAAATGTAAGTTTGGATCAAATAGGATATTTCAAAATTGGTTATTGTCAAACTTCAGACGAGAAATTGATGTTCGTTACCCAGTTCTATTCAGGTCAAATTGAATGGACAATTTAGATGAACATAGATTATGTCAAAATATTCGATCAAATCGACCAATATTAAAATTTGGACAAAAGATACATAGCGTTTGCTCGACCTTTTCTGGGTAGAAAAGATTTGAATATTCAATCATACAAAATTTTACAAACTCTACTCACAATACATTCACAAATAAATCAAATTACGATACCTTGACATCTAAAATTGTATATAAGACTTCTATTAAAACTGGTAGAAATTGGTAATTAGATTTTGACTAAGTAGAAATTGATTTTTTGTTAATTATTTACGTATGTTTATTAAAACTCATCCAAAGTTATCAAAAATTACTAAAAATTTCAAAAAAAATTATCAAAATTTACTAAAAATTATCAAAACTTATTTACCTTACCTATAACTCTTACATGTCCTTGAGGGAGTGCAATGAAATATGTATATAAATGCATGCTTTATTAAAAATTCACTTGTATATTAATTAATTACATTGTTTCATTTTATCAAATCCTACCATTTTACATAATAACATGATCATCAACACAACCCCAAAAGTGAGCAACAAAATTAAACTAGTTAATCATAGTGGAAAATAATTAACCCTATCATGATCCTTCATTCTTCCCTAATTAACAACCAATTAACCCTGATCATGATTTAATCTCCCGCATTAAATTTGAAACAAAATTAACCGCAGTAAATACCGACAGAATTTGACCTGAACCTGGCCGACATAGTCTTCCTAACCAGCGACCCAATCTCCGGTGACTCCGAAACTTCCGGGATGGTCGAAAGTGCGTTGACTTTTTCGTACACGACGAAGTACTTGCTCCCGCCGCCGTCAGCCGCCTGTTCCTTCGGTGGCGGCTTTTCAGAGAAGCTTCTGGAAGGATCTGGAGAGGTGTCGTAGCAGTAGTAGTGGTCGTCCTTGTTGTTGTTGTTGTTGTTGTTCTTGGCCTTGAAGACGGACTTGAGAAGCTTCCGGAAGGATCTGGAGAGCTTGGAAGAAGGCGGCGGAGGAGGAGTCACGTGATGAGTACGAGGAGGCACGTGAGGAAGGGAGGCGCCGCCTTGGGAGGGGAGGCGGGGCATGGAGAAGGTTCTGGAAGAGGAGATGATGGCTGAGTCGAGTTGTTTCTGGAACGAGTTGAGCTCGAACGAGTCGTAGAGAGCGCTGCCGCAGTCCCAGATCGGCCGTTGCTTCGTGGTGGTTGTTGCGGTGGTTGTGGTGGGTTTATGGGGTGGTGTTTGGTGTTGTTGGGGTTTCTCAGGTGGTTGTTCGGAGGGTTTTTGAGTGTTCTCCATTGGAGAGAAAGAGAGAGATGGAAAGTATGAAATGGAGGAGTGTGTTTTTCTAAGGATGGAGGGAAGAGAAGACATTAACTAGATGACTTATATACATGGGGTCAATGGGTTCTGGTGAGACTGTAAGAGTTTTTCCCTTTTTCTTTTTCTTTAGTTTTTTTTTTTTTTTGGATCTTGGGATTATTTTGGTAGGTAATTAACTACTTATTAATATTTTGGTAATGTCCAAGACAAAAAAAATAGTGCACTGTTACCGAATACCCAAAGTTCAGTATATTATCATCCAAAAATTCTTATAAAATTCATCATAAATTTATTAATATTTTAAAACATTCATCAATATTTTTTAAGCTATTAAATATTTATAAAAATTCATCACATGAAAATTGATATATTTCGATGTATGTGGGGTCTCTAGGTAAGTACACTACAATGGACCCAATAATATGTGCTCCGTTCCATATTAATTGACGTGTTTGAAAATTGTATAGTCAAATATTAAAAATTTTGACTACACATTTATCGATATATACAAATGATCATATTGTTTTTTTTTCCCCCTGGTTGAACATATCTATATATTTGGATTGAACAATTTTCTCACCCACCATTAATCATTAATAATAAAACAAAATAAATAGTATTTTGTCCAAATAAACTTCTTTTTCCATCTAAAATATAAAATAAATGTCGTAACCTCACAAATCACTCATACATAAATTATATATAAAGCATTCGTGAAACAAGGTTGTAAGTTAGCATTTGTGAGTTAGCTTGTAAGTTCGAATTATGTTCCTTTTTGCATATTAAGCAGGTGGGAAATAAGGTTGCACACGCCTTGGCCCATTATCAACCCATCGACATCTTTGTCAGATCACGGGCTAGCAGTGTTGGGCTACAATTTATTTCGGACCTATTAATAAATGACGCTTATAATACGGAGTTGAGTTTGAAATAAAATTCCTGACATTTTCCATGAAAAAAAATACTATATATGAAACATTCCCACTATCATTAATTACACACTATGACACTATGACTTTATCATGTACGATTATTTTTTACAATAAGTAGATTACACATGATGCGTTCTTCACAATTATTTGATTTTTTTTTTCATGTTTTTGTAATGTGTTTGTTTATATTTATTTACAGATAAATAGTGTGTACATATAATAATATAAATTTATGATACTTATGTATAGATACCTTGCTAATTTTAAATAAAAAATAGTATTATATTAGATTTAATAAAAACATTTGGCCGGCATATTGAGTATTCGAGTTCATCCATGAAATAACTATAGTCTAAAGTGAGTAAACTACTACATGCATACGTTATATTATCCGTTACTATCTCGGCACCAGGATTTGGCATAGAGACAAACCTAAATTGATTACTTAGGAAAATTGAACGTACATGCTATCAACCAGGCCGGTTGGGCTGTCAAAATTTTTTCTGATCCAAATGTTCGAATTTGTCCGAACTCCATTTTGACATTACCTGAATAGTACGACACAATATTTCTCTTCTTTTCTTTATTGAAAAAAAACCTGAAAAAAATTGAGTCCGGATATTACTTTTTTGTCCGAATTTTGGTGTTGACAAAACTCAAATTTTTGTAAGCACTAAACCCGGGTCTAGATCCAAAATTATATTGAAGGGATGGCATATATATTACAGAAAGTATGAATCTAAATTCACTATAATTAACACTCCATTTCCAATGCTTAGAGATAACAAGAGATCGAGTCTAAAAGCAAAATCACATTTATTTATTTCACTTTTTTTCAGACATGGACCCGATTTCGATCTTTTAGGTTTGTGAAGATGATATGGGACCCAAATTGAGACCCATGGATCTTACTGATCCACAATTTCATAGCAGATTTGGACCATTAATCTTTGTATATTCTGACATACTATATACTATACATTTGTGTTTTGGTCCCCAAAAAAAAAAAGAAAAAAAAGAAACATGTTTGTGTCAAACTACTTATAGCCAAAGTGTACGTCTTCAATAACATGAAGAGCTTAATTTTCCATGCAGGGCTCTACGGTGTCAAACTACTTATAATCTTACATTCTCACATACCATAGAATCGCAATTTGTTACATGCACCCAGAGCATGTGTTCTAAATACTAGGATTATTCATTCTTATTATTATAATTGTTTACTCTTTATATTATGATTGTTCACTTCAAATATTCCGGAATTCATACTCCATATGCATGTAATATATTGTCATAGAATAATGTGAAAACGACTAAAAGATGCATGATTAGGTGAATTTGACAGAAAGATTGACTTAATTAGAGAATTATGGTTAGCAGATTGGCTAGATCATTCGCTAATACTTTTCACATAATGAAAAATATATTTTGATTTATCGTATTAATTGTTAGGGTTTCAGAAGTAATCAGAAGTACGTAATCATGCAGTAGAGTAATCGAGCATGTAAATTAGGGTTTCAGAAGAATAGTCAGAATTAAGACTGATCATAACCAAAGTTTGAAGGGTAAGTGCAGGAGAATTAATTAACGTATTAAATGCTGTGAATCTTTGAGCTAAATTAAGGGTACACGTTACATGCAATATTACCATGCAAATGAAAAGGGAAAAGGGGGACGTTTCTGTCCTCGTGTTTTAGCACCTCCTCATTCTTTTCTTTAAAGTGAAGATTATAACATGCAATAAATTGGGAAATTGGGAAAAACAATCCATATTTTGGGTATTGAAAAAAATGATCCGAACTTATAACTTTATTATGAATGAATTGAACTTTAATCCCTTTTATTTTTAGCATCCACCACTTAGTTTAACTTGTCCCAAAAGTGACGCGGTGGTGATAATATTATATGTGGAATTGTTTGCAACTAAAAAGAAAGTTAAAAATATGTTCCGAATTTAATATCGCCACCATCATGTCACTTTTCAGACAAGTTTAACTATGTGTTGGATGATAAAAATAATAGGGGTTAAAAGTTCAACTCATCAATAACAAAGTTGTAAATTTTGAATTGTTTTTTTCTAATACTCCCGAAGTATTGAGGTAAAATTGATTTTTTAAGACAAGTATTTTGAAGCTTTCCCAATGAATAAGCATTACGGAGTATTATTTTTTGAATAAATGAATAAACATTATATTGAAATGGTACATTTTAGTATAAATTAAGTTGATTTATAATTTATTGAGTGATGTTATAAAATTATTCGAAATGTAACATTAGTTACTTTGATTACTCAAAATTCATATATCAATAACCCTCTCACAAATATTTATCAACAATCTCACATGAGATTTAATGAAATTAAATCAGAAGTTGGTTTTTGTAATAATTCAATTCAATAATTTTAGTGTGTTTATTACATGATTTATCATTTGTAGGTAGAGTAGGTGGTTTTGCCGTCCTTTTGGATTTGTAGTTTACTGCAGGTGGTACGTACTAGTATTTGTTTGTGTATTCATGTACAATTAGAGTCAATAATATGTACAAAAATTCAACCTATATATTTCTTCATTGAATTATTGTAGTTTTTTTTTTTTAATTTCCATATATACCAATCACTTTTGAACAGAATCCACGGAGTGTTTCAAGGACTACCCGGGTTAAAGTGGTTTAAGATGACAAAACTCATAACATTTTTTATTTTAATTGTTGGATGTTATGAACAAATTCTTAATTTCTATATTTTCCATACAAAACAAACTAAACCCATCATTTGAGTTGAAGCATAAAGAAAAATTGAAAAATTGATCGAATTTATGAGTTTATTAACCAAATGGAGTTATTGATTAATATCAATTAATTACTCTCTCTTTTCTATTAAAATTGTCACTTTTAAGAAAGAAGAAAAAAAGAGAGGATATTTTTGTGAGGTATAAAATAGGCCTGTCTTTTCAACTGTGTCAATTTTGATAAAGCGAAAGAAGTGTTAGATTATGAAGGAGGAATTCATGGATGTACGTGATCACTAAAATGTAGAGCAAATTAAAGATTACTAGTAGATATTTAACTAAAATTGGTAATTGCATATGTGTATGCATGTGTGAGGATGGTTCGATGAAAATAATATATGTGGATTATTTGTAGGGCACGTTCTTAAATAAATTGAATGCAAATGAATAATAAGGAATTGAGTATGGAGTATTTTTTTTTGGTCATTAAAGATAAATATTGGTGAATGGTGATAGGTCATAGTCACCTTATTAATGATCCCACCCAACCATGGCAAACTACGTAATAATCTACGCTCCCATGAATAGTTGTTTAGGTATAATTAAATTGGTTTCAATCAGGGGATTTATTTATATATGCTTATTGTTGTAATTAATAGGTTTGCTTCTTTTCCATGAAAATATCTTTCAGAAACACTTTTTTCAGAAATTGGCTCCGAGTTTAAGGCTGTGTTCGGCAGTAGCGTTTGGGGTAGCGTTTAGTGTCTTGACCAAGTTAAAACTCTAATTGCATAAATATTGACGTTCGGTAAACTAGCGTTTTGAGAAGCGTTTAGCGTTTTGAGGAGCGTTTTGTGAAACGCTAATAAAGTTAACGTTTAGCGTTTGGAGTAGCGTTTCATATTTTTCGGTCAAAAAATACCTTTTGTAAATTTTATCTTTTGGAAATTATTGATATCCTTTTTTGTCAATTCACATTAATCTACTAATTGGACCGCTAAATTTACCGAACACAATTCTTATTTGAACAGTCATCCGCTATCTGCTATTTAAACCACTATCCGCTGCTTAAATCGCTATCTGCTACATAAACCGCTATCCGCTATCTAAAACACTAATTTTGTCGAACAGGGCCTAAGTGTCAAGTGCCAAGTGTCCTAATAAGGGTCAAAAGCGTCCTACAGCCCACACCGCACGCGTGTGCCGTTCAATGCGAAGCGTTGAACCTTAACCCAAGCACTAGTTAACCCAATTATAGTTTAATTTATAAAAAGCTATAGGTTATCTTATTTTGTCGATTTATGTGGGACATTAATTAAGAAAACTTATTTATATTCTCTAGGAACTAGAGACAACACTATTATATCCATGTGGGACATTTGATATAACAAATACATTTATTTCCTTATTAACTTTTACTAACTATTCAACAAATACACATGTCAAATAAAAAATATTGAAACAATAGTATTTGAGTAACTGTGTGTGTGTGTATATATATATATATATATGATGTAATTCATTCCTGGGCATGCATGATATGATTGATGGAACTGGTAAGAATTAATTTCCCTTGATCATCAATCTTATAATTTCCCTTGATATTGTAAGCATTATATATTTATATATTTTTTGATAGAACTGGTAAGAATTATGTAATTAATTATATTTAGCATGATTGATGGATCCATAAGGCACAAGTATAAAACATACTTATTATTCTAATGAAAATATATCCATTCTTATCTTCTATATCTTCATGTATCTATCAAGGAATTAATTATATTAAGCTTGATCGACTATAGTATTAAATAACTCCCAAATCGTGGTTCATGGTTATGTCATCCCATACATTGATTGATATTTTTTTATTGTATGTTTCCTTGATGTAAACTAAAATAAATGAAGCTTGACATAGTACACATTTGTATGTTCATAAACAATCGATTAATGATATGTAACATATTTTTATGACAACTAAGAATGAGCGTAAACTGAACAAAACAAAATAGCTTTTCTTTTCAAAAAAAAAAAAAGATAAAAATAGTTTTGATTACAAAGGGACGAAAGGGTTCATAAATTCCTGATGGCATGTTACACATATTAATTTATCGGTTATTGAAAATAAAAGGCACTAGACTAGTCCACATTTGATCAAAATTATGTAATACTGTAAATATTAATCAATTTCACCGATATATATTAAATGTACTTGAAAAACGTGCTCCACGATATTTGTAGTGAACAATAATAATAATAGGAATGAACATTCATAATGATAAGAATGAACAATCATAGTATTTGAAGAACATATTCCAGATGCACATAATAAATTACACAAAACTTAACAATATCTGTATTTGAAGAATGTGTAAATATTATTATATGTTAGGAATAGGAAGGAAACAGACGGCAGGAGCTCAGCCTACTCTAATACCATGTTAAATTTTACCCTAATTTGGTGAAACTAAAGAGAAAAGAGGGAGGGAGATTTGAGAAATGATGATTCAATATAATTGATGATCTCAACTCAAGAGATACAAGGGGGAGAGGAAGGTTATATATATAACCAACCTCCCTAACAAACCAAGAAACAAGATAAAGAAACAAAGAAACAAAATTGTGAACAAATTGGAAACAATACAAGATTTACTATTCCTAACAGTATATTCAAATTTCTTGGTAATTTAGCGATTTTTTTATTTAACTTATAAATTTGTGTAAAAGGGAATAATACAAAACAAATAAATGAGATTCACCACTATGAACATTGTTCATAAAATACATCAATTGAGGGCTTAAAATGATGGTTGAATTAAATATTCAAAATAAATAAACTTTATACTATATAATAACCTAGCTTTTGCATGAGTAGATCCCTACCCTTTGGATTTAAAGCGTGAACTTAAAGGTTCATTTTATAATCTAGTGCAACATATCTATATATAGGAAAAGTCGAAACTCGTAATTTTTTTGAAGAAAACTCATATTTACTCAAGACCTTCGTTCATATAAGGTTCCTAATAACGTACTTAACAAAATCACTTCTTTAATGAATCATTTTAGTAATAATTCAAGCTAACGGTTAAAAACTCAATGACAAATGTTGTAGCATAACAAATTCATTTCGACTAAGAGTCATTAAAAATTTAATCGAAAAATGAATCATATATCACAAAATCGATATAATTAAATTGACAATAAAGGCATGTATATGTAACATATATATAAGATAATAATAATGCACCAATTTATGTGTATATATGTATTTATGTGCATCATAGTTAACTATAAAATTTTCGATATGATTCTATAATTTATATTCCGATCTACGATTCTACATGAGTTAAATATTTCGATCTAATCCTGATTACCCTATAAATTCATTCGAGTTAAGATTCCGATCTTGCATGAGTAGATCCCAACCCTTTGGAGTTAAATATTCCGATCTAATCCTGATTACGCTATATATATACGTGTATATTAATTATTTTGATTACGTCGATAATTTTAAAGGCACATATAAAATATGATAAGTGAATGATATAAGACGACGTTGATAGTTTTAAAGGCACATATAAAATATGATAAATCAAATGCATGGCATCTAATGTATATGAATTTTGGAGATTGGATTTATGAAGGTCAAGAAATCCGTGAGAAAGAGTGTAAAAAATCCACTCATCCATCATCTCACGATTCAATTCATGTTGTAGCTAGGTAGGTTTAATGGTGAAGAAAACCCTGGTCATGGCAACTTCTGAGCCACCCATACTTTTTGGCTGATGTGTTTGTTTAATGCTCCATCCTTACCTCTCTCCATGTAGTAATTAATTATTCTAGTTTAACAGTGATTAATATATTTTATACTTATATAGTAAATATATAATTCATAATTTTTATCAAAAATTATTCTGACTTAACACATTTTTTCTTATATTAATTAATGGTGGTAATGGCCACCCTCAACAAATAAAGGGATCGGCGCATGTCATTAGTCCTGTTCAGTTAGAAAATTAGTCTCTCGATGAATGTCTCCCTAATTATAGATATAGGTACTCACACTAAAAATTATTGTTATATTTAGGCCCTGTTCGGCAAATTAGTGTTTTAGATAGCGGATAGCGATTTATGTAGCAGATAGCGGTTTAAACAGCGGATAGCGGTTTAAGTAGCGGATATCGGATGACTGTTCAAATAATAGTTATGTTCGGTAAATTTAGCGGTTGACTTAACAGATTAATGTGAATTGACATAAAAGGGTATAATAATTTCCAAAGATAAAATTTACAAAGGGTATCTTTTGACTGAAAAATATGAAACGCTACTCCAAACGCTAAACGTTAACTTTATTAGCGTTTCAGAAAACGCTCCTTAAAACGCTAAACTCTCCTCAAAACGCTAGCTTACCGAACGCTAATATTTATGCAATTAGAGTTTTGACTTGGTCAAAACGCTAAACGCTATTCCAAACGCTACTGCCGAACAGAGCCTTAGGCCCTGTTCGGAAAAATTAGTGTTTTAGGTAGCGGATAGAGGGTTACGTAGCGGATAGCGGTTTATGTAGCGGATAGCGATTTATGTAGCGGATAGCGGTTTAAGTAGCGGATAGTGGATGACTGTTCAAATGAAAATTGTGTTCGGTAAATTTAGCGGTTGAATTAACAGATTAATGTGAATTGACATAAAAGGATATCAATAATTTTCAAAGGGTATTTTTTGACCGAAAATATGAAACGCTACTTCAAACGCTAAACGTTAACTTTATTAGCGTTTCACAAAACGCTAAACGCTCCTCAAAATGCTAGTTTACCGAACGCTAATATTTATGCAATTAGAGTTTTAATTTGGTCACGACGCTAAACGCTACCCCAAACGCTACTGCCGAACACAGCCTTAGTCGTAGAGTACATCCATTTGATCCGACTATATGTTTTAATAGCATATTTGGTTTCATAATTTAAGTTCGAGTCAGTCGGTTGTCTTATTTAGATAGGGGCGAAGCTAGTTCCTAACAAAAAAGTAGGTTATAAACTAGTTTGAACCATTTGTTAGTGTTACAATAACACCTTTTGATCGAAAAATAATTTATGTATGAAATATTTAAGGGGCCGTGTCGCCGTTTTCTGTCCACTATATATATGATCGGTCTATACGTGTATTTAGGTAAATAAAGATTCGGTTTAGATTTTAATTAAGTTGAACTCTTTTCAATTTAGGTTGATTTCGATTCGGTTAATTCTACAAAGATGAAGTTGTTTTATAGTGAAGATTAGATAATTTGTTGTTATTATTTATTGTCCCAATGGCATAGTACTTGTATATGATATTTTTCTAATATTGGGGGAACCTAGGATTATCTATTTTATGAGTTAATAAGAGGTAGGGGAAAAAATAAATATATTTTTTAAAGAACTAATCAATCACTAATTAAATAGTTAAGATTACATGCAAGATAAGAGATGAGATTATGTACGTACGTAGTATGGTGTGAATCGCCACGTTTTATCCTCTGATTGATCATTAGGGTCCATGATTTGGGATGATGAGATCAATCCATAATTATTTATTCTTATAATATAATTCTTGATTTGTTGTAATATCAAGAGTTTAATTTTCAATTAGCCAACTTTAATGATGTTCGTTAATTAATGACGAATTCAAGATTCAAGTTAATCCATTAGGATTTGGCATGATATGCATATGAGTTGGATTTTTTTACATGTTAATCAATCTTAAGAATGGGTCTAACTACACGATATGCTACAATACATTTAAGTGCATACAAAAATAAAAATATGATATATAATAAAAAAAAATCTATCATTTTAGTTGAATTTATAGCAACCAAAATAATAATAATAAAAATTCTATCATTTTAGTTAATCCAGTAAGAGTAGTTGAAAATTCCTTACTATTAATTTGGCTAAATAAATCTCATTCTTTAAAAAGTTTTATGCGTCTGTTTCCATAAAAAAAAAATTTATGCATCAATACATATAATTAATTGTTGCAACAAGTTACTTTGATCAATATGAATTTCAATCTTGTAAGGTGACAGTTGTTATACTTTTAACTATGATAATCGAAAAGAATTCAATTAGGGTATAATATCCTTGAAAATATTAAATTTTGTAAAAAAATTATATCTCAATGGATATCATTATATATTTATTGCAATAAATCAATTTGATCAATATATATTAATTCTGAATTTTCAGAAAAAAAAAATTCTTAACTATCATTATCAAATTTTTTTTTTTTTTACTATAATACAATCTCCCATAATAAATGATCCAACTTGAGCCTAATGTTGGCAAATACATAACATGCATCCCAACTTGAGTTGGACTATTAGCAAATATATAATATGAGTAGGATTTTATTATTGTGTACAGTTTGATTTGTATTTGATTTCTATAACGTACGTACTCATATGATGTACACCTGGATGTTTAGTGAAAACAGCATGTATAATTTTATGGAAGTCAAAGGGCACTCGACATATCTTCTTGAACAATTAATCAATGTTCAGATGGAAATAAATAAAATTTACCAATTTTATTATCTAGAATAATCAATTTACATTTGTTTAAAGGTAACTTGTTTGAAAAGCAACTCCTCAAACTAGCTTGCCATCTACATACTGGCAAACTATACAAAAATTATAATATAAGCATATATAGTTATTAAAATCGTTGTCCTAATCTAGGATCTTACGATTTTATGATCTAAAATCCTCGATACGATTTTATTATTTATATTTTGATCCACGATTTTACACGGATTAATTGTGATCCTAACTATCCCATAGATCCGAGTTAGGATCTCGATTCTAATAACCTTAACTACAGACCGATATAATTAAGTATATTTTGATCTTAATCAAGGTTGTTAAAATCGGGATCCTAACTCGAAACTATGGGAAATCGGAATTTAGCCCATGTAGGATCGTGGATCGTGTGTAAATAATAGAATCATATCGAGAATTTTGGACCATAAAATTGTAGGATCGTAAATCAAGATCGGGATTTTAATAACTATGATCTTAATTAAGGTAGTTCATTTCGATCTTTTTTTCTGATAAATGAAAAATAAAGGGCTAGTAAAGAAAAAGGATAAATTTATAGTTATCGGGTTTAATATCCTTAAGCAGTGAGTGTGTTCAAATTTATAATCGAGTAAGATACAAATTTGCTAATATTCTTGATGTTCCAATTATTCGAATCCAAACTTTTTCTAAATTAGATAGACAGGGGCAGCAATTATAGGATGTATTTGGATTAATTAGATAGACAACTTGCATAAACAACATCAAACACAGGCACACAGCACAATCTGCCCACCAAAATCACCTGATTTTACGTTCATACAATGTGCTACCATACATTAATGCCATCTCAGATTCATATCACTGTGATTATTATTATTATTATTATTATTATTATTATTATTATTATTATTATTATTATTATTATTATTATCTGTTCAAAAGTAGAGATGGCAAAATTGTGTCCGATCTGGAATACTCGAATTTTCCAACCTGGATCGAAAAAACCGGATCTGGACATAGATCTCTCGTCCAAATTTTGATACTGACCAAACCGAATTTTCGGACATAAAATTCTTCTTTTTCTATTGTCTGAACCTGAGTTCGATCCGAATTTAAGTTCGTCGAATTATCTGACCCGAAATAAAATCAGATCTGGACAAGAATTTTTGGTTCGAATTTTGACACTGTCCGACCCGAATTTACATAGACCTGAATTTTTGCCCGCACTATCCAAAACAGAACGATTAAGGATGTAAAAATAAATAATAAATTGGGCCGAAGACTGTGAGCATTTGGGCCTATGAGCTCATACCAATGGGCCAGCCTTAGACTTATTCTCACAAGAGCCCACTGCACGAAGGCCCAATTCACTTGCAGCCCAAAAGTCCAATTTGCCGCCAACTTAAATTTTCATTTTATCTCTATTTATTTATTATTATGAATAAAAAGGTGCTTTATTGTCCCCAAAAAAATTAGGATTATGTAGTAATACAAATTCCTTTTCTACTAGATCAAAAATAGGGAAAAAAAAATCCTTTTCTACAAATCCTAATACAAGTGTAGAATACAAAAAAGAGTGCACATAATGTATCGAATTAAACCTTAATGTCTAATGTCAATTTTTGAATTCTTTATCAACAATATTACAAGGAAATATAAACATAAAGTAAACTAATATTTTGCTTTCATATATATATATATATATATATATATATATATATATATATATATATATATATATATATATATATATATATATTAGAGGTAATTAACTTGCAAAAACTATGGACTATTGAAGTACATGTACATAGTCATTAACTTTAAACGAACAAATAGAACTTTTTTAGTAGCACTCCAAACGAAAATTAGTGACATATTAACAATTTGAAATTAGCTAGGGTCATCAATTACTCATTACACTCTCAAAAATATCTTATATAACTATAAGCATCTATTAGTTAGTACTTTGATTTAGCCAACTTGTAGATCCGGTCTTCCCATAAATGTTGATATTTGTCAAGAGAAAACTGCTAGTAGAAAGTTCTGATCTCTTCAAACTCCATGAAAATAGAATCTGCACTAAAAGTAGTCGTTAAATCCACCAATTAACCACTTCACCGTTGATCGAAGACCTACCTGCACATATATTTCTTTATACTGAAAGTCATCGTTGAATCAACCAACCACTTCACTACTAAAGAGCTTAAACTCCTTAGCGTCGAGAATCAATTTCCTTATTGACGAGAAAGTCCCCAACAGACCCACACCGGTGAAGATGACAATGATGGAGATGTTAACCCAATAGGTGAGTGATGACTTTGAGGGTTTGTGAGTCATGTTGTAGAGAAGCATTGGAAGTATGAAGTCTAAGGGGATGAACCCAATGGCCCCAACGACGCCATTTATGTCCCCAAAAAATGGGAGCATTGCTGCGAAGAAGCCACAAAATATCATGTATATTGTTCGAAGAATTAGCCTTGGGATAAGGTTTCTCTTGGAGAATTTTCCTCGTTTTGTATCTGCAGATTTCATCTCCATGATTTCGAACGCCACTTGGGAATATACCTGTCATAATTTTTTCTCAATAATTAGTGTTCGAAAGAAGGTTCAACTCTGACAGTGATAAATAGGTAATGAAAAACTACATCCCGCTAAAGAGAATATGAATAATTATCACCAATTCGCAAAATGAACAAGATCATCAATAAATCTGAATTATTACGAACATACACATTATCCAAGTTATGCTTTTAGAAAAAGAGAGTGTTTTGACCAGATTCCTATAAATTTGACTTTACTTCAAAATTACTAAAATGGGTTTTGGATGTTTCACCGAAAGCAAATCACATCATATTTGAAAGCATTCGAAATTATACTTTATAAGCTTGTACTCATAGTTGAACTATTATGAACTACATTGGTCATTTGATCGATTCAAGCATAGATTGATCAAAGTTATCTATCTTGTGCCAGGATATAAGAGTTGATTCTTATATACTATCCTGCACAATTTGTAAACTCATTTCATCAAATGAGATCAATCAAAGCAGTTGACACAAATTAGAGGGAAGTCACCCTCATGAAAACACAACACCAACCCTAATTTGGGTCCTACTTAAGATTCAAATATTGACAGTTTTATTCTAGCAAACATTATTGTCTGGTGGGCGACCAAGTTCAGTCAATAAACCCAAATTTTCATGGAATCACATTGCACATAATGTTAAAAATCACCTCAACTAAAAATTTAAACTGATGATTGAAAGTTCATTAAATATATTTACCAATCCGATGGCGAAAAGTTGAAGAAGGATGAAGAGGACAGAGAGCCCTAACATCCAAGTGGGAGCCAAAGCAGGTCCATCATCAGGGAGGAGGGTTTGAAGTATGTTTGAACTTGATTTGTTTCCAAAGGTGTAGTATCCAGTCACTGCAGCAGAGTAGAATGTGACGAAAATCACTCCATAGCACAACAAAAGACCTTTGAACATCTTCCCTGTTACTGGCGGAGCTAGGGTTGCCTACAACAATATAGATGTAACATTTTTAGTTAATTATTCTAAACCAATTAGGACAGAATTCATATCTTTCTTATAAAGGCAGTAATGTCTGACTAGGCTATGTTAGAGTATAAAACCATTCTTGGGGCTTCAACCATCAGCTTAAGCTTTTGGTTGAGATGGTTCCACATGGTATCAAAGTCAGACCGATAAACAAGAAGTCTCGGGTTCGAATCTCAGCACCCCCCATATTCGCTTGCACAAGGAAAAAGACCTTTGCAGCATCCACACTTTCAAGCCCAAAGGGCATTCGCGTGAGGGGGCGTGTTAGAGTATAAAACCATTCCTGGGGTTTCAACCATCAGCTTAAACTTTTGGTTGAGATAATTCTACAGGCTAGGCTGCCAATAACTCAAATGATCCATCAGAAGTTCAGAACGCGACTAAACCCAGATTGGAAATTTTCAAAATTAATTGACCCCAAATAGACCCGAATCTAAAATGTCCCCAACTTAACTTGACCTGACCGAAAATTATTAATCGTCAAAGGTGTTTGTTTTCGCAATACAAGTTTTAATAGACTAACAAAAATAAAACTACCTGACATCACCCAGAACTAAAAATAATTCAACCCATGCCCGACTCAACTCAAACCTTATTGACCTAATGGCAAGATCTAGATTGGCTATATCAGCATCTCCCATGACCCTGTGTCAACTTACCCTAATTACAAGTTGTTACTGTTATTACATAGTCAACATAGTTTATAAATTGTACAGTAAATAATAAACATAAATAAATTGAAAAACAAATGCACTTTGCGGGCTAATAAGCTAATTAACACCACTTATCACAAAAACAATATCTATGTTATTGCAGGGTAATTTCTTTTCAATAATAATAAACGAGCTAGTAAAGATCATAAAACAAAGCCAGAATAATCACACAGATTTTAGAAGAAACTTTGACTGTGAATTTATTTACCTGTATTTCTGGAAGGATACCATTCCCAAAAATTGCAGCTATAATAGAAATTGAAGTGAATGCACTGAAAACCCTGGAAACTTTAGAGGATTCCAAAGAGTAGTCTCTTGGAGGGGCATTTTTGGAGGCACCTGCAAATATATTTTTACCCAAATCATTTAAAGATATTTTACATATATATTCATTGAGGTCAAGTATAATTACAAAGTTTTACATTTTGTTTCAATTTATTAATTTTCAAACCCTCGCAGCTTTGCTAAATACATTTTCAGTCAAAACATAACTTACAAGATATAAATAGACTAAAATGTCCGTGTTAATGTGCTTTAAGTAAAAATTTATTCACCCTTTTGAATAATTTCAGACAAAAATATAATTATAAAAGTATTTTTGGATTATAATAATCTTAAGTTTAAAATAAAAAGGTTTCTCAAACCAAAAATTTTAAAAAATAATTAAGATGAAATTAAAAATAAAAGGGTCAACAAATCATACATTATCTTAGTGGAGAAAATCCCCCAAAATCAAGATTATGTAGAATTATATCAAATAATTGATGAGATTAGGTATGGATAGCAATCATTATGTGGCATGGATAGTGACAAAGTCAATTACACTATCCCCAATCAATGGCCCAAATCTTCACTTAGATATCACTTCAATGAGACAACTTGAGGCTTTAATATGAAACATATAAATTGTATTCGTCACATTTTAATTTATATTCGTCACATTTTTTAATAATTGTAACTTATATTCTCATGTCACATATATTGGTCAATTTCGTGACAAACGCATATACATATATACTAGCAGGGTAGTAAGATAGATCCAATAATTATAAATTCCTTTTATTTTTTATTTTTAATCTTTTAACCCTCACTTAGTTATTATTCTTTATATATACGAAAAAATGTAGAGAAATTATTTTATCAAATAGACCAAAATGTATCTAAGAATAACTCATTAAATTCTAGCTCTAATTGATTCATCAACCTATCGTGACCTGTTTAAGTATCCGTCCCAACCAACCTAGGGGCCTATATAAATTAATGGTATGTTCTTTTCAGGAGTTCGCATTTCTTTTATCTAATGTTGTGTTTGATACTTCCCGTGAAAATTTTCTATTGAAACTTTTTTTTCGGAAAAGACTGCCCCATCTACCAGGCACATTAAAACTTTCCAACATTTGAGAAATGTTTACTAAGTTTGATAGTGAAATAATGAGTCCGCATTAAAACTTTCTCATCTATTAAGAACAACCAAGCATAAGAAAGTTTGTCCCTAAAAAAAAAGTATAAGAAAGTTTGTCAACTTTGAAAAATTAACTAACTTTTCTAGAAAAATTTTACAACCAAAAGGTACCTTATATATTCCTTTTATATTTTTAATTCTTAACTTTTTAACTTTTACTTGAATTTATCAATCCTTACGCACTAAAGCTCAATTCCAACCCTAAATCAAATATTTCATAAGCCAATTTAATAATATTTGGATCCTGTTTTTTTAATTTGTGATATATCATAGTGCACCTATCAAAATTTACCATACTAACCATAAATCATCACATATTATTATATCATACCACGTACATTTTACCACAACAACAATAATTTTCTCTCTTCTCATTTTTCTCACTACTTTTCATTTTTCTCTCTTTTCATCTACCATATTAACCATTATAACCACAACTTAACACATTGTATCACAACATATCATACCATCCATATCTTTACTATACCATATTATTACGATACTTTATCCACTGCAGAAAAGAATAAAGTCTTGGGATATCAAAGGGTGAAAATGGAACAAAGAGGTGATAATTACCTGCCATAATACAAGCAGCAACAACAAGGAAGGTGTATCCCAAACTGAGTAGTAGTGAAACCAAGTTGATATGCCTTAGAGAGTGGAATGATGGGAATTGTGAGAGTGCTATCATCACCACTGTCACCATTGCTATGAAATGGTACAATTTCAACGGTCCACTCGACATTATACTCGAATACATTATCTTCCAAAATAAACAACCAAAAAAAAAAGACAAGAAAATTCAAGTTAATTCAATAATTACTTCACAACACAATCAATCATGTCATTCATACATATGAAATGATGTTACTTGTTTCTTGCACTTTGCAACTTATTTGTGTTGGATTCACATTTGTTCATATTCATCCCCTTTTCATATTTCATTCTATGAAGTCAAATACAAACAACTTATGTCACTCTTTATGGAAAATTAGATGAATGTGTGCATGTGTACATGTGCGTATATATAATTATATCACATTAGCGTTAAAAGTTCAAATTGAAAATAGAAATATTTGAGGAAGTTACAGTCTTGTTATTTTGAAAGGTAAGTAGATGTAAGAAAAAGTAGGATCGGATAAGTAAAAGTAGACAAGGTAAGGGCCTGTAAATTTCATGGGTATCTTGAGGTAAGGTAAATGATGAATTTTGGTAATTTTTGGTAACTTTTGATAACTTTAGGTAAATTTATATGGATAAATTTGTGTTTTTGAAATAAAAGGAAAAAATAAAAAAAAAAACTTACTTTACACGTGTCATGTGATTTTCGATAATTTTGGTAACTTTCGGTAAATTTTGGTAACTTTTGATAATTTTCGATAACTTTCGATAATTTGTGGTAATTATCTACTTACCTCAATCAACCCATGAAATTTACAGGGCTTAAATAATACATAGGGAGTAAGGTAGGGAAGATAATGTAAGATTAAATAAGTAAAAATAAGTAAACTAACAAAAATAGGTAATAATGGTAATATAAGTACAAATAAATAAGCTAAGTAACTTGCCAAAGAACGTCTAAAGCAAGAAAAAAATGTTAGTAAACATAACATATATACCTCAAGGCATTGCCCTGCAAGCAAAATGGCACCAATTGATATTCCCGTGTTTATGGCGGTTTGAATGAAAATTACAAAGTAAAACATCCAACCGGATCCTGCATAATGAACAAATATTAATATTGCTAGAATATGTATATTCATTGGATTCCATCAATAATTTTTAAATAGGAATTTTGTCCGTTATACATGTGTGTGTATGTGTGGGCATATTGCTATATGTGAATACTGACCTAAAACATCGGCGGCAAGTTCGCGAAAGCGGATATGTCGACGCCCCTGCTTCTCACAGTGGTCAAGCACGAGAGACATAAGATAATAGGCGTAAAATGTGACCACGCCCATCATGGTCAAGCAGAAGAACCCTAGGCCCCACCCTAGTCCTCGGAACACGTATGGCAGTGTCAAAATTGTGGGTCCCACTATTGCCGTCGTCAAATGGTACCCCGCGTGCCACCATTGTCCTGCATGTGTCATCCAAAACAAGTGCGCGCAAATGTTTACATAGCAAAACTAAAGATAAATTTTGGATGAGGAAGCGTGGAAGGAGACAAAGATTTGCGACTAAGAAACGACAGCATAACTTTTCAAGGAAATGTGGCAAAAAGAGGGAGAACGAAAGACAAATCTTACAAGTTGTTTATTTGCTTGCTTTGGTATTTTGGATGTTTTATTTTAATTATGCTATTGATACTTTTCGCAGTTGTATACAACTTATCCCAAATAATGCATTTTGTTTCCTTTCCATCGTTCATATAAATTAAACTTGGTAAATCCTAATTGTTTCTACACGTTTATGATGATAGCATGACCTCTTATCCTCCTCTTCCAATCTTTCATATTTGTTATTTTAATTAAAATTTTATTTTCCTCAATATCTGTCATTTAAATTTCAATACAACATTATCAATTATTTTTCCGAATTAACCTCTTATTTTTATCATCTCCAATACAACTCTATAACCAAAATAAAAATAATTTTGATAATATACCACCAATCAACATCTTCCCAAAACTTAGAAATCGCAATCATTAAAGAAGAATATTACTAATGTTTGAAAATATTAATCCTCAAAATGATATAATAACACCGTATGAGTAGTAGGTTATACATATCATCATCAACTCAAAACAGCATAACTGAAATTTATTACTTAAATGTATAATTGACAATCTCATACAATTCCGATACTTGAACGTGCAACATTAAAACTTTCCAACCATTAAACATGCCGGAAAATATTGAGTTTGGTTAATTATTCCATCAAAACTCAACCAATTCCATAAAATACGAAATAATCACATCAACAAAGAGAATTAATCACCGGAAAAGTAATGATTAAGTACCTTTTGATTCAAGAACAAACTGTGCTCCGGCGTCGTTTTCCCGGTCTCCGGCGGATCTCAGGCCACCGTACCCGTTTATAATCGGGTCAGCCGTCATAATTAACTTCCTCGATATCAATTATCGACAAAAAAAAAAGAAAAAGAAAAACCTCCTGGAATTCTACAGAGGAATTAAACAGAGAGAGATTTTGTTGGAGAGAAAAAAACAAAAAGAATGAGAGATGAGATGAGATGAGAGTTGGACTTGTGAGACTGGGTGTTGAGAATATAAACTGAAATGGCTGCAACGTCGTCGTTTGATTAATTATTCTGTTTTCGAATAAATAGGTGGAATGAATTAAATATGAAGTGTTTCCAAAAGAAGAGGGGGAAAGGGCTGGTAAGGCATTAACTGTACAACAACAGAAAACAAAAATAATTCAAGAATTGGTTGGGTTAGGGTAAGCTTCAAGTCATCAAGTGTGTGGCCTTTGACTTGGAATTAAGCTATCTTCTTTCGTACGGTGTAGTACAGCGGTGTAATACCGCAATCAAGGTTAAATTTACCTGATTTGATTTTAATTTGGTTGTATGAGATAGTTACAATCGGAATTAACTCATAGGATTGTAAATCAAAATGTAGATAGTTGAATCGCGTCGAAGATTTTGGATTATAAAATCGTAGGATCGTAGATCAGGATCGGGATATTAATAAATATGACCACAACTCACTGTACTATTCAATATTCTTTTATACTTTACCACAATCATTACCAATATATCTTCTCAGTTTTCTCCGATCTTCTACTTTTTACATTTTCTCTCCTCACATATCACATCAACCACACTTTCCACAAATTTAACCATATTATTCCACACATTACCGCATTTTCCACAATTTCATCACACTGCATCGTTTCCGCATCTTACCAACCACACAAAAGAATGGGGCCTTAAATTTGTTTGACCTAGAAAAATAAGCGTGGGCACTGTATTTCTATCCCAGTTTAAAATCTAAACAAGTGAGGATGTCCGAATTTAAATCTAGGTAAGGGACGGGTTCAAAAATTTGGGTCTGGTTTGTCCGAATTTTGAAAATGATGAACATTGATGATGAGGTATAAAATACCAAAATACCCTTCTTGTTGTTATTGTATACTTCAGCGAAACTAATGAACATTGATAATGAGGTGTAAAATATCAAATACCCTTGAAAATATCATTGGAATGAGATAAAGAACTTATTTATCAACAATAAAATAGATCTTACATTTGTTGAAATTATAAAAATTAGACAATTTAACAAATACAAAGGAATGGAAAAATTAAATATTTGAAAAGCCTTTTTATAAAATAGGTGTGGGAAGTGTGAAAGTAGATAAGAAAAAAAAAGTAGATAAGAATTGTGACAGAATTATTATTATTTAACATCACCAAATGTGCGCAATATACATCAAAAAGTTTTTGTTGTAAAATGGCGTGCAGGGAAGTCTAGTATTTCCTGCAATTTATTATATATTTTTGGAGTTTGCACTTTTTACAGTATGATTGTTCATTTGAAAATATTAAGTTAATCACTCTTTTAATAGTGTTATTGTTCACTTGTATGTACCGCGAAGTATAAATCCCAAGTGCATGCAATATATATTGTGACTTAAGGGAAAGGGTCGGCTTGGTTCATAACATTGCTTATTTCCACACAAAGAGATTTACTAGTCATGAAAATTGATTTCATCGATCTGAAATATGGAAGATCATCATAATGCCTATGTCCCTTTCGGGCTGTAAACATTACCGATAACTGTTTTGATCGCTGACTGACCCGACAAATCAGCACGAGTCTTTCTAGCGTTCTTCGTTGAGTTTCCAATGAATGAGCTACCTTAAAAGAAGATACACCTTGGTGATATAAATAGTCATTTTAATCCTTTTAAGCTACACTTTAACCACACACCAAGTATTATAACCTTAGTATACAATTATGAATAAATTTTAGGAAAAATCTACTCAAATTATACAATTAACATCCTTTTTTTCCCTAACCTAGCCTCATGAATATATATTGTAGGGTATTTACGTTAAAAATTATGCTACTTTTCATGAATTTGGATGTAAGAGAAGTTGGAGAAGCATACATGATGTGGACTGATAAAATATTGCGTCTTAGCCTAATCTTTCACTCTTCTAAGACATTCCGTTTATAATTTCTCATGTATATTTGCTAATTGGGTTAGATAATCTCTTTTGAATTCGTAGCGTCTAAGTTGAAGAAAATGACATTTTTTCGTGTTACTTTCACCCAAACTAACTAATTCATCACTTATATTATTGTTGTTGCTTATGCTAACATTATTCAAACTATATCAACAAAAATTAACTTAGAGGTACACTACTGAAATCCTACGCGTCAAAATTTAAATTATTATTATATATTTATAGTGGTAGTTAACCATGACAATCACCGTAGGTAAAATAAATCATACTCGTACATGTGTCAAGTTTTATCTTAACCATTAATTTTTTTATTTAATATAAATTGTAAAATATATTTTTAAAATTTTTAGTTTATTTTAAGAAAATTCAAAATATGCTTGTTTAGTAGGAAAAAACTTAGAGTTAAGGTATTTAAATTTTAAAAAAATTTGTACTTTTTTTTAATTAAGTAAATATATTTTATAATGTTGTACTAAATAAAAAAATGAATAGCGAAGATGAAAGTTGACACATGAATGAATAAACATTATTTTCATTATGGTGGTTGTTATGATTGACAACTTCTATAAATTTTTCCTGTATGTATTTAATGAAAATATTTTCTTTAAATGAAATAATGGATTGAAAGATTAAATTATTTGATATGTCATGTTATATAGAATTTATTTAGGTCAAACCCCCAAGAAATATATAACAAGATTATCATGTAACTTTAGATACATGGGATTGATTCCCCTATCTAAGACCTGATGGTCCTGATATTATAAATTTCAATGTACACTAAAATATGACTTATTTCAAATAATGGTTTCATTAATTAATTAATTAACAAGTGGGATGAAGAACATATCTATCACACTATATGTTGTATATTTTAAATGATATCACAGCCGGATGCATTAGTTCAAGAGCTGTAAACAGGTAATTAATGACAACATTATGCCTGCGAAAGATGCGGGTGATGATTGGAGGGAAACTCTTTGGAACCTTGAACCCAAAGAATAAAATTTAGAATAAGTTAAGTTATAACATGGTCATTTATAGTTTATATTTATGGTTATTAGGATGGTAAATGAGTCTGAGTTAAGTCCTAGGCTCCTAGCCTACTTAGGTACCAAATTATATCAGTTGGAAAAATCTGGGCTTGAGCGTGTTTAGGATCGGGCTTGAGCTTAGTTCATACTAGATTTGTTTAAAGGTTGCATCAGGTCAGGTCGAGTCTCCGAGTGGAAGTGTATGACCCTTGGCTCGGGCTTGATCCGTCGGGTCAACAAGTTTTCAGACCCTAAAACCAATAATGCTTTTAAAATATATTATACTTGTTCAAAGGTTAGGTCGAACCCTAAAACCAAGAACTTTTTACATTTCCTAGTCATTGGGTCAAGACGGGTCAAGACACCTCAGACTAGGTTGGAGGCCTCGAAACGTTTAGGTCGTTCGATCTTGAAGAAGTTTGACTTTGACCTGCAAGTTTTCAGGGTGGGTCGGAAAGGGTCCTCAGCTCAATGATAAGGTCTACTTCATACAAAAGAATTAGAATTAAAAAAGAAGTTTTAACTTGGAAAAATGATCCAATACATAAGCGAAAAATGACCAAGAATCAATGAGCAAAGTAAAAGTAATCCCGTTTATAGTTGAACCGACGTGGGAAGCATTTTGTATGATCTCTATGGGTTGTGAGGGATTGGATTCTATTCTAAAATTAGCCCATCACTCCTTTAGTTTATTGTAGTTGTTAGGGTTTTAGATCTAGGGCTAACTTTTTTGATCTCTTCTAATATTGGCTCTAGTCTACTTTCTAGGGTGTGAAGAATATGTTCTACGTGAAATCAAGTATAAGTTTGAAAGACGTTTGGCATAAAGAAGAAGTTTAAGATGCAAAGAGCAATTTGCAACTTGACAATCAAACATGCTAAGAGCAATTTAGATGGTTATTCAAAGGTTTTGTGGGTGCATAATCAATTTATGAGGAGAAATTGTTTAAATATGAATCATCAAATCGTGACCAATTGGATTATTTGCAAAATATTGTCAGTCTAGCAATATTCGAGAAAACTCGAAGATAACATGAAACTTTCAAGTTCAAGTGGTCCAGTTGACTAGTTATTGCAATCGGGCAGATTATACCGTCCATCTAGGTACACCATATGCATTGAGGTATAACAATTTTTATATAAATGAATTTTTGTAATATTTGATAATATTTGATAAATTTATGATGAATTTTGGTCAATATTAGTAATTTCAAAGGCAACCCTCTCAAATTTTTGTAAGATATGCCAAGATTGGGTTACTATGTTTGATTGATTGATTAAGGGGTGAAACAAAATACTTTCCCCATTTGACTATATGAAGTGCATTTCTTGGGACATCAATCTCAGTTTTCATGTCTCCAAAATAAGACCCTTTTTTTTCCAATGAAGGAGCAAAAGAGAACTACCCAAAAAAAAAAAAAAAAGAAGGAAAAAAAAAAACCTAAGTAGAACTAAACTCCCTTGATGTTCAACTGAGCCACTTGAACATTATTTTCTAACTTCTTTTTCTCATCAAGACTAGGATTTGCCACCATCTTTAGCCTTTTCTTCTTGTGCTTGCTTCTTCTTTTTACCACCATCTTTAGCTTTTTCTTCTTCTGCTTGCTTCTTCTTGTTATACTCCTCCATCTCCTTCTTGTATGCTTCCATGCCCTCCGCCGCCTTCTCATTCCACACTTTTTTCTCGTCTTCACTTAGCTCCTACAATTCGACAACCAAAAACATCGAAAACTTGATTAATACACATCCAATTATCCACAAATTTAGGTAAAAGTCGAAAAATTGGAATTGTTAAAAACATGCAAAGAATGGTAAAATTATTCTTTAGAGGGTTTTTTTAGAGGGATTGGACAAGCCTAACTAATAACCCACCTAATATGGGCCTCAATCATACTTCTCAATATATAATTGGGTATTAGATCTATCAATTCTTGACCCAACCCGAACCCTCTTGACATTTATTGGTATTGGACACAATTTTCTCTACCCACACTCCAAAATGTAGACCAAACAAACTTTGACATGACTCGAAAATCGACTGAAACGGCCCGAAGGGTTTTGAACACACAATTTCCAAACTTGAAACCGAACCCGACCCAGAATTGCCCGCCCACCCGAATTGACAGGTCTTAATTGGTACATTGACAAAGAAGTTTCCACTTAAGCTATACAATCATGATCGAAATGACAAAAATAAGAGGTAATATGGCAAAATAACCATTACTATCTATTGAAAATGCAAAAACGACGAATTTTATACCTTCCATTTGAGAGAAATGAGAGCATTGATGGTGGAATTGTTGACATCGGGGCGTTCGACCGCCAAATTCTTCCTCTCTTCCCTGCTGAAGAGGAAGAATGAAGAAGCAGGCTTCTTAGGCTTGTTTGGGTCAACAGCTTCCTTGTTCTTCTTCTTCTTCATCATGGTTTCTTCCTTAGTCTTCTTGATAATGTTGTCTGTCTTTTCCTTTTTCTTGAGTAGTTGCAAGGCCTCTGCTTTCTGGATTTTCATAAACTCTTCTTCTTCTTTCTTCAGTGTGGCTGCTTCTTCCTCTTTTTTCTGCTTGTATTGCTCCATCTCATGCTGGTATTTCTCCTTGTTTTCCTTTGCAATCTGAATGTGGTTGGAAATAGTGAGGAAAATTAGGCTCAGAAAACAGAAATTCATAAGTTCATAAGCATGAAATTTAGTCAAAATAAGCTTAGTTTTTCCTGAATGAGTTCAATTAATAAGTTGTGCAAAGGCTCTTGCAAAATAAGCTGACAAAAGTTCAGTTCAAAATAAGTTTGGTCGAAATGAGCAAATTTTTTTCAGAACAAGCTCAGTTGATAAGTGTAGACTGTTGAATAAGTTACCCGAAAACTTTTACAAATGGTTTGGTTCCAAATAAGTTCAGACGATAAGTTCAGAATAAGTTGCGCAAAAAAACTCTCCCCGAACGTTTCTAAAAAGTTCAGAATATATAAGTTCAGTTCAAATAAGTTTGCTGAAAATAAGTTGAATAGAGCATGACATTCTCATAGTGAAAAATTGCAAGAAAAGTAACCTCTTCATAGGGTAGTTTTTGCTCTTCTGACATGTTCTTCCACTCCTGCCCTATGATCTTGGATGCCTGACATTCAAAACCACAGAACTTCTTCAGCTAACAGTTTAGGGTTTAGGGTTTCAGGTTAGGGTTTAGGGTTAGGGTTTAGGCTTTTCAATCAAATTAAACACCACTAAAAATGCAATCACCTCGAGCAAAGTCTTGCCCTCTTCGAGCAAAGCGGCACGTCGGTCCTTGGAGTACAAGAAGAAAGCACTGATTGGCTGCTTAGGCTTTGATGGGTCCTTCTCTTTCCTGAAGCAATCAAAACAACCCAGAAATTATTACTGACAAAACTATAAAAATGATGGAAAATTTTGTTCTAAAAGGTTGAATTAGTTTTCTTACTTAGTCTTTTTGGAGTCCTTGTTGTTGTTGTCTGCCTCTTGTTTGAACTGAAGGTACTGATCAAGAAGCTCCATGGCAGTCTTCTGCTTGTGATCTTCTTCTAAGAGTTTCATCGCTTCGGTTTCGCGCTTTTCTTTGCTTATGATTTGCAAATAAGCCTCTTTTTCAGCTTGGTATTTCTCCTCATAGGGCTTTTTTTGTTCTGGGGTTAAGCTCTTCCATTTTGATCCCATTATGTTTGAGACTTCCTTGAAATCTGCTTCTGGGTTCTCTTTCTTTACCTGAATAAATCAATGTTGAAAACCAAAATTGTTAGATTAAATTTGACCAGTTTTACAACACCCACAAAAAAAGGAGCCTTTTTTACAATACTCACAAAAAAATAGCCAAAATTCTCTTTCTTTGTCTGAAAATTGAACATTGCAAACCCAAAATTTTCTATGCAATACCCAAACATTCTTTTACAATAACCCATGAAAAAGATACCAAAAATCCTCCTCCATCTGAAAAATTAACATTGCAAACCAAGAATTGCAAAGACTTAACCAAATTGAGGGCAGAAAGACCATTTCTTGATTACAATACCCACAAAAAGACTCTTTCTTACAACACCCACAAAAAATTACAAGAACCCACATAAAAAGACCCTTTTTTTTACAATACCCACCCAAAAAAAGAAAAAGAAAGAATAAAAAATCAAGTGACTACCTCATTCCATTGATCTTTGCACCACAGAGCATATGCTGAAGCAGGTCTTTTTCTCTCTGCACAATCCTTCTTCTTCTTGTCTTTCTTCTCTACTTCTTTGTCTTTCAGAGATTGCATGATGGGAAGATTCTGAATGTTATCAAACAAAACAATCAAAACCCTAATTAATCAAATCACAACTTAACTTTTTACCCCCAATCAATCAAACATTCATATCTGATTTTTTTTTTCAATCAAGATAAGTCTTTACCCTCCATTCAAGAGAAATGGGAGCAAAACATCAAACAAAACAATCAAAAATCCAATGGTCTCATAACAAACCCTAATTAATCAAACCCTGATTTTTCCAATCAATCAAACATTCAATCAAATTTGGGGAAAAACAGAAGAGAACAAACCATGACAGGCTTGAATTCCTTCATCTTCTGCAATTTCTTGAGCTCGATCTGAAGCTTCTGCTGCTCCTCATCCTTCTTCTTCAAGATCTCGTCTCTCTCCTTCAACATCTCCTCGGTTTTCTCCTTCTCGATCTTCAATTTCTCCAGCATTTCCTGCATCTCCTGCAAATCCCTTTCGAAATTGTTCCCGGCATTTTCAGTTTCTTGTTGTTGTTGTTGTTGTTGTTGTTGTTGTTTTGCCTTCGATTTCGGCTTCGATTTCTTCTTCTCCGATCGGATCTCGACGTTGTTTTCCTTCTCCGGCGCCGGAGAATTCGAGGGTTCCGGCGGATTTCCGGCGAAGATGTTCGCCTCGTTCGTTTTCTCCTTCAGGACTTTTCGGCCACGGCCCTTCTTCGCCGGAGCTACGTCGGCGGCGACGGGGAGGTCGGCGGCGGAGGCGACGGCGGCCATCGGCGGTGGGTGGCGGAGAAAATGGGGGGTTAGAAATTAGGGTTTAAGGGGGAATGTGTGTGTGTGTGATGGTGACTTGTGAATAGGAGGAAGAAGGTAAATGGGGTTTATAAAGGGGGGATGGGAGGGTAACGGTTAAGTAATTTGAATTCGAAACTGAGAGAGTTGAGTGTGGTACTGGTGGCGCCTGAGAGTGTGGAGGGATTTGAATTTTTGTACCGTTGGGCGGCATCAGAGAGGATTTTCGTTTCCAAGAAAGGATGTGTGTTTTGGGAAAGTAAGGAGTGGTGGTATTTGTTTTTTTTTTTTAATGGAAGTTTAATACTCCCTCCTTGTCCCATAATTGTCATATATCTAATTGTTATAATTTTTAATATCACTCTTTGATTGATACTGTAATTTTTTATATAATATTATATTAAAAATTACAGTACTATATTTTTATGATAATATTTTTTATTACAAATCTGATGATAGTAATCTTATGTAATAAGTAATCGTATATATTGAGAAATTTATGGTTAAAAATTTTCATATTTAACTGCACGATTTTTCAAAGACAACAATTAATATGAAACGGATGGAGTACTGCCCCGACCTCTAATTATTCGGCAGAATATAACTAATTCATCAAAATCAAACATACCCTTGGAAGTTGCAATGAAATAAAAAGTCTATTTATTAGGGATAGAATGAGTATTATGATTATTAAAATTGTGAAATTGGATTAATTTGATAAATAAAAAGGGACGGAGAAGTTCAATAATTTGATAGTAGAAATTGGGCGGAAGTAGTAGTACTTGTATTTCATTTTTACTTTTAATTTTTTTCTTTAAATACGCTGTTGTTTTTCTCAACCAAAACATGTCGAAGGTTAGGATTTTTAATTATAAATTACAATGAGGTCATTTATATTGGAAAGTTATATTTCTAAATGTTATTATTAGATACATATTTCATAATTTTATCAAATAAGAGGCAACTGTGATTACGATTTTTAATTCCTATTGGAGACTTTTCTTGGCTACATTGATTTTTTAGGCCAACTGTATTCTATATCCCAAGGAAGGTTGGTGGGAAATATGGGGAAAAGTTTAGTTTTGGGGAGAGGACGGTTAAAGCTCTTAACGACCGTTGTGTGAAAGGTTTAATCTTGAAAGTCGCCTGGGTAAATTTTGATGAAAGAATATGGTCAAAACCTCAATCTAGGAGACTTTCTGTGGTTTTGGAAGTGGGTGGGCAAGGCTAAACAAAATCTAAAAGGTGTCTCATCTGCTAATGTCCTAGGTGCGAGGGTTGATTCAGTTGAAATTATTGTTGATAACTTTGCGAGTCCATTGACAGACGGTGCTTCCGCTTCGAGTAAAAGCTATCACGTATCCGATTGACATTTCTAAGTAGTGTCGTAAGGTTCTTATGAGAAACTCTCAATCCGGTGGTGAGGAGGAATCAATGGAAAACTCTCAACAGAGACAATGTGGACGAATCAATGGAGAACTCTCTCAATAGACTAGATGAGGAGACGCATAGAGCGGCAAAGATTGGATGCAATTTGGAATTCACTCACGATGATCAAGAGATAACGACAAAGATATTCAGTGACATATGGCTGGAAGAAATGAAGGAAAATGATGGTGTGTTTGGTTACTCAACTTTCCTAGGAAAGTTAATCAATTTTCCCTAGTTGACTTAACTTTCCCATGTTTGGGAGTAAAATAGGGATAAGAAAATTTTTAATTGGGGCCCACAATTTTCCCAAGCTTCATGGTGAAAACTTTCCCAAGGGGGTATGGGAAAGTTTTTTTTCCCTTGGGAAAGGAAAAGTTTTTTCAACTTTGTTTCCAAAAATGCCCCTAAAAACTATTTTATAAATTAAGATATAGAGAGTAGTTTGGACATTTCAAATGAGTTTTTCCACAAACTTTCCCATGTTTTCAAATATAAACCAAACACTGTAAATTATTCTTTCCCATAAAAATTTTTCTAATTTTCCCGGGAAAGTTTTTCCCGGGAAAGAACCAAATGCACCATGAAAGATAATCCGTGCTCAACAAACCCAACTTAACAAACGCACACAATCTAGGATACACCGGTTGAATATGAACTCATTAATTTATGAACAGCATACAAGAAGTTCAACAACAATATATAAGCAAAAATACCACCAAATGAAGAATGACAGCAAAAAGAATGGGCCTTCTGTAAACTGAGATTCTTAGTATGTCACAGAAATTCTTTGTATGTCATTTGTACGAGGAATTGCCGCTATTTGTCTCATGAACCAATTACAGACTTACAACTTCTTGTGTGAGCCCCGCTTACGCAGAATAACTTTCAGTATAAATCTCACTTGCATGGGCCAGAACAACAATTTTCAACAAAGGAAGACAGTGTGGGTCCCGCTTGCACGGGTCAGAACAAACCGAAAACATTGTCAATTTGTCATGACTTCACAAGCACCTCCATCAATATATCATTCCAAGCATCGATTGGGCCCGGGACGCACCAGTGCAAGCAATCATTCTGAACTCCTCGGGCCGGGCTTTTACCCTCGGCAAACGGGTGAAAATGCCTGTAAGGACCCGGGTGCCCGTCCGGCCTCAACAATGAAAGCTCGGTAAAATCTAGAAGCTTCAACCTCACCCCGTTTCGGGAGACCCTTCTAGAAGCCTCCAACAACTCCTCCAGCTCAATCACTCTGAGTAATTTCAACAAATCATTCAACCGAACCTGACCCTCCTTAAACGGGGCGGTCCGTTTACAACTCCCGCCCTCGAACCACCGGCCGCCCTCAAAGTGGTCCGGCGTCGACGTCCTGAAGAACACCACCCCTTCATGACCCGAATCAGCGATGAAATTCAACACCGTTTTGAGGGATTTGCGATAGGCGTACTCAAAACCTAGCTCGGATAGGGCCTTGTTGGAGCAGTAATGGCACCCTACAATGGCATTGTTTTCGTAGTACACGGCCTCCTTGAGAAACCACTGCCCGGTGGAGATGATCACGTAGTCGAGGTTTTTGTAGGGTTTTGCCCATTTGGGGTCGACTTTGTCGAGGTGGAGCTGGATGTCTTGGCTAGAGACGCCGTTGATGTCCTCGAATATGGCGGCTTTGACTAGGAAAGGGGACCATAAGACATGCATGGTTAGGTTGTAGGAAGGGAATCGCCATGACTTTGACTTGTTTTCCCGGTCGTGGTAGAACAAAACCGGCTCTTCCACCTGAAGAATGGAGATATTATGTTATGTAATCGGATTGTCTAAATATATGCGGCAATCATTCTATAGTACTCTAACGGGAAACTCCATGCTACAGAGACTGTTCTATAGCAACATCAACAACACCCAATGTGAGTCCCACGTATGCGAGTTCTTAATGTCCATGAAGATTATTCTATAATACTATAATAAAACTATGTTTCAGAAACCAAAACCAAAACTCCAAAATCCCGTCCATGGCGAGGTAAGGAGAGGTCGGGGGTTGCAGGTCATATCCCTAAATTTTGCAATTTAGAGAGGCTAGTTTCAATTCACCTAAGATTTAGAATAAGTTCAGGAAACATGTCCAAAATTAACTAGTTCAGTCAATAAATCATTCAAAAAGCTCTCACAAAAGGTCCAGATAAGTTCGGGAAAAAAATAAGTGCAAGAAAATAAGTTCAGTCCCAATAAGCAAAGAAGAGCAGGCCTTCAACGTGGGTCCCACTTATGCGGACTCTAGGGAGGTCCAGGACAGGCCGATATTTCTGCGTGCTGAGAGACTGATTCCAACAACACATTTCCACACAGATTAACAATACTTTCAAAACCGAAATTCCGGAAAAAGAGTGAATTGTGATTCTTCACCTTTGAAAGTAGACAGAGCAATGACTGAATTTGATTCCGAGCAATCGAGTCACCAATGAGTGCCCATGATTTATCCTTCATCATCTCGAGAAATCTCTCTGCATCGAATCGAGGCAGTTCGCAGTCTCTCGGACTCCATCTCCAGTGCAGATACCCGGAATCAGGCCTCCCATTTTTGATACAGTTTTGATGTTCATCAATCACTTTGCAAGTCTCATTGGTGTAGGCTGGTCCTTCTGGGTTTGGAACCCAATCTCCCCTGAATAGGTTGCATTGTCCTGCTTGATTTTGTCAAAGCAACTCACTAGAATCAGGGGAAAAAAAAGACCATTTTAAGTAGCAATTTGATTTAGCAATCAAAAGTCAAACAGACAAAGAGTTATTCAGTCCATAGAGGAGTAAAATAAATCCTAAATATCTCGACCCCGCGTAAGTGGGGCCCACATTGAGAGCAGTTGTTGTTCTTGTTAAATCCAATTGAATTCCTACTCTAGTCCAATACCCCGAAAGTTCTGCAACAAAACAAGGTGTTTTGGAGGGTTGATGTAGCAGTCTTGCTCTTACCCTTAAATCCAAAAAGTCAAAGAGTTGTCTCAGTGCACTAGCGCTGGCAAAGATTCGAGTCTGGGTAAATTCGAGTCAGTTAAATTCGGTCAATGTCAAAATTCGAACGAGAAATTGATGTTTGGAGTCAGTTTTTTCCGGATTGGACAATTCGGACTAAGCTAAATTTAGGTCAAACTCGGGTTCGGACGATAGAGGAGAGAAATATTATGTCCGAACATTCGGCTAATGTCAAAATCGGACTCGGATCAAACCGGTTCTTTCTGGGTCGGATGAAATTTTGTCAACGCTACAATTCAACCAAGATTTTACTCTAGAAAAGAAGCAGAAGAGGTTTAGAGAGACATTTTTGCTTTAGTCCATTAATTACTAACATTTATGCACACAAAGATACCAAGATCATCCAGATCTTCATCCACTATTTGGAAGTGTACATCAGTATCACAGTGATAAACATGCTCATTTTCCTCATGACATAACCCTCAATATTTTAAGCATCACCAACCAACCACACTTTGGATGTATTTGTATTATTACTATGAATATGATGACCTACCTACCACCCAACTCTCAAGTTAATAAACCTATATCTCACTTATGAACCACTGATTCAAGCAAGTAGGACAACATCAAAACCCACAAATATGTAATATCTTACAATTTACAAATAGGATGAAATCTAAGCAATACCCATGAAAAACAACCATATATACCAAAATGCATAAAAAAAAAATTATAATTAACAATGATCACCACCAACCCATTATGAAAAATGGCCACAAAATATCAACATAGTAAATTGAAATCTACACAATACCCACAACCCATTCCTTTTCTCAATAATATTACTAATAGATTTGAATGGGTGGAAAATGGAAAAAAAGAAAAAGGTAGAAACTTTTACTTTGGCAATCTACACTGAAAACCTATGTTACTCGGACTCGAATATGCGTGTCCATATCGGATATGGGTGTCGGACTCGGCTATTTCTAAGAAAATTTACACATTTTCACTGTAATTTGAAGTGTCGAGTGTCGTATAATATGAAGAGTTGGGGTAACAAAATGAAATCTACATAATACCCAGAAACCATTTTTTCTTTCTCAATATATATAACCAGAGATTTAAATCCCAAATAAGTAAGATACAAACTTTTACAAGTTTTACTTGGGCATTTGGCAATCTACTCTAAAAACCCACATAAAAAAGTAAGAGAACAAGCACACAAAGTAACATAATATAATCATGGTAATAAAATACCCAAAAAATTAAGGGTAACCCATTGCAAACCATCAATCAAAACTAGTGTAGAATAAGTACCTGTTTTTGCTACTTTTCTACCATTGTTGAGTGCTTCAAAGGTTGAATATGAACCAGAAACACACATTCGAAGAACAAGAGCAGTTGCTAGAATTAAAACTGTGGCTTTGAGTATCACAAATTTGTTCTTCTGAGGAGTCAATGGCTTGGAAGAATCCATCTTTTTTTCCATTCTCTGTCTAGATTATCTCTCTACACTCTGAAAGAAAGAGGAATAAGTAGCGGGTAACTTTAGTTAAAGGCCACTAATGAATGAATAAAGTACTTGAAATGAATAAAATACTTGCTCGATTGAAGAGGGCAGCATTTATTTATATTTATTTGATTCAATCAATACATAGTAGTATCAATCATTTATTTTAATCTTAGTGCTCTACTTCGTTATATATTAATTATCGTCTTTTGAAATTGTGCAGTCAAATCTTAAAAATTTTGACCATAAATTTTGCAATATATAGTTATATACAATGAATTGGTATATGAAATTAACACCATTAGATTAGTAACGAAAAATAATATCATAAAAGTATACTATTATAATTGTTAATAACATATTATGAAAACAATTATGAATCAAAGAGTAATATTGAAGATCGTGCACATGAAAAATATGACAATTAATATGGAACGGAGGGAGTATTTTTTACACCTGTTTTTTTTTTTTTTGGGTTTATTGGGAAAGTTACTCATATTGGCCTTTTAAGCACAAAATATGGACATATTAAATCCTTCCAGATTAGATCTGATCAATTGAGATAGCCCTCATTTTGAGTTTTAAGATGCAATCAACCCAAAAAAGATTAAATATTTCTGCATACCTGATTCTGTAATTATGGTACAATTTTTTAAAAGGAGATCTACAGATCTTACTGAATGGAACATACATGACCAGGAAAAAAAAAATGCAGTACAATATGAGTCAATAAGTTTTTGGGTTTGACTTGGGCAAAATTTTAGCTTGCAGTTGACTTGATTAGTGCTTAGCTCATGGAGAGTTTCTTCAACATGTTGAAAAAAAACTAATCTATGTTGGATTAAATTAAAAGAAATTTCATCAATTAAGCTAAATAACACCCACACATATAACTTTTATATTCATCAGATGAGCACAATGAGTTTCTCCAAAGAAAACAAGCATCATGTGTGAAGTGTGAACCCTCACTTGTTCATAGTGTCATGTAAATTACTCATCTAATAGGCTAATAAGTGTGTAAAATAAAACTTTTCTTGCACATTTGATACTTTTATATGAGAGAGTCACATATAAGACTTGCCTAAATTCGACCAAAAGTTCCGGTTCGAGTCATCTCGGATTCGACTAAATCGGACATCGGACAAAAATTTGATGTCCAATAGCCAATTTTTTTCAGGTATTTTACTAGTCGGACAATTTGGACAAAGCCTAAATCTGCGTCAAAATTGGATTTAGTCAATAGAAATGTGGAAGATACTTTGTCCAGGTTTCTCGGTCTGATCGGCCAACGTAAAAATTTGAATGAAAAATCAACGACTGTAACCGGTTTTTCTTGGTCGGACAGTTTTTAGACAGCCCTATGCATCAAGGACTAGTAATAGTTTAAAATTCCAACCATCAAAACCGGATGAAACAACTACTCCTGGTATGGTTCCTCAGTGTATTCTGTACTAGTACAGAGGACAAATACGACACAAAAGAAAGAATGAATGAATCATACTACAACATGTATGCCAAACCAAGCTTTACTATTGTTAATTAAGCTTATAAACTCCATACCAACACACTACAACATGCATGCTGTCATAGTTTGTCGTCAGATGAATTCTGAAGTTACCAAGGCAATGAACTCCATACAGTTAACTGAGCTTCTCCAGAACCTGTAGAAGCATAAGTAATATTATTTATTAAGTCTAGATCCTGCTGAAGCATGGTCTAGGCAAAACAAAATGTAGAATTACTCGTTTTCGCACCACAAACTTACCAGATTGAAAATAAAGCAATCCGAAAATGACCCGAAGCCAATGACCCAATTGCTAGGTTTAGACATTCGAGTGAAGAACTGTCACTGCTGAACACACAAAACCTTTGCTCATTTCCATACTTTGGTAGGTGTAAAGCAATCCGAAAATGACCCAATTACTATTTGGTATGTTCTTTAGAAGGGTAAGGTAATGTTAAGTAAAGGTAAAAGTGGGTAAGTTTGGGTAAAGTTGAAAAATGAGTGTTGAAATATGGGGAAAAGGGTGGGTAATAACCCTCCGAAATATTATTATACAAAAAATCTTCCATGAATGTGAAATATTGTCACCCATTCACAACCATCTCCATCAATATATCGTTCCAAGAGTCCATTGGCCCTGGCAAGCACCAATGCAAACAGTCACTCTGAACTCGGGCACCTTTGCCCTTTGCAAATGGGTAAAAGTGCCTATACAGACCGGGATGTGCATCCGGCCTTAACAAAGAAAGTTGAGTGACATCAAGAAGTCTTATGCGCACTGCGGTTTTGGAAGCCCTTTTTGTTGCCCTCCCAAATTCCTCCAGTTCAACTCTTCTAAGTATTTTGTCCAAATCATTCAACTCGATCTCACCCTCCTTATAAGGGGTTGTTCTTTTACAACCCCCTCCTTGGTACCATTCTCCACCCTCAAAGTGATCAGGCGTTGATGTCCTGAAAAATATCAACCCTCTATGACCCGATGCAGCAATAAAGTTGAACACGGTCCTCAGAGATTTGCGGTAAGCAAACTCAAAACCCAGCTCGATCAACTTCTTGTTGGAACAATAATGGCATCCAACTATAGCATTGTTCTCATAATACACTGCTCCCTTTAGAAACCACTTTCCGGTGGAGAAGATCATGTAGTCCAGGTTTTTGTATGGTTTGGTCCATTCATTATCAAGTCTATCAAGATGTAACTCAACGTCCCGGGTAGAGACGCCGTTGATATCCTCGAAAACAGCCGCTTCAACGAGGAATGGAGACCATAGGACATAAATAGTCATGTTGTATGATGGGAAGCGCCATCCTTTTGACTTGTATCCCTCATTGTGATAAAACAAAATTGGTTCTTCCTCCTGAAGAAAGGTCACATTTGACATCAATTTCTAAATGCTCATTGAGATCATACTATAGCAATCTACAACGAAACATGGCACGGGTAAAACCATAACTTGCAACACCACCCAATGTGGGTCTCACTCTTGTTGATGCAAGTCTGAGGAGATCCAGATGTAGGCAGTCTTACACTCTTACCTCAACAGACATTTCTCCCAGTAGAGAGGAAAGAAAACAACTTAAAACATAACAAAATTTGACATTGATTTCTAAATGCCCATTTTGCTCATACTATAGCAAGCTACAACAAAACGTGCCAGAGCTAGAATAGACGGAAAAACAACCTATAAAAATACCCAGTGTGGATCCCGCTCCCGCTAATGTAGCCATATATAGATCTAGATGTAGGAAATCTTACCTCTATAGAAATTACTACCAGTACCAGTGGAGAAGAAAGAAAACAACTTAAAAACATAACTAATTTTAAAAAGAAAGAATGTCGATGTACCTTGGAGAGCATACAAAGCAATGACTGGACATGATTCCGAGAGATTGAGTCGCCAATCAGTGCCCATGACTTGTTCTTCATCATCTTTAGAAACCTTTTTGCACCAAATCGAGGCAACACACAGTCTCTAGGTCTCCACCTCCAGTACAGGTACCCTGAATCGGGCCTCCCATTTTTCAAGCAGTTCTGATGTTCTTCAATCAGATTGCAAGTGTCATTAGTGTAGACAGGCGCAGCTGGATTTGGAACCCAAGCTCCCGTAAAAAGGTTGCAGTTTTCTGCATGACCTTCTAAATAGTTAGAATGAGAAATAACATTTCAGTAACATATTTCAGCAATTAAAAGCTTAAGCGACAACCGGATAAATACTCTAATCATAGAATGCGAGTTCTGCATAACGTCAAGTGACACTGACATTTCCAGTTCCAATTGAAACACTAGAGAAGGAACGTGAACAAAATCATATCTACAGATTTTAAACTGTTTCATCATCATAGCTCCTTGTGTGGGTCTTGCTTTTACAGGATCTGGGAAGGATTGGATGTCTTTCAGCATTCCCTTTCGCTTACAATGTCCCAATTGATGTCATTCAGCATGGCACAACAGTCACAGCAATGTCGAACTTTCTTCCATTTAGATGATCACACTTCCAAAGTATTGTCACTACCTATGTTACTAGGACTCACTCATACCCATATTGAAGTGTCGAGACTTAAACATGTTTTTGGAAATTTTGTAAAATGGTAGGTCTCAAATAGAGAGTCAAGTGTCCATACTCATATCTAAGCGTCAAGTGTTTGACACGGTGCTTGGAACAAAACAAAGACTAAAAGTGTCGAACACTACCCTGATTTGATATGACAATGCTTTCAAAGATAGACCACGTACATTACAATAACAACGGTGCATGACGGTCCTACTTCCGCAAGGCCCAGGGAGGCAGAAATAAAGGCTTCCTATATTTTCCACGACTTCACCAAACAAGGAGACCAATTCCAATTAACCAATAAATTGCTTTCCGTAAAACAAAAAACAACATTCGGAAACTTGGCAAAGACCACCAATGGTGAATTAAAGTAGTTCTCAAGTTATATGCAGCCTCGCAGCCAACTCAAACAAGCAATCGAGGAATGCCCACAATAATAAACCCACAAAAGAAACTAAAAACCAAAGCAATACCCACAAAAATTCACCTGGAGAAGACTTGCACTACTCTAAGCAAATTCTAGTAATGAGACCGTTTCACATAAACTTATCAAAGTTACGCATCTCACAATAAATCTATGGCAAGACAACTTCATTTGCACCAAACATTATTTGTTTTTCCTCAACACAAGCATGCAATACAGAAATCTAAACCCCTAAACCCCTCTAACTAACCAGTTTCACAATCATATTAACTCAGATACAAACAATCAAACATATAACTACATGGAGTTTCAACAATGAAATTGAAAACAAGGGCTGAATCAAAGCAAAACCCACTAAAATAGCAATGCAGAAATTCAAACCCCTGTCAGTAATCAGTTTCGCAATCATACTAATTCTCTCGCAAAAACAAATTATGCAGACAAATAAAAGGCCGAATCATTCATTACCTCCTTTTGCGAGTTCATCGCCATTGTTGAGTTGCTCAAGCTCAAACGTAGAGAACACGGTAGAAGTAGAGAGACAGAATCGAAGAATTACAGTAGCTGTTAAAATCGTTGCTGTAAATTTGAGTACGACACATTTGTTGATCTGAATTCCTGGTGAGATTGAATTCATCTTCCTTTCCATTTTTCTCTCTCTCTAGATTCTCTCTCTAGAGCTTGAGGGAGTAGAGTAGCAGGAAGTTTAACAGCGTTGCAACTTGCAATGGTAATTTCTAAATAACCAGAAATAAAATAAAAATCCTTGTTTGCGGCAGCGCGGACAAAAATTCGATTCCCGGGAAATTTGTCTTGGACAAATCGGACGAAAATTTTGTGTTCATACGTGAATGTGATCGGGTCGGACAATTTGAAAGAAGCTAAGAATCGGGTCTAAACAATGGAAAAAGAGAAATACTATATCCGAATATTCGGTCAATATTAAAATTCGAACAAAAACTTTATGTTTCGAACCGGTCTTTTTCGGGTCGAACAATTTGAATTTTTCATGTCAAAGGAAATTTTACCAACTCTAGTTTGCAGAGAATTAACTGCTAACTCTCCTTGATTTTATGTTTTTATCAATTAAATCTCCGCATTTAGGCTCCGTTCTTTTACATGGTACGATGCGGGGTGATAATGGTGCGATGCGGTGAAATTTGAAAAAATGTGGTAAAGTGTGATGGGTTGTGGTGGGAGTTGTGGTAAATGAGATAGGTGAGGAGAGATAATGTAAAAAGTAAGAATATATTTTGATAATGATTGTGGTGGAGTGGGGTGAAGTGTGATAGAATATTGAAGTAAAAATATACTTTGATAATGATTGTGGTGGAGTGTGATAAAATGTGATAAAATATTGAGTAGTGCGATGTGATGCGTTATCGGATTGTAAGTTACCATACTCTGAGTTACACATAAAAGAACGGGCTCCTTTCAGTACAATTTTAATGTATTGGTGTTTCTTTCACCCAGAAAAGATTTATTTATTTGTTATTTGGTACGAATTGATTTTGATAAATCCAATTTGCTATCCCTCGTGAGTTCAAGTCTCAAGGTCCAATCAACCTAGACAAAAAATCAAGTGTTGTTTCCATCTTCTTTTTTTTTCTTTTATAGTTCATACCCTCGGAGTAATTGGTAAGAATTAAGATATCATGAAAATGTCAATGTAAAATATAAACTAACTTGGCGGCTAAAATTTAAATAGCTTTTGGAAATATTTTTATTTTTTATATAAAAAAATTAAATGAAGAAAAATATTACCTATGACAGAAAATGTTGAAGTGACATTAACAAACATTGATCACTAACAGCCGACGAAAAAATATAGGTTTTCATGATGGTTTTAATATTCTTAGTTGTTGCCTTGTCATCCAAAGTTGTCAACCTCGATAAATTTTTAAGTATCACTAATTCATGAGTCATCTGATAAATACTATCTTGAGAGTTGTTAGTGCTTGGCTCCTAGGTTAGAAATCTCCTCTTAGGAATATTTTTATGCAACTTTGTCAATCTCTTCCAATTAAAATCGCGTCATTAAGTCTCCAAATTCTCAACCACACAAAGTTATACTGAATTGGCAATGAGACATGGTGTAACTTTAATCGCCCCGCCCATTGACATTGTAGGATAAAGACCCTGTTCTTTGAATTGGTTGAAATAACTTTTGGATGGATTGGATTGAGTTGGATTGGATTGGAAAGAGTTACCAATCTAAAGAACATGGCTCAAATCCATTGGGCAAACTAGATTTTTGAAATAGACTTTTCAAAATGTTTCCTTTGACAAAAATTAATTCCATCAAAGAATTTTCATGAAAAACCCAAATGTAATTGATAAAAACATGTAAAGTTGTAAACTACTCATGGTTGTACAAACTTTAGAGTTTAGACAATAATACACACAGACATTTGTTGAATTTGAATCAAGACTTAACCTCTTAACACTTTTCTTGCAGATTCAATTGAGCACTAACAAAAATGGGACTACAAAGCTACACAAAGAACATGGATGTGGGTTCAACAAGTTCACAAGACAACAAATACAACACAAAAGAATGAATGAATCACACTACATGTATGCCCCAATCAAGCTAAACTCGACGTTCAACTCCATCATACACCCACAACACCTGCAATCGCCCTCTACAAAAACAACACTAAATATGGGTCCTGCTTTTACGAGACCTGAGAGATCCAACGTAAACAGTCTTACCTCTACAAGCAAATAAACAGATGCAATTGTCTTCTCTTGGGATGCATTTTGGACAATGTTGAGATGGTTGGAGGGGGGTATGATTTTGAAACGGGCGTTTTCAATCTATACAATTACATGGTTCAACTCCACACCACCATCGTCCTCTACAACAACTCCTTATGTGGGTCCCACTTCTATCAATGGGTCTGAAGAGATACAGATGTAGGTAGCTTTATATCAACAAACAAATAGATGCAATTCGTCATCTCTTCGAATGAATTTAGAAATGTTGAAATGGTTGAGGGAAGATTTTGAAATGCACATATTATCAACCGAATACCGTCAATCAAGCTGTTCTGGAACTTGCATGCCGTACCCACACTTATTTCTCTCGACCCTGAACCACAAACAAGTTTAAGCAAAGCGAGTTAGAAATCAAGCATTGGCATATTACAGTCAGTCAATATAACAATGATAAAGGTTAAGGGCCTGTTCTTTTTGGTAGGAAATCGGGCATGGAAAAATAAGGAGTGGGAGAGAGGGTGCAACAGTCTGGTCTAGGAATGTTTGGTTGGGAAATTTTCTTAGGAAATTAGTCAAATTTCCCTATGTTTGGTTGTACTTAATGGATGCATAAGAAACTTTTTGACATGGAACCCACTATTTCACTCTCAAACTTAGTAAACTTTTTCGCAAGAGTGGGGTAAGGAAAGTTTTTCTGTGGAAAATCTTTCCCCGAATTCTACCAAACACATAGATGTAGAAGTTTGCAAGAATGGAGATTAAGGAATTGGTCCACACATTACAAGTTTCTAAGACAAATGAGCTTACTGAGGTTCAAAATGACAGTTTCTTCCACACAAATTACAAGTTCCTTCCAAGACTGAAAGAAACAAGGATAAGCAAATTTCTGTTTGCTGTTGGCTAGTAGGTAATGTCACCGACGATATTCATGAACAAATTGTCAACAAACAGAGCATTTACAATGGCTGGTGAACAAATTTGAGGCACGAGGGAATTCATTTTAAGGATTCTCTTCCATATTCTAAAGCATCCGTTAGCCTAATTGCAAACGATTAGACTAAGGTTTTCTTCTCTCCAGCTTAGTTTGACGGAACTTATCATGAACTTATTATAAGCTTACTCCGAATGAATAGAGCATTTACAATGGCTGGTAAACAAATTTGATGAACAAAGGAATCCATTTTACGGATTCTCTTGCATATTCTAAAGCATTGGTTAGCCTAATTGCAAAGAATTAGACTAAGGTTGTCTTCTCTTCGGCTTAGTTTGACCGAACTTATCGTGAACTTATAAACTTACTCTGAACTTATTTTCTACACTTATTCTAAACCGTTTGTGAGAACTTTTCACATAAATTATTCTTAGCTTATTTTTGTGAATTTATTCTAGATTGAACTTATTCTAAAAAAAAATAAGGCGAGAAGAACATGCACTCACGTAGGGGCAAGTCTTCCAAGGTTGACGACAAACTCCCTGGTGCCCTCATGCACCACTTTTCCAGATATATCGATGATATACCGCTTGTTGCTCGCTGTAGGAAGTCCTCGACTTGCGAGTAAACCCAGATCTTTTTTGTGAAGCTCCCTACCATTAACATACACAGCAGTGTCCCCATTTGAACAATTCTCTGGCATGGGAGAGTTAAATTCTTGGATAGATGGCTGCAAAACATGAAAATGAAAACTCTCCTTCAGGGTATTGAAAACAATAAAGGTGGCGAGGAAATGGATTCGGTAAAAATATGAGGAAAATTTGAACTCACGGGAATTATTCCGAAGCATCGATGGCCCATCACACCCCAAAAACCAGCCTTCGAATCATACCTGAACAAAAGAAAATGATACTTTTGAATGAGTAATGTAGGTCCAAATCCTAATCCAATACTCCAAAAGTCCCGCCACAAAATGCAGTGTCGGATGTTTGATTTAGCAGCCTTATCCCCTTAATTAAGAAAACTAAGAGAGCCTAATTCCGGTTGACCCAAGATCTTAAAATCATTCACTTAAAGTGGCAAATGAGCCGATAATACGCATAGGGAAAGAAACATGTTGTCAATATAGTAGACAACAACAACAGTCAAAATCTTAAAATTGTTCACTTAAATGAGTAATGTAGGTAAAAGTGGCAAATGAGGGGATAATACGTTTAGGGAAACAAACACATTGTCAAGATAGTAGACAACAACACCCAGAATCTTAAAATGGTTCACTTAAATGAGTAATGTAGCAATAATGGCAAATGAGTGATAATATGCACAGGAAACAAACATGCTGTTAACATAGTAGACAACAACACAACACCTAGTGTCGGTCCTGGTAATTTGCGTTTATGGAAAGATCCAGTTGTTTCTACCCCACTGAGAGACTAATCCATGCCATCAACATATTATTATCCCATTTCTTATTTTAAAAAGCAAAATTCTTTTCAAAGATGCAATAATCTTCACACACATGCCAACTTTATGCAATCACATTCACAGAGATGAGAATGCTCTAGATACTTTACCAGTACTCTCCAGGCTGAACCGGACCGGCAAACTTCTCGGCCCTTTTAACCTCGCGATGTGGTATTGGCCGACCATTGACATAGACCTCAACTCCTCCTCTGGGGGTAGGCCGTCCAGGTTTAGATGCAAAGCCCCATTTCATGAGGGCAGCTATCGGTGACTGTTTGTCTTTGGACGTCGTGTTTCCACCTTTATCTTCTTCCACTTCTCCAGTGTCATCAGTAGATGATGTCTCATGTGAGTGAACTTCGACTTCTCTAGCAACTGCTGCATTGTCTGAGGAGCCCTCGACAAAACCCGGGGCATCCATTTTAAGCACTCTTTTCTCACCCCCGGAACCATTCACTTTGCTTTCGGTCTCAAGTTTCCTGAAGCAGTTTGAGTACTCAAAATGCTCCTCCAAAGGTGACCCCTTGGGTGGCCGGACCAAGCTCGGCTTCTCAATTGCTGTTGACAAGCTGCTGCTGCCGTTTTGAACACTTGCATTGTCTGAAACACTGTCTTCCTTTGAGGAACGAGAGTTATAAGAGGAAGAAGGAGAAAGACACTGCATATTATCAGCTGAACTTGAACTTGAACTTAATCTCTGGCCCTGCCCTTTAGAGACGATTTCACTCGGTTCAGAATCCAACCCCGCAGCATCGAAATCATACGATCCGGCATTGGTACTAGTAGCAGTCATCCCTCGACGGTGCCTAGGAATAATTAACCCCTTCAACACTTTACCAATGTTCGAACTAACAGAGGTCAGCTTCGGCTGTGAAGGGACAAGGTCAAAAGACTTGTTCTCAACATCAAACGACATTACCGCGGAGCAAGCACCACATTGCACTTGATTGTTCTGCATGAGTTTCGGCAATTTGAGTAACTGGGAGCACTTCCTGCATAAAAGAAAGGGGGACCCACCAGCAACGGGATGACAGAGCTGTTTGTTTTGGGTTGTTACGCGGGTCTTTCTAGGGTGTTGAGGTGGTCTTTCTCGAGGGTTAGTTTGAGCCATTCTTGGATTATAGACCCATGGAACATGTCTCTTCGGAGTCATACTACTCGCCCTTCGATTGGATATTCCATCTGCTAAAGAACCGGGCAAATCTTCACCCTTTTGCCAATCTCTAACACAGCAAAGAGAGCAAGAACAGGCAGGATGGTGATGATTATTCGGCTCATCAAGATAGGAATTTATAGAACCATGATCAAAATCCAAGGACCGACCAGGGGTATGGTGAGGGGGTACATTGTCATATGATCTAAGAGAGTCCTGATCAAAATCGAGGGACCGACGCCGGCCTTTTGGAACCGGATACCGGTGTGTATTTTGAGGCCACCTTTCTACTTGACCATGAAAAGGATCATCATACTCATACAGTGGTGAATGATAGCTATATAGATCTCCCATCTCATGAATGGGTACCGGGTTATATTGTGGACGCCTCCTCACACTTTTAACCGGGGCAAACCTCCAAGATCCATCTTCTGAATAATCATCGGGTATACTATACAACCCATGAGTGGGCACCCTATTAATGTCCAAGCCACTTAGTTGATCCTTCAATTCCTTGTATTTCTGAAGAAGCTGAGCACGCTCCAGCTCTAACTCATGAATACTACTTGCTGGTCCCCTCAGGCTCGCAAAATTGTTCCTTGGGTCGCCGTAACCATAAGCAGGAGGGTCAGAACGGTAATTTGAAGGACCATCACTAATGCTCGATGAAGCTGCAAATCTGTCGTGCTCAACACCAACCCCGCCTCTCCTAGGGACCCACTGGTCTATTGATCCCCCGGCACTTGCATATGGCCCAAAATTGTCATTTCTGAATCTCAAATCTCGAGGTGTTATCTCCTTATTCAATGGAGGAGGATCATCTCCTGAACCTTCTGAAGTCATGCCTTGTTCACTGCCACACATAGATTCCCTCCCGTCGCTAATTTGATCAATCTCATCACCCAGTTGATGATCTCTCCAGCTCCTTCTTCTAGCACCCGGGTAGTTCACATTTTCATCATATTTAGACACGAGATCGCCCCTCATTGATGAACTCGGGACGTCCCCGTTTCTGGGTCCCACCGGTGGCTTCCCAATCATATTCATACCGTCGAGATCCCTCATTGGTGATTGGCTAAAGTGCCTCGTCCTCACACTGACAGCTGGCCGGCCCCCTATCTCTCGAAATGGAGACCGGCTGGCATTCCTAAAGCTCACAGGTGGTTTCGAAACCCCATCAGAACCAAAACTATTCAATCCCCTCTCGCTCATTGGCAATCCATCAGAAGTTCTCGGCCTACTGAACGAGTCAGGGAAAGTGGGGCGATTACTCAAGAAACCTGCCGTCATTGACGACTTGGGCGAATCCCCATCTAGCTCGGTCAAGTGACTCTCCATAATTGGTGACACACTTCCATTACCATCCCTAAAATTGGACCTTAGAGGCGATCTATTAGCCATATCGAACGAACCCTCTAGATCAAAAGATCCCCTCATTGAACCACCACCGATTCCCTCCTCAGAATTCACCAATTTCTCAAACCCATCTGATAACTCACCATCCGATGTCGAAATTTCAGCTGTAGAATTCAACACCAACAAAAAAAATCACAAAACAAAAGTAACAACTCAGTGAGGCATTTTGTCAAACACTTGGTGTGCATCAAGAACAAGAAAGAGAGAATCACAGAAATCTTACATCTAAGAACAGTACAACAAGCACCGCACTGATACACTTCAGAATCAGAAGACTCCGGCAACAATTTATCACACTTCGGACATCGAACTAATCGAATCTGAGACATTTTATCACACAATCAGAATTTCACCAAAAAACCGAGCCACAAATTCAACCCAGAAAGCAAAAACCCAGGAAAAAAAAAAGCAACATATATAAACCACCCAGAAGAATTCAAACTTCCCAATTAAACAACACAATGTGGATTCCATCAACCATCAAAATCATTCAACCCATAAAGTAAAAACCACTACAAATTCAACCCAAAAAAAAAAACCAACATATATAAACCACCCAGAAGGATTCAAACTTTCCAATTAAACAACACAATGTGGATTAAATCAACCATCATAATCATTCAATCATCACCCTTTTCATCATCTGACTGTTTCATCAACCCAGTAAGAGCATACTTTACGTGATCTAAACAAAACAAAACAAAATAGAAACAGAATTTATTCTCTAGAATGCCTACCAAGAGCTTCAATGGAGTTTCTTCGATTGATTCAGACAACAAAAATGGAGGAAAAATACAGATGAATGATAGATGAGAGAGAAAAAAAAAAACAGGTAAATCTGAAAAAGTTTGCAGAGGATGAGGAGGAGGAGAGAGAGTGGTTGCTGTGGGAGGTAGGAATTTGGAGGGAAGAGGTGGGGTGAAAGAAATCGAGACAAAACGGCGTCGTATGGAGCATGAATTGAGGCGGCGTTTACTTTGTTTGGTTTTGTGAAAGCTTAGGTGACTGAGGTAGTTGACCAGAAATAAATGCGATTGCCAGCAAATTTTTGTTGAGAATAAAAAGGACACCCCTAAATCATGCATGTCTTGCTGGTTGTTGTTCCACCTTCTTTTTTTTTTTTTTTTGGATGAAAATAAACTATTGTTTGTGAAATAAATTTGGATGTTAATAATGTGTTCTTTATAATATAACATTTTGTTCGATATTAATTATCATTTTTGAAAATCGTGCAATCAAATTTCTAAAAAATTGATCATAAATTTTCAATATATACAATGAGTTGCTATATAAAATTACTACCATTAGATTTGTAACAAATATTTCATGAAAGTATAATATTGCAATTGTTAATAATATATTATGTAAAAAATTATCAATCAAAGAGTGACATTATAGATTATGAAAATGAAAATTATAATAATTAATATGGAATGGAGAGAGTATTCATTAAATTTATTTTTGATTATATGATTAGTTTTGGGCCCTAAATAGATTTTAAACTTACAATATTTTTACTCGCAAATATATTTTTTTATATGTAACATGAAAAAAGTAACATGCCGCTAACCAAATCACATTTCTGGTGACAACTGATAAAAGATGTCTTTATGTATAATTTTAAATAAAAAGCAAACACCACGACTATTATGCCTCCTTCTTGGTGATGAAAAGTGGTGTTCGTTTAGTCGTAGAAAATACATTAGGAGAGCATGATATTGGAGGCCAGAAAGCCAATTTAAATCTTTAGATATCCTTAATCAATGTTCCAAAAGTATATATTATTCAATGACAAAAACCTTATAATTTGTAGGTTTTTATTTTTAGAGTCTAGGAGAAACTTTTTATGGTGTTTTACAATTTGAACTCTGAAATAAATACATAGAGCTTAAATTCTATTTGTGTGCATTAATTTATGGATAACTTTATTTTAAAATGCCTCGAAAATAAAATTAAAAATTAACTTTAGTGCTAAAGTTAAAACCTGCAAAATTGTAACGATTTTATTAATGGCATCTAGTTTCCCTTGAGATTATTTCCTTATAAATATGACATAAAAAGTATTTTATCAAAATAATTTAAGATATACTTTATGATTTTTATAAGTAATTTTTTTCTGTTGTTACCCTCACCTTTGATATAGTGGATGTTTAATAAAAAAAAATACCTAGTGGATGTGCTTGTTTCCTTTTGTAAGAAAAAAAAATATGATATATAGAAAGATACAAGAAAAACGGGATTAAAGAACCTTTTCATGCATGTGAATAAGATGGGAAAGAAGGAAAGAAACAAGAAAAATGGGACTAAGGGATTAAAGAACCTTTTCATGTGTGGATGTTCATTTTTTAATTAGATGAAATTCAGGTGTTTTTGTTTTTGTCTTGATTCATACAAATTTTGATTATGCTGAAAAAAAACTTATGTACATAATGTTTATCAAAAAATACAATATTATATTTTTGTGTAGGTATTTTTAATTATGAAAATGATGATGACATCACTATATAATGAATCATGGTAGTATATGTTAAGAAACTAAAGTTGTTCTCAGTATTGCAGTGTCAAACAAATTTACATAAAATTGTATGTTAATTAGTTTTATGCTCAACTATTCCAAAAAAAAATAAAGTTTTTACTATAAGTTTAACTATGGATTTCTCAACATACATAATACATAGTGATCTCCTGAAATTATCACTACTAAATTTATAGCAAAAAATGACCTTCGTATATGTAAAATCTTACAGTAATCTGAAAAATAAATGGATAGAAAACAATGATCAAAGCTAATTAAGCATTAGAAATAATAAAAAGTCAAAAATAATACATAATTTGGAATATAAAATCTTGTCGGATAGAAAACAATGATCAAAACTAATTAAGCATTAGAGATAATAAAAGGTCTTCTCAGCAGGACGATATTAGTTTTGTTGTGCTAATGATACTGAGATTGGTTGAATAAAAATTTTGGCTAAAAAACCAATTATCTATAATAAAAAAGATAATAAAAGGCAAAAATAAACAAATAATTCGGGACATAATTTGTCTAGCTAACTACTAATTTAATGTTGATGTACCATCCCATTATATTCTAATAATTTTGTTTTCAAATTTATAAGATACTTATAATCTCTCTTTTTTTTCTATTTTTGGGGATCATAATAAAGATTGTGTACAACAAAGTACACCTGTGACAATGATTTTTGTCCTGCTATTATTAGCAACTAACCGAATATTATGCTTTCCGCCTTTCCCTAATGTTAGAATTTGAGTGACTCGGACTCGGAGTGCCGCTGAGTTGACTCGGTATTATCAAATCTGGAGTCCGAGTCCACTTCCAAGTTTGGAGTTGGAGTGTTGGCCCAAATTAGCTCAAGTTGGGCCATGATTTGTTTAGGCCCACGTAATATTTGCTGGCCGTGTTTTTCTTCACGTTTTGTTAAGACTAAGCAAATAAATGTTTTTTATTAAATAAATCGGGGTCTCTTGCCCCTCATTCGCACCAAAAAAAAAGTAAATAAATGTTTTTCTTCACGTTTTGTTAAGACAGCATATACTCCCTCCGTTTTTATTTAAATGTCGTCTAGGTAATTGTATCAAAAATTTTGACCGTTAATATCTTAATTTCTATAATGATTCATCAAACAAAATTGATATCATTAGATTCGTGATAAAAATACTATCGAAAAGACATAATTTGTATTTTTTCTATAAAATATTATGTATGAAGTTAATGATTAAAGACGGATCTCAAAAAGCGTGAATGACAGATAAAAGAAACGGAGGGTGTAAATGCTTTACAAGCCCAAAATAAGCAGTAAATGTTACGAGGTTTCGATTTGTGGGAAATATCAATTTTAATTTTTTTTAATGTTTTTATTTCATATTTTGGGTAGTTTAAGACAAGTTTTATAATTTGTGTACCCAACAAAAATATAAAAAATAAAATAAAATGAATATTTCTAATAGATTGGAAACTCATAGTCTTACTGCTTTATGAGGCATACCTTGGGATCAAAAACTCAATACCAAATTGTTCTTGACAAATGCAATCCATTAATTTTGAAATGTCCACACATGAGAACTTCTTCCTCACCTGTGTTTGATATATCATTGGTGGAAATTTTGGAGGATATGACAAATAAATTATGACTTAAATAAGGCAAATAAATTACAAAGTAAGCAAATTAGGAGGTTGGATTGGCTCACCTTTTGCAGGGTAAATTGAAGAGGGGGCTAATAAGCAAAGTGTCTCAAAAAAAAAAAAAAAAAAAAAAAAAACCAACCAAGATAACATACACTGATTACAAACAAACCATACAAAAAAAAAAAAGAAAGCATTAGAGAGAACCCTTCATAATAAAGAACTAGAAAACATTGATTGAAACTCAAAAATTCATATCTTTTACGGTCAAGATAGTGACATGACACACAATACCTATTTCGACCAATTTTGACCCACTTTCCATATGAGACAAAAAAATTCTCAGAGTTCAGTCTCTCACAGCAGAAATCTATAATCGATTGGACTAACATTACCACCGTCTTCTTCCCCCTTCTTGACCACCGCCTGACCCTTTGCAAAGTCTTGAACTTTTGTCAAAGGAAATAAGTCACCCATGAGGCCATGACTAAAATTACTTGTACAAAGTTACTTCTCCCAAACTTAATATTATCCTTCGTCACAAAAGCACATTATCAACAAAACGTATGCTGTTGATAGTATTTCTAACGTAAGCAACCATGCGTAGAGAAGTTTGAGACATTCTACCATCTCAAGTGCGTTTAATGTTGGGCATATATTGACGATAGGCCATAGAAGATGGGGCTTATATAGTAATATAGTATTGTTTATCATTGAATTATCAATCATAACTTTTTGATGAATATGTGATGTAATGCCCGCCCTCAAGCGGGCATTACTTGCGCCCCACAAATCACCACGAGTTAGCCTTTTCCAAGATGTTTCGTCGCCACACGCTGCCTGGGAAAACTTTCCAGGAGGTCACCCATCCTTTGACTACTCCCAGCCAAGCACGCTTAACTGAGAAGTTTCCAACGGATGAGCTACCATAAAAGAAGGTGCACCTTGGTGATATAAGTAGTCATTTCAATCCTCTTAAGCCACACTTAACCATATACCTGGGGTGTTACATGTGATGTGGATTTGGTCAATATATATAGCTCTCAGCCCTATTTAGCAATCAATTGTTAGCTATTAACTGTTTGTATTAATTGTTTGCAGTTAGCAGTTAGTTGTTTAAATTAGTTGTTTAATTTAAGTTACCACCTCCTTCTCATATTATCTGTCACTTTAACTAACTTTCTTTTTTCCCATAATATCTGTCACTTTATAATTCCAATAACACGTTAATTACAAATTTAACAAATTAACTTTATTAATTACCTCTTTTTTCTTCCATTTTTCTTTTTTATTCACCATTTTTATATTTTCAATGAGCTAAATTAATGTAGAAGAGTGGTTTTTTTTATTTTTAAAATTTTGTCTAATGTGACAAATAATATGGGAAGGAGGGAGTAGTTGTTTAGATTAGCTGTATGCAATAATAGTGTTTGATAAAATCAACTGTCTATATAAAACAGTTTTTTGAGTCCAAACTGTTAACTCAAAAAACTATTTATTAAACACTACATTAGCTATTTTGACTGATCAAAAATGCTAATTAACCTTTAAAAAGTTATTTTTGCTCCAAATAGTTGTGTTGTCAAATGGGGCCATATATAGTTTCCACTACTAACAAGCAAAAACTAATAGCATTGTTTATCATCAAATTACCAATCATAACTTTTTGCATGCATATGTGATGTGGAATGTTGTCAATATATATAGACTCTGTTTAGTAATAAGTTGTTAGTTGTTAGTTGTTAATTGTTAATTGTCTATATTAGTTGTTAGCAGTTAGTTGTTTGAATTAATTATTTAAAATAATCTAATCGAATGTACACCTTTTTCATTTTTATATAGAGAAAAATTATATATCATACATGTGATGTGGTGCGGTTTGATGTGGGCATGTACGTAGTTAAATAAGATGATATTCTTTGTTGTCAATGAATGAACCAATTGAAAGGTTGGAATTTGAAGAGCTTTGGCATCAAAGTATATATCCATGATCCATCACTTTGGTCCCCTTGGCTTGTTAACAAGAAGACTATGACCTCCACATTGATATCTACTTTCCACCTTTTCACTTCTTTTGCTTTGTTTACAACCTTAGATGACATATCAAAAGTGAATTTTAGTCTATGACAATTCCCTTTTTAATTGGGAAGATAATAAATAAGTACAATAAAGTATTTAGTGTTGTCACTCATACATTAGATTAATACGAGTGTATTCGAGAATCAATTAAGAATAAATCAGTGTTATATATATCATTTTTATCAATTTAAATGCTAGAAAGATAAATATTTACAACATTTATCACATTTACATTTAGCACAATATAATGTTTATTATTTCATTGATAATGGTTTCTAATCAATAAAATAATATTGACAAAACATAAATAATTTTCTTTTATGTGATGGAATAGATGATGATGGGTGAGATGGGCAAATAAAGCGAGATAAGTGCAATAGGTGGGATAAAATGAGATAAGTGGATAATGTTTGAAAATGTACATCACTTCAGTCCCATCAGTTAAATAATATGAATTTTTAAATGTATAGTTTATAATTTTGGATAATTAGTTATATTGTGAGTAAGACAAGTCACATCATTCATATTACTTATTAAATATATGAATTTTAAAGTTTTTTTGACTAATAAATTTTTAAATTTATATATAAGGTAGGTAAATTGAAATAAAATAAAAAAGATATGATAAAGTGGGATAAATGGGGTAATTTTGTCTCACCAGTCACCATATAAAAGAGCAAGGTGAACGTAAAAGAAATATGGATGCCAACCTAATTGAGTGTCCTATAGCTAGTATGTCAAAAATTTCCAATTTATATTATATTATATTATATTATATTATATTATATTATATTATATATATATATATATTACAAAGAATAGTTTGGGCACATTTTTTTGGAGCATTTATAAATGTCCATATAATATACGGAGTATTAAACTTTAATGAAGTAAACAATTAAAATACTATAGTCAAAATAGGAAACTGAGCTTGTTTTTTATGCTTGAGACCTAGTGGCTGATCAGGCTCTCAACTTTATGCTCGAGGTCAAGGGATCAATCATTTGTACCTTTGCCCCTTTCAAATATTCTTGCACCAACAACAATCAAGTTCAATACATTGTCATTAAACATGGTTTTATTTTCATAGATGTGATTTATTTTGAGTGATCTAGCCTTTATTATCAAGGTTGAGTTATATTTCTTTCATTTTCTATATTTAAAAATTAAAATTGTAATTATTTTAGAGAAATAATTAAAAATTAAAATTGTAAATAACAAACAATATAAAATGAGAAACACAATATACTAATTAACAAAACAAGGGTAGCGAATGTGAAAAAATACAAGCGTATTCTAAATCAAGTATTCAAAACTAAAATATTTTCTGAAAAGAAACTCCTTCTTAAAGGCTGCTTTAGGTCATTATTCAACTTATATTTGGCGGGAGATTAGGGGCAACAAAGCACTCTTAAAAGAGGGGTTAGTATGGGGGGTTAGCAATGAAGATGGCATAGATGTATGGACGGATGAGTGGGTCATTAATGAAGAAGGAAAACGAGTTATCACTTCAAAAATCTTATGATTGCCCTTTTTTATTATTAAAAGTCAAAAAGTTTAAAGTTCACAAAAATAACAAAATAACATTACAGAACAACAGACAATCAATACTAAAAAATAAAATGACTTCAAACACACACTTGTTAATAAGCAAAACAGCAGGACCATGTACGCCCACACCAACCAAAAGACCTTCACATTTTGATTGCGACCTTAAGAAATCAGCACCTTCACATTTTGATTGCCCTTTACTAAAGATTAGCCCGCTTATTAGAGCTAATAATTACACATGAAATATAGGATTGATTAAAACAGTCATCAATGAAAAAGAATACTCCCTCCGTTCTTTTTTATCTGTCATTTACGGTTTTCAGTGTCAATTTTTAATCAATAATTTCTAATATATAACTTTTATAGAAAAATATAATGTTATACTTTTTTAATAGTATTTTTTATTATGAATCTAATGATATCAATTTTATATGATGAATCATTATACAATTTAAGATATTAACGGTTAAAATTTTTGTCACAATTTTCTAGGCGACAGATAAAACAAAACGGTGGTAGTAATTTGGCATAATGGATATAACCACCAGTCAAAGACTTCTTAAGGGCATATTAGTATGGTGTTTTAGTGAAAAGGGCAAGTATACTATCAGATTAGTCTACCTTTATTAGTACCTCTGTGCCTCATCTAACCATTAACAGTTTAAAAGATACTTAGAGCAAATACAACAGGTTTTTTTTTTTTTTTGTTGCATTGGGACATGTGCCTTGAAGAGAAGTTTTGCTCCAACAATGAACGCAAATATGGGAATGAAAAAAATCAAAATGCTACAGTGTTTTAAACGCGATAACCTCTTTCTTTTTTCTTTTTTTTTTTGCTTTTTCAACAAATAATGTTTTGACACGTGACAATTATATAGTGTTTTCTTAAAAAAAATATTTTTGAGGTAAAAAAGTAAGAATGAGTTACTACTGTTGTAAATAAAATGAAATGGAATTTCAAAAAATGAGAACGATGGATGATGTGAAAGGACGGACCCCCACTTAAATTCCTAAATATGGAAATGCTGTTTTATATGTCATTTGGGATGCAAATATACTGTCAAAGATGAAACATTTTTGGTGGAAACTATTGATGGATATCCTTCCCACCAAGTCTTTGCACAAGCATAGGTATATTGTGCTATGCGATGCGATATCACGCTTCATCATATTATTCAATATTCTTTCACATTTTATCAAAATTTATCACAGTTATTACCAATATATCTGTTCATTTTTCTATCCCATAACGTTTCTCTTCTACTTTTCACATTATCTCCTTACACTTTCCACAATTTCATTATAATGCATCATTTCCACGTATTACCAACCGCATAAAAGAACAGAGCCTTGCTACTCCATAATTTTTTGCAAATTGCTTTTTCCACATAACCTTTAAAAGTCATTGTTAAGAAAAAAAAGGACAGGGCATTGCACCAAAATCAAAAGTATTTACTTTGAAATCCCGTGTCAAATAAAGTACAAAATATGGAGATGTTAAATATACTCATCTACCTTAATTTTATAATTTAGGAAGACTAGTTTTAAACTAATATAAAATTTAGAAATTGTTTACTGTCTAAAATTTCATGAAAAAGAAGCATATAAAGATTGATGAAACATTTTCTTTCATTCATTACAATCTATGTAGTAAATTACAAAATTATATTTTTTTCAAAACTTTAAACTAAATAGAGACAAAAAAGGGCGGACACTAGATTTTTTAATGGCTAAACAGTTGCGGACTACGAGTAAGATATTTTTTTAAAGAAATAAAAAGCAAAAACACTATTATAGAATGCATGGGATGTGACATAAGAGAAAAAAAACAAGCTATATCTCAAATAAATCGTCAAAGTTTGACTAGTTAGATCAAAAATTTTAAACTTTAATTATTAATTTATCAAAGTATATATTGAGTTATTATACAATACTAACACTATTAGATTTATGATGAAAAAGATTTTTACTTGTAGACAATATTATTAATCTTGCTAAGATAACATGCGAAAAATTAGCAATAAAAGTGTTCATCGAAATAAAGCTGGCAACAACTTGAGTCCGGGTAAGTTCGAGTCAGACAAATTCGGACATTGTCGAAATTGGGACGAGAAATTAATGTTTGGACCCGATTTTATGTCGGGTCTGACAATTCAGATAGTCCGGGTCGAAATGAAGTTCGAACAATAGAAAAAGAGAAATTTAATGCCCGTGTATTCAGATCCGATTTTTTCGGGTCGGGCAATTCAAGAATTTCAGGTCAGTAAAATTTTGCCATTTCTACATAAAAAAATCATGAAAAAGTAAATTGGACAAATTAATTGGAACTAAGGGAGTAAAAAAAAAAAAAAGAAAACCAAAAATAGAAAACAAAACAAAACCTAATTAGTGAGCCCTCCTCTTGCATTCCTCCTCTCTTGTTGTCTCCTCCCACCCTCAGCCCTTCGCCTTGCGCCGGAACGCGGCAACTGTAAACCAATAGCCACCCTCCTCCACCTCCTCTCTCTATATATACACCTCCTCCCCTCATTTCTCTCTCCTTTTCCTCTCTCACTCTCTCTCTCTCTACGCCTCCCTCTCTCTACTTTCTCTCTCTATCGCCATCGCCGTGTCTTCGTCGGAGCTTCATGCTGGATTCGCTGCTGCACTGAGAGAAATCCTCGGGATCGCTCGTTCTCCGGTGGTTGAGTTAGGGTTTCCGATCGTCGATTTCTAGGGTTTGCGGAGGAGGTGGAAGAGTCTGAAATGGCGTCGGAGGATGTCAAGCGAGGAGAGTCTGCGGTGACGACGATTGTGAATTTGGCGGAGGAAGCGAAGGCGGCGACGGAAGGTGTTAAGTCTCCGCTGTCGTTTGTTAGCATTTCGAAGTCTCTCGCTGCCGGAGGAATCGCCGGAGCTGTGTATGTCTCGATACTTCTCTCTCTCTTTCTCGAATTTGTTTGGTTTTTTGGTGTTCTGTGAGTAGTGATGGAGTGGAAAGTGATTTTGATTAGGAGTCGATGTTCAGTGTGAAGTGCGAACTGCGAAGAGATTGATTTCTAATTGTTTGTGGTGGAGTTAGCGATGAATTTGACTTAGATTTTGATTTTTTGAGTTGGCGATGAATCGCCGGCGCTGTGTGTGTTTCCTTACCTCTCTCTCTTTCTCAAATTTGTTCGGTTTTTCGGTGTTCTGTGAGTAGTGATGGAGTAGTGAGCGAATTTGATTAGGATTCGATGTTGTTTGGGTAGTATGTGATTATTGTGAAGTGTGAACTGCGAAGAGATTGATTTCTAATTGTTTATCGTGGAGTTGGCGATGAGTTTGACTAAGACTTTGATTTTTTGAGGTCTTCTTTGCATGATATACGGATACTGTGAAGTTGACAGGGCTTGATTCTTTGTTTCAGTTTGAGAAATGTTTGATTTAGCGTTGGTCAAGTATTAGATGGAACGATAGACAGATATAGTTGTGAAAGAGTCGCTCTGTGGAAATTGCTTCGGATTGGTATTGTTGGTTGATGTGGCAGACGGTTTGGCAAAATGATTGATTAGAAAGGAAAACTACTAGAGACTGAAAGAAACGTGAAGAACTCTTTAAGTGCTGATTGTCAGTAAAAAGTTGGTATTGAATTTAATTGATTTGATGTGATGCAAGAAGTGGTGTTAATATCTTTTGATTTTTCCTTAAAATTAATGTTAGGTATTAGTAGTCTATGAGATTTGGGAGCAACCTATAGTTTACATGTTACAGAAATGGAATCTGGTACTGATAAGTAGCAGCCTAGCAAGAAGTGCCAGTTTGATAAGCTTTTGAATTCATAAGTTTCAGCCAGCATGTTTCTGCTCATGTCTTCTGTTAAGGTTACTTGTATATGATCTGGTTACTGTGTAATTTGGTTTTGGCACCATAAGTATTAGGGCCCTCACATCACCAAGCTGCTCCAATAAAAAAAAAGAAAAACATCTTTGAGCTTTAGCAATGTAAATTTATCCAGATTGGAGATCCCCCCTGGCGTGCCCCAAAACAAAACCTGAGAACAATATTACCTCTGATCTAGAGAGCGAAAATCACGAAATGTTCCTCTTTCTCTCTCTCTCTCTTTATATATATATATATATATATATATATATATATATATATATATATATATGTCCTATTTCTGATTCTTTTAATAAATGGAATTTTGATCCATCCTCACCCTTTCTCTCATTCTTCAAGGATATTTAACATATGAAAATTACAAGGTCTCCTCCCCTCCCTCCAAAATCCCCCAGTGAAGGATTCATTGCTGTGAATATTTGAGGTGTACTTGTTATTTTGGCTGTCAAGCTTCCTAGATTCTTCCGTGCAATGAAATCTCCGGCTTGGGTGTGAGCACGTAGTTGATTATGGAGGTTCAGTAATTCTGATTTGGTGTTTGACATGAGGGCGCCTAGAAACACATGTTTGTGAAGGATTGACATGATGTTTCCTTGTTTAATTTTTTACCCTTTTTTTGAAGGATAATTATCTAACTTCATAGTGCCAGTATTGTTAGAATATTTCTCAGCTTTCCTAAATATTATCTGTTGAATTTTGTATTGATTAATTGACATTTGACCATTATGACTCATACAACATAAGTGCCACATAGATTTTTGTGTGTACCGTGCTTCTCCTAATACTTACTGGTTTTGGTTGCAGGTCACGTACAGCAGTAGCTCCTCTAGAACGGTTGAAGATTTTACTGCAGGTGAGATTTTACTGCAGGTCTACGGACTTTTTGTTTCATTACTTTGCTACCAAAAGGCACGATTGCCTCTAACATCATGTCGTTATCAACTAGTATTTTGTAACTAACTATTAATCATGTCTATTAAGCTCAGACGATAACAGTAAACCATACACACATTGACCCGAAAGGCACACCCATGTTGCATGATACATGGATCCCCTAAACTTGTCTGTGGTTGAACCAATTGTAAATACTCTAGTTTGTCACCCAGTCTCTTGAGGAACAGAAATGAATGGTCTCCTCACTATGACTTGTTGAATTTTGTTCTTCACATGTGCTCGATTAGTGTCTAGCTGGTTGTTAATTGGTTGAATCATCACATGGATGTAAATGCTAACGCACTAGTGCATATAGGATGGCTGAAAGAAACGGTCTGATGCGATCTCATGTGTAATGCTACATGTACACCACTATCTCTGTAGCATCGCCATGAAGTGTGGATTGTGTTCTTTTATGGTGTTATCAGGAAAAAAGAGACGCGAGAAGAAACTAATAGAGGATACTTCTGTATTAACAAAACATCAAATAATCATGCAGATGAGTGGAGATTGGACACTTTCTTCTCTTATTAGAGCATCTACCATTTACTATTAAAGCATTTTCTATGTGGAGCTTACTAGAATCTCAAATGTAGATACAGTATTACAGTGTATAATATTATGAAAACAAATTTTAAAATGCATGATGCAGTGTTTGGCTCCCTTTTATCTAGTATTCGATAACCTTGAAGTTGAAAGTCCATGGTTTAGCAGTGTTCGCTCCAGGAAGAAACTAATAGTTGGATATGGTAGAAACATTGAATGGGTTCCCCTTATAGAGACATTCCTTACAAAAGAGAATTCAGCTAAGCCTGGTTTGGCATCATTAGTGTACACATAGCTAATTTCCTTCTGTCAGGAAGTTGATCGATCAATTTTCAGTATCCATGTATTGTGGAGTCTGAGTTTATGCATAAAAATAAAAACATGGAATGGATGCCCTATGCCCTTCTGTAAAGCTGTTTGAAGTTGGTATAATCTGATTTTCTGGAAGCCAAAATTAAGAGTGTTGTATTCTTTGTGTAAAAAATCCTATTAAACTGTTCTTTTACCTGAATTCAAACTGGTTAGATTTTGTAAATGCAATTTATCACATTATAGGACTAGGGCATTCAAATCCAAGTCGAGTTGTATTTCCTTGACAGTGGATTGGCTCTTTTATTCTCAGGTTCAAAACCCTCACAGCATCAAATACAACGGTACAATCCAAGGTTTAAAATACATATGGCAGACAGAGGGATTTCGTGGTCTGTTCAAGGGCAATGGCACAAACTGTGCCCGTATTGTTCCAAATTCTGCTGTCAAGTTCTTTAGCTACGAGCAGGCATCCAAGTATGTTCAGTATCTTATCTCTTGGCATGGTTCAATAATCGTGATATTCACTTGTTATTTACTTCTTTTGTCTGTGCTTTTATGTATTTTTGCCATTCATGCAAAAAAAAAAAAAAAGAGAGGAAAAAACTGAGTATTGATACAGTGGCAATCTTCCATATATTCAGTAATAGTTTACAGTGCTTCTATACTGTCCAGTAATAAGTGCACCAGAATCAATCATTTTATGAGGTGCCCATATTCACTGACATCTCAAGTTTAAAGCTTTTGAAATTGAACAGCGAAAATCCTGGATAATGGTTGTTGATGTAAACACATTTAATCCCTAGTGACAAACTTTGCATCAAAATGAAGTGATGGAACACCAGTATTTGTGTTGATTTTATAGCTGAAACTAATTTTTGAGGACTGTTTCCTTGAATTTTACTAATAGAAGTTTTTTCATCAAACAGGGGGGTTCTTTGGCTATATCAGCGGCAAACTGGAAATGGTATGAACACTGCCATTTTCTATTGCACACATCCACACATCTTTCTGTAGACAGTAGACTTACCCACTTACTTAGTATTTCACCCAAGCATTTCTATTGCACACATCTACACATCTTTTTGTAGACAGTGGACTTACTCACTTACCTAGTATTTCACCCAAGCCTTGTGAGAATCTTTGTGACTATTCCGATGTTCTCTTCATTGGAGCAATGTTTAGAAGCTCTAGGTCCTTTTTTTGTTGGGGGAGATGACCCAAGTACCCCCCCCCCCCCAAAAAAACCACCCAAAAAATCTCTCTCTCTCTCTCTGGTGTTGGTGTGTGTTGGGTTGGGTTGGGGGGGGGGGGGGACCTGGAGCATGTGCTCCGAATATGGTTATTGTTCACTCTCAATAGCAGAATCGTTCAGATTTATTCGTTGTTCACACTCAATAGCATAATTATTCACTCATACTTATCCGTTGTTCACTCCCAATAACACAATTATTCACATACCTCCCAGGAGCACATGCTCTAGGTGCATGTAATATGTATTGGGGTTTTTTGGGGGGGGGGGGTTACCTTTGTCGAGATGCGTTTTGTTAGCTGCTTGATAAACAAGTTTTCGTTTTGACTTCTTGTCACATTTATTTTGTGGCTGCTAAGCTCTTGTATTATGATGCATTATTACAGAAATCCATGGATTAATCTGCTCTGTTTATTTTTTGCAGAGGATGCTGAGCTAACTCCTGTTCTACGTCTTGGAGCTGGAGCGTGTGCTGGAATCATTGCCATGTCAGCAACTTATCCAATGGATATGGTACGAGGTCGGCTCACTGTTCAGGTAACAAACTCAAACTGGGGATGCCTTCTGTTTCAAACTACTGCTGGCTGTTAGTCTTGAGCTTTCTAATTCTTTTCTTGTTTTGCAGACTGACAAATCTCCTCAACAATACAGAGGAATCTTCCATGCTCTCACAACTGTTTTCAGAGAGGAGGGTGCCCGCGCTTTGTACAAAGGATGGGTTCCTTCAGTTATTGGTGTGGTAAGTAGTTTGATACAGTAGTTGCTTCTTTTGTTTAGGGTTCATTCTTTTCAGGGGCATGGGAGTGGTTGGTGGTAAAGTAAGGATTGGTAAATTAAGGCAGAGGTTGAAAAGTTGAGTTAAAAATACAGGAAGGATTGGTAAATTCGGGTTATGTTAGGTGGGGGGGGGGGGGGGAGGGCATTATCCCCTGAAAGAACATACCCTTGGTAAGTGATTGGTGTGGTAAGATTTAATATAGCCTTGTTTGCAACTTTCAAGTATAAGCACACCCACTCCTCACACATGTGAGTAAGTTTAACATTTTGACGCTGAAATTCTTAGTAGAGCCTTAGGTGGCTCAATGACTCATGGAAAATGAAATGATGTAGCAATTGTGTGTAAGCTTGGATGCCACCAGCTGGATTAAGGCAAGACAGTTAGCATACTGGTTACTTCATGTTCACCTCTATTTGGACCAGGCCCACATGTCGCATTTACTATAAGGTTATTAGGTTACATTTGGAATTCCATTTTTGAGTCTTGGTGTTTGGAATGGAAAAACGTATTGAAATCTCCTGAAGTTAGCATTAGGTAGGATGTGCGTTTAGCTGTCAATACTCAGACTCAAGTTGATTAATATTTTGACATGGCTTTTAAAAAGTCAGTAGAGTTCCTTTTGTCGTTGTTTGGCTAACAACAACAAACAACAACAAACTCCATTACAGTCCCGCTAATCCGGGTTTGAGGGAATCCATACGTAGGTCATAGGGAGCCTTTCCTCCATGTGCGGGAGTGAATGAAGATGTTGATTATGGCAGACCTTTTGTCCTTGTTTGGCTATTCATGGAAAAATGATATGCCTAAAAGGAACAATTGGTGTCCAAAAATCATATTTTTGCACATACTGTTATGACCTCAAACAACTATTGACCTTTGTTTTTGTTTTTTCCCCATACATAGTACGGCGTTGAACCTGTTCCTAAAAAGGTTGTGATAATTTCTATTTCGGCAGATACCGTATGTGGGTCTCAACTTTGCTGTGTACGAGTCCCTGAAGGAGTGGTTGATCAAAGAGAACAAATTCGGACTGGCTGAGGGCAACGAGCTAGGTATGGTAACAAGGCTTGGATGCGGTGCCGTTGCTGGAACTGTGGGCCAGACCGTGGCATACCCCTTAGATGTCATCCGCCGAAGGATGCAGATGGTGGGTTGGAAAGGTGCTTCCTCAGTTGTTACTGGTGACGGGAGAACAGTCACACTCGAGTACTCGGGCATGATCGATGCGTTTAGGAAGACAGTTCAATATGAGGGTTTTGGAGCCTTGTATAAGGGTTTGGTCCCAAATTCAGTCAAGGTTAGCATCATTTCTCCTTGTGATGGCCTACTGTTACCCCCCCCCCTTCTTCTCCCCCCCCCCCAAAAAAGAAAAAAAGAAAAAACAAGAGAGCTTCTTTCTCGAATTCTTGGGCTTTAGGAGCCTTGGTAGTGTTACCTAAGACTAGGCCCTGTTGTCTTACTTTATCCTACCTTTTTCACACTGCTCATACTTCAATACCTGCTCTACATATGTTTAATAAGAGATGTGACCCACCTTACATGCAATACCTTATTAAAATTAGAAAATCTATATTATGATTAGTATTTTGTATTAATTTAAATGCTAAATTTAGTTAAGTATAATGGCAATACTTCATGTTAAATAATAATTAGTAATATTAGGTACAAATACTCTTCATTCCAAATTTAGGCTCAAAATGGGGGGTCGACCATGGACCAACTCTGATTTTGCTAGAAAGCCTGGCCCGACCTGACTCGACCCAACCCTACATAATTGATGGATGGATCCTAACCTAACCTCACTGGCCCGGCCCAGCCCATACCAATGACTTGTTGGGAGACGGTTAATTTATGATGACTTTTGACAAATATAAGGTTGGCGTTAGAAATTACCCCTTGGTGAAAAGTCATACTAAGAATTTGTCATATTTTGATCTTCTGCTTTGCCATCAAGTCATACTGAAATAATTCTTCTCTGCAGGTGGTTCCAGCGATTGCAATTGCATTTGTTGCATACGAGCAGGTGAAGGACATTCTCGGGGTGGAGATGAGGATATCAGAGTGAAAACACATTAGAGGTTATCCGAGTTTTATTTATTTGTCTACTCTAGAAGTCAGCATTGCGATTTGCGAGTTTTGAGCCGAAAAAACTAAACGAAAGATTGGTCACTCGAGAACATTATTATTTTTCGGGTCACATTAGGAACTTAGAGAAGCCAGTTACGTTGCTGCCTGCTGTTTGCTATGAAACTGAATCATCACTTGTGAACCACCCTTGGGGGGTATTCGTTCATCCTTCTCTTCCCATTTTATATGGTGAATGCTACTAATAAGGGATTTGCTTACTATATTACTTACACTACATGTATTATCTGTCCTAGATTTTCTAGGTGATCTGTGGGTACCCTTTAACCCCTCTCAATAATTCATGGGTCTTTTAGTTTACGTGTTTTTGGCGCTTTATTTATTGTTGTGTTGGCCATCATTTTTTTTGGCATGTTGATGAGGAATATGAATGTTGACTGTTTATTTAATCAAATTTGCTAGTATTTTGATGGTTTGGTTATGGTTGATCATGTTGTGTTGCTTTTGAGATTTTCTAGGAATATGAATGTTGACTGTTTATTGTTTTATTTATTGTTGTGTTGGCCATCATTTTTTTTGGCATTGTTCAGTTTATGTAGTTGGATTGCCAATATGGTCTTTTGGGCAATTGGCCAGATGGAGCAGCTTTCACTGGTATCATTTTAGTTTATTTAAACTTATTATATCTGTAGTCTTTAGAATCTTGTAAAGAAATAATTTAAGTATTTAGTCAACTATTAATATTATCATGGATATTGCGAATTACTTCCTTTGTTTTATATTAATTGTCTGTCATTTTTGAAAATTATGGGATCAAACTTTAAAAATAGAAATAATTAAAGTATTTAGTCGACTATTAATATTATCATGGATATTGCAAATTACGGAGTACTTCCTTTGTTTTATATTAATTGTCATTTTTGAAAATTATGTGATCAAATTTTAAAAATTTTGAATATAAATTCTTCAAAATATACAAACACTTGTTAATAACTTTAAAAGTTTTGAGTCCAAATTCTTCCATATAAACAAACACCTGTTAATAACTTTAAAAATTAAATTTTGAGTACAAATTCTTCAGTGTGTACAAACACTAGTTAACGAAATAATGGTAAATGTTTTTACAATCTAAGCGGAATAAAATTCAGAGCGAGGTATATAAAACAGGAAGAATGCAGTATGATTTACTTAGCGACTCAAACTTAACAGTAGGATATTATTATGACAAGAAACAGATTGTACCAATTGTATATCCTCCTCCCCATTGATGCTGCAGACTGCGGGGATTAAAAAAAAAAAAAAACCAAAACCAAAAAAACACCCAGAAACATTTCGTCTACTTGAAATTCAGGCTGAAGCTAAGAAAGGACATATACAGAGTTGTTCACTTTACACACCAAATCTACCTGCTTTGCTGAACAACAAATGAATCAAATAAACACTAAAACCAACCAACCAACCAACCATACTTACTTGAACAAACCACCCCAAAAATTTCACATCACTTGACTCCTCTTTTGCTTTGGGCCCCATCGATCCACACCTTCTTCAGGCTTCATCTTATCCCCATGGATCCGTCTCTTCGGTCCCTCTTTGTTGTCTCAATTATTCAAAGCTTAACATAAGAATGAAGCATTTCAAAAAGATAGAGTGCATCTCCTCGGGTCCCACCACCATAATCATCTGGTCACCTGGGCCGGTCTCTTGGGCGCGCTGAACCTGGAGAGGGCGCTCTTGAGCTCGTAGTTCTGACTCAGCAAGTAGTCGCACCACATGCAGAGCTGCCTGATGGCCTCGCGCTTCTCCTCCTCGAGCGCCACCTGGCACTCCCCCTTCTGCCTGACCGCCACATCAGCCGCGCTCCTCAGCCGGGTCATCTCCGCCAGCAGCTCCTCCTTCTCTCCCCTCTCCTTCCCGATCGCCTCCTTCAGCGCTGTCCTTTCAGCCTCCAACTCCTCTCTCACCTTCTTCACTTCCTCCTCCAACTCCTCCCTCACCTTCTTCACGTCTCCCTCCATCTTCTCCCACTCGACCCTCCTCCCCCTCTCGATCTCCCTCATAACCGCCACCTCCTCTTCCATCCTCAAAACGCCCTCCGACACCTTCCCGTGGCATTCCTCCAGCTTTTTCGAGACAATGCTTTCCATCCCGGACAGTGAACTATTGAGTCCCTTGGAGATGCTGAGAATCATGCCCCGATGAGCCTCGTTGACCTGCGAAATCCCCGCAATCTTCTCCTCTAATTTTTTGCATTCTACAATGTACTTGTCCTCGGCCGCCTTGAAGCTCTCCTCTTTTTCAGTCAGGAGCTGCTCGGTGACGCGGAGCTTCCGGGTGGCCAGCCGGAGCTGGACCTCGATATTCCGTGTCTTCTCCATGGCATTGTTGGCTTCATCCTCGGCCATCTCCAGATCCTTCTTCAGATCCTCGATGGTCCGCTCGAGCTCCTCCACAATCTCACCTTTAGACATAGAATCCGCGCTCATCTCCTTTGTCAGCTTCTCTATCTTCTCCTGTGCTGCCTCGAGGTCCGCCTTGGTCTCTGATAAGTGCTTCTCGAGTTGTTCGTAGAGATCTCTTTTTTCGGTCAGTTCGTCTTCCAGTTGTTTTACCTTGGTTTTCAGCTCGGCGTTCTCGGCCTCCAGCTGAGACACAATTTGTGAGGATTCTTCTTTGTCTTTGTCAATCTGTGCCTCCAGCTCTGCTTTTACGCCCCGTACTGTGTCTAGTTCTTCTTTTAGAACCGTAACTTCGGCCAATAGGCTTGTGATCTTTGCAGAAGTTTCGGTCCCTTCGTCCTCGAGCTGCCTCTGTAACGCAGAGGACTCATTGCCTTTTTCGTCGACGATTTTCTGTAGCTCCAAAACCTGGGTCTCCAGCGCCTCGCACTGCTCTCTTTTCTCCTTCAGAGCTCCCTCAATCTCCTCCAGCATTTTGAGCTGATCCTCAACCTTGGTTTTCAGTTCCGCATTCTCAGTTTCTACCCCATTCATCTTATCACAATGTTCCTGTTTCGTGGTCTCAAACTGCCTCTCCAGCTCGGTTTTCTCATCCCGAAGTGCCACCAACTCCTGCTTTAAACCCTCAACTTCTTCCATCAATTCCTTAACTTTACCAGACGATTCATTCTCCCCGTCGTCGAGCTTTTTCTGTAGGGCACAACACTCGGCTTCCCTCTCATCAACATTTCTCTCCAACTCAGCAATCCTGCCTTCCAACTGCTTGATGTCTTCCCTCAGTTGGGCCGCCTCGCTGTGGGTCCCACTCAGCTTCTCTTCGAGCCCAGTTTTATGGGTGTTGAGCGCCTCGAGCTCCACTTCTCGGTCCTTCAGCTTGGCTTCTAGATCCTTCTTTTCTTCCTCGAGTCTCTCCAGATGTGCTTCGGTGCTGGACAGTTTCTCCTGTTGACCCTCTATCTGAATCAAGTACGCCGCAATCTCACCACTTTTTCTTTCCAGTTCCAACTTCATCTCTCCTTCTTGATCCTTCAAACTTTCAACTTCTTTCTCTAATAAGCCGATTTTGTCCTGCAACCCCTTGATCTCGGCTGATGCTTCGCCGTATTTATCAGCCATTTTTTCCTCCAGTTCGGTTTTCTCAGCACTCAATGTCTCCGCCTTCTGAGTCAACTCATTCACCTGAGCCAACAATGCTTCGATTCTGGAACTCAACTCGTTTTCTTGCTCTTCAAGTTTCTTCTCAGCCGAAGAAATTTGCTCCTCTCTCTCCTTCAAAGTTGTTTGGAGCTGCGAAATCTCTCCCCTTAAAACCGACACCTCCTCACCCAACTGTCCCGCTTCTGCAGCCTTCCTCTCAAACAGCTCCTCGAGTTCCCCTTTCTCTTTCTTCACCGTCTCCAACTCAACCCTCAAACTCTCGGCTTCCTCCTCCAATGCCTTCATCTTTTCCACAGCTTCGTTTTTATGTTCGTCGTACATGTTTTGTACCGAAGACAATTCCCCCTCTCGCTCCACCAATTTCTCCCTTGATTTGTCACATTCGTCCCTGAGCTCCTCGATGGTGTCCTGTGCCTTCTTGAGTTCTTCTGCCATCTCCGCAATCTTCAACGACAAGCTTTTATTCTCTTCTTCTGCATCTTTCACAACCCAGGTCAAGTTTTCTCCCTCATTTCTCGCAGAATCCAACTCCTGTTTCAGAGCAGACACTTCTTGTTTTACGGTCTGCAGTTCAAGTTCGAGTCCCTGTTTCTCACCCTGCAACTGATCAACTTGGGCTCTCAATGCCTCCAATTGTTCGTCTTTTTCAGCTGCCAGTTTGTCCTTCTCTCCGCTTAGTTCTCCAATCTGTTTCAAGGCATTGTCCAGGGCCGATTTCAGCTCCTCTTTTTCGGACTCGAGACCGGCTTTCTCGTCGTTTGCTGCAGCCAGTTTGTTCTTGAGTTCTGCAACTTCGAGGGTTGCAGCTTCGAGCTCTTTCTGGAGCCCGCCCGTGGCTTCGTGTTCAAGCCTCCCGTTTTTGCTGCTCTTTTCGGTTTCTGAGTCCGAGTCAGAAGAAGTACTGGAGAAGGTCTCCTTCTTTTGTTCAGGGCGGACTTTGCTCTTGAGTTCTTCGGTGAGGTGATCGTAGTGAGAAAAAAGGTGCTCGTATTGCTTGTGGAAATCCTCGATGAGCTCAGTGAGGAAGCCTCTTTTTGAATCGTCGTTCTCTTCATGGTTTCCCATGAGTTCCAGGATTCTTTTCTTCTTCTCCTCCATATCTGCAACAATAACAACTCTTTACCATTAGCACTAACATTAAACAAAAGTCAACGGAAACAAAGATTCAAAGAGTACCCCAATTAGAAAGTTAGGATTAGCAAGTTTAGGTAAAAACTGCAAAGTTGAGCGTTAAAAATATGAAAAGAACAGGTAAATTTGAATTGAGTTGGGTAAAATCGGTAATAACCCGCCTAAAGAATATAGTGTAAAAAGAGCCATGAAATATGTAACAGAAGAAAACAAGGTTGAAGGCTATTTTGAAGGGTAAGTTTTTCAGAGTTAAAATGAGCATAGCGCAACTAAAGAACATAGTGCAAAAAGAACGGGTAAATTTGAGTTGAGTTGGGTAAAATGGGTAATAACCCAACTAAAGAACATAACATAAAAAAGAGCCATAAAATATGGAACAGAAGAAAACAAGGTTGGAGGATAATTTGAAGGGTAAGTTTTTGAGAGTTAAAATGAGCATATACACACCTTTCCTAGTTTCTTTGATCTTCTCATGTTTCTCAGGATCAGCATGCTTCTCAAAAAAGGACCTTATAGAACCTGTGAAGCGGTGCTTCTTCTTCGTCATCTTAACTTCGTTGTTTCGCCTTAGAATTTCCTCAGCATCCGCCGAACTTCTAAGTGTTCAAACTGGAAGCAGAGCAGTAACTGGACAGTAAGTAAAAGAAGAGAATAAGAAGAAAAATAAAGGCAATTATGGTTCAGTATCAAGATACAAATAGAAAATTCAGGTCATCTTTTGCTGATGCAGGTTAGGTTTTTGATCTTCTAAGTGTTCATGCCTTTATTATGCAATCATCAACCACAAAATGCCACCTATCATCCACTAGCTTTTGATTACATGTAAAGGATACCATTCATTTCAAATCAGCTTTAGCACACAGCCCCTTTTCATGTCAACCCCACCACCCCACCAGGTTTTGAGTTGGTCAAAGAAAAAAAAAAAACAAAACAACCAAAATAAGAGGGTCAAAAGATTTAGTCTCTTTTATACACTAATCTCTAAAATCTATTTTACTGTACTAAAAGTGAGGTGCAAAATCATTGCCTCACTGTATTGCGAATGGCCCCATAACAAGCAGCAACAAAAAGTATCGAGATTGAACCTATTTTATGCCCATCTTTTGCGTTCACTTGTTCAACAGCTATAAGTTGTAAATTGCATTTTCGGATTTAAATAATCTGAATTTTGAGTCGTAAAAGTCCCAATAATCTGAATTTCAAGGCCGTGTTCTTTTCTGCGGTTGGCAAACTGTGGTGCCACAGTCTACCGCAATTTGCCACAACCCACCGCATTTTACCGCAAATCATTACTTTTCTCTCCTCACCTTTCTCTCTTCTCACTTTTCTCCTCTACTTTTTACATTCTCTCTTCTCTTCACTTACCCCACATACTAATAACCTACCACAATTCCATCACACCCCACCACAATTCCACCACGCCCCACCACACCATTTCGCAAAATACCGCATAAAAGAACACGGCCCAAAAATATTGTGGAATGATGTAGACTTCAAGAATCTTGGATTTCTATAATATATATATATAGTGTTTTTGGATTTAAATAATCTGAATTTTACCGAATCTTGTTAAAAAAATTTGATGGCATGCTATTTAAATCCAAGAGCCTTGAAATCTAGATTATTTAAAGATATTATTAAACTTAAGATTATCAAGACTTTCATAACCCAAAGTTGAAATTATTCCTCTTTAGGGGATTATAATAACTGTCCTCAATTTCTCATACACAAAAATAATAGTGGTCATAGTCAACCTATCATTCCCTAGCGTTAATCTAGCTTAAAATCTATGCTCATCATCTATATTACTCTGACCTTTCCCCCTTCACACCGGGATAAGAGCTCAATATGGACACTTTAAATTACAATATATATATATATATATATATATGAAAATTGGATTCTAATAATCCTTACTTTCACCAATTGGACAATAGTGGACCATATTTTCACTTTGTATTCTGGTGGTCCAAAAAAAAATAAAATTGGATTGTAGTGGGATATTTTCGAGAGAATCATAGATTTTTTGTTGCATTTATTCAAAACTTAGTATAACACTTTACAATGATTTTTAATGAATTTACAGCGTTTGTCCCAATTTTTTTCATTTTTTTACTATTTTTTACGATTTTTTCACTTTTATTTTTTTAAAAAAATCATAATAATTATTCGGAGTCTCAAAAAAATAATTTAAAAAACGTTTTAGAAACTACAATTCATTAACTTTCTAGGGGTAGGAACGAAAAAAACAAAAACAATATAGTGTAAGAATGAAAAAAATAAGAAGAATGTGGAGGTAGATTTGGTACCACAACAATCCAATTTTTTTTTTTTTGGACCACCAGAATACAAAGTGAAAGTACGATCCACCATTGTTTAATTGGTGAAAGTAGGGATTATTAGAATCCAATTGTCCTATATATATATATAGCTTATGATGAAGTTATATGCATGCATTCTTACCTTCTCTTCCTTTTTCTTCCCCTTTTTTTTTTTGGTGTGTGTGCTTGTGTTTTTTTTTGGGGGGGGGGGGGGGTGAATTAAAAATTTAAAAGGACTGCACCCATACAAACATAAAACATGGGGCATATACAGGATACACTCTCCACTCTGCATCAATATTATCACTTATCAGTTGTACTACAGGCCCACTAGTGAAGTAAACATGACAGCATGTCTTGAAAAAGACCACATTGATTTTTTTCCCCCTTCTTTAAAGTACCATAAAGAATGAATGACTCCTCTAAGTCTCATCTAAATACAATTAATTCCACAACCTACTTATCCATTCTACATTGACAGTTTTACACCATATAATTACCACATAGTACTAATTACTTGTAAAAATTGTACATCAGCAAACACGGCCATAGAAGCATGCACTAAATATTCTACTTGCAAAAGAGTGCTTGAAATCGTAAGCATCGGGCTTAAAATAATATGAAACAGATCCCAAAGTACACATAATTGTGTAATATAATTTCAGTGGCCTATATCATGTGGTTCCACGTAAGGCAATTCAGTAACCAAATCCATCTGCAATTATTTTTAATTTATTTGTTTTGTCTGATATGAAGAAGAATAATTATCTTTACTTTGGTTAATATTTAGTTAATAGTAGGATATAAAATTATTATTGGACGTTCAACCATTAGATCAAACTTTTCATCAAGGGAGTGTTGGGTAAGAATCTCGGATAAATTTTTCCTAGGCAAAATTTTCCATGGAAAGTTCTCCATGATGAAGATTTCCCCGAGAAATATTTCTCTTACCATTCCTAAATGGTGTGTTGGTAGTTTTATGGGAAATACATTCTTGTGAAAAAATTTCTCGGAAAGAATATCCCTAGAGCCCCTTTGGAAAAATGTTTATTGAGTTTTAGAATGAAATAATGAGTAATGCACTAAAACTTTTCCATCTCTTTGCCACTACCAAACATGGGAAAATTTGTTTACTTGGAAATATCACTAACTTTCCCGAGAAAGTTTGGGAGCCGAACGCTCTCTAAGGCAAATTTTTCTCAGGAAAACCTTGAAAATGATGGGACTCTGTAAAAATTTTCTCAAGTACTAGTACAATATACAACAAAATATGGAGAAAATAAGTCAATTTGAAAAAATTGATCATCTCCACATCATTTTTGATAAAATGAAACGCACCATATAATTATTTATGATATCAGAGTCAAATTGAATAAAAGTCTCCTATTTGAATCTCAATTTCATATTTATTTTAAATTTCATATTTATTTTATTTATACAAAGTTAAAGTCAAGAGTGACACAGACTGCTGAAACATTTTTCTTTTGAAAAAAAGGATACAGTAATGAGTTGATGTATGAAAAATTGAAAACAGCTAGAGCGGCACAGAAATGAGTTGTACTTTTTTGTTAATGTCTAGTGTCTACGTACTATTCGAGATCACTGGTCTTAATAAATCCAAAGATCCTAAACAGGTCATTTTGTACATTATTGGTTTTGCAGCAAGAAACAAATAAATAATTGGACCAAAAATTGTCAATTTTACGAAATCGAGGGAGAAAGCCGCATAGTTAGTTCCAGATATTCATTTTTCTATTGAGATTTTGTTTGAATCACACAGAAAAATCATCAGATGTATGAAACAACAGAGCAAAATTCAAGATTTAGCAGAAGTTATTCCAATTATTGCAAGGTTGATTCAAACAGATTGTAAGTTTGCAGATCAGCAAAATTTCAGCTGAAGAAACTACGAATCAATATATTCTTTTAGAAAATATGAATCTGATGAATCTTCAGGAAAAGATGTAGAGATTCAAACTTTCTACTGAACACGAAAACCTCACTTAGCATAAAGTCGAAGAAAAAGCTCATCACAGCTTTACTTGAACCGAAAAGTGGACGGAAACAAAAAGGCAACTACTACCACAGCTTCTTGAAGATCATCTCATCATCAAATAAAGTCCAAATCAAATGATCATCATACACACAAAAATTCAAGCAGATTCCGATTTGCAATCCAAATCCAAGCATAATCAATCTTCATCCAGTCATAACCGAACTTGATCGAATCACTCTGAATTATCAAAGAGCTAAACACGAAACAATTCGAGGAGTTAGAAGTTGCTTACTCGATGATTAGAGCTGGAATTCCTGGAGATTTCTTCAAGTGGATTTCAATTTTCAGCACCACATCAATCAATCTTCAATAGATCATAATCGAACTCGAATCATTAGCCGAAATCAAACTGAATTATCAAAGAGCCAAACACGAAACAATTCGATGAGTTAGAAGTTGCTTACTCGATGATTAGAGCTTGAATTCCTGGAGATTTCTTGAAGCGGATTTCAATTTTCGGTCTTCATCCAAGCACCGCAATCACTCTTCAACAAATCATAATCGAACTCGAATCATTAACCGAAATCAAACTGAATCAATAAAGAACTGAAAAATAATTCAGTAAATTTGAACTGAAGCTGCTTACTGGATGAATGATTGAGCTCGTGATTAATCCCTGCTTCTGAAGCAGAGCTCGAAGCAACCACCAATGGTGTGTAGAGAGAGAAATAAGAGAGAGAAAGTGAGCTGAAATTTGTGGAGAGCGGATTTGTCTGATTTGGGATTGGGACTAAAAAAAAGTTTAGGGGAGTGGCCACCGCATTTGTAGCCTTCAAATTTCTCTCTGGGACAATTTTTGATACCGAAACTGCCCGTTTTCGTTTGGGTTAATTGCGAGAAATGCCACTGGATTTTGCTGCTGGGAAGTGTGATGGGCGAGCAGTGAATGGGGAACGTCGCTCAAGAAAGTTGCGAGTACCAAACATGGACTGTTTGATTTGTTTCTTAAGTGGTAAGATTAATATTATTTTAATCCATGTGTTTATTTCCCTGTGACATATTAAGTGTTGTCTTTGAAAATCGTGTAGTCAAATCTTAAAATTTTTTATCATAAATTTTCAATATAAACAATGAGTTGTTATATAAAATTATCATCATTAGATTCATAACGAAAAATACTATTATAAAAGTATAATATTGCAATTGTTAATAACATATTGGGTAAGAAATTACCAATGAGCAACATTGGAGACCATAAAAATCAAAATTGTGACCATTAATATAGAACCAAAGGAGTATTATTTTTCCATTTAATGTTTTCATATTACTACCTCCGTCCCAAATTGTTTGTCCATCTACCTAACTCCCTTGTCCCAAAATGTTTGTCCATTTTATAATTTCAATGATTGTAATTCCTATTATACCCCTAATAAATACACTATTGTTTCTTTTTTATTTTTTTTCACATGAGAAAAGTGAGGACAATTCTGGTACATTACACATTTTTCACCCCATTTCCCATGACCATTGGACTTTTAAATATAGTTAAATGGACAAACAATATGTGACGGAGGTAGTATTTATTTTCCACAAATATGGTAGTCTCTATGTTTCTTTTTATTTGTCTTCTATAGATGGTAAAAAAAATTAAGATCATAAATATTTATAGAGTACTCCAGTAGTTACTGAGAAATTTAAATGAATATACTTAATTAAACTAAAATTTGGCATTGACACAATAAATATTTATGGTAAAATAAGAAAAGTATTAAGTAATATGTTATTGGAATTAAAAAAATGACAGATACTCCCAAAATGGAAACCACTACCTCCGTTTCAAAATATTTGTCATTTGACTAAACTTTCACCGTTGATTACTCACAAATTAAATTGAGTTACAATGTGAAATTATCGCCATTGTAATTTTCAGTAGGATATCTTTCTGATGATGGTAATTCCATATCGTAACTCATTTTAATTTGTAAGTAATGAACGGTCAAAATTTAGTTAAAGGAGAAATATTTTGGGACAGTGGTTATATTTATTATATTTCTTTAATCTTAAAATGAATGATACTCCTTCGGTTTCGTATTATTTGTCCTCTTTCAAAATTATGCAGTCAAACTTTAAAAATTTTGATTATAAATTTCTCAATAGACAGTGACTTGTTATATAAAATTACTATCATCGGACTCGTAATGAAAAATATTATCCTAAAATTATAATATTGCAATTGTCAATAAAATTTGTATGAGACATCATCAATCAAATATTAACATTGGAAATCATGACAGTCAACTAAGAGACAAATAATATGAAACAGAAAAAGTATATATTAATTTGAAATAGTTGAAATGGAGGGATTTTTTTCAGTGAATTTTTCATTTGTTACCTTCGTTTTTACTCCTAATTTTTTTGTGCAATACATTAGATGTGGACACTTTTGTCCTTGTTTTTAGGCTAATTTATTCACTATTAATGACATTCAATATGGTCTTGGGGATGGGAAGCCTCAAGCCTGAAAGGGATGTATGTGATCTTTTAATTGATTAAATACTTGTCACTTGCTCACATTATGTTCATAAATTTGATTTTCTAAATAAATTGGGTTAAAAATGACATGAATGACAATGCAACATGATTATAGCCTTGGGCTAATTAAGCTTAGTTTTGGGAAACATCACTCTTCTTTCAATCCATATAAATAAATAAACAAATAAATCAATGCTGGGAGAGACCGGCACGGGGATGGATCAAGATAAATGTGGATGCTGCTCGAGATGTGAAAAGGGGAGGCAGCTGGGCTGCGGTTGCCAGAAATGAAGAAGGGTGTGTCATTGGGGCGAAGGTTGAATATCGACAATACCATGGGGAGTTCAAGCCATGGAAGCGACAGCGGTTAAGCTAGGCCTGAAACTTGGACATGAAATGGGCTTACAACAGATCAAGGTTGAGACGGACCACAAACCCATCTATCACGCCATGGCCAGAAGGGGAGAAGTGGAAGTTGAAGCCCAGGTGGTTGTAAGAGACTGTCGGACGATGTCCACCCTTATCCCAAGCACTCGTTTTCTTTTTATTAAGAGAGGGGGGCAATATGTGTGCCCACTCACTAGCACGTTTTGCTTTGAGAAACTGGTTATCTATGATCTGGTTGGATGTATGTCCGTTGTGGATAGTTGACATGGCTGCCCAAGACGGATATAGATGTTATTTTATTTGGAATAAAGCTTGGGTGACTTTGGTTTTTTTTAAAAAAAAACAAATGAAAAAAAAGAACAATTTTGTTTGGAGGAGAAAAAGGAGCAAACAACTTAGGTAATGTTAAGTAAAATTATCAAATTAGGCAGTAAATAAATAATGGTTTAGATAGCATATAATTATTCGTTTACTAATGAGTGAATAGTTCATATGAATGTTTGAGGAAATTACATAGTGGGTGATGTAGTTGTCGAGTCAGCTAATTAATCTAAATAGACATAAAAGGATGCTTATACTTAGAATAATTGTAGTAGACCAACAATTGAGCCAAAATTTGATTGATCAGTCGATCAGAACACTTCCTCTTCAATAGTAAAGATTGTGAAATCCAGGTAAAGGGAGAATTGAGAATGAAAGGAGAGGGGAAGAGGAGAGGGAAAAGGAAAGAAATGGAAAGAGAAAGGAAGAAGACATGTTAACTTAATTTTTAATCCACTTAATTAATTTGTTCAATCAAGTCCAAAAAAATCTCAACGTTACACGCTTTTTTTTACTCGTTGATCCTCCACATTATTGATTGAGAAAAAAAAAATTAATTATTGTTGCAGGTAATCTTATTTATAAAGGATACTTTTTTTTTAAAAAAAAGGGAAATATTACTCCAAATGTTGAACATTAATTGTGATAGGGTGAAATGCTAGTTCTCCAACTAATTTAAAGAAGAGTAATACTTGTACAATTCAAGTTTTAACTTAATTAAATTATTAAATAATTACTCCACACATTAATATTAAACACAACCTTATATTCATAAATCGGTTCAGTAAGAGCAGCTTTACAAGCTATACACTAGAGTCCCTTGGCTTGGCTCAATCCAAGGCTCAAGCAAACTTTTGATTCTTAAGGCATTGTTTTTTTTTAGAGGTAAATAAAATGTATGTAGAGAAGGTAAGTAATATTGTATAAATGTTGGTAAATAAGGTAATGTAATTAACGTAACTCACATAAGTCAATCAGTTAAACTTATAAAATTTTAAAGATATATTTTATAATTTTTAATAAAATAGTGTAAAGTATGTCACATCAGTCTCCATAAAAAAAATTATGTTACATGAATCACATCACTTATAAAATATATGATTTTTTAATATATATTATATGAATCGTTTTAGGTACTATAAATAAAATAAGTATAAATAAGGAATGCAAATGACTTCTTTAATTACTTACCATGCAAAAAAAAAAAAAAAAAAAGACCTTAGGTGATATAGATTATGATATACCGGGATTTGGCTATAGAGCTTCTCAAGATGGCTCAATTGGCTAATCCCTTGGCTGGTTGATTTTGTTATTTTGAATTGTTAGGTGATTCCTTTTTCCACCGTGTTGTCGTGTTTTTTCCTTTCTCGATGTTGGTGTTTTTTGGGCTCGTTGTATGGGGTTGCCATGGAATTTATTGTTTTCTCTTATTTTTGGAGTCATGCGCTTTTTCGTTGTTTGGGTGGTGTTTTGGGTTGTTTTCATGGTTTTTTTTTTTAAATTTTTGTTTGTGTGTGCTTTGTGTTCGGATATTTTTGTCGTTCGATGTTGGCTTATACCTATAGTTGTATACAAAAAATGGTCCAGATCCTCTATATGAGATGGTTTGTTTATTTTTTTATTATATATATATATATATTTTTTTTGGGTGGTGTTTTGATTTTATATTTTTTATCTTAAGGTTCAAATAATTGCATATGATGATGGAAGCGTGGGTGGGCTACTCTTCCCACGCATTGTTTGGTTATCATTCCCTCATCTTTTATTATGCATCGTTTTGTCCTTTGCATCATTTGATGTTCTAATGTTCACATTTTACAATCAATCCCTAAACCTTTTCCTTAAAGAAATTGAATGGTCTTTTCTTATATTTAATTCACTCCTTTCTTGGAAAAAATAATTTATTTAATACTATATCGTTCCAATTTTATCATATGTCTTTAAAAAGACTAATCTACTAACTACTAACAAGCTTTTATTAAAATTTATGAATTACATGCTCCTTTTTTTCATCATACTTTATGTGTTAGTCAAATTTTTAAAAATTTGACAACTAATCATTTAATATCCGTATATACAATATTCCATCACACAGCATTATCATTGAATTTTTAATGAACAGTATATTATAAAAGTATAATATTGCAATTTTTTAATGAAATATTATGTAAGAAATTATTATCAAAGATATATATCAACAACCGTGAAATTTTTATCAAGGGATATATAAAATATTAGAGAGAAGTTATATAATATAAAGGCTAAATTTTGAGTTTTCATTTATGACTTTCAATTGAAAATTAAGTACATGGATCCACCGGCGGATATACATAGGGCTTGGGGGTGGCCTAACCCAAAAAATTAATTAAAGTTAGATAATTTCAGTCAAAAATTGTGGATAATATGTTTTCCGAGTGAATATAATAATATATTGGACACCCTTAATACAAAGACCTAGATTATTCTTGAAGGCTTTGTTTTTTTGTTCTTTCTCTTTCTCTCTCTCTCTTTTTCTTAAATTGATCTTCTTCATTGACAATGTGACACAAATCACATAAATTTAAATATAACATTGTTCAAACAGTTTTAATAAGCAACTCTGAAAAGACAAGATCCTTCAACTACAAGTTGGATTGTTACATATTTTTGGCCACCCAATTGACATGTAAATACAAAAACTTGGTCAAAACTTATTGATTAATCCCCCCCCCCCCCCAAAAAAAAATATAATTAATGAGATAACTGTAATTGTTCCTTCTATAATACTTGCATTATTCCTTTGACTTTGCGGCTTTACTTTAATAAAAGAGTCTTTTGATTGCTAATTATAAAAAATAATAATTGTAATTAGATACTTCTCTCTTATACACATCTAAACCACCATGCACATAAGTGCAAACAAAAGCTCACTATTCAGTGTTAATCGCTTTAGGGTCATAGTTATTAAAATCTCAATCCGGATTTACGATCTTACGATTTTATGATCCCGAAATCATCGATGCAATTTTACGATTTATATTCGGATCCACAATCCTATGTGAGTTTATTGCGATCTTAATAACCCACAAATTCTAGTTGGGATCTCGATTCTAACAACCTTGATTAGGGGGTCCATTATTTCTTGCTTGATAAAATTAGTTATTTATATTAGTTCAATAACCAAATGTTTAAAAGTCATTTAAACATTGCCCTTATAACTGTTGTATCTTCATTGTTAGTTTTTTTCTTATATTGATTAGTTGACATTATCTTAAATTTGATCCGTCAAACAATCAGAAAACAAATAATTTAGCCCATATATATTTTAACTTATATATGGTGCATATATAGCATATGCACTATACAGTGGATCATCACGGTCATAGTCGTAGAAAAATGATAGAAGTATAGAACAATGGTCCGCGGCTCTTGTTCTTTTCTTACCAACATCGCCAAATGAAAATGAGACATGCACCAAATAAATATGTCAAATTATGCGATTCAAAACTAGCCACGATAAAAGTTTCAATTCTGACTATGACAAGCCAATGTTTGAGACAAATTTAAAGCTAACACGATGGATATTGAAATTCGACATAATGCAAAACTCGATCTTAAGTCTCTAACTATGAATTTGATAACTCATTGTTTCAGCCAAATTGTTGGGTGTTATGGCCCAAAATCTATTTGAAAGAAGGAAGAATGGGGCACCACCAGGGTCACATGGGACGCTAGTAGCGCCCCTCACAGAAGACACATGAAGAAGACGCCACTGGGGGGTCTTTTGACACCACCAGAGGGTCTTCCCACCACCCAGCGCTTTGTTGTGATAACGAAGAACAAAGACGCTGGCGGGGGGATTTTTGGGCGCTACTAACGCTTGTTCCAGTGTCCAACAATGAAGTGACGCAGCTAGCGTCCTTCTGACGCTGCCAGCGTCTCAGCTCCATTATTTCAACGGCGGCGCTTTTTTTGTTTATTTCTAGGTTTTTGTAATATTTAACCTAGTTTCTTTTATCCTTCTTTCTACTATAAATATAGGTTGTTATCAACCTATACACTTATGGCAATGTAACACACACATTGAGAGCATTCTTCACCTCTATCCCATCCCTAGGTTGTGAGAGTCCTTTTAAAGAGTAATTTTGTCTTCAGTATATTCCCGCTGTGCTATTAACCCTTGAGATCTTGTCATCGATCCCCTTGCGTTATATAGCGCGCTTATTAACCTCAGATGTCTGGGTCGATCCTCGTTATATAACCCCTTGGGATCTCTCTTGTAATCTCTCCCCTTATATTAGTGGATTATTGCTCCGTTGCCATCCGTGGTTTTTTCCTGATTTGGGTTTCACGTAAATCGTGTGTCTTTATACTCTCTATCTTTTAATTACTGATCTTTTTATATTTCTTCTCAATATTATACATCCTGATAATTATCTCTTCCGCTGCAAATACTAGGCTATATTTTACCTCGATCCTAACGACTGGTATTAGAACGTCACAAGGGTATCTGAGTCAGGTCTAACACAAGTTTAAATTAACACAAAGCATGTGCAATCGATGACACTTGTATTTTTGTGATTTTTGATACTATTAGAATCTAACCGACAAATTGTATCATAATGGTCGGAATAAATTACTAAACACATAGCCCTAATATGTTGCAAAGACCTTAACAAGGACTGCAAATATAACATCTGACCCTCTATAAGATGATTTCATGTTGGAAAGAAGAATGTAATATATATAGACTTATTTAACAAATAACAAATTAAGTTAAAATATATTGTATAATTAGTGACAACAAAAATATGATAATTTTCTATCAAAACAACTATGTTATATCATTGTAAGATGCCACCAATGTTCCAATTATAGATTTGTTTTTTGTGGACATTGAAAAAAATATTATCTCAGACAAATAAAGATAATAGCAATGAATAGAAGACCACATTTTGCCCAAATGAACTTCTCAGTATAGTTTACCATGGATCAATAATCCCACGCACTATAAATTGTGACTTTCGGCACCAACCGCTGGACCACTCGCTACTTTGACAATCATCCTTCCAATTAACGTTTGTATTTTACTTTTAGAATTTTTTCTTTCTCAAAGGCATATTTTTTCCCTAAAATTCTAGTTAACGTTTGTATTCTAGTCAAGTGACTCCACTCCTACAACGCTGGATTCGCCCCTGAAAATAACACGATTTATTTTGCTTCATAAAATTAATTTTAATCCAAGGATCTTTTTCAAAAAAGAAGCCTAAAAATGTCTTTTCCAATTATCTATGAATGAAAGTCCACATCGACCTACACTAATTTCAACCAAACTGCTGCATTAATTAGCCAATCTTAATTTATGTATTGACAAATTTTTATGTTTTTGCATTGAGCATTAGAAATTAAGAGTCGCCCATTTTCTTAAATTATTACTTCCTCTATTCTATATTAATTGTCACTTAGTTGACTATTAACATCTTCAATGTAACTCTTTAATTGATAATTTCTTATATAATATTTTATTAATAATTGCAATATCATACTTTTATGATAGTGTATTCGTTAGGAATATAATAGGAGTAATTTTATGTAATAATTCATTGTATATAATAAAAAATTTACGGTAAATTTTTTTTAATTTTAACTACATAATTTCTAAAGATGACAAATAATATGCAACGGAGGTAGTAAGAAAGAGAAAATTAGAAGACATTCAGTGGGTCCTAAGTTTATACCAACCACTTGCATAATCACAGGTGGTGAGCAAATGATGAACAACTACTCTCCAAAAAGTGTGATGATTTGGATCATTTGCAACTAATAATTTCTGATAATATCATTCATTTTATAATTCTAACAATATATTAATTTTTTATTTTATTTTATTAATTAGCTCTTTTTCTTCCTTTTTTATTCATTTTTTCTTTTTATTCACATTTTATTCATTTCTTTACATTTTCAATAAATTAAGTCAAATTAATGTAAAGTAAAAATTATTCTAATTTTGTAAATTATAAATAAAATAATAAATATTCTGAAAAAGGAGTAAGTACAAACATGCTCAGTATTAACTAATTAACATTTGTCCTGAGAAACTAATCAAATCAGTGTTGTAATTAATCACAAACTACTACAATTTGAGCTTGCTAAAAACACACGATCAAAAGTGTATAATAAAATAGAAATAATTTTTCAGTGTAATCCTTTGTTTTTATTTTCCCACCTCTCAAAAACAATGTTTTTGAATTATCAAATTAATTAAACAGATAAATTATTAATTAATTAATTAGTAAAAACTAGAATAATAGATATTATGAGAAAAAATTAACTAGTACTTTTTTTTACTCCAAGGGATTATAGAAGTAATTAACATCTATATCTAATTATATATATTGGAAAACAAATCAAATTAAATGAGGGGAATTGCAAATAATACACAACAATATTAACTTGCTCAATATTTATAATCAAAAGGGTAACCAAAAAAACCAGAAAAAAGGTTTTAAAATTTTCAATACCTTTGGTTGCTTTTACTTTTCCTGTTCACCAATTTAAAACAATGTGTTTGAGATAATCAAATGAAATGAGAAACTAGCAAACAATCTATCACTAAAAATATAAAGTAATAGACATTATAATTAGCAAAAAATAATTAAAATGACACTTATTTTTATATGGACAAGATTTTTTCCTTTTGAACAGATAACGAGAAGAAATGTTATTCAGTTGTAACAATTTTTCCATACTTCAACATATAAATTAACATCTACACTTACAAACTGATCAAATTATGTGTGTTAAATTACAAATAATACAATTTCAACTTGCTCAAAGTACACAATCAATTCAAATCCCCTCAAAAATCAACATCTTCATTTGCTTTTATTTCTCCTCTTGACCAAAACAACATCCTTGAGATGATCAAATCTACTTTGGTGATACTCAATCCACACACAAAGTTGTCTAATTGCTTCCACTTTTTCCTTTGTCAATCTCACTAATCCTTCCTCTTTCTCACTAATCACTTTCTCAAGCTCAACCACTTTGTGTTGCAAATCATACATTCCCCTCATTAATCTCAACTTATCCCCTCTTTCCTTGTTCACTTTCCCCTCTAATCTTTTCACCTTCTCCTCCATCTCCTCAATATTCTCATTATCCGATGTCGATGTCGTTGTTGTGGATGGCTTCAGTTCCTCCACGACCAGCCTGACCCAATTCTTCGACATATTTATCTCTTCGGAAACCGCCGATATCCTCTCGGCGAAGTTACTTTCCTTACACTCCAAGTTACCCACCACGGCCTCCATTTGCCTCATCATGTCGTTTATTGTGTCGTGCATTTCCCAAAGCGAGGATTCACTTGTTTTCGAGAACTCCTTGAGCCTTTTTTTCTAAATCTGGATGTTGTTGCTCGCACCGATCCCTAGTTCTTTGCCAGTTGTTTTTGGTCTCGACATGAAGTTGCTCGGCAACTCGGATTCTCTGGCTAAGTATTAGGAGTTTGTCCACGAAGTTTTTCTTGAATTCCTCAGCTACTTCCTCGATTTTCCTATCTGCAACCTGCGGATTAGAGGGGTTATTAGATAATTCTTGGTCTATATAGCAAGATAGACTTACGCACATTCTTTCCGGATATATACAAGTGAAAATGGGAGAGGTTAGAAATGAAGATTAGGGGGAAAAGAGAATTCAAAATTGTTGGCTCTACCTAGTTATATAGATGAGAAGTTGCCTAATAATTTACCTGCAAGAATCTTCCCTTTACAAGATTATTCTCCTCCTCTAACTTACTGATGGTCTCCTCCTGATCTAACAACTTGCTTATTAGTTCCTTCGATCTGCTGTTTTCAATATTCAACTCTTTTGTCAGATAACATATTTGATCTGACAACTTGCTTATCAACTCCTTCGATCTTTCCCTTTCGACATTTAACTCTCCTGTGTTGTTAGACACCGTGTTAAAACAAAATTGTCATGTCAGACTTTTGACTCTGGCTAAGTATTAGGAGTTTGTCCACGAAGTTTTGGATGCTAATATACTGAATTTTTGGAGTATTGGACAATAATGCACTGAGCTTTGACCTTAGACAATAATACACTGTACTTTGGGGGTGTTGAACAATAATGCACTAAGACGATTTCGATAGTGACTGACTTGGTGGCAATCCTACGTAGCAGGTAGAGAAGATGAATTGGCCTAAAATTATTTCAATTTATGACATGTCAGTTAATCCAGACATAAGCAAAGATAATCAACTTTGAAAAGAGTAAAAAAACATAAAATCACATTTGTTTAAATGTGTTTCCGCTGAGAGATTATTGTTGTAGTTGTATAAAATCACCTTTACTTGTGTAAATTAGCTGACATGTCATAAATTTGGATATTATTTAGCCCATTCATCTTATCGGTCTGCCATGTAAGATCACAAACAAGTCAGTCACCGTCGAAATTGTTTCAGATGCATTATTGTTCAACACCCCTCTAAGTTCAGTGCATTATTGTTCAAGGTCAAAGTTCAGTGCATTATTGTCCAATACCCCAAAAGTTCAGTATATTAGCGTCCAAAAATCCAAAATAAAGTTACTTTTTCAATTTTCTCTGTCGCAACTTAAAGTTAAAGAGGTCGAGCTAGTGGGAGTTAAGAGAGAAGTCCTAGGAGAGTCAGAGAGATCTCCCACAAATGTGTTCAAGTGTTGTAAAATCGAATTATCTTGCCTTATTGTCGTGTAATATCAGAATAATCTTTTTGTACTATACCATTTGCTCCCTACTTCTCTCTGTGTAACGTAATCAAATATATGATCTGATGACTTACTTCTGAGCTCCTTCGACCTGCTCCTTTCAACATTCAGCTCTTGTGTTCGACCCGACAACTTTCTCATCAACCCCTTTTTTCTTCCCTCAACCTCACAATCTCTCGATCGCGTGAGTCAATCTGCGACGACATCTCGCTCTGCGCATCGCAGAACTCGTCGTCGCGATCCTCCAACTTCTTCTCCAACTCCTCCACTTTCCCACTAAGTGCAACAATTTCTGCATCAGATTTCACACTACTCTCCTCACTACTAGGCTTCAAGTAATTGACATTCAATTTCAGAGTGTTCACTTGTGCAACCAACCCTTTCAACTTAGACACCTCATGAACAACAACTGATGACCCATTTTCGCCGTTTTCACTGCCAACAACTACTGATTTCGCGAGCTCGTCCATCTCTTTTTTTAGCCTCTCGAGGTTCGAAAAAGTGCGTTGCAACGACTTGTTTTGTTTTTTCTCGACGATGGCATTCTCCAACTCGTGATTAAGAGATGACAACTCGGATTCTAGCTCCCCTATGAAAGACAACCCTTTATTTTGTTGGAACAACTTTCGACGTCTGGCAGGGGAAGAGATATCTGGCTCGTCTGGTTTTTTCGGGGTTTTGTCGAATTCCATTGGCGCTTCCATGTAAACAGACACAGGGGAGTCCATGCTAGTAATAGCGTCTTGGGCAGTTAAGTTAGTTAATTTCAGTTGGAAGTGGTTGATGAGAGGACGAGTGTTTTCTTCACTGACGTCTTCCTTCTCTGAGTCAGAGTCCGACGCTGTGAAGAACCCCTCATCGTCGTCGTTTAAAGGCGAGGGGATTTCTTCTCGGTGATGATGGTGATGAACATGATGATCATGAGTCATAAACAAATGAGAAATTGTTGATGGGTAGGTTGAATGAATTGAACCTCCTCAATTGGAGGACTCTTTCCTCTGATTAATCTGTTGGGCGAATTGGTCTTGATCCATCTCTAGGGAAGAAAAAAAAATAATAAGTTAGGCAAAAAGCTTTTAGAAAAGGTTAGAATAAGTTCGAGAAAATAAGGTTATGGTGAGTTCAATTCAACATAAGTTCAGAAGAAATGATAAGTTATCAAGAACAAGCCCACTCTTAACAATGGAGTCGGCCATTCATTATGCTAGGTCTTTGAGACGAAGAACATAATAAACTTTGCACAAAGGTCTAGCAAAATGTTCCGAATAAAGTTGCAAGAAAATAAGTTGATGGTAAGTTTATCTAAAATAATAAGTTCAAAAGAGCAGGCCCAACTCTTAACAATACGCCATTCATATGTTATGTCCATAGACGATTCCTTTAAATATAACAACTTTCAGTGCACGTCTCGCTTTCGTGGGGTTTGGAAAGACCCAAATAAAAACAATCTTTTCTTAACAATTAAACATCACAACTATTCAAACGATTTTCTCAAATTGTACATCAAATTTAGAGAAATCACATCTTTTAATTTGACGATCAATCTCTAGAAAATTTCGATGCTAAACAATTGAACAAAGGCATCTCCTTGAATAGGCTATTTGAGCAATCAAGTTATTCAAGTTTAGCCAAATCCAAAATAGAGAATATGAACATGACAATGACTTTAGGGATGATACTTGTTGAATACAACCATAGAAGATAGACTAAAAGAGTTAGAAATTCTTCCATAGAAACTAACCCAACCAATACCAAATTAAGTACCAAAGTTCTACCTAAGGCAAGATGTGGGGCATAAATGAGACAAACAACTGTAAAACACATTTTCCATCATTTTCAGGTTGTTGCCAAAATTCCACCTAAGAGATACAACCTAAAACACTAAAAGATAGCCATAAACGACATATAAACTTCCCCACATACCACAATTATAAGAATGGTTTCTATTAGCTTAAGAAGTAAGAACATTCACCAAATCTAACTACTCTAGCTAAGCAACGAATGCGTCCCTAATGCATTGTCTTCTTTTCTTTTTTCTTTGTAGGAAGGGTAAATAAATCCATCAGTTGATCTTTGTCTCAAAGTTAGCTCGAAAGTAAGACGCAAGTGCCAACCTTTCATAATAAGCGTGATGTCTCAACCCCCAATTTTGTATACGTGAAATTTTTCATTTTCACCGAGGTTTGAACTTAAGTGAAAAGTTAGGAAAAATGATGGTTGTGAACATGACAACCACATCTTTACTAGTTAACCCACAATATTTGCAACTATTCAAAAACGGGTCTAATTAACGTGCAACAACCAACTCCCCTCCAAAACTTCTTAAAAACAAAATCAATACTTCAAAATTCCGCCCAAACAGAATATGGAGGGGTCGGAAGCAATCCTACCCTGAATTTTCCAATCTAGCCAGAGAGACAAGTTCACACTAACCCAAAACTTAGAAATCCGATTTGTTGTGGGTGAGAACATTTCACCTCAATTTTAGTCCGCTTAATAATGTCGTCTAATTCACATAAATCACATCACATCAACTCAATTGTATTCCGATAATTTATCGTAAGACAATCTCATCCAAGAATTTGCTCATGAAGTTAGCATGAAAGCCATGTAAGCAAAGGATATAACAAAACAAAAGAGAAGATGAGATCCCAAGTGTTAAGAAAATATCTCTTTCTATATATACAAACTATAAAACAAATTAGATAACTTATGATCCCAAGTTAGCATAATAGTTTCTTATCATTCATGCATGCGGCATGTGAGAAAGAGTAAAAAGTGTCCCATCCAATCATACATTACATGTAGGCTACAGCTCAGAAATTCTGCACCCTTTTTGTAACTTGTTTTTTCTGGAAAAGCAATTTATTATATATATCTAGAAATAAAGTAATCAATTTTTTTCATTTTGCCATTTTTAAGATTTTTTAATCATAATATACTCATCATTTGGGATATTAAATTATAATAAACTCACTTTTTTATTGAATATTAATATATTAATTTTTATATCCAGGTGATTTTAATGTATTTGTCATGAAAATGGTCTTGTATTGAATCTTTATAGTCTTGTGAAGTTTCCATCGTTGAGACCGATTCACCACCAATTAAGTCATAGTAAGCAAATTAAAATCACCTATATATAAAAGTCGATATATTAGTATCTAACAATAATAGAGGTAGATATATTACTATCCAAAACTCTTTTCTTTTATCTGGAAAAATTATTATTGCATCTGCATGTAAAACAAAACAAAAGGCAGAGATCTCACGATAATACAAAACAAAATACAGGAAGACATGCAGAAAACAAATCAAATCTAAATCTACAATTACAAATTTACAAACCAGAAATTAATTGAAGAAATTAAGAATCCAGAAAAAAAAAGTTTGAATTTGTTTTTTTAAATTTACCTGGGTAATAGAAGATTAATCTGAAATTGGAATTTCGTCACATTCAGAAGCTCTAACATTGCATTTTTTTCCCAGCAAAATTGAGCTCAATATCGCAGATATAATTACAAATCCCGAAATAGATGACAGAATTTGGAAGAAATTAATTAATTTGCAGCGATAAAGACAGAGAGACGGAGGCAGAAGTTGGATTTAAAATGAATGAACACCTAAATTTCCGCTTCATTGTATCAAATTGAAAAGGGGACAATACTGAGTTTATTTTACTCATAATTGTGTTGTCAATATTTTGTTTATTTTTCGGTATTTCTTGTGTCTTCCCCCTTTTTTTGGGAGTGTAATTTAAGCTCCGTTCTTTTACATGGTAGATTGCGGTGCGGTACCATATCGTATGACAATTTTTTGATTTCTACCACACTTCATCATATCACACCACAATCATTAATTCATTACTAATATATCTCTTCATTTTTCTCATTCCTCACTTTTCTCCTCTACTTTTCACATTCTCTCTCCTTACCTACACTGCTTACCATAATTCTCACTACAATTCACCACATTTTTTCAAATTTCACCGCATCGCACCATTACCACACCCCAACCAACTGTATAAAAGAACGGGGCCGTATTACATATTCCTGAAGTACGTGGTCCAAATATGATCATCGTTCATTCGCAATAATATAATTGTTCACTCATACACCTACTTGTTGTTTAATCCTAATAGCATAATTGTTCACTCATACCTACCCAGAGCACATGTTCCAAGTGCATGTAATATGTATTGTATGACGGTAATTAAGGCCCCGTTCTTTTATGCGGCAGGTTGCGGTGCGGTACCACACTACACCGCACTCTTTAATTTCCCACCACATTTCACCACACCACACCATAATCATTACCAATATATCTTTTCATTATATCTTTTCATTTTTCTTTCTTCTCACTTTTCTCCTCTACTTTTCACATTCTCTCTCTTAACCTATCCCACTCACCCCAACTCACCACACTTTTTCAAATTTCACCACACCGCAACCAACTGCACCGCAAACACACCGCATAAAAGAACGGGGCCTAAGTAAGACAGTAGGTGTAGGAGTCATATTAATCACCTTGTGATTTCATGCTAATTATTGGTATTAGTAAGTTACAAAAAACAATAAGTTGGTGATTAGAAAAAAACACTAAAAATGTAAACAATAGGTAAATAAATAGCACTCAATCCTTTCCATTTTCATTTCATGCCTTTTTCATGCCCTTTTCACTCTTTTGGAAGATTACTAATAAAATTGTAACTATTGAAAATTTCTTGAAATATCCATATATATATTATATAGTAAATGTAAAAACATACAAAGAGAAAAAAATCCAATTGCTAACAGTGACTTGATAAACTAATAATTACTGTGGCATATATGGCTTTGGAGGAATTATGGTCATGCTATTCTCAATAATCTAGCAACCCAAACACAAATGAGGGTAATTAAGGAAAGGTTGGGAGGCGACAGTTGTATATCGCTATCATGAGGCTAATCAAGTCACTGATAAATTAGCAAAGATAGCCTTTCATGAAGGAACTAATGAAGTTATATTCCTTCATGAACTTCCTAGGGAAGTCCAACATATGCTCCGTACTGATTGTATGCAAATTCAAGGGATCTATCAAGTGTAATTCGTGTTTCATTTTTAATAATAGAGGCTTGCCCTCACCTATATTTACCAAAAAGAACAATCAATATAAACAAAATTTGAACTATAGTTAACCCTATATAAAATCCATTGTTTTGCTCTCAAACTCAAAAGATAAATCCTAATGCAATTAAGATTATTTTTTGCCGGAGACGCTCCCTGTCCCAGTGGAAACGGTATTTTCCTCTTTGGTTTCCCGGGGCTAGGGAAGTTTAAACTGGCTGGACCATCAGTAAAACTGTCCAACTCAAATATCCAGTTTAGTCAACCAGATTCACTGATGGTCCAGCCAATTTATACCCAATCTAGAATTATTTTCCATGTTTCTCCCAACCCAATCTAGACCCAAATTTATGCTTTGTCCGAATTATCCGGCCTTGAAAAATACCCTAATAAACTAGACATCATACATGATACATCATGTTTTCCTCCTCCGAATTGTGTCTGATATTCCTCCAGAACCGGAATGAGCCAAACCCACAATTTTCATAGCAACCCAACTTTCCCCTGCGCCCTAGGGAAGCTCAAATTGACTCGTACAAGGGTCAGAACAACAACGCAGTAGTAAACTAAACTTTCATAACCAAAACTGTAAATGACAGTGAATATAGCTCAAAAAAAAAAAAAACACAAGAAACATCTGCAAGAGATGAATTCTGTAGCAGAAACACAGGGAACACTACGAGTATGAGATCAGGCACATCTCCAGTTTCTTTCATCCAACAATCAGCAATACATCAACTGCTGTGATTTGAGAAAACAAAAGCACTCCCCTTCGATAGCCTCGTCTCATCACCGATTTCTATATATTTTCACCGGTACAACAAATCGGTAAAATGAAGATCTAGGGCCGCAGGTAGTTTCCCATTTTCCAACAGGCAAATATCATACAATGTTACAGCTGGATGTAGTTTCTTTACAGAAGCTAAAACCCTAATCAGGACTCCTCGAAATTGTGAACATACCATTGGAAATTCCCCTTTTGCTTGATCCGGCGAAAGCTCCTTTTGGAAACCGCTTTTCCATGTGGGAGTATATAATCCAGAGTTTTAACGGGTGACGGAATCATGCCTTTTGACATAGAATAGAGAAAAAGAGCATTTGCTGTGAACCTGTTTTAGGAGCATTTTAGTCATCCTCGCCAGCAACTTTTTGCTTCTTCCACTTGTATGCCGCCTCCAAAATCTTGAGATTAGTGGTCTGTGTTTCCTCTGGGAAGAGATAGTCGAAGTACTCCTCAAATCTGCAAAGTTTACAAGAAAAAGGTCAGCAAATGTAAACAAAAGCTGCTGAACTTCATTCGATAATTTCAGTGGACGCGTTGGATTTTTAATATCAATGTGGCAGAAACGAGCATATATCTGCTCCGCCTAATCAGTAACTCAAGCCACTAGATAAAAGAATGCGATCATATTGATGTAATTTTTCAACCAAGAGAAAAAACCTAACAATAAGCAATTTTTTTCAGGAAATGTCTGAAATAAGCAATGGCATGAATGAAATAGATGGCCATACCCGGCTGGACCATCTTCTGTCATTAGAGGCCGCCGCCTCTTGAGTTTCTTGGGCATCTTGGCCTGAACTGACCCAACATCTCCAAGCTCGCCAAAATCTTTCTCCAAGTTCAGCCACTCTTCCAAGAGCATAGCCCTCTCCTCTTTCAGCTCAGGAGCAGTAACCCTAAAGTGACTGAGGGCTCTGTCAAACACCCCTGGTTGATAGACAAGAATGATAAACATGTCATCTCTAAACATTCAACATATAGTCAAACAACCCCTAAGTTTTTTTCTTTTTTTTTCATTTTTCAACAGCAAAGAGAGAACCCTACATTCTTCGTATCTGGATAAAGAGTAGGGCAGTGAATGATCGAATCCCATAACTAACACTACTACAATATGATACTCCCCCAATTCCTTAATATTTGTCCCTGTGGAAATTATGCAGTCAACTTTTGGAAACTTTGACTGCAAATTTCTCAACATAACAAATTGTCTATCATATGAAACTATTATCATTAGATTCATAGTGAAAAATACATTCATGAAAGTATAATTTAATCTTTTTTTCAAAAACATATTGTTAGAAAATGATGGCCAAAATTTTATATTGCAAACCATAAACAGTCGAAATTGACAGATATTAAGGAATAGAGGGAGTAGTATCTTCAAGAACCACTTCTTTGGGCCCCTCCCATTTTTCATCCCGATCATTTCAGTGTTAGCATACTATCTTCATGTACTAAAATGCCAATGTCCCTCTATACCAAACTTTCCTAATAAAACCCAAAAACGTGGGGGAAGGACCTTAACCATGACAAAGAGGAGGTACTTACGTCTGGCTCGTTGAACACACAGCTTCTTCTTCTCATACAGAAACTGTTGTGCCTCATCTTCAGGGATGTCAGCACCTTCGCTATCCTCCATAGCCGTTGCTTCAAATTTTGCATAACTAATCCAGACCTTTAGGTGCTTTGTTCTATCAAGAAGTCTCTCGTATAGTGCCCTCGTATTTTCATATTCACCCTCACCTATCTCAAAATCAATGTATGCCTGTAAAAAAAAGTCAAAAGCGTTAATCCTTATTACTTGCACGCATCAAAATCCTTTAATTGTTGGATTCTGAATGCAACAAATCAATTGAGTTGTCTCCTACTGAAGGTACTTATAAAACTTCCAGCATCAAAACCATAATTGGGAGTCAAATGGAACGAGGAAGACAAAAACAATGCGAAGAAAAGACCACAAAATGAAGCACACAAATGCATACATCTAACAACGTCATTCCTAAAGGCTGAAGTATGGCTAACACAAGAGTATAAGCATGAAGAAAACAACATAGGGACACCATTGAGTTGTATCAGGCATTGTTTCTAGAAAATAACATTGATGTTTGTTCAGGTAAGGCTGCCAATATTTGCATCTCCCCAGACCCACAAAAGCAGGACCCACATTGCGAGCGGTTTTGTTGTTGTACCAGTTTATGTTTATGATAGCGGTAAAAACAAACAAGCGAAAGGAGAAATACATGGCAAGACCAAAAATCCAGAACTATGATACAGAACAGTAGCTTAGGAACAAGAAAAAGCTACATACACCTATAATCAGAATATAACCTTCAACGTCAAGGAAAAGGTGCAAAGTTAAATGCATTACTTTAAACTCAGTCTATAATGTTCAAATAGATTCAGCAGCAAGAATTTTCAACGGAATTGAAATAGAGTTAAAAGCAGAGAACTAAAGGCCCAGAGCAGCACCTTCCACAATAACTCTGGCATATCCAATGCAGGTTGAGCAATGGCCAGTTCATAAATCGACCTAGCTCGTTCTGTTTCATGCAGATCTCTCTCTAGCTCAGCATACTTGGTCCATGCATAGCAGTTCTCTGGTGACCACTCAAGGTACTTCTCATAGAGCTTTCGACACCTATCTATGTTTCCTAGTTGCAGCTCTATTTCAATGTACTTTTTGAAAATCTGAGACGAAATACAGATGTTAGGACATGTAAACAACGAAGCACAAAATTTGAAGCAAATGATAAAAGTAAACTGAATACCTTGTCTTTTGGTGCCCTTCCAATAGCATTGCCCAAAATTTGTCGTGCACCTTTGAGATTTAATTGCCGTATCTCAAATTGAGCTGCTAAAAGCCAGATCTTTGCAAAGGAGAACTTGTCATGAGGAATCAACTTCAGACATTCCCTGTATGAATGCATGGAAAATTATGAATATCACCAGATCCCCCTTTTCAAAATCAAGAAACCAGAAAATGGACACAAATTTGGTTCAAAGCAACTACTCCCCTCCCTCAGCTCCATTTACCCATAAACAACCATGGAGTAATAGGAGAACACGAACAAAGAAAGCGTGCAATTGAATAAAGAGATCATCCACAAAGTAAAACAGAAGCCCATAAGGCCTATATAAAGGTAACATATATCTAAGCAAAGAGATCACCAAACAATTAACGCAGGTCGCCATTGCAGAAGCTCAAGCCCCAATATATTACTTCGCACAATCACAAATTTCTAATCAGAAGCGAATCCAAACTTAAGTCAAAACTTAGGTCAAATTAAATATGCATAAGAAGTGCAGTGTTCCAAAGTTCCCATATAAGCTTCGATTGACAAAACATTCAGCAGACAGGTGCACAGTTTTCTCAGGAAGATCAGCCTCATAACCTCATCCATGGCAGGAACTACCCCCAATCGAGTATGTACACCATGCAGACTTCATGTAGGTAAGGTATAAAGCAACATTATTCTTAACATCCTTCCAATTGAGAATAACAATGGCAAGGGAATAGGCTACCTGTATACATCTCGGGTCTGCTCCATATCTTCTGCATCGAGTTCCTCATACAAGGCATAGTTGATCCTGGAAATTGAAACCAGGGTAAGAATCCACAACTTTCTAAAAATTAATATTATATGAATTTCAGTGTCTGTTGACTCTGTTCTGTGAAGCAAAACAGTCAAAGTGAAGACATTGATGATTACCATAAATAGATGTAGCGTTGCCAGTAACGCTTCTCCTCAGCTGGAGGAACATTAGCTATTGCCCTCTCATACACTTCTCTGACTCTCTCTTTAATACCCACACTCTCTTCCAACCGAATATAATCAAACCAGTTGTCATAGTTAAGCGGGTTCTTCCTGACTTCCTCCTCGTACTCAAACCTCCTTTTCCCTACAATTGCATCATCAATGCCCTCCTTGTCTCCATATTGCTTCTCAAATGCGACAAACTTCTTGTAGACCTCTTCAGCCCGCCCTTTGGGTATATGGTCCAAAGCAAATTTATAAATACATCTTGCACGCTCTGTCTCCTTGCACCTTTCCTCAAACTCAGCAAATGCTACAAACAACTGCTCTGCCTCTTCATCATCGGCTAACAAGTGAACTGCTCTTTCATAGCAATCCCGTGCTCGTGCAATTTCCCCATTTTTCATTTCAAATTTTGCATAGCGAATCCAAGCTCCAACTCTAGGGTGGCACTGCACAAACCTCTCATAAATTGCCCTGGCTCGATCGATCTCATTGTAACGCAACTCAAATTTGATGAAAGAGAGCCACCCCTGCTGATCGGGTTGCCACTGCATCCATCTCTCATATATCTGTCTTGCACCAGCCACGTTCCCAAGCATCTCTTCCATATGGATATATTTATACCACAACTGATCTACTCGGGGCAGCAAAGAGACTGCACGATCCCACACATTGCGAGCATGGTTGATAAACTTATTCTTCATCTCCATTTCAGCATACTTCAGCCATAAGGTGGTATTTCTATAATCAACCTCCAATGCACGTTCCCACACAGAACGAGCACGCTTGAAGTCCTTCTGTGATTCTTCCCATTGAGCATACTTGACCCACACACTAACATTCCACCGAACTCTACGGATCAAATCCTCAAACTCTTTGCGTTTCCGCAGACGATATTCCCCAAGCTCAGTAGAATCAGTAATCTTTTGCTTAGGCGGGCGAATTTCAGATTCCTGACGTTCACGGGCCTCGCGCAAAATTTGCTCAGCGGTGATCTGAATAGGAGCAGGAGTCTTGTTCTTGACTCTAGTGGGTCGAGGAAGTTTTACCTCTGTTTCTTTCTTTGTGAGGTACCCTAAGGTAGGGTCCGATTCCTTGTACGAACCCATGATTGACACTCAGTAACCCGGGAAATATAGAACTATTATCAGCTGTTACGACCTGATAGCAACCAATAATTGGAGTTCAGTAATGAGTAATGACTGCCAATTTTAACACCAACAGCCCGAAGCAAAATGCACTCACTATTCGAAAAATATGTTATCTAAACTAACTTTCTTTCCAAGATTGCAATCAATGGAAACTACAGCCTGTTGTAAATCAACTTATACTTAAAACTCATGGTACTTAAATTGTTAATAACAATTGCAGTCATTTGTTCATCAATCATTATCCGCAGTCTATCACTTCAGAGTTCAAGTTCACCAATTCCTATTTAGATTCAAACCACAAGTGACAAAAAATATGGACGAACAGAATGACAAATTTCAATACAAGCCTCTAAATCCAACTCAGATGCTCAAATACGAAGTAAGAAATCAACTCCAGCTCCACTTGAGCTTAATTCGTGCTAATTTCCTCAAACATTAAACATATCCACCCATATAACCCCGACTTACATCTAAACAATCCCTAGTTCAAGCACAAACAGAAAGTTTGAAATCAATCAAACTATTACGCCCAAAACATCGACGAAAAATTGAATAAACATGCAGGAAACAAAGAAAAATAGGGATTAAACCAACCGCACCTGTCCGAAGTTTCGAAATCGAGTGAAGATGACAAAATTCGTCGACAGGGCGCAACCAATGAGATCTCTTCAAAGGCTGTGAGAAGAGAGCAGGAGAGGCTAAACCCTAACCCTAACCCTAACCAGCGGTGTCCGGCACGGCGGCGTTGATGCTTTGGGGGTGAGAAAGGAGTCGCCACACACGGCGAAGCCGGATAATAGACGGCGATACGGTGTAAGGGAGAATAAAGAGCGATTGCAGCGGCTAGTATTTCTAATTTTCCTTTTTTTTTTTTTAAGGCTGGGTATTTTTACTTTTTTTATTTTTTATGGAAGAAGGCTGGGGTATTGGGCTACGCCATTGTGGACTTGTGGAGACGCCGACTTGTGAAATGAAAAGTGTTAAAATAATGTAACTTTAACTTTTTATTTTAGTTAAAAATGTCATTGACCTTCCATAAGATCAAGTAGGGCTTCCTAGGGAGTAAGAGCCTTGGTACTACCATAGCTGAGATCTTAGGGATGACAAATTATTTTAATTGTATTTCTTAGAACCATGTCCTTAGAGCGAGAAATAAAGTGGTTCACTCTCTCTTTCACCTCCAACCTTATGATTCAAATGATCGAATTTGGTTGGAAAATTACTTGAGGTGTTATTAGCCTTGGCTAGAGACGATATGTATCGATTTTTAAATAATGAAAGTTAGCCTCGCCTGTTGGCGTCTTTTTCTCAAAAAAAAAATGTCACTGATCTTTGCGTTATACTTGGGAGAAGGGTTAGGACGGGTTAAGCTCCTTAAGGAGCATTTACTCTTCCTTACTCTGCTTGTAAAGGAAGTGAAAAGGGGTAAAGGAGAGTAAGGTAAAGTGAAATTTACCATATTTTACTCCTTTTAACTCTTAGTTTTCTAACATTTCAATTTGAGGTGTAAAGAAAAGTCTAATGACATTATAACATACATAATACATAAATTGATTATTTTACCTTCTTTTTTCTCCATGTTATTCTACGAGATCTTTCTTTGTCTCTCACACACACACATACATATCATTGTCTCCCCCCCCCCTCTCTCACACACACACACCTCTCTTTATCTCTCGCACGTACACACACTCGCACACACATCTCTCTCTCTCTCTCCCTCACACACACACACACACACATCTCTCTCTCTTGAACACACACACGTACACAATTCTCGCTCCCCCCATCTCTCTCTCTCTCTCTCTCTCTCTCTCTCACACACACACACACACACACACAAAGACACACACACATATACAACTCTCGCTTCCCCCATCTCTCTCTCTCTCTCTCTCTCTCTCTCTCTCTCTCTCTATATATATATATATATATATCTCACAGACACACACACATACATCTCTCTCACTTTCTCTCCTGGACACACACACGCATCTCTCGCTCCCCCATCTTCTATTTATGTAGGTTGACCTTGAAAAAAAATTTACGGAGATCCATCATTTCCTACATTTTTCTAAAAAAAATAATAAATTCCTTGAAGGGGTAAGGGAAATATTTTCCTAGATAACTATTTCCCAAGAAAAACTTCGCATGGAAAATTCTCCTGTGAGAAATTTCTCAAGGATTTCTACCAAACATTCCCCTGAAAAAAAATGATTTTTTCCATTTTTTATCCACCAAAAACATTGAAAAATAGGAAAATCATTTGTCTGATAATAATTGTCATCCCTACCCAACACATATAGGCAATTTTTTTTCCTGAGACTTTCCTTGATTTATTCTCTCGAATCAAAGGTTTTGATCGAGTTCCCTCTTTCCTATGGAGCATTTGGAAGACAAATAACTCTATTGTTTTAAAACGCAAGACTCCCCCTTCCAGTGTTACTCTAATGCATGCCAAAAGATCCGCCGAACGGCAGATGCGTCACAGGTCGAACGACTCTCTACTACCATCTTTCTCTGCTTCACCCTCAACCAAGCCTTCAAGTTCAGTTTGGGTGTCTTGGAGTAAACTACTTATGGGTTCATATAAGATCAAGTTCGATAGCTTTAAATCGTTTGGAGGCAATACTGGTGGGTTTATCATTCGTGATGCGATGGGTCGGTTAGTAGCAACTTCTTCCTTCCTGTTGGGCCTTTCTTCAATCCTAGTTGCCAAGGCTACTGCTATTTGGAATGGTCTCATTCATGCCATCCAAATTGGGATCAAATCCACCTTCATTGAAGGAGATAATTTAGTAATCATTAAAGTCATACAAGGAGAATATCATACTCTATGGGAAATTGCTATGCTTATTCAAACATCAAGGCATTGCTTCTTCTTTGTAATGCTATTTTTGTGAAACATATTTTTTAAGGAAGGTAATAGAGTTGCTAACTGATGGACTAAGTTTGGTATTCCTCTTTAATCAACAACTATTTGGGTTTCTAGTCCATCATGTTTTTTACCTTCAATAATTTCGGATGATGCCCTTAGTAAATTCCTTGAGAGCAGGGATGATAATGGGTTATGGACCCGCCCCGTTTAGGCGGGTCTGGGTCCAACAAAATTGGACCCATTGGGTCCGGGTCGGGATCTGGGTCCACACAAAAATTGGCGGGTCCGGGTCTAGGCACGGACCCGTGGACCCGTCAAATTATATATTTATATAATGAAAACCCTAGTGTATCTGTATTCTTAGAGTTGTATAGTGCGATAATCACGAACTTTGTGTTTGTTTTTTTTTTTTTTTTTGCATTTTAAGTTGTATAATTGCATTCTTAGAGTTGATGCATGATGATTTTTGTAATGTTTTTATGTTGAATTTTGCTCATAGCCTCGTACATTGAATTAGATGTTTTTATTATGTTGAAATTATGTGTAATTAAATTAAATAGTTATTATTATACAATTGTGCACGTATAAAATTAACCTGAAACATTGATAAATCCAGTAAAAAAATACATGGGAGTGTTGGATCCAATAAGGGCCCGTTATGGACCCATGGACCCGCGGACCGGGTCCAAGTTTTTGGGACCCAACGAGTCTCGGGGCAGGTCTAGATCCAAAAAATTAGGGTTTATTACACTGTGATGTTGGGCTTAAGATTTATTTACAATGAATGTCTTTATTTACAGCTTAGTGTTGCCATCAATCAAACTCAGCTTTGACCAGAAAAACATTTGCAGTTAGGTGTTATTTAGTAGAGCCCAACCTATATACATAGGTGTAATGATGGCAAATGAATATTTAACAATTAAAATTGCATTTGCAGTTACCCTATTCGTTCAACTTGTTAACCTACTGTATTTTGGGTTAATCACATCATTTGTTTGGGTTAACTACAATGAACATCACGTACTCCTAACGCATAGTTCCAACATAAGGTTTGTATGCTGAAATTGGTAATCAATGAAGTAAAAACTACATAAGTTATGCTTTAGGGTTATGAAGATAGGTCATATGGGTAATGATACTAACCTAAAACACTCAACGTGGACATCATGGACGGTTAACCCATAATAAGTTTATGTTAACCTACTGTATTTTGGGTTAATCACCTCATTGGTCTGGGTTAACCTACAATATACAGTTAACTCATAATAAGTTCATGTTAACCAAGTTATGTCTGGGTTAACCACCTCATTGTTTTGGGTTAATCTACATTGAAGTTCATAGACTACTTATATTAAATACATCAGACATGTCACATCAGCAGCAGACCTACTTGCTTTTACCAAATTTTAATCAAAAATAAATTTATGGTCAAACTACATTGATTGATGGTAACACCAAGCTGTAAAAAAAAACCATCTCATTTTAATCAAAATCTTAAGCCCAACACTAGAGAGTAATAAACCCAAAAAATTATCGGATCTGGGTCCGAGTCCAGCTGGATCCGCCCCTGACCCTACCCTAACCCATTGTCATCCCTACTTGAGAGAAGAGTCATGTAGGAAAGTTTTACTTACCTTTGTTTTTTTTTTTAAAAAAAAAATTCTGAGCTAAATTTTTTCTATTTCTTTTTCTAAAACTTTCATCAAATTGGCAAATTCTCACTGACATTGAGAGCATCTGCAATGGTGAGTTTTAATTCGACTCATTGCTGACGTGACATGAAACGAGAACGAAGTGAGGTCGTGTAGGACATTTCAGTGGTGAGAATGAAACTCGTCTCGCGAGAATCTCACTTTCAGTCTCGCGAGACGAGTTTGAAATATTAATATTTTAATCATATTTTTTTTTCTCTCATCGTCCATCTTATTTTTATCAATATAACCAAATTAATTATATTCTTAAATAAGACTCATTTATTTTTTTAATTAATATGAATCAAACTCATTCTCACCATTAAAAAACTAATTAAATAAAAAGTTAAATTTTGATTCAACTGTGATGTTCCAGACTCGAAAACTCCCAATCCAACCATCCAAAATTACAGTACTACGTGGTAAATTACAACATACCCTTTGGCCTTCTTTACCTTCTTTCCCTTTTTTTCTACCCAAGTAGACTGTCTAGGGTTTCACACTCCCCCACTGCACTCCCTCCGAAATCCCCAACAAGTAGCCATAGCCAAAAAAACAATGTAAAAATAATTCAAAAAAATAAATAAAAAATGCAGCCCGCCAATTCATCCCCAATTTCGCACACCATTCCTCAGCTGCAACATTCAAACCCCAAATTCGATATCGGCAGGGCAAATCGCGATCTCATTCTCCGAGAATCACAGCTACAGAGGGAGAAAGATGAAATCTCTCGCCAACTCCAGAATTCCCTCAAGGATAACTCGATTCTGAGCAAGGAGATCCAACAATGGAAGAAGGATCACGGCGCACTGCTTCTGGGTCAACACGAGGCTCATCAGGAACTCATCCATTTGCGGCAGGAATTCGATCGGAAGTTGATGAATTCGACGAAAGAGGTCGAGATTCTGAAGAAGCAGTGCGGGAATTTGAGCCACGAAAATGGGGAATTGATGGGGGAAATTAGGGTTTTGCGGACGGAAATTAGGGTTCTGCTGACGGAGAAGACGAAGTTGGAGGAGGAGAAGGTGGGGATGGGGAATTTGAGGGAGGAACTCGAGCGGAAATTGACGAAAGAGGTTGAGATTTTGAAGAAGAAATGCGGGGATTTGAGTCAGGAAATTAGGGTTTTGCAGGGGGAGAAGACGAAGGTGGAGGAGGAAAAGGTTGAGATGGTGAGGAGAGAGAAAGAGGCGAGAATGATGTGTGAGAAGTTGAAGGAGGAGTTGGATAGGGTTGAGAAGTGTAAGAAAGAGGAAGTTGAGAAGACTATTGAGAAGAAGAAGAAGGTTGAGGGGAACTATGAAGCTGTGATGATTGCTGCTACTGATCGATACAATGAATTGGAGCTTCGTGTGAGAAAATTGGAAGAAATTGTCGAGGCAATTAGCAAGGATTCTGCTGCAGGTATAACACAAGCTTTTTTTTGGTTGATTTTTTTGAGATTGTTTTGTTGTGTTCTTGTTGCAATTCTTATTGGATGCATAACGTTTGATTGACGTATTTATGGGTGAAATTGTGGGTTTTTGTTGTTGGATTGAATCATAGTTATAGGAACGCTCCCCTGGTTGTTAGTCCTGGAACGCGGGTCACTCAATTTTACACAAATTTAGTCTAGTTTTGGCTTCGGAACGCGGGTTGCAGGCGTATGTTGCGTTCTCGGTAACTATGGATTGAATACATGATTGAGTACAAAACTATGTTGCTATGTTTTTGATCGGCGTTAAATTAGTTTTGGCGCTTTTTTTTTGTTGAATTTTTTACGATTATTCTTTTGGGTTCTTGTTGGAATTTTACGGGATGCGTAACATGTTTGATTCATGTATTTATTGGTTTTTGTTGTTGGACTGAATACATGATTGATTATGAAACTATGTTGCTATGTTTGTGACCGGAGATACCTAAGTTTAGGCATTTTTAGGAGTTCTGCGTGAAGAGCCTAGGAAGATTAGATGGGTTGGGTTGAAGCCACCAAGCTTGCAAATTCTGTTGGAAAGCTTACTTAATTTGGAAAGCCACCTTGTTGGTTTCGATCTTAAAGATGTCATACTTTGATTTGATATTGCTCTATGTGATCTGAGTTTTGCAATGCTTTATCATCTAAATGTAGGCAACTTTATCTGGACATACATGGTGTGTGTCAGATTCAGCATATATAGACTGTTAGGTGTTGTTCTGAGAATTAAGTAGTCGAATAGATTAAAACAAAAAGTGCTATACACATGTGGTTCCAGACTTCCAGCAGGTGCCTCTAGCATCGAGGCAATATTTCCATATACCTTATTTGCTAAATTGATTCCTGTTTTTCTTCTAATTGTAATGTAATCAACATATCAATCAACTTTTTTTGAAGTCCAACCCAATGCTGAGGCTGAGGAACAACAAAATGAAGTGCTCGCCGCTCAAGAATCTGCTCCGTGTACCCTGAAATCTGTTGGTGCACCACCTCCCATTTTCGAGATAACCGATTCTGATGACGAGGAGGATCTGCCTTTCGTGACAGGGACCAAGCAAAAACTCTTCCTTTCACCTGAACATTCAGATGAGAAAGAGGAAAGTGCCAACTCGGGGACCGACCGATCAAAACAGCTCAAAGCTTCAGGCGACGGGTCCGTTAATGCTTCTATTCCATTGGTGGCTCCTGTCGGTGGAAGAACTGACACGAGCTCAACTAGTAAATCAACACAAAATCCCATGGCTCTGAAGCAGTGTGAGAACAAGCCCGGGGTGGAATTAGCTGGAAAACATCAGGGTCTTTCAACAAGATCAGATGTCAATGACTGCAAGGATGGGACTCAAGATGAATCTGACTATCAGGACAATTGGGAATATGAAGCTGATTTGCTTGATGCCCTGGGTAGAGATACTGAGCTTTGCATGAAAGCAGTCTGTGCTTTATATCGGCAGCAGACAGCTAAGGGAAGGTCAATTGCTGGTCAAAGAGGTTTTAATATGCACAGCACTCTGAGGTATTTTTATCAGTCCGGTTCTGGATGATTCTTGCTTGTTATATAGTCGTGCTTTCTAGTTTTTGCCCATAATGAAAATGGCCCTTATCGTCTTAGCCATGAAAAGCCAATCTAGAACCTTGATCTTCGTCGTATTGTGGAGATTTACAGCTTACTTTAAGTTTTAGGCTTTGAACAACAAAAAAACTTAAAAAGGTTCTTAATGGCTAAGACGCTAAAAACTGTTGTGTTCATGTTGGTTAAGCTTGCATTTACCTAATCCAAGAGAGTGGAAAGGGCTTTTGGTTCCCTAGAAATTAGAGTAAATTATCAACTTCAAGCTACTATGGAACGAGGTGGCCGTCAAGTTGGCAACCATGCCCATCTTCCAAGCTCCCCACCATGATTCGGTTCTTGATGGAAGCAAAAAACTTCCCATATGTAGAAATTGGTGAGGTTGATGGGCCTTGCCTTTTAGTTTGGTACTTATTTCTTGCCCTCGGTCTATAAAGCTTGCTTGTGGTTACCCCTGAGATAAGGGCCCAACTGGGGAGCCTCTTTACTTTTTTCTTTTTTTAAATAATTTGAAATACCGAGTGGTGGTTGTTATTATTTTTATTGCATGCTTTGAAAGCAATTTTTATGTTACTCATTACAGGGGCAAAGAATACCCTTGCTTGAGTTGTGTATAGTTGTTTCATACTCTCGTCTTCATAAGCGGGACCCATATTGAGAGTTGGTTGTCGTTGTTCAGGATAGCTGTTTTGGCAAAGATTCTAGCCAACGGAGACGAACAAGGGCGATTGAGAAGATCAGTAACCGAGTTAGCAAGGCTTAATCCACAAGCCATCAATGAATGCCGATCCATTGCTTGTGCCCATGCAGCCCAGCTGTTTGAGATTTACCAGAAGAAGACCGATCCCTTCTTTGGCCCTTAGTTAGACCCACGTCCGCCTCTTTTCTACAGTAGAGAATCACCGAAAAGTCAGTTGTGTTAACCAAGGTAACTTTTTTAAGCGTAGTCTTTCCGTTGCATGATATCGCAATGTGACCCAGGCGGTCCACATTTTCTCCTAGGGATTGCCTCTTAAATCATCGTCGGACTGTTAGGATTATGTAAAAATGATCGAAATACTGTAGATACATACTTCTAGTATGATCTCATCTGGCTTGTAAACAGTGGTACTCTTCTATCAGAAGCTATATGCCTGTGTATATATATGCCGATGTTTGTATCATCTCTTGATCCCAGCATGCAAACCTGTGGCAAGTGTTATGGTGAATATGATGTTGGTTTTCTGCAGTTGTTGATTTGTATATCGTGTGTAACTCGAAGCATCTTTGAATGGTATGACCCGGAATGGCGCGATCTTGCAATGGTTGCAGAAGCAATTAGATGTCCTTTCTCTCCCACCAACATATTTAGCGGGACCTGTTTAGAGCTGACAAAATTTTGACCAATTCGAATGTCCAAATTTAAAAACCGGCTACAATAATAGATTCTTGGACTGGATTTTGACACTTACCTATTCAAATGAAAATTCAGACATAGTATTTCTCTTGTTTATTGTTCGTCTAGACTTTGACTCGAAATTTGGTCCGTCCAAACTGTCCGACTTGGTTTGATTTGGAAGGATACAATGCTGCTGAACTTTATAAGTAATTGCAAAATGTTTCTCAATTGATCTCTGGTTTCTTCTTGCAAGATCGAATTGTAAACTTGGTCTATATTTAGCTGGGGCTTTTAACAAGAAAAAGGTTTCCTCTAATCACCCTAATACTTTTCATTCATGGGTTATTGACATCAAGGAATGACCCATAAAATTAATGGATCATAAAGTTTCAATCAAGACTATGATATTGGCTATTGCAGCTAGTACTATAAGCTCTTGGTAACTTGAATATGAATATGAAATAATATTGTAGAAAATTTATTGCCAACTCTTAATGGTATCATTCATAGTTTGTGGAAGTAGAATATACTCAAAAGACAATTGTGATGTACAAAAGGGTATTTGCTATTTTTTTTTTTTTTTGGCAATAACTTGTTTGAATTTGAATTAACTAGTATTGTGAAAAAACCCAACTTTTGAAAGGCATATTTAAATCTAAACTATTAAGGAATATTCATCAACATTTCAGAATATTTTTTAACAGATATAAAATTATAAACACATTCACCGACTTATAAAATATTTTAAGTTTAGTGATGATTAATACTAAAAGTACTTCAACTAGTAGTCTAATACTATCTTAGTCCTATATTTACATTGGGGTTATTATGGTTATCTTCTTGAGATTACCAATTTAAGGTACATCATGATTTTATGTTAACCTCTTTTACTCAGAAATGTGAGTATAAGAAACTAAAGATGTTCCATTTTTCCTAGGTTTCACTTTCCAAGATGGACAGGACTTTATGATTCAATTAGGGTATTTTATTAGCAACTTTACTTAGTATATTATAGTTATAGTCATATATATATTTGCCATATATACCTTTTTTTTATTTGTGTTTCCCAACAAGAAATGGATGGACAATTTTCATTTTGTATGGTGTGATTTGTAAGAATTGAGGTAGTGGAGGATTGCTAGTACTAGTTGGCTTTTAATTTTTCTTAGTGTGATCGTTATTTGATTATGTTATTTTTAGGTTTGGATGGATAAATTAGGATAAGTTAGAATAAGTTAGATAAATTATAATACGTTAAGATAAGTTGGGATAAATTATGATGCTTTTTTGGGGAATTGTGTTTGTAGAGTTAATGCTTTTTGGGGGAATTGTTAGATTTGGAGAAGTTAAAATAAGTTTGAAGAGTTATATCAAACCTAACCAAAGAACAGGGCCTACATTTTTACCTTTAATATGATACTTTTCTTATAGTTATACTTGTTCTTTTGTTAGGTTGGTTCTAACTCTCCTAATTTATCATAACTTATCCCAACCTATCCCAACCTAACACACTTCCCCAAATAGGCATCCACTTTAAAAACACAATTCCCTAAAAAAACATCCAAACTTATCCAAACCTAATTATCCCAACTTAAAAATAACTCATCCAAAAAACAAGGTCATAGTCTCTTTAAAAGTACATTTTTCTGAGGTAATATAATTTAATGTACTGTTTTGATAATGGTGGAGGAGAAGTAAGAATTTTAACATTATTAATAGCTAAATAGACAATATTTAGATTGCAAATATTTTTTTAAAAAAAATCATAGGATAGAGGGAGTGATATCTAATAATTTTTTAGATGGCAAATATTTTTTAAAATTAAAATAGTGAATTTGTGAGAGAAAGGTTCACCCAGAAAAGGTTTGAATAATTGTTACACTATAAGAATTAACATCTCTTCTCTTTCTAAATCAAATATTGTTGCCATGTGAGAGAACAGCAAATCAATAATTGACCATAAAATCATAGAACAACAAGTATCAAATTGAATACCCACATATATAAAACATGTTTTAGTTTTAAATATTATATAAGATTATTTTCTTGATAATTTCTTATAATATTATACATGCCATGGCCGATCTACATAGAATTAGTTCTCATTTACATTTCTCAAAATGTTTTCCATAAAAAGTAAAACAAAATAAAATATGAATTTATGAAATAAGTTTCTTTACAAATTTGTGAGCAAAAGAGCGAGAGACCTACATTAAAAATTATTGTTATTAGTCCTTGTTGTATTTTTATCATTTCATTTGTTTTCTTATTAAATTCGAACCCCCCAAAAAAAACAAAAAAAGAAAGTAACTTTAATAAATAAACATATAAATTTGGGTAAATTATGACAATTTGTAAGATATTTATCTGTCTTATTTCTCAAAAAAAATCACAAACACCTTAACATGTCAATAATTCATGCACATGTTTAATTAAACTCATTTTGTTGTTACCAATTTATCATCTTCTTGGACTTGTAATCCTCCCCCTCCAAACTTAAAACTAAGGGAGACATGAGCACACAAGATATAGATGTAGACATCTTATTTTCATTCCATGTGGTATAGTAATAGCCAAGTTGCTTTGGGGTTTGCCTTTCAATTTCTTTCACTCAAATTGTCAAGTTGCATGGGTTCCATATAATATAGTTGGCTTATTGACATCTCATTTTCACAATCTTAGGATATGTCCTTGTAATGTTGATTTTTCAATGATAGGGGGGATAGTGTATATGTATGGTTTAAATAGTCAAATTGAATAGTTTAATGATAACATGAGAAATCCTATGTCATGGTTTATGGGGCATTTTTCAAATACATTTTTCAAATATATTTATGGTTAATTGCTGTTTTTAAAAATTGAGCAGTCACATTTTAAAGATTTTGACTACAAATTTTTCAATATATACATGACTTGTTATATAAAATTACTACCGTTAGATTCATAATGTAATGAAAAATATTATCCGAAAAGTATGATTTTGTAATTGTTAATAAAATATTATATAAGAAACTATCAATCAAAGAGTAATATTGAAGATCGTGACAGTCAACTAAATGACAATTAAAATGAAACAGAGGGTGTATGGATAGCAAAAGTTTGATGTATGTGAAGCGTCTTCGATGGAAATTCTGGGTTACCATGCTGGTTGTGCATGGGAATCTCTCGGCTGAGAAGTTATCCACATACCTAAAATTGCAGTTTAACTTGTTTCATTTTTCAATAGTTGTCACTTTAATTTTTTTTATTTTTTTATAATACATGTTGCTCTATAATTTTTATATAATGTTAATGACTCTTTCATCCAATTTACCTTTTATTTTATCATTCCTGACACACAATTATATAATCAAATTAGAATATTTTTATTAATAAAATTATTGGACTACTATAACATACTATACTTTGGGGGTATTGGACGATCATGCAATGTACTATTTTTTGAGCTCTAATGCACTATAATATGAGGCAGGTGATGTCTGTGCACTAAAACGATTTCCGACGACAACGACTCATCAAAAATCCTTTTGTGACAACGGACGAAAACCATTTGCCCAAGTTTTTTGAAATTTTAACTGAATTTATGTCGAGTAACGTACCCCAAAATCCATAAGCCTGATTTAAATAATTTCCTCTTTCTTTACTTCTTTTAAAGTTAGAATGAAGTCACATAAATAAGCTTTAGGATTACTCGACATATATCCACTTAAAATTTCAAAAAAATTGTCAAATCATTTCCTCCGTTTGATGTAGAGAATCTTTGATGAGCCATTATTATCAGAACTCATTCTCAATACACATACATCACTCATCTGTTTAATAATCTTTCTACCTAAAGTATTTTTAAGTTGGGGTACCTTAATTACTTGCTTGTTAGGTGGTCTATATAAGATATTTTATCTAAAATGATATAATATTTTAAACACCAAAAGAAAGAGAAAAAAAAAAGGGAAATTGGGGAAGCAAAATAAGCATGGGCATGCACGTGAAGAGAGGTTGTAAAGGTTTGGTAGAATGATTTTATTAGCGAATGTGTTGTACGTGGAGTGTTTAAATACCACGAACGTACATGCCTTGGAATTGCCATGCATCATGCATGTATTGTATGTATTCACCACCCTCTTCTTTTCTTGCCTTCCCATATCAATTGCACTCCATACCATGCCAACTTGACTATACATCGGCCTTGTTATTTGGATTAGTAACTCTTTCCAATTCAATCCAATCTAATTTAATCCAATCATAAATCCCCAAAAAAGCATCCTCTCTAAAAATACAATTTTCTAAAAAAGCATCATAACTTATCCAATACAATCCATCCAAACCCCATTTTATTCAATCCAAAGAACAGGGAAGACTCCCAAAATCATCTAAAATCCCATATGTGAATTCGGTTTAGGCTATGCTCGGCAGAAGTATTCTAGGTAGCGTTTAGTATTTAATCAAGTCAAAAGTCTATTGTATGGATATATTAGCGTTCGTTAAAGAAACATTTTGAGGGGCACTTAGCGTTTCGAGTAACGTTTTGTGAATCGTTAACGAAGTTAATGCTTAGCGTTTCAAAAAATAAATTTGAAAACTATTGATATTATTTTATGTCAATCTACATTAATTAATCTGCTAAATGCAACCGCCAAATTTGCCGAACACAATTCTCATTTAAAGAGTCATCCGCTACTTGCAACATAAACTACTATCCGCTACTTAAACCGTTGTCCGTTGCATGAACCGTTATTCATTGTGTACAATGCTAATTTTGTCGAACAAGGGCTTAGTTTTGGTAAAAGAATTGTGTATGCATGAATTATTGTTGATCTTTGTTCAAATTTTAATATTGATTGGCTTAGAGTTGAATAATAGACCGTGCCGTGTTTTGGTTTGTGTTTTTGTTAAAGTTAAAAGATGTGAAAACTCTAAACTTGAAGCATATCCATTTAATCAACGGACTAAATTATTGACCAAACCTTATATAACTGGTTGACTTGAACCTTCTATTAAATAAAATAGTTGATTTGAACATAATACAAATCGATTAAACAGACCGGTTCAAATAACTCATTACCTCTCCGATCCACTCTAGTTGGTTTGATAAAAACAATTCAACACAATATGTTTCTTAATTATTAGAAGTTAAATTTAGACTTGTTCAAACTATCAAGTCCGAAAAAAACCAAATACTAGATACCATTTATTAATTCAATGTCATGTTATTTCGAATCTAAAATAGCTATAACTAAGACTTCTAATTTAACAACCCTAAATCAAATGTTCACCAATTGCCTAACGATTCCCTCTAATTTATGAGTTATTTGGAGAATAATTATTATTAGATATATATGAATGGATTAAATAGGTGTTTTATTACTCCTTTTCTATCATAATATATATGTGTTGTTTTAGAGTATTTGTTATGAATGAACTAAATTTAAAATATATATGAAATAAAATTGAGATGACACTTTTATCGTGTGAGCAAGGCGTGTAACTCGGGAAACTAGCGGGTGGCTTTCAATGGAATCCCCTAAGCCCTCAATATCTCGGCTCATGCATTGATGATAATTTGAAAGTTATGTGAGAATATAAAAATGGACAAAGTCAGTTATTTAAAAGATTGAAAATGCTCAAAATTACTCCCTCCGTTCCAAATTAATTGTCACTTTGACTAAATTTTAACTGTTAATTATTCACAAATTACAATGAGTTACAATATAAAATTAACTCCATTATAATTTTTAGGAAAATATCTTTCTAATGACGGTAGTTTCATATTGTAACTCATTATAATGTGTGAGTAATTAATGGTTAAAATTTAGTAAAGTGACAATTAATTTGTAACGGAGGTAGTATTTAAGAAACATATATTGATGAAAGATAGTAAACAATATGGATAAGATTGATAAATTGGTGATTAATATGTTACTAAAAATATAAAGTGTGAAATAGATATAAGAAAACGTTACTATATAAAATCATTAAAGTAATGAAATTGATTTTGTATCCAATAATATAAGGAATCTAATCTAACTAATTTATGTTTTTGATATAAATTTATCCGGTATATATCGTTTAAAAATGCAATAATCATACTTTCCTAATTAAATCATTCTTTCCACTAAATTATCCCAACATTCCATTCTTGCTATTATAAACAAAAACGATAGTGTTACAACATATGGGAAAAAAAATCTAAAAAATCCAGTGCTATTAAGGTCTTAAAACTCATTTTCTATACTAGGTGATTATGAAATTTTACTTGTATAGCCATTGCAAGGAGTTGAATGGAACAAAATGACCATTTGTGAAAATTAAAATTTTACTTATTTTTTTACTTATTTGTGACACAAAAATGGAACAAAAATTTTACTTATTCGTGAAAATAAGAGGGTGGCCACGGTAACAAAATTTGATCCAAATTGATAAATCTATCTTCATTGGTTAACTAGTAGAAATAAAATATTTTATGGGATACAAAACTTTGATAAATTAGGAAGTAAAATCATCATTGATTCAATTTTGAAAAGTTTACTATTAATTGAGACTCTATTTTGTTCCCTTAAAAAAAAGATATATTTTATATAAAAATATATATTAATTAGATTAGATTCCTTATATTGTTGTATATAAATAGCTCTTAACCATCGCCCCAGGGTGACATTTAGCAAAACCGTAAAATATAAATGCTCAATATATGCACAGAAAAGTCAAGCGATCAAGTGAATCCACCCTTTTAATGCAAATAATCATCCTAAACAAAAGCCTAGTTGACTACTTGTGTGAAAAGGTGTCAAATCAACTTTAAAACTAAATTGAATAATTCTAATGAGTTGACCTAAACTAAATTTATTAAACCAATTGTAGTCAACTAAATAAGTTCAATCAAATTTTTTCTCAAATATTTGGGGTTGAAAGATGTTTATTTTATAGAGAAAAATAGAAAGATGAGCTTGAGTTCAACAAAGTTGTTATTGGTTTGGCAAAACTCTTATGTAAAATATGTAACTATTATTAGAATAAGCGTTATATTTAATTTTAATCTAAAAAATAACTAACATAAACATTTTATTTGACTCAATTATATTTTACTTTAATATATGGTTAATTTAGGCTAAAGGAGCACTTATTATTAGATTTATCCATTTCTTAACAATTTCACATCCGTTTAATATCTAGTCATCATGACATGTCAAACTTCTATCATTAACTTCACATTAATTACATTTACCTATAGTCACATGTTAAATTAACGCACTCGGCCACTCAACTTCGAGTTACGAAAAATCTATAAGAAAAATTATAAATGACAAGTGAAACTGTACATGATTTGGTAAAATTTTTATATAAAAATGTAATTCTCATTAAAACTGTACATGATTTGGTGAAATGAACACTTATTATTAAATTTATCCAATTTCAAAAAAAAAAAATCCCTTTTACATCGAGTGCTCATGACATGTCAAACTTTTTCTCAATTACTTCACATTAGTTTTACATTTATCTATTATGAGATAAAATTTTCCCACTCGACCACTCAACTTTTGAGCTATGAAAAATGTTTAAAGAAAAATAAAAAATGACAAGTGAAAATGTGAAAACTAGATTTGGAAAAATTTTGTGAGACCTGAAATATCTAAATTGTTCGACCCAGATAAAATTAGGTTTGGACATACATTTTCCATCCGAATTTTGATATCGACCGAATTGATCTAATATTAAGACATAAAATTTCCCTTTTTTTAATTGTCCGAACATGATTTTAGCTTCGTTTGAAATATTCGACCCAAAATAAAACCAGGTTCGATTATAAATTTCTTGTCCGAATTTACCTGACCTGAATTTACTCGAACCCGATTTTTTGTAACACTAGTGAAACATAGGAGCCACGTGCATGTCACGTGACAAGAGAATAGAATAAATTCATAAATAAACACAAAAAATGTCCGAATAAATAAATTTAAAAAACACACATGACACATTGACACACATATATATCTTCTTTTTTTTTTTTCTGAGGGAGACACACACATATATATCTCCAAACCGTTATAAAAAAATAAAAAATAAAAAAACTCCCCCTTTCTCTCTCTCTCTCTCCACATTCTCTCTCCTCTCTCTCTCACTCTCTCTCTCTAGATGCTGGAAAACGAAGATCACTAATCACCACTTTCATTTCATTTGCATTTTCATTTTCATTTTCATTTTGATTAACATTAGGATTAGCATTAGGATCTGTATTAGCCAGTCAATCACCCAATTAAACCTTGATTAATACGACGATTAACACAGGTAATATTCTATTTTTGGCAACTTTTCATCCACACAAACATATTCCTCTCTTTTTCTCTCTCCTCTAATTATCCTCTCTATCTCTGTAATCTTTTTTTTTTTCGAATTTTTACGGGGTTGGAAACAAACCATGGTGAATCGGATTATTAGTGGGATTTTGTCAGATTTTTTCAGAATTTTAGGGTGCACAAATACTACGCACTTGTTCAATATTTTGATTTCTTGCTCATTGTTTTCTGGAAGATATTTGTTTCCATTTTCGGTAAGTTTGTTTGGTTCCCAGAAAAATCCCCCTTTCTGGGGTTCTAGGGTTTTGTTCCTCATTCGTTTCTTCGTGTAATTCGGAATTTTGTTTGAAGAAAGTCGGATTTAACGGATTTCTCTTTGATTTTGGGCATGAGTAAGTGTTGGAATCGGTTATTTGTTGATTCGTACCCGTCGAATTCCGGTTTTTGTTATCGATTGTAGGTTTGCATGCAGTGTTTTCGAATTAGTCGAGTTTGAAATTCCTAATTTGTCTGTGAGTGGATGAATTATGTTTAACCATGCGATCGAAGGGTGAAATAAGAGATAAAATTGAATTATTTTGAATTTGAAATGATTTCGTTTTTGTCTCCGGAGATTGTTTCATCGACTTTTCACACTTTTCTGATGTTTGATTATGTTTTCGTGATGCATGATTGTGTTTCTTGCTTGCGTTTTTAACTGTTCTAAATCCTTCAGTCGTTTTGCTTGATCTGATGTGGTGTAATTTGGTTTAAACCAGTGTTTGTGTGATGAACCACTATATTTATAATGTTTAATCTCATTGCTTCCTTTGTGTAGATCCGTGTTATGCATTGAGGGATGAATAGAATCCGTTCGGCAACCATGGATGAAGGGGATGTTGAAGATGTGAGCCACGTTTCTCGGGCAGGTAAAGAAGTCGATTTTTCGCCGGATATGTGTAGGGTATTGGAACAACAACAAGATGGGTTTGTTCTTAGGGAGGTTGATTACCCTAGGAGTTCAGTTCAGCAATTTGTGGCTATTTTCGATGGAGAAGACCCTGGTAGTTCTCTAAATGAGGGTCCGTCTCAAAACCCGTGTAACAGTCAGGGTCAAATAATAACCGAGGGGAGGGTTCAGGAGCTAACATTGGGTCACTATAATGTCGGTAATGAGGGCGATATGATGGAGTCATTGATGAGTGAGCTTCACCCGGCTAATCAGACTGGTTTTGGGTTCCAAGCTGGTAGTAGTTCACATGAACATCATCCTGCTGAGCAGCCTTGTTCTGATCATAATAATGCAAATGGAAACCCGGGGCAGTCAAGTTACAACAATTTAAGTACCCCAGTTAAGCAAAACGCGTTCCCGGTTGGGGGCATGAGGATGAAGGTTATCAACAAATCTTCGGGATGTCCCGAGTATTTTGTTAAGAGTTCGCTGATGGGTAAGGGGGTCTTATGTAGAGGCCCGATTCCTGCTGCCGGTGTAGAATTTAAGAACCAAGAGACCGTGAATGGGGGTGAAAAGTCTGTTTTACCCACTTCCAATGCTGCTGCTTCTGGGGTTGGTATTGATGCTAACCGGGAATCTGCACTGATGACAACAAGCTCTGATCCTCCGGTACAGATGGGCAGAAAATCAGGGGTCAAGCGTGTGACTTTTAGTGATCCTCCGGTGCAGATAAGCTTGAGGGACTGGATAAAATCAGGGCAGAGTAGGTTGCACAAAGTGGACAGTTTGTTCATTTTTAAGCAGATATTGGATCTGGTGTACTCGCTTCACTCTGAAGGAAAAGTCTTGGAGGACTTGCGCCCTTCTTCCTTTAGGTTGTTGCCTCAGAGGAAGATTAAGTACTGCGGACGCCTATCTGTGGATGCAGAGATCCATGGGAGTGTGATTCGTAGAGACGTTCAGCAATCACAAACCCTGAAACGGCCATTAGAGCTGGGTACATTGCGATGTTCTTCTTTGGGTGCAAAGCACCAAAAATTCGTCACTAATGGTGTGGAATCTTCTTCCGAGGCTAAGTTCGAGTTTCAACTAGGATGTGGCTTAAAAGCTGTTGCAAATGACATTGATGTCGATCTTGCTGGGGGTTCAGGCACTTCTGGCTATAAACCGGGGTATCATTCAAAGGCGAATTCTAAGACTCAGAGCAACTCGAGCGGGCTTCATCTACCACGGCGGCATGCGTTTTCTGTGGTTGATCAGTTGGAAGAGAAGTGGTATAGAAGTCCTGAGGAGCTCTTTGGCAGGGATTGCAGTTCTTCTTCCAATGTCTACTCTCTTGGGGTCTTCTTGTTTGAGGTGCGAAGGTCTATTTTTATGATTGTTGTTTTTGTTTTCTGTGGTTGATCACTTAGTTGTTGCTGTTGTAAACCTCCCGTGGTTCCTTTACATGGAGTAGTAGCTAGCGAACAATTTCTAAATCTTGGGTCAATTGGAACCAATCTCTTTGAATTGCAAAATTTAAGGGTGAGACTTCTACATCCGTCCACTTCATACCTTGCCTGGGCAAGATTTTGGAGTGGTTTTGGTTTTTTGTTCTTATTTTGATAAGTCACAGAATTACTAAATTACCACATGAGATGAGCCAAGCGTGAAAACTAGAGCTTGCAGCTCAAGTGGCATGGAGTGAGGGGTTTTGCCCTCCCACCATTGTTAGAATCACCAACATGTTCAAGTAGTCTGGCTCTTGTTCTTATTTCTTAAGCAAGGTCTAAGGTTTGAGTCAAGTGAATGGAGAAAAATCTGTGATGGGGGAGTTCTACCGCTTTGTGTGTCAACAATAAGCTTGACCTCCGGCTATAAAGGCATAAGGACCAAAAAATGGTATGAAGAAACTAGAACTTGCCTGGATTGTGACCCTTGTTGAATTTTTTTTAACAGTCCATTACTGTGTCTCCATGGGTGGGGGTATGATGTAGGGAACATTTGTTCTAGTAGTTGAATCAATCACTTGGATTGCTTTTGCGAAGGTGGTTTGTGTGGTCCATTCGTCGAGTTTATTCTGTTATTCGATTGCTTTTGCGTTGCCTCAGGGAGAATGGTTCTGATAAATTTTTCTTTTGGTCTTTGTAAATGATTGCTTTCATATGATGTTTCAGTGGATAGGCTGACAAGATGGAATTCTGCTATTTTGTTTCAGTTACTTGGAAGTTTTGACTCTACGAAAGCGCATGCTGCCACAATGTCAGATCTTCGGCATAGGATTCTTCCACCAACCTTTTTATCTGAAAACCCTAAAGAAGCTGGATTTTGCCTTTGGCTACTTCATCCTGAACCTTCACTTCGCCCAACAGCCAGGTAATATAAAACCCTACTTTGGATCTCACTTTAGGTGGCATGATATGCACGCACATAGTTTATGTAAAGTTCCTTATAGCATTCTAGTTTAACATTTATGCTTTGCCATGTCATGCTAATCGGGAAATCATTGTTGTCACTAGAGATATTCTCCAATCTGAAGTTGTGAGCGGATTTCAAGCATTGTGTGGGGTCGAGGATTCGTCATCTATTCAACAAGATAAAGATGAATCAGAATTATTATTGCACTTCCTTATGTCCATGAAAGAACAAAAGGATAAGCTTGCCTCCAAGCTGGTGGAGGATCTTGGTTGCATTGAGGCCGACATCAGTAAACTAGAAAAGAGGCAATCGCTTTCAAACAGTGACTCTGATGTGAAGGACTCAAGGTTCTTGAAGAATTTTGATCACCTTGAAAGTGCTTACTTTTCCATGCGGTCCCAAATCCAGGGTTCTGAAGATGATTTAGTGATGCGTGCGGATGGGGATATATTGCAAAACAGGGGTAAATGGTTTTCGGATCAAAGGGACGATGAACATGAGGATTCTGACAGTAGGGGGGCTTTCTTCGATGGTCTGTGCAAGTATGCTCGTTATAGTAAGCTTGAAGTCTGTGGGACTTTAAGAAACAGGGACGTCTCCAACTCTACTAATGTCATCTGCTCTTTGAGTTTTGACCGGGATGAGAGCCACTTTGCAGCCGCCGGGGTGGCAAAGAAAATTAAGATTTATGAATTTCAGTCTCTCTATGATGACACGATTGATATCCATTACCCTGTGATTGAGATGTCAAACAAGTCGAGGCTCAGTTGTGTTTGCTGGAACAAATATATCAGAAATTACCTCACATCAACAGACTATGATGGGATTGTTAAGGTGTGTCATCTCTCAAAAACTGTTTTCTCTTGGGTGTAATTCTAGCATCTTCTATATGTAACTACATTTCAGTCATTCTTAGTTCAACTTTAGCTATTTCATGTAATGAGTCCCATTCTCGGCAGATGATCCAAGTTTTCAGCAGAAATTGCTTTGACTCTGGTCGTTAGAGGGGTAAATACCTCATCACCCAACCTGACCCAAATTTACTCATTCTTGACCATTTTTTTTAATATTCAAGTTTTCAATATTTACCTAAATTTACCCAACCTTACTTGTCCCAGTCTTATCTTACCCCTCTAAAGAAATGGGTGGGCTTGTGGGCAATCTTCATTTTCAAATTTCACCAAGGTGCCAAAATGTCTCAAGAATTCAAATATTTTTGTTGGTGAAACTTGGCAATCTTCAGTGATCATTGAAGTGATTGTTGGAGTAAATAAACAATTGTTACAATTCCTCGATGAAACATTTTCGGGCCTTACCTTATCCTTTGGAGTTGAAGCTGCTTAAAACCAAAGAAAGTTCAGTGTAGAGCTAGATTTATTTGTTGTCGAGTTCACTAAGTAGTAAGCACTTGGGAATAGGAAAAGATCATGTTTACTTTGGCGGTTGCCTATCTTGTGTCCTCTGATTTGGAATTTGGACTTTACCATTGTTGTTTGGGAAGCTTGCTCTTTATTTACCTGATCATAGGATGTTTAAATCTTCATTATCTTTTTGTTTCCTTGTATCTGTTGTCTTCAAAACCTTTTTCCCTTTTTTTTCTTTTGGGGGGGGGGGGGGGTGGATTTGATTTTCTTAAGTCTTCTTAATGTCGCCATTCGGATCCACGTTGCATTATGTGTAGGTATTAATGTTTTTTCTCTTACAGGCAGGATGTTAATTTGTCGTTTTTTTTTTTAAAATTTGTAAACAGTTGTGGGATGCAAGTACAGGGCAAGCATTTTCTGAGTACACTGGGCATACCAGGAGGGCATGGTCAGTTGATTTCTCCCCGTTGGATCCCACACAATTGGCTAGCGGGAGTGATGATTGCTCTGTCAAACTATGGCGTATCAACGAGGTAATCATGTCTAGCCTTTTAATTTCAGTAATCTAAATCATTTCTTATCCTCAATGCCATGCCCATATACTCCCTCTGTTCCACAAAACTTTGACTATAAATTTCTTTACATATTTAGTCATCAATGTTATTAAACTACTATAAATTTCTCTACAGTTTAATCTTGTAATTATTGGTGAAATATTATGTTTAAAGTTTAAGATCAAAGTATTGCATTGGAAACCATAAAACAGTCAAAGTGATTGATATTATAGAACAGATGGAGTATAGGACATGAACGGGAGATATTTCTGGCTTTAAAAGAAAGGGAACTGTAATTTTTCAAGACAAGGGGATTCTTCAGGATAAATTCACTTGTTTGCTAGTTCTCTCTTGATTTGTGGGGCCTGTACTAGAGTGATGATAGGGAAGGGGAAGGGGGGGGGGTGGTAGTGGTTATGGAGTGGGCCCCCAAAGTTGAGTGGGGGATTGCTGGGCTGGGTTTAGTGCTCTAGACTTCATGATTATTAGGTAAGGAACATTTATATCCTAGGTATAATCCTACCCTATACCGGGCAAATAGGTCATTCGTTCCAGGTATGGTTAGGTTAATTTGTTTTTGGATCAATCAATATTTCAGTTCATGTTTGGTTCGGGGCGGCTCAACAAATGGAAGCGTCTGTTCGGGCAAGGCTGCCTACATCTGGATCTTATGTGGTCTCTACACTGGGTGGTGGTGTTTAGTTGAGGCCGGGTGATTTTTGGTTCGGGTCGATTCCGGTTCAACAATGTTTGATCCATCAAGATTTTCTCTCAAAAAGAAGCATCTTTGTACAAAGTTTTGGGATTGTATGTGATCTAGGATGGGCTTTTCCGGTGGACCTTTTCGGATATCGGCTTGGGTATGGATCTGGCTCATTTGGTATTGGATTTCCGGTTGGTTTTGCCAGATCGAGCTACCTCCTTATACCCATTGAGCCAATGGTTTCCGTGCATGATATATACATATATGTTTCTGTTCCCCTTTGTTTTTTTGTGTTGTTTTGTTTGGGGGGGGGGGGGGGGGGAGGGGGGTTTGCATTGTCCTGGTTGTGAACTTGGTTGTTTACAACTCTTGAATTAGAAAACCTCTATTGCTGATTGCTCTGCTATTAAGCCTATTATTATCTTGCATATCAAGTGAGCTATTGAAGACAAAACACCTCTCGTCCAACTCCGTAGTCTACTAGTCTACAACTCGAATTACAAAAACTTTTAGTTCTGCTATTATTATCTTGCATATCAAGTGAGCGATTAATGACATAAAACACATCTCATTTTTTTTTATCTTCCCAATTAACCTCTGGCAGAAAAATTGCCTGCATTCTATTCAAAACATTGCCAACGTGTGCTGCGTTCAGTTCTCTCCTCATTCATCCAATTTACTGGCATTCGGGTCTGCCGATTACAAGATATATTGCTACGATCTGCGCAATCCCAATGTACCATGGTGTGTATTGGCGGGCCATGATAAGGCTGTCAGTTACGTGAAGTTTGTTAATTCTGCAACCCTTGTTTCTGCATCGACCGACAACACCCTGAAGCTCTGGGACCTCAACAGATCTAGCCCGAGCGAAATATCCCAGGATGCTTGCAGATTAACTTTCAGTGGGCATACTAATGAGAAGGTCGGTTACAATCAGAATAAATTCCTTTGTTTGGGGTGCCAGATTCTCTGGCATTTGTGTGATTTGGTGGAAGGTTTACATGTGTTGTGCTTTTTAATCCTGCAGAATTTTGTGGGCTTGTCTGTCGCTGATGGATACATAGCTTGTGGTTCAGAGTCCAATGAGGTATTCCTTCTCCTGAAAATTTAGGTGTTAGTTTGAAAGTGAAGATTAGCAATCTGTTTGAAGAGTGTCTATGAATGCATTAAAGTACTGTTTTAAAATCAAGAGTAAAGATGACATTAAACTGATGACCCCTAAAAATTTAAATTTCCGGGGTTTTTTCTTTTTCTTTTTTTTGGGGGGGGGGGGGGGGGGTTATTTTGCGATGTTACTTGATGCATGTCCACGAAAGCCGTTGCGTTAGTATGCACATCAGTATACAGCCCCTACTATTGAGGGCATCACTAGGTTTTGCCGTTTTGGTGATGTTGTACCGTACATTGCAAAGATGCTTTTTTGGCCCATAGGGATGCTGATCTAACTTCCATCATTGTTTTTTAAATCTTATTATTTTTTTTAGGTTTATACATATCACAAGTCTTTTCCCATGCCAATTACTTCCCATAAGTTTGGCTCCATCGATCCAATATCCGGAAAAGAGACCGATGAAGACAATGGGCAGTTTGTCTCGAGCGTATGCTGGAAAGGGCAATCCAACGTTGTTGTTGCGGCCAACTCCAATGGGTGTATAAAAGTGTTGCGGATGGTCTAAAGAGTTTCTCCCTGTGAAATCAATCAAACGACTACCAAGGTGTTGGACAGGGCAAAAATCCAATTCACTACTTTAATCTCCTCTAACTTTTGCTTTTGGATTGGATAAGAATCTCCTAAAAAAAGAATGCTGATCGCGGGCGCCATTGACAAGTGTATATCTTAATCTTTTAGATCATGCTTTGCGGGTCCAACCCGGCCCGGCCCTTGCTATGAGCTTTCTGTTGTGTGGCGACATGGACTCATTGAATGGAATTATGGAATGTTGCTAGTTTTGCCCATTTCTAGCTGTGGGAAATTTACTATGACCAAAAGGGCAATGGCGCATGCATATGATGAGTGTATAACTGTATATTGATGGAACCATTCTTCCAAGCTTTTCCCGGGTTTATGGCATATTGGCTCAAATTTGACAACCCAAGGGCGGTGCGGCAAAGCGGTAAACTATTAGAGTGGAATTCTCTTCTTCATCAATGAGGCTCGGGCCAACAGCTTCTGGACGAAAAGGTCTTGTAGTTGGCCTTTGACGTTCGAAGAAGAAAGCCTGACTGTTGTCAGCACGAACGCTGTCTTGAGCTCACGGTATGCCTCTTTCTCTCTTCCAATATGCTTTAGTCGACTTGAGTTCTGTTCTCTCTTCTGTTGTGTATCATGAGTTGTCTGTACTGCTGTGTTTTTGCAGTTGATCTCGGCGAGATGTCTGCTGGCTGACTTGTACAGCTGAGTTTTAACTTAGGCCTACTTTTCTGACCCAGACTCGAAATCATTTTGTACATTTTTTCGAACAGTAGCGTTAACGTAAGGGAACTCACGGCATACACCCCCCTCCAGAGAGAAACCAAAGAAAAAGTAAGAAAATGGAAAATCAATACACTCAGAGAGAGTGAGGGATTTGTTTTGAGTGTGTCGCTCTTTTTTTTGTTTTTTTTCTCCCTTTTTTAGGTTTCCCACCGGAGGAGTGGGGGCGCCTTAGCTATAGTGTTTTGAGGCTGTAAAGGAAATGATTTTGCATTGTTTTGTACATGGGATTGTGGCGATATGCAATTTTTTGTGGCACTGAGTCTGACAGTTTATTAGACAGTCGATATATGTGAATGTCTCTGCGGCTATTGCAAACATCTTGAATCGACAGTCTGCTTGGGATCGGTACTTCTTCGATGTGTTTTCTCGGTTTTCTTGTCTCCCCCTCCTATGTTTACATTTTGTGCTTGGACTCGAGTATGGCTGAAAGAGCAAGGGCAACCCTTGCTCATATGTAATACATTTTGTGGTTGGAAGTCGGAAACCGAGCAAATGCAGTGGCTATTGTTCACCTCTAGAGCTCATATCTGTAGACCGCATGAAAGTGGTACCTGCAGTGGGGGTTGATTTCTTTTTGTTCACTGTAATTAGAAAATGTGATGAAGAGATCACCATGGTTGACACTGGTTAGTGAACAAAAGATAATTTTTTCAATTTATGTTGTGATAGACTTGTGTAAAAGGCTTATTTTAATTTCCTATACGCCTTAGGGATAAGATTGTTTTCACGCAATTCATAGGGTTCAACAAGCCATCGATATTTCATGATCAAGGGTGTAGTACTCTTTGTAGTAGTGGTCCTTATATATCGTATTAACAATCAAAATATGGTCGAAAGAAAAAATCTCTATTTGAGAGGATTTCTTCCTATACCTATGAATTCCATTGGACCCAGAAATGATACATTGGAAAAATCCTTTGGGTCTTCCAATATGAACAGGCTGATTGTTTCGCTCCTCTATCTTCCAAAGGGAAAAAAGATTTCTGAGAGTTGTTTCCTGGATCCGAAAGAGAGTACTTGGTTTCTTCCAATAACTAAAACGTACATCCAATCTTTCTGTACCTTGTAGATTTTTATTGCTCTCGGTATTATACACAGTTTTGGACTCACGGTTATACTTATCAACAGTTTAGGCCAATTTTAGGATTTAGGGTTCAAGGTTTTCAGGAATTTAGGGTTTAGGTTTTGGGTTTTAGTGTTTACTGTGGGTTTAGGTTTTGGGTTTTACGACAATGGGTTTAGAGTATTAGGGTTTAGGGTTTCTAGGGTTAGTATCTAAGGTGTCTAGGGCTTAGGCTCTCTACGGTCTAGGATTTAGGATTTCTAGGCATAGGGTTTAGGTATTTGGGGTCGGGTTTTCGTATATGAGGTTAGGGTTTAGGGTAGAATCAATTTATGCAACTGATCGGCATCAGAGCCTAGTGACAACCATACTTTTAAATGTTTCTGGAAATAGACATCTGATACTGCACAACAAAATTATGATATAGTGATGTTGGCTTAATAGTCAGCTTCAAAAGGCAAATTTCAACAACAATATACTATGCCAGATCAACCCTTTGGTGGGCACAAAAGAGCACCAAAATGAGTGCAGTTTGGGCTATTCTCACCACCATACAAGATGCATAAGTATCACATTCGCAGAATACATACATATTCTAAAGTAATAGATGGACTTATATATAGCAAGATTCCCCTCCACTATATGTGTTCTTAATAATAAACACCATCAGATCCAACATGTGAAAATTCATATTTAAAAAATTCAAAAAAAGAAAAAGAAAAAAGAAACAAATCTGTGGGATCTTGACAAGGAGCTGAAAGTTTGCTGCATGATTTTGACCTAACTTGAATAACAAATTCTCTCAAATAGCACAAAGGTTTCCCTGCATGACAAATAAGCTCAAGGGATCAGGACAGGACATTAAAAGCATGGGAGAGAATTGGTTGAATAGTCTGTTGACTACTCCCTCCATTCGTCAATAATTGTCATATTCAAGTTTTGGGAAGATTGTAAGAAAATAATATTAAAAATGATAATTGTATTGGTAATGATAAAAGTAAGAGGTATATATAAAAAATTATCATTAATATTGTATTGAAATTGTTTAGAAAAATAAAACGTTAGTTAAAGTGACAGATATTGAGGAATGGAGGGAGTATCAATGAAGAACCCTAGTAGTAAGGAAAAGAACCAATTTTGCCTAAAAATGATAACCCAAAGGATTGGATATCAGGAGATGTTCAAACTGCTGTTCCCAAGTTAACACCCTCGAATCAAACACACAACAACAATGACAATAACAAACCCTAGTTTAGTCATGCTAAAGCGAAGTATGGAGAAATCCAAATGTAGTTAGTCTTCCCCTCATATATGAGAGTACATAAAGAGACTGATTCTAGCGGACAAAATGACAGTGAGGAAGACATTTCTGTTTGATGTATATCCACAATCCCCAACCACAAAAAAAGAGAGAAAAAGAAAAGAAAGTGGAGCATTTCTTTTCTCATGGAAGAATATGTTCCATGAACAGTATGCATATAATTAAGTCATCCAAATGAATCCAACTTTTGATTTCAATGGCCTAATCACCACACTGTACAAAGGTGTTTATCTGATGCTATGAAGTATATGTTTTAAAACTAAAACCAATATTCTAAAATTTTAGCCAACCATTTCGGATCTCAGCCTGCAATGGCATGATCACATAAGCAAGAATTGGCCTCATGTCACAGGGCCATTACCGTGTACATAGAAGGATGCCCTTTTTATGTGTGTAGCGCCTATGTTTATAAACCCAGAACTCCCCATTTCCTCTTCCGATGTGGGACCTTTTTTTTTCTTCCCTGACACTGAACATTAAATTCAAAGACATTACCCGATTGACTCTTGCCTTAGTGGTAAGGGCTCCACCTTCCAAGGTTCGATTTTTGGACAAAGCATTCCTTGCTTATCAGAAATGCAGGAGTGCGGTCAATGGAAGATTGGACCTGGATCTAGCATTGGCATCCCTCGTACCCAGTCCAATAAAGGCCCATTGAGTTAGAGTTACCCTAACATAGGGGCTCAGTGGGCTGTACCACGTAGCTAATTTAGAAAACAAAAAAAGATTCAAAGACATTATGGGACAAGCCAAACACCACTATATAAACCATAAGCAATCTCTTCCACCACCATTCACCATTCTAAGTAAACAAAACCACCATTTTTGCCCCAAGCTCTTAGAATCAAAGCAAGTCCTACATTTTTTTTAAAAAAAAAAGGTTAGGGTAAATCAATCACCATGGTCTTCAAGCATCAGAGTAGTAGCAATAGCTACTACGAGGCTAAGAGGCAAGAGGAGCTCTACCACAGCTCGGGCGGTCACCACCACATGGGTGGCCACCACCATATGGGTGGCCACCACATGGGCCTGGGCCACAGCCACCAAATGGGCTTGGGACTGGGCCACAGCCACAACCACAGCCACATGGGCTTGGGCCACAAACACCAAGGATACGGAAGTGGGTTCTTGGCCGATAGCGAGTGCTCGGACTACAGCAGTATCGTCCCAAGCCACGGCTACGGTATGGGCCACCACCACCAGGCCCAGGCCCACCACAGTCAATACGCTGCCAGCGGGATGATGGCTGGCTATGCTGCGGGCGGAATGGGGAATTCGTATTATGCTGCCAATCATAATGCTTGCGATCCATACAACAGGGTAATGTTTTGCAACCATTCTTTTCTTTTGTCTTCCCAATGATCCCCCTGCATCAGTAAATTATCTGGTAGTCCCTGGACTATCGAGCAAAGTTGTCTCAACAACTATGGGCTTTTTTTTCTTTATTGTTAGCACCCCCCTTTCCCCTTCATATATATCTGAGAAAATGAAGGGGAGGCTTAGCGCAATAGTTGAGTTGTTGTCATGCGATCGTGAGGTCACGAATTCGAGTCTTGGAAGCGACCTCTTACAGAAATGCAAGGTAAGATTTGCCTAGTACACAAGGGAGCATTTGACCCTCCTGGGATTTGAACACTTGTAGGAGGAAGGTATCGCACACTTGGGGCATGCCCTCATTCACCTTATTACTTTTCAGAGTAAGTTTTTCACAATAAGTTCAAAATACGTCGTGCAAAAGGCTCTCATAAAAGGTAAAGAAAATAAATTCAGAATAAGTTCAAGAAAACAAGTTCAAAACAAGTTCAGTCAAAATAAGTTCACTAGTCAATATTCCTTAACGATTTTGAGAGTTCGCTTCATTAACAATTCATTCTTGGTGTCTGATGTGGTTTTTTTTTTTGCAGCTTTACTGAATGACAGATCCGACTTCTGATGAACTCCAAATCTAGAGAGCAGCACATTTGCTAGTTGAAGGAATAAATTAGGGCCCCCCTTCCCCTAATGAGTCTTGAAGGGGCTTCTTGTATTAGTCCTTAATATTTGTACTGGTTTACTGTGTTGTGTGTATTATCATGAATGTTATCTACACTAATAATCTATCATTTTCAATAATCTGATCCAGCTAACATTAATTTCTTGTTCACTCAACAAACAATAAACAGGACAACTCATTCTTACAGTTAAAGACGCCGATTATAACCATCAGATCATCTCCAGATTCCTAGCCATCAGTCAGTAAACAAGAAAGCGGAACCCTTACCACTTTTACCCGAGTCTGTTCTCTTCAACCTATTTTGACGGAGTTTATACTAAACTGAACTTATTTTCAGAATTTACTAACAAAACTAATTCTAAACCGATTTTTTTGAAGAGGAGAACATACCCCTAATCAACAAGTATGGACAACTTTACTTTTCCATTTTGTTTTTATCACAAGAATAACAATGATGGACATTAACAAAAAGAAATTCTACCACATCAACGACGACAACAAACTCTCCGGGTAAAAAACATTCGAGCGTGATCCAGAAAACTCAAATGTAGACAGTCTTCTCCATGAACGAATAAAGAAAAAAAAAATTCCTTTTTCCAAAAAAAGGTCAAAATTCATGTATAGTTATAAGAGTTCTTGGGAGAGAAGAATACCTTTTTCTTTCTGGGTAATGATTTGAGAGAGGTCAACGCTGTACAACAACTTGGACAAGGGGCTTTCTCGGTCACCAATATAAACAAACCGACTTCAACTCCATCAAATTGCGCACCCAAAATCATCACCATATATTCTCTTCTCTTCTCTTCTCAAATCGAATCGAATTGAATTGAATTCTTTCCTCAAAAACAACATTCAATCTCAAATACCCAGAAACAGAAATCATGCCTCAATTGTTCTTCCTCCTAATTCTTCTCCTTCTATCTCCATTCCCAAACCCTACCCAAGCCCGAGATCCGCACAAAATCAAGTTCAAATCCCCGGGTTTATACCCAGAAGGGTTAACGTGGGACCCATCTTCTCAGCACTTCATCGTCGGATCTCTTCGCGGCGGTACTTTCCACTCAATCTCCGACGCAGGCGTCGTCGAAACCCTAACCCTAACCCTAACCCTAGACTCCTCTTTCTCCGGCGGATTTCCGGCGAACACCACCATCCTCGGCCTCGCCGTCGACCGCCGCCGGAACCGCCTCCTCGCCGCCGTGAATACCCCCTCCCCCCACCTCGCCTCCTTCGACCTCCGCCGCAGCTCCCTCCGCCTCCTCTTCCTCTCTCCCCTCCCCACCTCCGATTCCGGCAACTCCGCCGTCGCCAAAGACGTCGCCGTCGACGCCTCCGGCGACGCTTACGTCACCAACTCCGGCGGGAACTTCATCTGGAAAGTCACCGTCGACGGAAAACCCTCGATCCTCTCCCAATCTCCCCTCTTCTCACATTATCCAGTGGATCAGACCTCACCGTACAGCTACTGCGGCCTAAACGGCGTCGTTTACGTCCCCGTCAAAGGCTACCTCCTCGCCGTCCAATCGAACACCGGAAAACTCTTCAAAATCGACGCCGTTGACGGAACGGCGAGGACCGTCAATTTGCCGGAAAACTTGACGTTAGCAGACGGAATCGCGGTGCGGGAAGACGGCGTCGTTTTGGCGGTGTCGATGAAAAGCGCGTGGTTTTTGAAAAGTGACGATAGTTGGGGAAGTGGGGTAGTAATTGACAGAATTGCCCTCGATGAAGAAGGGACTGCTACTTCGGTGACAATAGGGGGAGGGGGGAGGGCATATGTGATATATGGGTACGTGCAGGAGGGCATAAAGGGGAATTCGGAAGAGAGAGAGTGGTTTAGGATAGAAGAGGTGAAGTCAAAGGAAGAGGGTGAGGGGGAGAGTGTGGTGCCGTACGTTTTGATTGGGCTGGGCTTGGCTTATGTCCTGTTTTGGCGATTCCAAATGAGTCAACTCGTTGACAAAATGGACCAAAAGAGGGAATAGTTTTTGTGTGTTTTTTTGAATTTTTTTTCACGAAATATTTTGCTTTTGTTTTAGGTCCATATATGTATTCAGGAATTTTGTTTCACGATAATTTATTGTAAGATAGAAATGACATGCCGATTTTTATTATTTTGCATATTAGTATCATATAGGTCCTTGGGTTTGTATTTGTTATAGGCTCTATTATGCATTTTTTGGGCTGGTTTAGCTATTTATTATTCAAAGAGTTTTTGACCATGAGGAATGACCCGTGTACCCAATTGAGGTCCTGTTCTTTTCTGCGGTATTTTGCGGTATGACACGGTATGGTGTGGTGAAATTATGGCGGGTTGTGATGTAATTATGGCGAGTTATTGATATGTGGGGTAGGTGAGGAGAGAGAATATAAAAAGTTGAGGAGAGAGAAAAGTAATGATTTGTGGTAAAATATGGTGGGTTGTGGCAAATTACGGTATGCTGTGACACTGCAGTTTGCCAACCGCAGAAAAGAACAGAGCCTGACTAAGAGGTTCTTCCTGATTATGAGGCCCTAAGGCCCTGTTCTTTTATGCGGTATTTTGGGAATGGTGTGGTAAAGTGTGGTGGAATTGTGGTGGGGTGTCGTGGAATTGTGGTAGGTTATTGGTACGTAGGGTAAATGAGGAAAGAGAATGTAAAAAAGTGAGGAGAGAGAAAAGTAATGATTTGCGGTAAAATGTGGTGGGTTGTGGCAAATTACGGTAGGTTGTGGCACCGCAGTTTACCAACCACAAAAAAGAACACGGCCTAAATTGCACAAAAAATAGAGGACTCAGTTGGCTGAGTTGGATGTACAAGTGATAATTTTTTTTTGGTAAATTGCTCAGCTTCTACCCACCCTTCTCTGCACAACACCACCAGCACCTGCGCCAATATACATTGCGTTTTAGAAGAAATCACACAAATCAATGTACAGAAGTGGCCAAATGTAAGTGTACTGAATTGCTAACCCATTGTCTAAGTTTATTGGCTTTGATAAATTAACCATAATAACAAACAATTAGGAACAAAAGTGGAATAGCCTAAAGTTTCTTATCACTAGAACTTGTATTCTGAATACTTGAATAGCAGCACATGACACTGTCAATTATGTTGTTTAATTTATTGTAGTTTGACACTGTATGAGCTCCATTCAAGTGTTTTTAATGAGCATGATAAAACACATATCAGTATAATATAACCGTGTCATTTCTCTTCACAATCTCGAATAAGAATCCTGTCATATATAACCAACAAAAGAACAAAGCTTTTGACTTTATGAAAGATGCACTTGTCTTAAGAAATATAAGTTTACAAATAATTGTTGATTTTCAGATGCAAAAAAAAAAAAAAAAAAGTGATGGGGCACAAAAACATATCAAATATTATGCAGCTCCACAAAATAACAATAAAAATGAAGCAGCAGGAGATAAAGGCACCAAAATACTTTTCTAAAGAAAGTCAAAGTGGGAACACATTCCAAAATTAACAATTCATTTATCCATACAAGTATATATTCTCAAAAAAAATAATAGAATTAAAACATAATCAACACGGGTTGGATTACTTGGATAAATAGCAACACAAAATTAAAACTAAAACGATACTCAACACTTCACGTTGCAATTTAAAATCTACAGAACCTCCTAAAAGGTTGAGTCTGACACCAATACCCGTGTCATGTCTAAGTAACATAGCTTGACAATTTCATCCACCGGAAAGCAATAGAAGACCTATGTTTTATGTAAAAGTGTGAACTGACTGAATATAAAACTTACTGATATCTCCATTTTTCACCATAGCAAAGCAGAATCAACCACTGTTAGCTGAAACAAAACCAGCCTCATCAATCATCATTACCAATTGCACACCTGAATAAACATAATTTCTATATTTTTATGATAGTATTTTTTGTTATGAATCTAATGATAGTACTTTCATAAACTAGAACATGTATCTGTTGAGAAATTAACAACGTCAAAAATATGGAACAGAGGGAGTACTCCTGAAGTGCATGGTTTATCTGATATCATATGTGCTGAACTAATATTTCCCAACTTTGCAACCAAAAACAGGAAAGCGTAAGAATCCAAATGTGGTCGATGAAAATCCAGTACGCTAATCATTCAACTGGTTGGGAAGAGTTATAGTAATAGCAGGGCAATCTAAGATCCATTTTGCAGACAACATTATAGTTGTTAACCTGCACATAAAGTTGGAAGAGTCAGACTTTACATATGGCATTTATGCAGTGAACTGATCCAAAACTAACAAAGACAGACAGAAAAGACACATATGTACCTGATAAAAAAAACAACAGTAATTTGAAGGAGAAGGCAGTCTAGTAACAGTCAGAAGAACAAAAGTGGCTTCATTCTCAAATCCAACACTTCTCTGATTAGTTCCCATTCATTTGTTTCGCACATATGAGAGATTTTGGAATATAATGAAGATTAGAATACATTTATGCCCCAAAAATTCAAATGCTGAAAATTGCCAGAGTGCGAGATTAGCATTCCCCACAATTGGTGGCATCAATGCTGGGAGCATCAGTACTAGAAAAAGCAGATTTAAAAGAGATTAATGTAATAATGTGGGCACCCACTATCCCTAATGGAACAAGAGAATCACAGATTTGATTGCTATATAAGTCCTCTCAGTTTCTCCCTTTGATCATCAACCTCAAAGCACAAAAACAATCTCTTGTAGAACACAAGTCCCAGTACACCACAACTACCATGGCATCCATGCAACACTGCAAGCCATCCTGCGAACCTAATCCTTGCCACAAGCCATGCCAGTCTGGCGGACATGGCATCGGGCATAACCCCTGCCACAACGGTGGACACGGCCACCACAACGGTGGACACGGTCACCACCATGGTGGACACGGCCACCACCACGGTGGGCATGGCCACCACCATGGTGGACACAACTCCTGCCACAAGCCAAGCCATGGTTGTGGCCCAAAGGCAAGTGTTTAATAGAATAGTCCATCTAGTATTCAACTTTAGATATCTTCAAGCCTTACTTTTTTCTAGTAGAATCATTTTTTCATTAACTGGGTAAAGTTGGCACGTCCACAAGGCCCCTCAGGGCCCATCAATCCTATAATATCCACTAACGAAAATTTTTTTGCTTCTCCTGAGAACTGAACCTTACTAGGGATCTTGTTGCCAACTTCGCTACCGTCTCTTTGGTTTCTAGTAGAATCATATGCTTACCTACCTTGTTTGTGTTATTTGCAGCGGTGCTAAACCAAGAGGATGCAATATGACCAGTCCAAGTTCAGAGACTGCAGTCCATTAAACCAATATAACTACTAGTGAGGTGTGATTCTATGTTTGAAATAATGCCCAGCTATTGTGCACAGCTGGGCAATCAATCAATATGGTATTTTCCTTTTCCTAAATGTAACGGGTACTATGTACTCCGGATATGAAAAAAATCAAGTGTTCGGCAAATTTTATGTTTAATTGCTCAGTGGTTACAATCTGAACTTCTCAACATAAGTCTACAACACAAGCCTCCCACAATATACATTGCCATATCCATGTTAATAATCAGGTGCATTAGGGAGGCAAAAATAAGATTGTACCCTTGCTGAGCTTCCTTAGCCTCTTACTCACCTACTTAAATGAAAACGGTCTTCAAGCTAAGAGGCCAAATTCACGCCATATAAGAAAAAAATTCAAACAAGGGTCACTAAGGAAGGTCTCAAAGTTGAACCTGTCTGTTCAACTTCTAAGATTGAGAAAGTCTGACATTGCCATATCCAGGTCAGAAGAAAGGAGAAAAATGGGGGAAAACTTAATAAATGATGAATACACTCATTTAAACAGTCTACAAGCCGGCTTTAGATACTAGATACTAGGGATCTGATGGTATGAGAAAGATCAGGAACATAGGTATTCAAGCCATCAACATGCTATGACCAAATGTAAATGATATCTGGTTCATTGCCAAATAGTGAGTACATTCACTACCTATGGACCGGGCACACTATTCTTTCATCACATATTCACATATCTATGTCTGACATAGTGACATGCTTATGGGGCAAATCTGGACACATTCCAGACATGCATTAGATATGGGGGTGAGCAACTAGCTAGTGCGCTGTCCAGCTTGTCAGATTCCTGAAAGGATGTCCCTGGCCCCTGGGTGTGTGAGAACTATGTTTTTCCACTTTGTTACTTGGACAGAGGACACAGGCCATATGGTGTCATAGTGTTTCTTATGAAAGAGAGTCATAATAGGCCAGAATGTTTATCATATAGATCAACACACAAGATAGCAGAACAGTGCAATGGCTACATATGTTTGTGATGGAAACAAATTCAGGGCATATCAGTTAGAAAAGTAAGCACATTGGTCGGAAAGAATCTACTTAATGTTGGTTTTGAAGGTTACATTGTCGACTCCAGGGCATGAGCAAAGAAGGATACTCTAGGCTTCTTCCATTATTTACCTATATATAATTTTGAAACTATTTCCACCTTTGAATAAACTCACTCACTGACTCCATATAATCAAGTATGAATAAAGTGAACTACATCTAATCCAAAATGGGTCACAAGCACAGATATTAAAATTATGCACTTTAGCCCTACATGGATGCTTCTTGTCTATCATATGCCCAGTGAGGTCCTCCTGAAAAATGAGCAAAGGGACACATGAAAGTGAAAGATATGGGAGAATCAACTCGTTTTTAAGTACGTTGCTCAATTCATTTATTTATGCATGGAATAAATTCAAAGGACATGTTTGTGAATAAAAGTAGAAGAAATTGTATAAGGGAATTTCTAAATAAGATATATGCTACTCCATCAATCATCAGTACCAATTGCATGCCTGAATAACGACAAAATCTCAAACTCCATTTGCAACTCATGTATATATTACTCCTGAAGTGCATGGTTTATCTGATATCATATGTGCTAAACTAATATTTACCAACTTCACAACCAAAAACAGGAAAGCGTGGAGAACAGTTTCAGTTAGTGTATCTCACCTAAGAATCCCAATGTGGTTGATGAAAATCCCAGGATGCAAATCAGTCAGCTGGTTGGGAAGATTTTAGTAATAGCAGGGCAATCTAAGATCCATTTTGCAGACAACATAGCTGTTATCTTGCATATAAAGTTGGAAGAGTCAGACTTTACCTATCACATTTATACAGTAAACTAATTCAAAACTAACAAAGAAAGACAGAGAAGACACATATGTATCCCAAAAAAACAACAGTAATTTGAAGGATGATGCAGAGCTGCAGATGAAAAAAGCAGTCCAGTAACAGTGAGGAGCAAAAGTGACTTCATTCTCAAATCCAACACTTCTCTGATTAGTTTGTGTAAATTTGTTTTGCACATATGAGAAATTTCGAAATATAATGAAGAATAGAGTACATTTATGCCCACAAAATTTCAAATGCTGAAAAATGCCAGAGTGTGAAATTAGCATTCCCCACAAGCGGTGGCATCAATGCCGGAAGCATCAGTACTAGAAAAAGCAGATTTAAAGGAGAGTAATGTGAGCACCCACTAACCCTAATGGAACAAGAGAATAACACATTTGATTGCTATATAATTCGTCTCAGTTTCTCCCTTTGATCATCAACCTCAAAGCACAAAAACAATCTTTTGTAGAACACAAGTCCAAGTACACCACAACTATCATGGCATCCATGCAACACTGCAAGCCATCCTGCCAACCAAACAATCCTTGCCACAGCGGGCCACACTGCAAGCCATCCTGCGAACCTAATCCTTACCACAAGCCATGCCACTCTGGTGGACACGGCTTCGGGCATAACCCCTGCCACAACGGTGGACACGGCCACCACAATGGTGGACATGGCCACCACCACGGTGGGCACGGTCACCACCACGGTGGGCATGGCCACCACCATGGTGGGCACGGCTCCTGCCACAAGCCAAGCCATGGTTGTGGCCCAAAGGCAAGTGTTTAATAGAATAGTCCATCTAGTATTCAACTTTAGATATCTTCAAGCCTTGCTTTCTTCTAGTAGAATCATTTTTTCATTAACCGGGTAAAGTTCGCACGTCCACAGGGGCCCTATCCTAGGGCTCATCGGTACTATAATATCCACTTATGAACTTTTTTTGCTTCTGCTAAGAATTGAACCTTAGTAGGGATCTTGGAAGATGGGGTGGTTGCTGACTTAGCTACCAACTCTTTGGTTTCTAGTAGAATCATATGCTTACCTACCTTGTTTGTGTTATTTGCAGCGGTGCTAAGCCTAGAGAATGCAATATGACCAGTCCAAGTTCAGAGACTGCAGTCCATTAAACCAATATAACTACTAGTGAGGTGTGATTCTATGTTTGAAATAATGCCCAGCTATCGGCCACAGCTGGGCAACCAATCAATATGTTATTTTCCTTTTCCTAAATGTAATGAGTACTATGTACTCTGGTTATGAATAAAATAAAGTGTTCCGCAAATTTTATGTTTAATTGCTCGGTGGTTACAATTCGAACTTCTCAACATAAGTCTAAAAGACAAGCCTCCCTCAGTATACATTGCCATATCCATGTTAATAATCAGGTGCATTAGGGAGGCAAAAATAAGATTGTGCCCTTGCTGAGCTTCCCTAGCCTCTTACTTGCCCACTTAAATGAAAACAGTCTTCAAGCTAAGAGGCCAAATTCACGCCGTATAACAAAAAAGATTCAAACTAGGGTTACTAGGAAGGTCTAAAATGGATATCCAACACTGAACCTGTCTGTTCAAGTTCTAAGATTGAGAAAGTCTGACATTGTCATATCCATGTCATAAGAAAGGAGAAAAAAGGGGGAGAACTAGATAAATGATGAATACACTCATTTAAATAGTCTTCAAGCCGGCTTTAGATACTATGGATTTGATGGTGTGAGAAAGATCAGGAACATAGGTATTCAAGACATCAGCATGCTATGACTAAATGTAAATGATATCAGATTCTTTACCAAATGTAGAATACATTGACTACCCAGGGACCAGACACACTATTTTTCATCACATATTCACATATCTAAGGTGACATGCTTATGGGGCAAATTCGGACACATTCCAGACATGCATTAGATATGGTGGTGAGCAACTATGTGCAGTGCCCAGCTTGTCAGATTCCTGAAAGGATATCCCTGGCCTCTGGGTGTGTGAGAACTATGTTTTTTCCACTTTGTTACTTGGACACAGGTCATATGGGGTCATAGTGTTTCTTATGAAAGAGAGTCATAATATGCTACACTGTTAATCATATAGATCAACCCACAAGATAGCAGAACTTTGCAATGCCTAAATATATTTGCAAAGGAAATAAATTCACGGAATATCAATTAGAAAAGTAAGCACATTGTTTGGAAAGAACCTACTTAATTTAGAAACACACTGTTCATGGATCACTAATGTTGGTGTTGAAGGTTTCATCGTGGACTTCAGGGCATTAAGGGTATTCTTTGCTTCTCCTTATTTACCTAAATATAATTTCAAAACTATTTCCACCTTTGAATAAACTCACTCACTGACTCCATATAATCAAGTATGTAAAAAATTTAACTACACCTAATCCAAAATGGGTCACAAGTACATATCTTAAAATTATGCACTTTAGCACTACAAGGATGCTTCTTGCCTATGATATGCTAAGTGAGGCCCTCCTGAAAAATGAGCAAAGGGCCACTTGAAAGTACAAGACATGGGAGAATCAATTCGCTTTCAAGCACATTGCTCAATTCATTTATTTATGCATGGAATAAATTCAAAGGACATGTTTGTGAACAAAAGCAGAAGAAATTGTATAATAGTAAAGGAATTTCTAAATAAGATATATGCTACTCCATCAATCATCAGTACCAATTGCATGCCTGAATAACTACATAATCTCAAACTCCATTTGCAACTCATGTTAATAGTACTCCTGAAGTGCATGGTTTATCTGATACTATGTGTGCTGAACTAATATTTACCAACTTCACAACCAAAAAAATGAAAGGATAAAGAACGGTTTCATTTAGCATATCTCACTAAGAATCCCAATGTGGTCAATGAAAATCCACGATGCGAACCAGTCAGCTGATTGGGAAGAGCTTAGTAATAGCAGGGCAATCTAAGATCCATTTTGCAGACAACATAGTTGGTAACTTGCATATAAAGTTGGAAGACTCAGACTTTACATATCGCATTTATACAATGAACTAATTCAAAACTAACAAAGAAAGATAGAAAAGACAGATATGTACCCCCAAAAATCAACAGTAATTTGAAGAATGATGCAGAGCTGCAGATGAAGAAAGCAGTCCAGTAACAGTGAGAAGAGCAAAAGTGACTTCATTCTCAAATCCAACACTTCTCTGATTAGTTCGTGTAAATTTGTTTCGCACATATGAGAGATTTTGGAATATAATGAAGATTAGAATACAATTTATGCCCCCAAAATTTCAAATGCTGAAAAATGCCAGAGTGTGAGATTAGCATTTCCCACAAGCGGTGGCATCAATGTCGGTAGCATCAGTACTAGAAAAAGCAGATTTTAAAGGAGACTAATTTGAGCATCCACTATCCCTAATGGAACCAGAGAATCACAGATTCGATTGCTATATAAGTCCTCTCAGTTTCTCCCTTTGATCATCAACCTCAAAACACAAAAACAATCTCTTGTAAAACCCAAGTCCCAGTATAACACAACTACCATGGCATCCATGCAACACTGCAAGCCATCCTGCCGACCAAACAATCCTTGCCACAGCGGGCCACACTGCAAGCCATCCTGCGAACCTAATCCTTGCCACAAGCCATGCCACTCTGGTGGACACGGCTTCGGGCATAACCCTTGCCACTCTGGTGGACACAACCACCACCACGGTGGACATGGCCACCACCACGGTGGGCACAGCCACCACCATGGTGGACACAACCCCTGCCACAAGCCAAGCCATGGCTGTGGCCCAAAGGCAAGTGTTTAATATAATAGTCCATCTAGTATTCAACTTTAGATATCTTCAAGCCTTGCTTTCTTCCAGTTGAATCATTTTTTCATTAACCGGGTAAAGTTGCACGTCCACAAGGGCCCCATCCTAGGGCCCATCGGCACTATAATCTCCACTTATGGGGAACTTTTTTTGCTTCTGCTAAGAATTGAACCTTAGTAGGGAGCTTGGAACATGGGGTGGTTGCTGACTTAGCTACCAACTCTTTGGTTTCTAGTAGAATCATATGCTTACCTATCTTGTTTGTCTTATTTGCAGTGGTGCTAAGCCAAGAGGATGCAATATGACCAGTCCAAGTTCAGAGACTGCGATCCACTAAACCAATATAACTACTAGTGAGGTGTGAGTCTATGTTTGAAATAATGCCCAGCTATCGTGCACAGCTGGGCAACCAATCAATGAGTTATTTTCCTTTTCCTAAATGTAATGAGTACTATGTACTCCGGTTATGAATAAAATCAAGTGTTCCGCAAATTTTGTGTTTAATTGCTCAGTGGTTACAATCTGAACTTTTCAACATAAGTCTACAACACGAGCCTCCCTCAGTATACATTGCCATATCCATGTTAATAATCAGGTGCATTAGGGAGGACAAAAAAGATTGTGCCCTTGCTGAGCTTCCCTAGCCTCTTACTCACCAACTTAAATGAAACGGTCTTCAAGCTAAGAGGCCAAATTCATACCGTATAAGAAAAAATTTCAAACAAGGGTCACTAAAAGGAAGGTCTAAAATTGAACCTGTCTGTTCAAGTTCAAAGATTGAGAAAGTCTGACATAGCCATATATATGTCAGAAGAAAGGAGAAAAAAGGGGGGGGGGGGGGGGGAACTTGATAAATGATGAATACACTCATCTAAAAAGTCTACAAGCCGGCTTTAGATACTACGGATTTGATGGTATGAGAAAGATCAGGAACATAGGTATTCAAGCCGTCAACATGCTATGACTAAATGTAAATGATATCAGGTTCATTGCCAAATAGTGAGTATATTCACTACCTATGGACCAGGCACACTATTTTTTTCATCGCATATTCACATATCTATGTCTAACATGCTTTTGGGGAAAATTCGGACACATTCTAGACATGCATTAGATATGGCGGTGAACAACTAGCTAGTGCGCTGTCCAGCTTGTCAGACTCCAGAAAGGATGTCCCTGGGTATGTGACAACTGACAACACTATGTTTTCCCATTTTGTTACTTAAACAGATGACACAGGCTATATGGTGTCATAGAGTTTCTTATGAAAGAGAGTCATAATAGGCAACAATGTTTATCATATAGATCAACACAAAAGATAGCAGAACAATGCAACGCCTAAATATATTTGCAAAGGAAACAAATTCAGGGCACATCAGTTAGAAAAGTAAGCACATTGATCGGGAAGAACCTACTTAATTGAGAAACACACTGTTCAGGGATCAGTAATGTTGGTTTTGATGGTTCCATTGTTCACTTCAGGGCATGGGCAAAGAAGGGTATTCTAGGCTTCTTGCCTTATTTAGCTAAATATAATTTCAAAACTATTTCCACTGTTAAATAAACTCACTCACATAAATTCAACTACACCTAATCCAAAATGGGTCACAAGTACATATCTTGAAATTATGCACTTTAGCCCTACAGGGATGCTTCTTGCCTATCATATGCTCAGTGAGGCCCTCCTGAAAAAGGAGCAAAGGGCTAAGTGAAAGCATAAGACATGGGAGAATCAATTTGTTTTCAAGCACATTGCTCAATTCATTTATTAATGCATCGAATAAATTCAAAGGACATGTTTGTGAATAAAAGCAGCAGAAATTGTATAATAGTAAGGGAATTTCTACATAAGATATATGCCACTTTAATTTATTACTGTAGTGCACTCACATCAGTTATCTTCACATTGTTGAAAATTAGAGATTATACAAGACGATGCGGCCATTTTTTTAAAGTGTACTCAAAAGGTACAGTTTCATTGTCGTTGCCTCTTTTGCTCCATGACAATTCTTGTCTGCTTTGTTGGGACCTGGAGGGTTAACAGACGTATTGGTGGCATGGAGAAGAAAATTGAAGAAAAATATCACTGTCATAGAAATCATATCTCTGAAAAATAAGAGGTAATGGAAAATGCAGAAACCCAAGTCCATGCACAAAAGCAGACTCCTATCTAACATGTCGTCTCCCAAAAAACGCGAAAGGAAAAAGAATTGTGGAACACTGAAGCAGTTTGAGATAATGGCACAAGTTGAATGTTTTCTGAAAATGAAAGAAGAAATAAAAAGTTCCAAAACCAATTCATTTGTCTATATATCTGCGAAACCTAGAGACAAAAGGTGGCCAAGAGAAAAAGCTGGAAATATAGCACCAACTATTATTTTCTACAACTTCACATCGCATATTAAAGAAGTGAACTCCTGCATGATTTGACCCACCCTGTAAGCAATAGAAGACCTATGTTTGAGTAAACAGAGCATGACTAATATCTCCATTTTAATCAGAGCAAAGCAGAATCAACCAGTACTTTGCTGTATATCTATATTATGTCATCCTGCATTTTCGACTTAGGAAAAATTGAGGAAAATGCTACATTAAAATCTCTGTGTAGTGACATATGACACTAACCAAAGCCGCGGTAGTATGTGCATAATCAGCACAAACCTCAGCTTTGTATTTTGGCCTTGGCGTTAACGTGTGGCCGTAAAGTTTTATACTTTTTCATGGTGTGTTTTCCTCAATTTTCCCAATTCTATTTGGGTCGTGACATATAACATAGTTCTACATCTCTTACTCCCCGTTACATGGTTTATCCAGTATCTTCTGTTCTGAAGTGTCGGCGATATTTTTCTCAACGTTACAATGAAAAAGAAGAAAGCGGAAAGAACAGTTTCATCTAGTGTATCTCGCCTACATAAGAATTCCAATGTGGTCAATGTGAATCCAGGACAAAAATCAGTCAACTGGCTGGAAAGAGTTTAGTATTAGTAGGGAATTATAAGAGAAACACAACACGGTGCTAACCGGCGGATAAACATGGAAGAGTCAGACTTGATATATGACTATCAACTGTGAACTAATTCAATGATAGCAAAGAAATACAAGAAAAGCTGCACCATATGCACCTGAGAAGAAAATTGTAATTTGAAGGATGATGCAGGGTTGCAGATGAAGAAAAGCAGTCCACTAGCTGTAAAAAGTTAACATAAAGATTGAAAAACGAGAGTAACATCATGCCCCAATCCAATACTCTGATTAGTTCTTGTTAATTTGTCTCACAGAGCAATTTCGGAATATTATGAAAGATTAAAATATGTTCAGGCCCTGAAATTTGCCAAGCTGTGAAATAACATATAGTGTGACTGTGTGAGAATAACCTTTTCCCATAAACAATAGCATCAATGCTCGGAACATCAGGCCTAGAAAAAGCAGATTCAAAGAAGGATAATATGGGCACCCACTATCCTTGGTACAACAAAAGAATCAAAGATTTGATTGCTATATAAGTCCTCTAAATTTCTCCCTTTGATCATCAACCTCAAAGCACAAAAGCAATCTTTTGTAGAACCCAAGTTCCAGTACACCACAACTACCATGGCATCCATGCAACACTGCAAGCCATCCTGCCAACCTAAGAATCCTTGCCACAGCGGGCCACACTGCAAGCCATCCTGTGAACCTAATCCTTGCCACAAGCCTTGCCACTCTGGTGGACACGGCTTCGGGCATAACCCCTGCCACTCTGGTGGGCACGGCCACCACCATGGCGGACATGGCCACCACCACGGTGGACACAACCCCTGCCACTCTGGTGGACACGGCCACCACCATGGTGGACACAACCCCTGCCACAAGCCAAGCCACGGCTGTGGCCCAAAGGCAAGTGTTAAATAGAATAGTCCGTCTAGTATTCAAGTTCAGATATCTTCAAGTCTTGCTTTTTCTAGTAGAAACATATGCTTACCTTGTCTATGGTATTTGCAGAAGTGCTAAGCCAAGGGATGCCATATGTTCATTCCAAGTTCAGAGACTTCAATCCGTCAAACTACTATAACTACTAATGTGGTGTGAGTCTATGTTTAGAATAATGCCCAGCTATTGAGCACAGCTGGGCAACCGTTTTGGTATTAATCTTTCCTTTTTCCCCAGTGTAACGTGTACTATGTATTCTGGTTATGAATGAAACCAAGTGTGCCACAAATTTTATGTTGAATTGCCATAATTGGCCTCAATCTCAAAACACATACAAGTCTACATAAACCATCCTCTGTAGACTAGCCATATCCATGTTAGAAATAAAGCAACTGGGGAGCAAAAAAAAGATTGTACGCTTGCTGAGCTTCCCTAGCCTCTTACTTACCTACTTCAGTGAAAATGGTCTTCAAGCTAAGAGGCCGAATTCACACCATATAACAAAAAATATTCAAACAAGGGTTATTAAGGAAGGTCTCAAATTGATATCCAAGTATCCAACGTTGAACCTGTCTGTTCAAGTTCAAATATTGAGAAAGTCTGACATTGCCATATCCATGTCAGAAGAAAGGAGAAAAAAAGGGGGAAAACTTAAAAATGATGAATACACTCATTTAAACAGTTTACAAGCCGGCTTTAGGGATTTGATGGTATGCGAAAGATCAGGAACATAGGTATTCAAGCTATCAACATGCTATGGCTAAATGTAAATGATATCACATTCACTGCCAAATGGTCAATACATTCACTACCCATGGACCAGACACACTAGCTTTTTCATCACATGTTCACATATCCATGTCTGACATGCTTATCGGGCAAATCTGGACACATTCCAGACATGCATTAGGTATGGTGGTGAGCAACTAGCTAGTGTGCTGTCCAGCTTGTCAGACCCCTGCAAGGATGTCCCTGGGTGCGTAAGAACTATGTTTTTCCATTTTGTTACTTGGAAAGAGGACACAGGCGACATGGTGTCATAGTGTTTCTTATGAAAGAGAGTCATAATAGGCTAAAATGTTTATCATATAGATCAACACACAAAATAGCAGAACAGTCCGATGCCTAAATATATTTGCAAAGGAAACAAATTCAGGGCATATCGGTTAGAAATATTGCTCGAGAACCTACTTAATTGACAAACACTCTGTTCATGGATCACTAATGTTGGTTTCGAAGGTTACATTCTTGACCTCTGGACATGGGCAAAGAGGGGTATTCTAAGGCTTCTTGCATTATTTACCTAAATATAATTTCAAAACTATTTCCACCTCTGAATAAACTCACTCACTGACTCCATATAATCAAGTACGAATAAATTCAACTACATTTAATCCAAAATGGGTCACAAGTACTGAAGTACATATCTTGAAATTATGCACTTTAGTCCTGCAGGGATGCTTCTTGCCTATATCATATGCTCAGTGCAGCCCTCCTGAAAAATGAGCAAAGGTCCACGTCAAAGTATAAGACATGGGAGAATCAATTCATTTTCAAGCACGTTGCTCAATTCATTTATTTATGCATGGAATAAATTCAAAGGACATGTTTGTGAATAAAAGTAGAAGAAATTGTATAATGGTAAGGGAATTTCTACATAATATATATACCACGTTAATTTGGGATGACATACATTGAAGTGCTTTAAATAGAATTGCTAAAACATATTAGTATTAGTGTAGTGCACTGACTTCAGTTAAGAGATGTATTGGTGGCGTGGAGAAGAAGATTGAAGAAAAGTATCACTGTCACAGAAATCTTATCTCTGAACAATTGGAGGTAATGGAAAAGGCAGAAACCGAGTCCAAGCACATAAGCACACTCCTATCTAACATGTTGTCTCCCAAGAAAAGTGAAAGGAAAAGGAATTGTAGAATACTGGAACAGTTTAAGATAACGGCACAAGTTAAATGTTTTCTGAAAAGAAAGAAGAAATAAAAGTTCCAAAAATTACCAATTCACATTGTCGAAAATTAGAGATTATAAGAGACGCCGCCGCCATTACTTTTTATGAGTAATCAAAAGGTATGGCTTCATTTTCATTGCCTCGTTGGGCTTCTTCTCTATGGCAATTGTTGTCTACTTTGCTGGGGGCTCAAGGGTTAAGAGATGTATTGCAGTATTGGTAATATGGAGAAGATGATTGAAGAAAAGTATCACTTTCATAGAAATCATCTCTCTGAAAAATCAGAAGTAATGGAAAAGGCAGAAACCCAAATCCATGCACAAAAACACACTCCTATCAACTTCATATCCACGAAAGCTAGAGCCAAATGGTAATCAAGAGAAAAGCTAGAGCCCAAAACAAAGCTAGAGCCAAATGGTAGTCAAGAGAAAAGCTGGACATATAGCTTCACCTACTATTTTCTACAACTTCATATCACATGTTAAAGAGTGAAATCCTTCACGATTTGACCCACCCTAAATGCAATGGAAGAAGTATGTTTAAGTAAACAGAGTATAAACTTACTAATATCTCGATTTACTCAAAACAAAGTGGAACCAACTTTAGCTGTATAACTATATGATGTCATCCTTCATTTTCAACTTAGGAAAGATTGAGGAAAACGCCACATCCGAATCTATTGGTGTCGAGACAATATAACACTAACCAAAAACACAGTAATATGCATATAATGTACACTAACAAGCAAGCATGAAGCTTCAGCTTTGTTAATTGGTCCTGGTGTTAACTTGTGCCCCTGATGTTTTATACTTTTTCCATGGTGTGTATTCCTAAACTTTCCCAACTCTAATCTTGACATATAACACAGTTCTACTACTCCTACGAGCCATTACATGGTCTATCCAATATCTTCTGTACTGAAGTATCAGCAATATTTTTGCCAACTTCACAGCCAAAAACAAGAAAGCGGAAAGAATAGTTTCATAGTGTATCACACCTACATATGAATTCCAATGTGGTCAACATAAATCCAGGTCAAAAATCAGTCAGTTGGCTGGAAAGAGTTTAGTAATAGTAGGGCAATATAAAACATTTTGCAGACAACATAGTGCTAACCTGCGGATAGACATGGAAAAGCCAGACTTATCTATGAAAATATGCAGGGAACTAATTCAACGCTAACAAAGAAAGACAAGAAAAGCTGCAACATATGCACCTGATAAAAAAACAACTGTAATTTGAAAGATCATGCAGAGATTGCAGATGAAGAAAGCAGTCCAATATCTCAAAATAAAATTAAGAAAAACAAAGTAATTTCATTTCCAAACCCAACACCTCTCTGATTAGTTCTTGTTAATTTGTTTCACACATATAAGCAATTTTGGAATATAATAAAGGGAAATTGGATGGTAATATACCGACCTTTAGGGGTGTTGAATGGCAATATACCGACCTTTACTTTTGGACAATAATATCACTGACCTCTATAGTTTGGTGACATTAATATACCTTCAAGGTTTTCTGGGCGGCGAATTGGTTGACGGTCTGACGTGGCAGGCGATGCAAAAAGACCGGTGCCATTTTTAGGTATTTTTAGGGGTGTTGAGTGTTTGTATTCGGTATTTTTAGGATTAAGAGGTTAGTTTTGTTGTTAATTTTTAGGGTGCAAATCCTTGAAGGTACATTAATGTCACTAAACTATAAAGGTCAGTGATATTACTATCCAAAAGTGAAGGTCGGTATATTGCTATTCAACACCCCTAAAGGTCGGTATATTACCGTCCAATTTCCCTATAATAAAAGATTAAAATATGTTCAGGCACTGAAATGCTTCATGCTGAACAGTAGCATATAGAGTGACCATGTGGGAATAACTTTGTCCCGCGAGCAATAGCATCAATGCTGGGAGCATCAGGCCTGGAAAAAGCAGATTCAAAGGAGGTTAATATGGGCACCCACTATCACTAGTGCAACAAGAGAATCATAGATTGGATTGCTATATAAGTCCTCTGAATTTCTCCCTTTGAGCATCAACCTCAAACACAAAAACAATAGTGTAGAACCCAAGTCCCAGTACACCACAACTACCATGGCATCCATGCAACACTGCAAGCCAGCCTGCGAGCCTAAGAATCCTTGCCACAACGGCCATCACCCTGGTGGGAACAACCACGGGCATAACCCATGCCATCCTGGTGGAAACAACCACGGGCACAACCCCTGCCACCCCGGTGGACACAACCATGGGCATAACCCATGCCACCCTGGTGGAAACAACCACGGGCACAACCCCTGCCACCCCGGTGGGCACAAACCCTGCCACTCAGGCGGACACAACCAAGGGCACAACCCCTGCCACCCTGGTGGGCACGGTCACCACGGACACAACCCCTGCCACCCTGGTGGGCACAGCCACCACCATGGTGGACACAACCCCTGCCACAAGCCAAGCCATGGCTGTGGCCCAAAGGCAAGTGTTTAATAGAATACTCCATCTAGTATTCAACTTTAGATATCTTCAAGTCTTGCTTTTTCTAATAAAATCATGTGCTTACCTTGTTTATGGTATTTGCAGAAGTGCTAAGCCAAGAGGATGCAATATGTTCATTCCAAGTTCAAAGATTGCAATCCATTAAACCAATATAACTATTAATGAGGTGTGAGTCTATGTTTAGAATAATGCCCAGCCATTGAGCACAGCTGGGCAACCACTTTGGTATTAATGTTTCCTTTTCCCCAATGTAACGTGTACCATGTATTCTAGTTATGAATGAAGCCAAGTGTGCCACAAATTTTATGTTTAATTGCCACAAGTGGCCTCCTCAATCTCAACACCTAAGTTTACATAAGCCACCCTCTGTAGACATCGCCATATCCATGTTAAAAATAAGGGGCACTAGGGGAGCAAAAAACGATTGTAGCATTGCTCAGCCTCCTAGCCTCTTAGTTACCTACTTAAATGAAATGAAAATAAAAACAGTCTTCGAGCTAAGAGAGATAATTCAGACCATATCAAGATAACTCAGACCATATCAAAATAAGATTCAAGCAAGGGTTATTAAAGAAAGCCTCAAATTGGTATCCAACATTTAAGCTGTCTGTTCAAATTCTCAGATTGAGAACGTCTTGACATTGCCATATCCATGTTTGAACTTTGAAGAAAAATCTGTGAGCCTGCCTTAGATACTAGGGATTTATGAAAAGAGAAACTTTAGGAACATAAGTATTAAGCCATCATGAAGCTAAGAATATATGTAATTGATATCAGATTCAATGATAAATAATGAATACACTCATTACCCATGAACTACAGACGCATTATTTTTCATCAGGTATCTGTGTCTGACCACGTTTATCAGGCGCATGTGGACACATTCAAGACATGCATCAGATATGGTGGAGAGCAACTAGCTACTTAGCTAGTGCGTCGTCCAACTTGTCAGTGTCCTAACCATGTGTCCCTGGGTGTGTCAGACTATGTTTTTCCATTTTAGTTCTAGGACAGAGGCCATAGTCCATATGGTACCACAGTGTTCCTTATGAAAAAGTCATAAATAGGCTACAATGTTTATCATATAGATCAGAACACAAGATAGCAAAACAGTGCAAAGCCTAAATATTTTTATGAAGGAAAGTAATTCAGGGCATATCAGTTAAGTACACTGTTCAGGAAAAACCTAGTTAATTACGAAGGACAAGTACATCCATCTTCAACTAGCAATAAGCACGTTGTCCAGAGATTACTAATGCCAGTTCCGAGCAATGCATGAGGAAAGAAGGATATTCTTTGCCCTATTGACCTGAAGATGATTTCAAAACTACTTCCAACTTTGAATAAACTAGCTCGCTGACATCATCTCTGTGACACAAAACCCACAATTTCTGATATTCTGCTGACTGCCAGACTGACAGTAAATTTTAACTTGAGCATCCTGACTATTACCTCATGTTTAAGCAGTTGCAACTCGAAAGTTCTATAGGGTATTGGTGTAATGGTCAATACTAAGGTCCTGGTACATTAGGTCCCAGGTTTGATTTCCCCTGTAACTGAATTATAAATGTATTGTACTATTCACTGGCGCTCCTATAAACCCCAAAAAAAAAAAAAAAAAGTAGGCATATCCAAGGGAAATTGGAGGTGAAACTATGCCTAATTCAAAATGATCAAGTATGTATAAGCTTGAGTCTTAAATCAAATGATCAAGTATGTATAAATTCAACTATGCCTAATTCAAAATGGGTGGCAACTACACCTCTTAAAACTGTGCGCTTTTGCCTAACATGGACACTTCTTGCCCATCATATGCACACTGAAGCCCTCCTTAACAATGAGCAAGAGCCTAGCAAAAAATATGAGAGATGAGGAAGAATCAAATTCTCCAGCACGTTGCTTAATTATATTTATTTATGCATGGAATAAATTCAACGATCATATTTGTGAATGAAAGCACAAGAAATGGTATAATAGTAAGAGAATCTGTACATAATATATAAGCCTATATAAAGTGGTTAAATAAACTCCAAAACACAGTAGTATTTGTATAGTGCAGTCACATCAATTTTTTTTCACACTGTCAAAAATTGGATTCTGTAAAAGACCATATGACTAATTAGGAACAAACCAGAACCAGAACCAGAACCAGAACCAATACTCCAAAATCCTGCCAGCCAAGATATGGAGGGGTTCGATGTAGCAGTCTTACCCTTAAATTTTGCAATTTAGAGAAATTGGTCCCAATTGACCTAAGATTTAGAAATTGTTCACTGCCAATTAGGAACATAGTATCCCTTTGATAGAAACCACATCTCTGAAGAATAAGAGATAAATCTATGTTATATATAAAGAAAAGGAGGAAAATCAAATCAATGCACAAAAGCATACTCCCATCTAACATGTTGTCACCTCAAAAAAGAAAAAAAGAAAGAAAGAATTGTGGAACAGTTTAAGATAAAGGCACCAATTTATATACCTTCTGAAAATGGAAAAAGGAATATAAGTTTCCAGAATTATCAATTATTTGTCTATGTATCAGCAATAACAGGAGTCAAAAGGTGATCAAGAGATACGAAGTTGGATAAATAGCACCACATACTAATTTCTACAGCTTGGAATCACATATCAAAGCAATGAACACCTTCACAATTTGTCCCATCCTTTAAGCTATGGTAGACCTATATTCAATGTAAACAGAGTATAAAACTTACTAGTATCTCCATTTTTATCAGGGCAAAGCAGAATCGAGTTAATCAACCACTATTAGCTGTATAACTACATAATCTCATAACTTACAAAAAAATTAGGTAAGGCCACATCCAAATCCAGTTTTATTTTTGGATCATCTTAGAGTTGGTTTTCACACAACATAAAAGTTTGAACACAAACCAAAAAACACGGTAAATTTGTGTATCCGTATAATCTTTGTCAACACTAAACCTCAGCTTCATTGTTCAGCCCTGATGTTAACTTGTGTCCCTAATGTTTTACTCCCTCCATCCCATATTATTTTTTTTTAACTAACTTTTTCCTTCCCATAACATTGGTCGCTTAGAATCCCAATGGCATATTCCTCATTTTATCTATTTACCACCATTCTCTTTCTAACAACCACCCTTCCACCAGCAAAAACATCCCAACAACTCAACTTGTCACCCAAATTCCAACACTATTTGTTGGTTTTCTTGGTTTTCTCACTCATCCCAAAAAACGACTTATACTTTGGGATGGACAGAGTACACTTTTCTCATAGTAGCTTTTCCACAATCTCTCAGTTCTATATCTGTAATATTATATAACATAGTTCCGTCTATTTTGTTTATTCTACACCTTCTGTTCTGAACTATCAGCAATATTTTTCCCAACTTCACTACCAAAAACAGGCAAGCGGAAACAGCAGTTTTATTTAGTGTATCTCACTTGCATAAGAATTGCAATGTAACTGGCAAAAATCAAGGACGTGAGTCAGTCAACTGGTTAGAAAAGAGTGTACTGAGAGTGGACCAGGGCAATTTCAGATACAATTTGTAGACAATATAGTTGTGAACCTGCACATACAGTTGAAAGAGTCAGACTTCATGTATGACATACATGCTGTGAACCAGTTTAATACTAGTGGAGAAAGCAATATATGTACGTGATGGGAAAAAAGGTTGTAATTTGAAGGACAATTTGGAGTTGTAGATGAAGAAAGCAGTCCAATGGCTATCAAAATAGCGACATAGTTCCATTTTTGAATCCAACATTTCTGTGATTAGCTGATTAGCTCTTGTTACCTTGTTTTGTGCATATAAACACAAAATTTCTAATGCTAAAGAATAGCAGATAGTGAGATAACATTCTCCCACAAGCAATGGCATTGATGCTAGGAGCACTAGAACAGAATAAAGCAGATTCAAAGGACAGTAATGTGAGCACCCACTATCTCCAGTGCAACAAGAGAACCATACATTTGATTGCTATATAAGTCCTGTCAATTTCAACCTTTGAGCACCGACTTCAAAGCACAAAAGTAATCTCATTTAGAACCCAAGCCCTAGTACACTACTACTACCATGGCCTCCATGCAACACGGCAAGCCAACATGCAAACCTGAGAATCCTTGCCACAACAGTCACTACCCCCACGGGCACAACCCTTGCCACCCTGGTGAGCACAACCCCTGCCACTCTGGTGGACACAACCACTGGCACAACCCCTGTCACCCCAGTGGGCACAACCATCACCATGGTGGACACAACCACTGCCACAAGTGAAGCTATGGCTGTTTCCTAAAGGCAAGTGTTTAATAGAATGGCAGATCTGGTATTCAAGTTTAGATGCCTTCATGCCTTGGTTTTTCTAGTATAATCATATGCTTACCTTGTTTCTGGTATTTGCAGAAGCGCTAATACAACAGGATGCTATATTCATACTCAGTCCAAGTTGAGAGACAACAATACTTGCACCAATATAACTATTAATGGCATGTGAGTTTACCGAAAAAAAAGGCTCAGCTATAGGACACAACCGAGTGACTATTACTTGATAGACATGGTGTTATTGTCTTCTTTTCCCCTATGTAATGCACTGTGTATTCTGGTTATCCATAAAACCAAATGTACCACAGTTTTAATGTTTGAAGCTGTAGTCTCATTCCCAACATACTTCTAAGTCTACGCACATAAACCCCTCTCGTTATAGACATAACTAGACATTACCACATCCATGTTAATTGTTAGAAATATGGCACACTGGTAAAAAAAAAAAAAAGTATCAAATTGTAGGCTATCTGACCTTCTCAAGACTCTTACCTGTTTAAATTGAAGTGGTCTTCAACCTAAGAGAACATCCAAGCACGGGTTACTACAGATAGCTTCATATTTATATCCAAAATTGAAGCTCTGTCCATACACCTTACAACCGTAAGGGTGAACACACATTTGGAATTTAACTATCCCGTTCTGAAGAAGCTATTCTAGAGCTATAAAAGATAAAGCCAAGTCAAAATAACTCAATGGATATCTCAGGATGTGTCAGGCACTTGGTATACATGGTGGACTGCAGAGATGACCAAGTTCTCTAGCTAAAGTGCCACAAATGCTATATCACTCAAAATGCATCAAAACAAAACAGAAATGCAATGCCTGACATTGTTAAGCTTGATATCAAGCTGAAGGCTGAAGCCATATAGCTGTCAGCCCATCACCTAGCATATGCATTCTGAAATGCGAAGAAGAACTACCGCAATCACTTAACTGGAAATGCAGCTTGAAAAAACTAGAAATGATTTCATAAATTTTGCCATCAGTTATCTGTACTATAGGCCCAAAAAAAATTCCCAAAAAATGTAAACAAAATAGAACCTTAAGTTCTGAGCACATTGATTGATTATTCATGCACAGGATAAATTCAAAGGTCATGACTCATGTCGATGAATATCAGCAGGAAAATAAATGATATAATAATAGGACAACATATGTAACTTGTGAAAATATATGTTGTTTTGTAAACACAAGTAAATAGACACATGCACATTCAGAATACAACAAACAGGTGAAGAGAGAAATCAAACAAATAAATCAAATAGAGTATGCATTCAGCCATTCACAAAAGGAAATTACTAAAAATAGAGGCATGAATCATTATTTTGTAGAAAACAAATGTAGGAATAAATTCCAATGTTATAGATCCCTTTTATCTAAATGCCAAAGGCAAAATCAAATATGATCATATTGGCTATCACAAACCAAAGAGGAGCTTCCCACAACTTGTTCTATTTGCTTAGCTAGGCTATTCAGTCATACCAGAGTTAATGTAAGTTGTCATTCAAGGTGAGTTGGTGCTCCTATTTTTTCTAAGGCTTTTCAAACATCAAAATGTTTACCAAAAAATGTTATTGATAGATCTTAGAGAATCGGCTTCTCTGCAAACAGTGATCCCAAGGTACGAATATCGAGCTACAAGCCTTGCTTTCAAATAGAATCAAGCACACACTTGCTTAGAGTACTTGTAGGAGTCCTAAGATGCAATATTGAGCCTAATTTTAGAGATTGCAGTCCTTAAACCAACATAACTAGTTGAGCCCCACTACGTTTAGATTGTCGTATGAAACCATGCCAAGATTACCTTGGGGGGAGACCTTTTACCATTTGCCTGAGCTGGCTAAATAATCTTCAAAGTCTTAATGTCTTATTAACAATTTAGCCCATGGTTACTGCTTAATATAGAAGGCCACATCTAACAAATGCTAGATTAGGGAGTAGTTCAAACCAACTGCACCATTATCAGTATGGTTCTTCATATCACAACCATTTTTAACTCACTATGTTATCAATATTCTGCTAAAGGCCAAACAATCAATTCAACTCAGGGTCCTGACTACGTTAACCTTTGAACGACTCCCCCCCCCCCCCCACACACACACACAGAGACAAAAAAAAATGTTATCGCGGTCAAAAAAATACAAACAGTAACAAACACAGAAGCGCGGAACAGATACTTAAGGCATTGCCTTCATGCGCATACCAGAATTGCATGCGGCTCGTTAGTTGGAACTTTAGAGCCATAGCCTGGCAGATATTCATTTAATCATTCTTCAGAGACACTAGTTGAAACCTGAAATTAAACATTGCACATTACCAACTTTACCTTGTCAACACTGATTCCAAAGAATTGCATCCCAATCAAAAGTCTTCACAACTTATATTTACTTCACTCTATTATTAAAAAAAATGGCAGTGTAAGGTTCTTATCATATCTAGTTGACCATGTAGGTAGATTTTGAGGACAGATTGTTTTATGGTTGTACATAACTTTGAATGGTGCCAGTTGTTTCAATCCTATTATCAATATATATCTTTTTCCTATCAAAAAAAGAAAGGTTCCTATCATATCAAGGGAAGGAATTAGATTCCAAGTGCAGGGATGAGGAAAAAGGGTTCATTAATTTGATAACAGAGTGGCTGAGAATAAATGCGACCATAAGTATAGGACGACCTTGGCAGAAAAGAAGATTAGAAGAATATAAGACAATGGGGATGAAAAGCATGGTCCTCTGGATTCTGGAACACATATGACAACTTTGCCATTGAGTGACCAAGATAAGCAGCTAAAGAAATTCTCTGAGAGATGCCCAGTTAATTCCATAGCATTCTATAAATTCATATTGAGTTCTCTCATTGCAGACCTAACCAAGACCAGAAACCTTCAAGAAAGGTTTTCCCTGGTTCAATGGCCTCAGCCAAACAGCAAAAACCTAACAATGAAGCCCGTTCAAAAGCCCATGAAGAACACAAATTCAGTCACAAGATGTCAGAGATGACAGCTTGGGGGAGCAAAGTGTTTGGCCACAAACCAAAAGAACACCAACCTGTCACCAAGCACTGCAACACTTGTCAGTGTGTAGTGCCTAAGGACACGAAGCCAGTAGTCACTGAGACAAACAAGAAAGAGCATGCAACCACTGTATCCAGCAAAGAGGCAAAATCTGCTGCAAGCATAGATGAAAAGAAACAGAAAGGTGAACCAGCAGGCACAGTCAATAAGGATGCTAAGCACAAAATTTGCTTCGATTTGAAAAAGAAGGAAAAGCCGCAAGCAACAAATACAGTGACAAAGGTTCCCAAGCAGGCTCCGAGCTCTGAGATGAAGAAGAAAGAAATGAAGGAACAGCATGCAAACAGCAGCACAACTAATGCATCTAACACCACGAACAAGAAGGAACATAAAGGAGAACCAACCAACCACTGGTTTTCAAGCATGACAGATCATTGGAAGGATAAGATTAAGATGATGAAGAAGGCCAAGGATGACAAGAGCCATGATAGCAGTAGCAGCAGCAGCAGTGACAGTGAAGATGAGGCCTGCAAGAAGAAGGCATGCGTTCAATAACATTACTCCTTAGCTTATCTCTCAGTGTGTTCTCTAATCAATATTTATGCATAAATCATGAAGGAATAACGGAACAAGTGACTAAGGCCATAAGAGCCTCCTGATACAATTTTCTGCTTTCTAGATTATTCCTGCAGTTTACTTTTGGTTCTTTGATCTGGTTGAAATGAACTGATCTCAACTTGTCTCCCAATTTTATGCTTTGCAGGAAAAAGGGCACCACCACCACGGGACCAAGGCAGCAACTAAGTAACACAAACTGCTCAAGATACAACAAGAACTATAGGGGATATCATATAGCTATTGCAGCAGGAAGTGGGACAAAATAGCACAACTGCAGGACAAAAGGTTCAATATAATAAGAATGCTTGCTGTAGATTAAGCTTAATACATTCAAACCTGAGGATAATCGGAGAGGCAACGGGATATTCCTACCCCTCCCCGGGCTCCGCTTTTGTCTGTCTTTTTCTCCAGGTGTAGCAGTTAACGCATCAATAACCATGACACAGATTATGAGTACTGTAACTGAATGAGAATATGTATATTGAATGAGACTTCCACCACTATTGAATGAAGCCACTAAATACTCTATGACATTCAACACAATTCCAAAATACAGAAACCATTAAACATACTCCCAAAAGAGGCCCCATAGGGCCATAGTTCTCCACACTGACAGCATACAGAAATACTAACATCAAAAGACAACACGCTAAAAAGCAGCATATGTACACAACGAAGCTGCTGCTCTTGAACAAACCAACACAAGATGTTCTATAAGTTAAAATAAGAGACTGGTCGGGCCAACAACATATGCAAAATTGGACCAGATTTTCTTCTCTCAGCATGCTCTACAGCTTGTGACTTATCAAACAAAACCAGAAATACTTCTACACCAGTGCTCAAAGAACCGAAATTTGTCACCCAGAGCTGATATTAGAAACAAATGAAGCAATAGCCTGGACAGCAGACGCTTCAGCATCATTTTGGCTAGATCCTGCAGCCTGAAGATGCTTCTTACCAACTTTGAATGAGTGATCGCCACCCTCAATCACATGCAATTCATTAATGGGGCTGATCTTTTCTGAACGGCTTTCAGCCTATCCAAAGGGCATAGTGAATCTTTGCTTCCCTACAAACACAATCACAAAAAAAGATAATATGAACTGAAAGAAAACAAAGAAGTACTGTATCGCATGACAAGCTAGGAAAATATCAAAAGAAAACCAATTCGCTTAGGGCCAAGCACCTTCTCCAACTCCAAAGGAGAAGTTGGGGCAGCATGCCCCACCCTAAGCTAGACTTTACCTTCTGCAATGCAAGATTCAACACCTTCTCTGTTAAGTGCTTAATACAACTTTTATACTCACTGAATTTATCTATAGAAATACTAGGACATGTTGATGGAAATGTGGTGGAGCCTCTCTGGACAGCCAAATTGGGTCTCTCTACTTCGCCACCAAATAGTTTAGGACGCTCTAGGGCCACTATTGATGGTTGACACCACACTTCACTATCATAACACCCATCTTTTGGCATCCTCGAGGAAAGATTTACACATACAAGATGGCTCCAACAAAGCGCTTATACCAACTATTTAGCCTATATTTAGAACATCATAATATTAGAATAGTGACTGTGTAGATCATCCAAAAACCCAAAAGGAGCGGATGGTGGATGCCCGCTTATGAATTGGGAGAGAGCAGAAGGTCAAACCTCAAGCACTCGTCTCAAATGGCGCCCACTTGTCTTACTCAAATCTCAGAAATGTTTTTCATAGTATTTAGGACAATTACAGAAACACTAGAAGCCTCGCATCAATGTTTTAGGATCACTTTGAAATCCACGAAATGGTGACAACAAAGTCTACAATTATCAAAAAATCTAGACAAATGTTTTTGAACGTCCCAAGGGGATCCATGGACAGAGTAGTGAAGGCCTCTTTAACTTTGCTCCAGAAGGCACAAGGAGAAGTGCCGGCAAAGCAAAGATACATGCAGCATGCACCAGGGGTATGAGGCCTAGATTCACTAAGTGATTTTAGGTAAGCCAGAAATGGTTATGAAAATCTTCTAGGACACTTGGAGTATGTTTGAAGCTCACCAAGGCTGCACCACATGATCAGGAACTAGGAGTAAAATTAATTGAAATCCTCCAGTTGGTATTTAATTTGGGAAAAGAGCCATGAACTTGTTTTTGGTTTTGCTCAGAATGGCATCAATTTGATTGGGAGTGTATCCTTTTTGGGAGGAAAAATATGCATCTTTGATGGTTTACTATCTCATCTCTCAGTCCCTTGCTCATGACATCAATAGGCCACAAATAAGTACCAAGCACTGAGAAATCAAAAGGACGAAGCTTGGGCCACACAGTCAATCACTGTAGTGAGCGTAGGAACACTAAGCCATTCAGTTTAAACTTAGGCCAATAAGTGCACGTTAAAAGGGATGCAGCACGATTCAGTGGAAAGACATATCCTAGGAGGAATTGGAAATTTACCAACTTAGGGATTTTAGTCTAGGAAAGTAATCTCTTGTAGTTATCGTCTTCCTATTGTAGTGAATAATATCTTTTTTATTAAATTGTTAGGTAGTTTCCTCATTGCATCAAATTTCTGACGTAGGAATTGTTCTACACCATAAAGTTCACGAGTCTGCACAAATCAGAACACAGAAGTGATATATTACCTGCACGAACATGATGGGAACTGTGAGTTGGACCAAAATCTCATCCCTAACTGCTCCATTTATTGCCTGACAGACTAAATGGAATAAAGGTATTGTATATAGGATAAAAGTAAAAATATGTTAAGTAGCCAAAGTGAACAGCTAAATTGAAACCTTTAAAGGGTATCCCAGACAGATTATTGCTGATGCAGAAATGTCCTTTTGACTTGCCACCATGCAGCTAACTCTACAAATAAATACACATCAAAGAATAATTTTTAGTGTGACCCCATCAATCCATAACACAATGTGCAACATATAGACGGAGCTGCAATCAAGAATCTTAACTCATTTTAAGCACTCTATAATCTACAAAACCATCCTTAAAAAGAAACAAGATCTAAGGTTATGACATCGTAGCTATTTGACATGCAACAGTGGAGTAGCCCAGGATATAAGATCTAGGGTTTCCAACTTAAATTTGTTAGCCTGATAAAGTCAGTATCTGGCTATCATTCATTCATTGTCAATAAAGAAAGAAATAACACAACAAATTATATGTTTACTGATTGCGAACCCCAAACTAAACATTATAGGCAAGATATCAAGAAATTGCCACTTGTATATGAAACAAAATGACGTATGCAGCAGGATCACAGTCAGGCCACAGCAAGGCCCAATAAAAATCCAAACACAAGTCTAACCTCTGGCAAATAGAGAGAACAGCTATCAGTTATGCACACAGCACAATACATATGCATACTTTATATGCTGTCTCAGTACCTTGAGCCCATTGATTTTCCAACTAAAATGACAGGATGACCAGGGTATTTAGCAACTGCCTGTTTGACGACATCAGCATGAAAATCAACGAGCTTTTCTGCCTTTGGTGGAGCCCCTTTCTTGCCACCAGCTAAATCTGTCCATCACAAAAATATGACATGAACAACTCATCAAAAAATACTTTCCTGGCATCGTTGTAGCTTCAGCTTGCCTGACAAATCAGTGACCACATGCCAAAAGAAAATTAAGATCTCTAGGAATTAGGAAACAACACTCACAAGGATAGTCAAAGGTAACCACTTCAACAGCATTCAAGGCATTGCCTAGCATCTCTTTCCATCTGCAAGGCATGTATCAGTTGTTCAAGTTTTACACTTTCTTTCTGTTGCATAGAAAATAGTATATCTATAATATAAACCGTAGCACTCAATAATAGCCCTCTTAGGAGCCAAATCAGAGACAATAGGAGGTGTCTTCCTTAGAATCAAATACCCAAAATAACCAAAAAGAGGGGGGGGGGGAAGAGCTAGCCGTTCCCTTTTTCTCTTTTTTTTTCCTTTTCTTTTTTCCCACTTTCCGTGACAAACAGATCAAACACTTCTTTCTTGACACATTTCAAAATGTATCACTTCAACTACCATCCTTCTTTCGAGAGATCAACATACCTGCCCCACTTTCTTTGAGCTAAACCACTTCTAACTCATTCCATGTTTGAAAGTGAAAACTATGCTCAACAGGAAACAAATTACAACGTAACACTACAACAACGATGAAAAATTAACAAGCCATTCAGCATTGGAAACAAAATTGAAACTACGACCTTCATAACAACCAACTGATCAGTACAAACCGCCCTAATCCTCAATAATGTATGATTCCACCCTAAAAACACAGTCTAAAGATCATTTATAATAATCCATTTGGTACTAAACCTAAATTGAAACTACAACCTTCACATATATCAACTACATGTATGATTCCACCCTAAAAACACAGTCTAGAGATCATAAATAACAATCCATTCGGTATTAAACCCTAAATTGAAACTACAACCTTCACATATAGCAACTACATGTATGATTCCACCCTAAAAACACAGTCTAGAGATCATAGATAATAATCCATTCGGTACTAAACCCTAAATTGAAACTAAAACCTTCACATATATCAACGACATGTATTTGTCCACCCTAAAAACACAGTCTAGAAATCATAAATAACAATCCATTCGGTATTAAACCCTAAATTGAAACTAAAACCTTCACATGTATCAACTACAAGTATGATTCCACCCTAAAACACAGTCTAGAGATCATAAATAACAATACATTCGGTGGTAAACCCTAAATTGAAACTACATCCTTCACGTACATCAACTGATAACTACAAACTGACGATCTAGTTCTCAATCGTGAACTATTCCATTTTCCACACATCTCCACCCTAACTGCATGATCTAGAGAGAGAGATAGAGACCTGATCATCCATTCGGAAGTGGAAGGAGCACCAGCACCATGAGCGAAGACGACGAGCGGCGAAAGCTTGTCGACAACCACCGGCGATTCGTTTTCACGGCGGCGCTTCGACGGCGGTGAATCGGCCATAGCCGTAGAAAATGCAGCAGTCGGAAACCCTAGCAAAGAAAAACCTCAAAAACCAGAGAAATGTGCACAACTCCGAGTCTAGTGTCTACGACACAAATACTCGGAGTAGTGCAATTGTCTCTCAAATTTCGCGCCAAACTAAGGCGCTCTGTTTTCCTTTTTCTTTTGTATTTTTGGTGCCAAAAAAAAAAACGCGAGGTTTGGTTGTGGGCCGGAATACAAACCCATGAGCTCTTTTTTTGGGCTAGTGACATTTAAGGATGGCCCAACAATGAAATTGATCTTAAAGGATTATAAGTACCATGAGGTTCTAATTTGTAAGTAGAAATGAGTAAATGACCCAGTAAATGTTGATGTGACAGAACAAGTGAACATTCAAATTTTATTTATTTTTTTCAATTGCTCTGCCCTTCTCTGCCCACCACCACCTATGCTACCATTGCGGCGCCAAAAACTACTTCCGATCACTCCCAGTACGACGAACGATGCCCAGATTGTCTCTTATCGAGCTCTCCAAACCTTCTTAAACTTCAGTACGGCTTTTCCGATTGTCTGCAAAGGTTGCCATCCCCCCCCCCCTCTCTATGTCTTTTTTCTCTAATATAAAACCCTGACCACCATGTTCACCTCTACTTTTCTCCATGTCTCCCCCTAACCCCCAAAATTCTCCCAATTTCATTTAGCCACCATCGATTTGTTGGGGTTGGGGTTGGGGTTGGGGTTGGGGTTGGGGTCGTGGATCAGGTTGACAGTCGAAGGAGATGGGAGGAGAGGGAGGAGATGACGGTGAGGAGGTGGGCATGGCGGCAGAGGTACTACTACTAATCTCTCTCCTTCATCCAGAACCACACCTGCTTCATCGTCATAACATCCACCGGATTTTGCATCTTCAACGCTAACCCTTTCCGGGAGATTTTCCGTCGTACCTCCCCCCAGTGTCCACCATGTTCAGATGCTTTTTCGCTGCAACATCCTCACCCTTGGCAACCACCACCCCCGGTCGCTGTAACGCCCCAACCTTAATCACAAGATTAAGACTATACTTAGAATCTCAAACCTGTGATTAGCGCAGCGGAACACCTTAGGTCGAGGCATTACCGCCGTCTCCCAAAAGAGACAAGGCAACAACACTAAAGAAACTTCCAAAACCACAAGATAACTTACTAACTTAAGAACCTTCACATATAAAACTTATACAACCCTTGGATAAAGTATATAAACTTAAACATAGCTTAAATACTAAAACAACTTCCAAAATCCTGCTCGCCCTTGCTAATCGATGATTTCCTTAGAGAACTACCTCGAGAGCCTTGAATTACTTTGGAACCGACTTGTCCTTTCCTTGGGAGCTCGAGCCTCCTAAAAACAAAACCATAAAACATCGCAAAAGTGAGTGGGAAACACTCAAGACGTAAACCTCGGCCGACGTAAACCGTTCGAAAGCGGTTTTAGTGCCGACATTTAAATTCATTTTGAAAGCGGGAAAAGGGGATAAAGCGATAACTTGCAATAATGTGCATAAAACATAAACATGAATAACATAGAATAGAGGTATATAGAAAATCATTGGAACCCTTATGATCGGTGGAAGCACCTCACACACGCGCATGCCCAAATCGATCTAGATTTGGATTGGGTGACCGCTACGCTGTGATCGACATCGCCAGGTCTAGGACACTCTGATCAGGAGCATCAAAAAGGCTAGCACTTCACGTAACTAGCTAAAACATAAACATAGAATACATAAAATGGGTCCACTTTCGAACATAATGATATCATAAAACATAAAGCTTGACATGTCATAAATTGAATGAATCATGAATATAACTTAGATCGTAAAAATGGACAATTTGCGCACCTTGGGACGCTAAAGATCTTAAGTAGCATTTCGGCTTGGAGATGGCTTTCAAAACTTGTCAACTAAGATAAGAATAAATAAAAATGAAGAACCGAATCAGGTTCTAAATTAGATTCATAAGTTTAGAAACTTAGTAATATCCATGAAATAACTTTAAGGATAAAAATTTCAGGTTTATATAAAAAAAAATAGAGTTTGAAGTATAACTTGAGTTAGAAAAATCGGAATGACATAAAAGAGTACATTTCGGAATAGGGAAAATCATGATCTACAACTTTGTCAACAGAACCAGAAGCTAAAAATGAATGGAAGGGCCCCAAAATGGGCCCGGACAGAAGCTGTGCACATAAAACCTTGGAGTTTTCGGGTTGGAAAATTACGAGAAATATGACGTAGAAGGTGATTCAAATAAAAGGGCTTGAACTTAGGACAATTAGCTTGAATTGATGATGAATAGGGTAATTATAAATTGGAAGCTAGGATGCGAGATAACGAGTTCAAATATGGTTTGATAATACGATATCGAGTGAAATGGCGAAATAGAGCAAGATATACACGTCCAAATGTGAATAAAAGCAAGCTTGGATTAATGAATTATGAAATGAGGAATAAATTGAATTAGACATTGGAGGTTATCAAGCTAGAAGGAACTTTTAGCTAGAGTAAAGATATTGAACATTAGACTTAAAGAACGAAGGGAGTCACGATACATTACTTAAACATACTAGCTCTTGAAAGGTATTCTCAAGACTTACTTAGGACTCCAAATTGGTACTCTTAGCCTCAAACACATAACTCTATAATGACAATTTATAACCACGACCCATTTATACCTAGAACCCCTTATTGGGTTGATTTGAGGCCCAAAAGACATTAATTTCAAAGGTTAACTTGAGCAGAATGGTGTTATGGACAGCCCGGTTTCCCGGGATCGTAACTCACACTCCCGATATCGTATGACGATGAACCATACCTTTCCGAAAAGCTTGCAATGAGGCCTAAAACTTTCATGTTTACCATAAAAACCAAAGAGGTCTCCAAAGGGACGAAAAACAGCCCTCAAAACACTGACTCAGAGTTCGTATATAAAATCGTGAGGTTACGGTTTTGGTCGTAACTCGGGCTATACATGTCGGAAATTAGAAATTCCAAAGCCTATGGTTTGCTAACACCTTAAGCTATCAAATGGAGTAAAAATCTGGCCTAAAATCCCACTTTTAGGTCTCGGAAATTTTCCAGAAACTAACCAGAAACTTTATTTACTGAAATTTCAGTTTTTAACTTGATTTTTCACCCTTAATCATACTAAACATAACCAAATCTCACCTAAACTTTAATCCACTATATTTCCAGAATATAAACCTTGAAAAATCAACTCATCAAAGTCCTTAAAACCACATGCATCCATGGATTAAACATAAACTCAACATAAAAGACATATTCTTGAACTCTTGCATCAAAATCTCACTAATTCACCCAAATTAAACATAATAACACTTAATTCATAATCTTAAAACATAAACTCAGCCCTTATATACTAAGAATCTCTCAAGAAATTCACATGCATCAACACTAATTCATCATCCACCATGAATTCAACTCTAAACCTCACAAAACATGCATGTACTTCAAAACTTAACCCTAACTTAACCAATACAATTATATACTTGAATTCATGAATAAAGAGAGTAAAAGAGATGGAAATTACAAAAGAAACATATATAAAACATAGATTTTCAGATTAGGGTTTAGAGAATTTGAAATTGGGGGTTTTGAGAGGTTACCTTTGAGGTTAAAAATGGATGAAAACACAAGAGAGAGGAAGTGGGTGGTGCACAGTGGCCGTGGCTGGCGGCGGCTGGCTGGAAAATGGCCGGAAAAGTGGCCGGCGGCTGCTGGGAGTGCCACGGCAGAAGCAGAGAGGGGGATGGAGTGTAGAGAGAGAAAGAGCTTGGGTGTGGGTTTGATTTGAATTGATAAAAATGTGTTCATTAATACCCATATAACATAATATATACTCCCTCCCCTTAATTAACCACTAATTAAACTCAATGAAATCTGAAACTTTACTTTAGCAACATAATTAGAGAAGTGCTAGGTTCAAATAATAATTAGTTGTGCGGAATAAAATTAATCGGTAGCAATTGGGTTAAAATAAAATAGGACTTGGACTAATAAAATTAAATGAATGGAATATAAATATTACTTGTACTAAAATAAAATAAACATAATCCAAATAAAATAAATTAAAGTTTGGATAATAAAATATAAACATTAAGAAGTGAAATAATTAAACTTTTTCCGGTTAAAGAAATAACGTAAACGGTAAAACTCGATATAAATCACTTTAACGAGTAAATAGAGTAACTTAAAGGTTTATAAACCCGTAACTTGATATTCTTTGACATCTCCTGCACGAGACTTGACACCGATAAAATAAATAATTAGAAGTAAACGCGAAAAATTTATACGCAATTTAAGTAATTACGGTAATTAGTACTTAATTAATCGTGATTTTGGGGCGGGTTGTTACAGTCGCTCACCCTCACATCCCTCAAATCACCCCAAATTTTTTTCGGATGTCTGCATGGATTCGCCTTTGCAAACATTCAGAAAAGACGTGTTGGAAAAGAAGTGGGGGGGGGAGCATGGGAAGGTTTGGGGAGGGGGAGAGGGATCGAGAAGAGATAAAAGGGCGGTCCTCTAGGCGTCATTCGTTGGTACTGGGAGTGATCAGAGGTGGTTTCCGGTACAGGGGTCGTGGGCGGAGCTTTGATGGTGGTGGGGTGGTGGTGGCGCAAGTGGTATGAAATCACGTTTTTACCCATAATTATTAAAATTTGTAAAAGAAAAAAAACGTTTAAAATATGCCTAAGGATGAAGTTCATTCATTTAGGATGTTATTTGTCATTATTAGTGTAACCACCACATTCCAAACTCCTATAATTAATAATTAGTAGTATCCATAAAAAATTTGATACTAACAACCATAATAAATGTTAATTTCATGAAAAACAAAATACTCGCATCACCCCTCTTTGTCAATTCACTATCTCTTGCATACTATAACAGGCATGCCCAGGCAATTGGAACCAAACTTCTTATCCTATAGTCCTACAACCCCCCCCCCTCTTTTTTTTTATATTTTTTTTTGTTTAAACGGTTTATTTGATACTTCTAACCAATCCTTTGTTATAAATAATTTATGAGTTTATATTCTAATTTTGATTTAGAGTTCAAAATTTTCACCTTAAAGATTTCAAGGTTTAGGGTCAATTTTACATCAACTATTTTTTTCTTAATTTATAAAACTAAAACAGTAACAAAATATTAAATGTATATATCTCATGATAAATTATGTTGACATTGTAACATATAAAAAAACTCATTGGACATAAAATCTATCCTTAGATTCACTTCATGTCCCCCTGAACTTTCCATTTTTCCTACCACATGTCATGTACAACTACATCTTTCAACATGAAAAGAAGTGTAATTAAAAAGGAACAAGAATAAAAGCTAATAGCTTGCTCATGCATGTATTTAGTAGTAGTATCAATGATATAGAGGCCAATAAAACCACAGAAAAGTTTGACAATGATGTGAAAATAATTGAAGATATTGTTGTTGATTTGTGGCATGGCATGTGATGACAATAAAGGTACTAGACCCACCATTTGTCAGTCCTTTTGTTTTATTTTTCCTCCATATCAACAATTTGGCAAATTTTTCATACCATTTCAAGTATCTATTCTTAGCTTCCCATCTCACCCTTTTAATTACTCCCCTTGTTGTTGTGGTTGTCATTTGTGACTCACTTTGATAACTATGGGTCCTAGGATTTCATTATTTTTTTTAAAAAAAATAGTCCATTCTTTTCAAAAATTTATCTACATTGTTCTGAAGGCAATCCTAGAATAATCAATTTTTTTTTATAACAAAAATACTGAGCTTATTAAAAGTTTCTAAATCATCCTCATTTTGATGAAAAAAGGAAAATTGGATTTTAATAATCTCTACTTTCAACTTTTGTATGTCGATAATCCCTATTTTATTTTTGTATTCTAGTGGTCCAAAAAGAATAAAAATTGTATTATGTTGTGACACCACCGAGTGTATACCCTAAATATCATAAATTTTGAGTTGCACTTGATTCAAAATTTAGCACAACAATTACCTACGATTTTTAATGAATTTAAAATATTTGTCCCAAAATTTTTTGGGTTTTTTCGATTTTTTCACTTTTATTCCTTAAAAAAATCATAACAATTGCTCGGATTCTCAAAAAATAATTTAAAAATTCTTTTAGTAACTACACTTCATAATCTTTATGGTGGTAGGAATGAAAAGTATAAAAATAATATGGGGTAAGAATGAAAAAATAACAAAACATATGGAGGTAGATTACCACTATAATATAATTTGTTGGTTTTTAGGACTACCAGAATACAAAAAGAAAAACGACCATTGACATACAAAAGCTGAAAGTAGGGATTATTAAAATTTAATTTTTCAAAAAAAAAGGATAAAGAAAGGAAACCCTAAAATTTAATTTTGAATTCAAAATCAAAAATATTAATTGACATTTGGTCTAAAATAGGAACTAATAATTGATAAAAAAAAATTGTACAAAAGGGTTATTTATATAAATTTTCACTGTCCTTATTTTTCAAAAAAGTAAGAAATTTAATTGAAAAGACCATGAAGAAAAAATTATAACTCCACCACATATTAACAGCATAAATGGCAAATTTTTCCTAATCTAAAATAAAGAAGTTTAGTCCAACCTTTTGAAGAAAAAATAAAATTACAGCATAGATGTAATGTAATGGTCCAAACCTATGAAAAAACTATGAGTTGATGCACATCAAATCTGATGTGTTTTCATGATGACTACTACTTTTTTTCTTGTCACCAATATATACCCACAAATCTGATCTACAGCTATATGATATGAGGAATCTTTCTTTTTTCTTCATTCAATTGTTGTTTTCTACATCTTGTAGTTGTAGGGGCCAATCTAATAAGCTACTTACAAGTTATTACTATCTACTATCTAGTGATGTATGTTTGACCTTTTTGGTTATTTACTTATTCTCAAGTTTGAAAATTTATATTTATTTATTTAGTAGTTTTACAATGCAGTTAAAATAGGTGAGATTGTAAATATAAATGTCACAATTTTGAAAGTTTTTAACGGATTTTTATGTATTACGTAGTTGGAAAAATTATATTTACTTATTCTGTAGTTTTCATAATGCATTTAAAATAGGCAAGACTATAAATATAAATGTCATCATTTTGAAAGTTTTCAAGGGAAGTTGCTTGCATATGTATGTTTCTTTCAATCAATATAGCTTTCCAATTTTTTAAAAAAGAAGTGATGGTAGTATCGATAGTTATTTTGAAATCTCTTGAAACCTTTGGACAATGTATCATATAAAAACTACAATATTAATAAATATGAACATTTAAATATATATAAAATGACAAAATACATATAGCAAACTTAGATAGACAAATGTGAAGAAACATGGTTTGACACTCGTTTACCTTAATTAAAGTTTTGAATTTAAATTGAATTCTATCATTTTATCATATTGACTTTTTTTCACTTGTTTAATTAATATATTTTTATTAAGGAATCAGAATATAACATTACACAAATATTAATCATTTGTATTGATTTTTATATACATCTCGACGTCATAATATTTATACATAGTAAAGCAAATACTACCCAATTTACGATCATAAGAATTTTAATATTTTGTACCACCACACAAACAAAATTATAGTATACCTTCTTTTTTACTCAACAATAGAAAAATATAAAAGACATCATATCCCTATTAAGGCATTGTCATAAAATAATCTTTATCTGAATAATTATTTATCAATTGAAAAATAAAACAAAACTACACACAAGTAAAATAAATTAAACTCTAATACTAGTAATTAACCATCCGATAGTTAATCACTGATTAATATTAAAATAGAAGGATACATAGGTGGTACGAATTAGTATAGTGACATCATTAATTAACACACAATCAACATGAACTAGCTTACACGATTAAACACATAGTAGTAATAATATACAGACAAGCCTCTCTTGGAAAACTTTTTTTCTTTTTTCTGATTGAAAACCTTGGAAACTTACTAATGATTGATTAATTAATTAGCTAGCTGGGACTCTAAATATATGAATAAAAATCCACATTGCTTCTTGACCAATAAAATCTCCTCCAAATTAATAGCCCCCTCAATATTATAAATCAAATATAATCAAGCCAGCTGTTGATTCTTCTCCACAACTCTCACACCCCTTGCAGATCTCAGCAAATTTGCCTGAAAATTAACCACAATGGTCAGCTCATCATCATCATCATCAACAAATACAAATACATATATATAAATATATAAATAAATAAATAAATATATATATATATATATATATATACTTTTAAAAGAAGGGCGAAACGTTATTAAAAAAAAAAACAAAGGGTGAAACAATTAAGGGATCGAGAATATATGACACATCATGGCCCTCCTAAGCCTTGACTTAATGAAAGTTATTTTTCGATTGCGTAATATTATAAATGAGATATTTATTCATTTTTAATATTATGACTTCCTCAAATTATTCCCATTAATATGTAAACCTTATCTATAAGATCTAACATAGCGTAACTATTATTGATAGAAGAAGAACAAGGATACTCACAATATAACCACGAATCCATAAAAATTTCTTTCTGAATTTATTAATAATGACGTCACTCACTATATTTCTTTTAATTTTTTTTTCAAATTCTCCAAGAATTTATTTCTTTATTGTTATTTTTTTTTTCAATGGGGTACATAGACCCCAATTCCTCATTGTGGCTCCACAAATGCATATGATACATAAGGAGCACTAAAACGAAGTTGGAAAGAAATATAGTACTAGATGACTTCAATCCTTCCAAAAACATCCCAAACTTGATCATATAACACATTTTGATTTTAAATATACTCGCATTACCATGACAATATTGGGTCTATTGTTATTGTTTTGATTCTAAATATGAGACGTCTCCTGTACAAAGCAACTTGATCAAGGGTGTAAACTATCTTGTATATCCTGAACATAATTAATGAAGAATATTTTTGGTAAAGATTTTTTTGAAAAGAAACTTTCCCTACTACCTTTGTAAAATGTTCATTAAATTTGAGAATGAATAATAACCCCACATCAAGATATCTTAATTTCCATCAACTATTTAAAATCAAATATAGAATTTTTTTAAAAAAAAAAATCCAACCAAATGCTCCATATCGTATTCAAAATATAGTTTTCTTATAGGGAGCATTTGGTAGGAATCACATAGAAATTTTTTCATGGTAAATTTTTCATGAAAAAGATTTCCTCGGGAAAAATTTCCCTAGGAAACTGTAGAAAATGGTGCCCCTCCTGATAAAGTTTCCCAAGGTCAAACTACATTCAAATATATGAAAAGTAAGTCAACCCGAAAATTGACCATTTCCCATATAATTTTTGACCTGCCAAACGCCCCTCAGGGATTAAGGTTGGTATATATTATATCTTAATTACCTGATCTTCAGTGATTTCAACAGCAAATCCATCAACAATAACAAGAGACAAAGTCTTGGTGTAGCTCCCAGGTTCCAGGTTTCGAGCCAGAAGCTCATCATGCTTCCTACTTAGATAAGTATCCAGTTCATATGCCCCTCTTTTTGACCTGAAAATATAAAATAACCCCCAAAAAAATATTTCAAAAATGAGCACTTTATTATGGTAATAGTTTTTATTACTTTTTGTTACACAAAATTTCTAAATAGGGTGCGAGAGTCAAATGTAGTAGCTCCGTAGCAGTTTAACTACTATTGTAGAGGAATTTTTGATGTTCAAAACCAATGTTTTTGGTACAATATTGTGGAAATTATTTGGAAAATAGGGAACAAATAGGTGCGAATGGAATGAAATCAAATAGGTTTAAATATTGTCAGCATCCCCACATTTTTCATTCACCATTTTATTCAGCATTCACCATTTTTTTCTTCCAAAATTATTTGTCACTTTAGACATAATTTATAAAATAAAAAAACTTCACTCTTTGTACAATAATTTACTTCTTTTGAAATGTGAAAATGCTGAATAAAATGGTGAATAAAAAAATGGAAGAAAAATGTGTGATTAATAAGGTTAATTTTAATAAATTAGTAATTAATATCTTATTGAAATATATGAAGTGACAGATATTATGAATTTTTTTTTACTTAAATTGACAGATAAAATGGGAAGAATGTAGTATTGTAGAAGTTATTTACAAAAAATGCAGTATACATGAGTATTTTTTGAGGGATTTTTCTGAAAAAATAAAATAAATGTGGTAAATTAAACAAATGGAACAATTAAAATCCCTACCTATTTGCACGAAGACGCTCATATTCAGGGTCGAAGTTCATGAAAACGAAGTATTGCTCCTTCTGCTTACTTGCCATTTTCTCCCTCTAAAATCTCTCTCTAAAATTTCCCTCTCTCTAATAAAATGTGTGTGTTTGGGAGGTGGAAAGCATTGCAATGAGGACTCAAGACTTGATATGGTCACTATTTATAATGAAAAATGAGTGCCAGCTAGACTTCTATAGTCAAGACTCCAAGTCAAGCTAAGCTAAATAATTCAATTTTATTTCTTTTAAAAAAAAATACTGCTCTTTGATTCTCTCATTTTTCTTCCTCCACGGTGGTAACTATAGCTAGTAATGGACTTTTATGATGGAGGCCTGGTAAAATTTGACCCGGTTTGAAAATCGACCTGAATTTGTCCGAAAGTTTGGGGTTAATTAGATACAAAATTTCTAAACCTAAAACGTGACTAAACTCGAAACCGACTTTTATCGAACTCAACTTGAAACTGACCCATCCGCCCGAGTTGACAGGTCTAGATATAGCTATATATGTGTTTTTGAAGCGGTTAATTTTCTACAATAATTTTCATAGCAATGCATAAGGTAACACATATCCTACCATGCACATAAAAAAGGGAGATTTTCAATGTATATATATATATATATATATATATATATATATATATATAATATATACATATATATATATATAATATATATATATATATATGGTGTTAGATAATCAATTTTTCAATTCCTCACATTATAAAATCAAACTTTATTTGGTACGTAATTCAATTTTAAATTTGTAGTTAAAATAGCATGCATGGTTAAATCTTTTGTGAATTAACTATTTGTATATTTTCTTTGAAAAAAGTTCTTCAAGCTGGATTTATAGTTCTTCCTTTTTTTTCTAATACCTTTTTATTTTTTTATCACTGATTTTTTTTTTTAAAAAAAAAAAGTGGTTCGTGGCCAACCTTTTGTTTTTTAATAGATCGAGCTTGTGAGTTGAATGGAATAATTGATTATTGTGATCGGTAGTGTAATGTATAATATTATGGTTTAAAAAAAATAAAGGTAAGAAAATTATTCATCTTCATTTTATCTAATTAACTTAAGATTAAGAAGTTTAAAGAGAAGTTTGACAAAGTCATTATGTGCTTAATTCCGATTTGACTTGGTTTATGCAAGATGTGTAAAGTCAAGGTCGAGAAATTAAAGAGGGTTGATTCTCTTAAGAAGCTTCCTAATTATAGTTTTGCAGTATTGATTGAATCTTAATTAAAATAATTATGCACACGCTTACACTGCCATAATTCATACATGTACAGAAATGTAGATAATTAATTAATAGGTTATTTTAATTAATGGTGTATAACTGAGAATTAATCTAAAGAAATTGTACAATTTGGTACAGATCTGCCATATATGCATTAGATAATAAGTATTTGCATGTATAAGTTATTTTATTAATTCCAAAATGAAAAAAACAGAAATGAAATAATGATACAAGTTCTTTTGAGTAATTTGTCACTTATTTATTTTAAGTAGGGTTTGAGCAAGAGTTTAAGCCTTGTGAAATAATATGAATGGAATATATATATATATATATATATATATATATATATATACCCAACGAGTATTAGCTCAGTCATTTGAGCACCTTGGCAGATGAGAGGGGTCTTCGAGCCTCAGCCATAGCACCTCATCCTACAGGATATATATATATATATATATATATATATATATATATATATATATATATATATATATAAAAGTTAAAAAAAACAGTCATATAGTCATATCACTAGCTATATTTTGAAAGGAAGTAAATGTTGATGGTGGGCAACCTAAAAAGTTTACCTCATATCCAATAGTTTAGTTTTGAAAAGAAATATTGCTTTTGGAATGACTTTTGATTCCGAATCTTATTTATTTGGTTCAACCCTTGAAATGTGATAAGAAAAAGTTTCCAAAATTATAGGTTTTTATAAAGTATAATAATGAAAATATGGAGATAATATAGAAGCAATGCTGATTTTTACAGAGAAATCTTTTAAAATATGTCACTAACTATACAATGTAATTTAGAGATGCGTTATGTTGATACGAAGATTGGAGGAAGAAGTAAGTTGGTTGATAAAACTAATGAAGATGGTTAAATTGTATTATTCTTTAAGAAAAAAGTTGATAATTTATCTGTATAAAACTTTTGTGTTTGTATTTGTATTTGACAATGTTTGGCCAATAAAATTTAAGTAAAATGTCCAATTAATGATTCCAAGTGACTTATTCAACCTATTAATTATGAAAAAATGTAAAGTGTCCATAAATATTTAATGATACTAATTGTGATATTATTATAAGCTTTATTTGAACAGTAAAAGACACATCTTAACTAATGTTTCCATGTGTGTAATAGTTAAAAAGCATAAAGTTGGAGCTACTTTGACATTTGATGTCTACTAATATATTAATTTTGACTACCAATTCTTTGAGGTATTTATGAGTATTTCCTCTATCAGTTGATTATATTCAAAGATTCAATGATGTTGAAGTCAAAGAAGAAATGCAGTAAACAATAACAAGTGATTCTAGTCAAATACTCATGATTTAACTTTAACCAACATCATGATTGCCCAATCCACCTATCAAAAGGCATAGCACAAAAATTGAACTGTCTACTTGATTGAGGTAATATAATTAAATAATTAATTTGTATTTATATTCAAACTCGGGATTTTTAGCTAAGTTACACCCTCCGTTCTATATTAATTATCTCATTATTATATTTTGGCTAAAGTTTTTTTATAATATATTTTATCAAAAAATTATAATATTATATTATTATGATAGTATTTTTCGTTATCTATCTAACTATATGTTAAGAAATCAATAACGTCCATGGACAATTAATATGGAATAGAGAGAATATTAAATAGACTCTGATTTATTTGAATTGTTAGATTTAATATGCATGAGCTATAATTTTTGTTTCAACTGTCAAATTTTCACTTTTGCGGTTCAAAAGATGTGTGTAAATAACCCGTATAAGAGTGAAACCTGAAATAAGAAACCGGTGGAAAGCTATTTATTTTTTTTTGAAAATTTTTTTTGGAGAATTTGGGGTTTTATTGAATGGCAACTTAATTAATTAGCAAACACGTATGTCTGTAAATACTTACATTGTATTTTGACATGAAGAATTATTTTAATCACAACTTTTTTTCTCCCAATCAAAGTTTTAGCATGCATCTACAACAATTTATTAGGTGCTCCTTGAGTATGTACTCCAAATTCTACAATTGTTTACTCGTATGTATTAGGTTGTTCACTCTGATTATTATGATTGTTCACTCTCATTCACATGATTGTTCACTCATAAATATCTGGAGCACATGATTTGGATGCATCTAATATATATTGTGCATCGAACTACAGTATTCATCTCTCTATGAGCATTAAAAAAAACAATACATGAGGACTCCCCTACCAATTATAAGATCATAACATTTATTGATTATGCTAAAATTATTACTGATAACTTAATAATATCAACCATAATAAAAAAATAAAATTTTATTCATAATTTTAAATTTATGAAAAATATAAATAAAAAATAAATTGTACATAATTTTACAAGTACTAATAACCCTTAAAATAATAAAAAAAAATCTATAAAATTTAAATAAGCATAATTATAAATTTTAAAATAATTCAAATAAAATTTAAGATAGTAGTTAATAATCATATTGATTGAAAACATTTATCATTTTCATAATCTTAGGTCAAATGATCTATAAAGGGTTTGACGATCCAATATTAGTATCTAGCATGTAGTAGCACGATAGTTCCTTAGATAGACGTCATAGTATGAATAATGCTATGTAATTATGTTTGCTTAAGTTTGTGCACCGCCCTAATTAATCACCATCATATCTTATAGGAGTATCTATTTTACTCCCTCCGGTTTTTTTTATTTGTCATTTATATTTTTCAGTATCAATTTTTAATCAATAATTTCTAATATAAAATTTTTATAAAAAATAATATTATATTTTTTAATAGTATTTTTTATTACGAATCTAATGACATCAATTTTGTATGATAAATCATTACACAAATTAAAATATTAACAGTCAAAATTTTTAACACAATTTTCTAGGAGACAGATAAATGAAAACGGAGGGAGTACTATGTTAATTATTTAATTACTTCAACCAATGTGATGTAAGTAGAGTTTATGACCAATGATGTAGGGGTTTATGACCTTAACTACACAACTAAGTCTATCAACTAGGATATTATTAACTATGTGACATATTATCCATAGATTCTATATAGTATATATGGACGTACATCGATCGATTACATGTTTGCATCTTAATCAACTTCTAATTAACCCGTCTTCGATCGCCAAGTGTCATGTGTTTAATCATTAATTTAATTGTGCTTGTGTCTAAGATTCTAAAATTACTTCGTGATCCAAAACATTTTGGCCATCAAAACAAGTTAATGTCTTCAAGTTCTCTTGGGAGATTAATATATCCAAAATGATACTACTTTCATTCCATATTATTTGTAATCTTTGAAAATTGTGCCGTCAAACTTAAAATAATTGCACCATAAATTTTTCAATTTATACAATAATTTGTTAAATAAAATTACTACTATTAGATCCACAACGGAAAATACTATCAGTATAATATTGCAATTGGTAATAAAATAGTATAAAAGAAATTATCAAATAAAGAATGACAGTGAAGATCGTGATAATCATCAATAGGATAAATAATATGGAATGGATAAAGTATATGTTTTGGGGCAATACACCTTTGAGTGTATTGTCTTATTATTAAAATTTTATTATCATCTATTAAATTTGAATAAAATGATATAAGTTTTATAACTATAATATCACATAAAAATTGCATAAAGTTATACTTTTATCTATTATTTTTTATATTTCAAGAAAAGCCTAAAATATGTCTAACGGGCGAGACTGATTGGATTAGAGTATCATTTGTGCTCATTGGCATAACCAATACATCTAAAGTTTCTTATAATGATAATCAATACTTGATATTAAAAAAATAAGTGACAAAAAAATTTGGTGAAGTGTAAAACATTTAAAAGTATTTTTAAGGTAAGACTCATATCATCATCTTTAACAAATACTAGCTCCTCCGCTTTTTAATATGACTATTTAACTAATATCATGTTGACACTTTACAATCGAATAATATCTGGTATTGACTTCAATATGAATTTGGGTTGTTTGATTTTGCTTTTAGCTTTCCAAAATCAATCAACCTTTTCATTCCAAGTAGGTTTTCTACATATACTACCTCCGTCCCAAAATATTTGTCCATTGACTAAATTTTGACTATTGATTACTCACAAAAATTACAATGGTTGTGATTTCATATCGTAACTCATTATAATTTGAGAATAATCAATGGTCAAAATTTAATCAAATGACAAACATTTTGGGACGGAGATAGTACTTATGAGTCCAAACACTCGATCCATAAGCAGTTAGTATAGACAAATGGTAACGTCACTGATGATGCCTCTATATTGATTAGAGTGGTTTAAGCACATATTAAGGGCAAGACAGATCAATTTGGTATTCACACGGTTCATGTGAAGGGTTAACAAAACATGAAAATGCAGTAGGCAAGCAAACACGAGTGGTGTCGTACCTGATATGGACTGTGTTTGGATCGACGCGAGTCATGTTGCTATGGCGGTTGCAAAAATATGTTCATGTGCGAGTGCTGTTTGATAATTTCCTAATTTGGTTTAACATGCAATGTTGTTTGTCGACTTAATGAAAATGTTTAGCGGCCAAGGAAATCTCTATAAGCCCTAGGTTGACGTTGTAGTTACTGTTATATACTTAATATATTTGTCTTGGATGTTAAGGTTGAGAGCCCGATATATATGCACAGGTGGCAAAATCTATTGAGTACCGTCATTTGTACAACGTCGAGATTGTGTCTCTATACCTTTGTATCTCCATGTGAGTTGTGTGAGGCAAGATCGATTGTGAGTTTTTTGTTAGAATATAAAATCATCATTGGTTCTACAACCATCAGCTTAAACTTTTGGTTAAGAAAGTTCCACATGGTATTAAAATTAGACCTGAGCAAGAGGTCTCAAGTTCGATTCTCAACACCCATATATTCATTTGCGCAAGATGAAGGGGCCTTTGTAGCATCCATGCTTCAAGCTCAAAGGGCAGTCGTATGAGGGACGTGTTAGAGTATTAAAATCATAATTTAGCATACAACCATCAATTTAAACTTTTAATTGAGATGGTTCGAGATTTTTTCACGAAGTTTTTCACTATAGTGTTACTTAAGATAGTTTTGTAATACTTATAGTAAGACTCTTTTACACAAAGTTTGCTACCAAATGCCACAATATAATGATAAAAAAGGAAGAGGAAAGCATGAAAAAGAATAGTTACACAAAAATAGGAATGAAAAAACGAAAAGGCAGGGAAAGAAAGAGAGAGAATGCAATTAGGAAATCCACGTGAGGGGTGAATATATGCCACAGGCTGTTGCAGGGCCAATCAGGCTAGCCGGGACATTATTGTTTGAAATTTGAGTTTTTTCCTGCTATTTTTCTGCTATTTTTTCTTTTTAGTCAGAGAGAAATAAACTACGTTACGTACATCTATTGGCTACTTCCTTATTTTCATGATCTTATTTATTTCTTCAGTGCCAACTCCAGTTTCTGACTCAACTGACTGACTCACATCTCCTCACCAAAAACTACAGTCATCAATCATCATTCATCCATGTCTTTATTTAACTTATAAGGTTTTATGTCTTTATTTAATTTATAAGGTTTTTGGCCCTGTTTGGTAAACAGCTGATAATGGTTGGTTGTTGGCTGATTGCATTGGCTGATTGTTGTTGGCTGTTTGTATTGGCTGATTGGATTGACTGCTTGGAAAAGTTGTGATTGATAAAGTTAGCTGATTCTACAAATTTTTTTGCTAAAATTCCATTTATACCCTTTATCACTAATATGATAAATATGCATCAAATATTGGGACCAATAAGCTTTAAGATGACATATGGTGTAAATTTAGACAACTTTTGGACAAAATGATCTTTTCCACAATCAGCCATTTACAATAGACTACTCCCCTCAGCCTATTGAAAAATGGCTTATTGAGACCAATAAGCTAATAGAATGGGCTGTTTACCAAACACCCCAACAGCCTATTTCACCCCCTAATAATCCAACTTTTGTAATAGGCCAATGAATAAGTTGTTTACCAAACAGGGCCTTTATGTACTATTTACCTGGTTTCTTTTTATTTAACATGATATTATTAGAACTTTTTTCCAATACGGTAAATAAAATGTGGTAATAATATGCTATGATAAAAATGAGAATAGTGTGATATGATGTGGTACGATGTGATAAATTGTGGTAGGTAATATATACAGTATGGTACCACACAAAAGAATAGAGCCTTAGATCGATGATATCCCAATAAAAAGGATGGGATGAATAATTACTTTAGTAAAATCAATAAACATTAATAATGGGATGAGTAATTTATACATTGTCCAGAATATCCTGAAAAATATATTTAGAATGAGATAAAAGAATACTTATTAGAGACATAATGGATAAGGAGTATTATAGTTGTTAAAATTGTAAAAAAAAAAAATAATTTGACAAATAAAAATGGACAAAAACATTAGATGATATCCCAATAAAAAGAATGGAGCATTATTAAAAAATTATTAATATTATGTTATAATAACAGTTTTCGTTGTGATATAGTTATAGCAGTCTCATGTAATATACTAAATATAGTTGTATATGTAATAAGAAATAATTGATTGTCAAAATTCAAGGGTTTGAATTACATAAAATTCAAAGCGAAGGAGTAGTATTTTTCCAAAATTTGAAACATTAAACGTTGATGATAATCCTTTTTATAATGACTTTAATATAGTAATATTTTTATCATATATTATTATATGTGTTGAGAAATTACTGACAAATGAATTCAAAAATTTGACAGAGACAGAATTCAAAACGATGGAATATGGATACAATGAAACATAGATTGAGTAATCTTAAAGTAAATAATTACAAGGAAGAATAGTTGATACTATGTGCCAACTATCAACTCTGGCTTTTCAATATGATATTTATATAATATTTTGATCATTTTTCATTATCATATATCTTTGTGGAAATTTTAAAGTTATGTTATTGTGAAATTAATTTTTTTTTATTACATAACCAAATGGTGATAATTTTTACATTGGAAAGACGGGTGAAAATTGACAAGCTTCGACCTAAGAAGTCCAAAAGCAATAACTATTTTAAAAATGAAGGGAGTACTACTATCAGTACTTTGTACTCTCATACCATCCAAGAACATCTCCTGAAATAATGCCGCTATCCACGAGTTTTGTTATTGTTTTAAAACCAAATAAATCGTACCATTTATTTACTCTTTTCCACTAAAAAAAAATCAATTAATGAAGTGTATATATATATATATTATTAAATTTGAATGGTAAATATGAAGAATTCATCCATACTCACACATTTACTAAAATATCATATTGTATACCGATGGAACGTTAATAATGAAAAATTAGAAAACTATTATAATGGTAAAGTAAAAGGTCACGAAGAACAAATATTTCAAATGAAAATTATACCATAAAAAATTTATTTATTATATAGAGTAATGTAGGACTAATGTCAATAGATTTGTAATACAAATATTTCATTAGATTATAATCTTGCAATTTTTACAAAAATCTAATGAAAAAACATTTCCTACTAGCAAATCTCACCCTACGTACCACTTGAATGCTAGTCCTCCAGAATCCCCTATCTGGTGCTAGGTCATTAATTTCATTAAGTGTAGGTGTTTTAAATATGCTCTAATCACCTCTCTTATGGACTTTTTAAGTCTCTCAAGTCCCCGTCACCCAAGGGATATCCTAATCCGTTCAAAGCTCCTAACAGGTTTAGCCTCGATTCACTTAAGGACATCCTCGAACCATCTTAATCTAGTCTCTCTCAAATTTTCCTCTATTGATGCTACTCATACATTAGCTCTACAGACGACATTCCTAATTCTATCTAACTTGGTATAACCGCAAATCCATCTAACAGTTCTCATCTCTGCTACATTAATTCAACCTCTGACAATTTAACTTCTTAACCGTCCAACACTCTGTGCCATGCAACATCGCCAATTCGACTATGTTACATATACCTAGCCCTTAAGCTTAAGTGAGATTTTTTTATCAAACAACATTCCTAACCCGCTTTCCACTTTTACCAACCAACCTTAATTCAATGAGTAATATCCTCACTAATTTCTCCATCACTTTGTCCGACAGAACCCAAATATCTAAACTTCTCCACTCGAGGAACAATCACCCTTCCAATGGTAACTTCTTGTTCAAGGCTTTTATTCTCAATTCCACTGAAAGGGCACATCATATATTCTGTTTTCTATCGACCCAATTTAAAATCTATAGACTCCAAACTCTAACCCTCCACCTTGCAATTTAGTATTTCCCTCGAATCACCTGTAAGCACTATATTATCCGCGAATAGTATACACCAAGGTAAATCATCTTGAATCTCCTTAGTCAACTTATCCATCATCAAACTAAAAAGAAACTAGCTAATTAACGCTGACCCTTGATGCACCCTGATATGAATTGGGAACTCTCCCATGGTTCCCAACGCCGTTCGAATAATAGTTCTAACATTGTCATGCATGTCTTTAATAACCTGAATGTAAGGATATTACACCCCTTTGCCTCCAAACACTCCCACATTACCTCCGTATGGACCTTATCACAAACTTTCTCTAAATCAATAAACATCATATGAAAGTCTTGCTTCATTTCCCGGTACTGCTCCATGTATAAGATGGATGACTTCTGTTGTCGTCCTTCCATGCATAAAAGTGAAGTGATTCTTAGACACATGAATGACCTCTTTCAACCTTCTCTCAACAATTATTTCCTAAAGCTTTATTGTGTGACTTAGGGGCTTAATTCCTCTGTGATTATTGCAACGTTGAACGTCTCCCTTGTTCTTATATAAAGAGATGACTATGTTACTCCTCCACTCATCTGATTCTCAGACACTTGCTTCAAACTCTATTTCAACCCAAAATCTAGGTAGATTTCTCTCTCTCACGCGCAGACTTGTTTGATGTTGCAATCTCTAAATTCTTGATATGGGTTTTAGATAGCCGAGGACAGTCCTTGAACTTGCTACTAACTTAACTTAAGGACATTCTTTTTGAAATCAGGTCAAATTTTTGCCCCATTGTTCTATTTCTAATGTCATTTCATCACACTACTCGAGTTTCTTACTTTTTTTTTTATTATGTTAAAAACAAGAATATATTAAGAAAATCTACAATAGCAGGTTAAGGTGACACTTGTAATCAATTTTAAAAAAGTTTGAATAATAAGTTTGTTTGAACAAAATCTAGATAGCAACTTTAACCAAAAAAAATAAAATTAAAAGGTACTAACCGTCACATACACAATACAATCTAACTCAACCTTCCTCAATATGTACTTGAAATATTTGAATTTATATATATACAATCACAATCTAACTCGACCTTTCTCAATATGTACTCGAAATATTTGAATTTATACATGTACAGAGAGAGAAAAAAAAACAAATAGACCCTTTTGGCAACCAGCTGGTAGCTGTTAACTGATAGCTGTTTCAATTAGTTGTTTGACTTTAACTGTTTGAGTTATCTGATTGCAGGAAAGGTGTTGGGTGAACCAACTTTAATTTTTATGAAATTTTTTTTCAAATAACTTTTTGAAAACTAACTTATTGGATTTAAAAAACTAATATGAAAAGTTTGTTATCAAACACCTTAGATAACCTTTTCACCTTGATAAAAAAGCCAATACTGTCCAAAAAAACTAAAAGTTACATAAAAACTGACAGTCGAACACCCCATAGTAAAATTTTCAATAGAAGTGAAGTGGTACAACTATAGCCAGGTAGTCTGTCTGCAATAAGCACATGAAAGCAGCCACAGGTACATACAATTTACTACAATTTGGCCAAGAAATCAGAAAGAAAGAAAAAATGGCTCTGAGTTTATTTCAGTTGCTTTTTTCTTATTCATTTTCCCCCTCAATGCATGGGGCCCCCCTCATCTCACTCATATATATTCATACTATTTTTGGTCTCTGAAATTTAACCATTTATTTCCGTGACTTGTATCCAGCTAGATACATGCACACTCCAATGAAACTTTATCAAACTAACGGCAATTTTCACTCTAAAAAAATGCATGATAGTAGTATGTGAGTTTAAAATTGTACAATGTAAGGTCAATCTTAGGGTGTGACATATGAGAAAAATTTAAGCATACGGTGGATCTCAATGTTAACGATGCTACATATGTTAACAATTTTACGCATCTTATGTTATGTAAGTATCAAATTTTATGGAATGATATAAGATGCGTCCTTGTTGTTTTTTCTCTTCATATTGTTATCTACTCCCTCCTTCCCATATTATCTGTCACTTTGACTAACTTTCTTTTTCCCTATAATATCTGTCACTTTATATTTCCAATAACACATTAATTACTAATTTATCAAATTAACCTTATTAATTACATCTTTTTCATTCATTTTTCTTTTTTATTCACATTTTTCTTTTTTTATTCACCATTTTATTCACCATTTTCACATTTCCAATGCACTAAATTAATGTAATGGGAAGTTTTTTTGGTCTTTTAAATTGTGTCCCAAGTGACACTTAAATTGGGAAGGAGGGAGTATATGAATATCTTGTGTATGCTAACTAACCGTATGTTTAGAATTGAGTGAAGTTAGTGCAGACAAAAACGCAGTTGTTGTATCGATTGTAGGTGATCTTCGTGTTTATTATTATTGGGTAGTGTCATAATTCTATTCAGATTCAAGTTTTGGAAATAAATACTTTTTTTTTTGTGATTTATATTACTTGGTCTCCGAGCAGTTGATTGTGGCGAAAAGACTATTTTAAGGCTACCCGGGTTTGTTATAAATACTAGGGTATTTAATCTAGTTTGGTGTGACCAAATTATGTGTCTCTATGACACCTTATAAGATCTCCTTTTTTTTCTTTTTTCTATTCCACTTTGATAGATTTTATTATGAGATTGTAATCTCTATATCCTTCCTTTGAGGTATGCATGTCTACTCCCGTTGTGTTAACTGTTTTAGATTTTTCCTTCTTGATTTCATTGTATTATACAATCATTTGAGATACCTTTTGTAATATATCCATTATAGTGCGGATTTTATCTTGTTTCCCATTATTTTTTCCCACTTTGGGTTTCCACGTAAAATTTTTGTCATCATATCAAAATTTTGACCCTAACAACAATTGTTTATTTTCATGTTTTGTATCGACTAGATAAACATTCCAAAAATCCTTAATAGTAAATGATTTTTCACTCAAGAAAGATACTGATATGTAGGTTCAAAATTGTACAAAGTAGAGTCCATCTTAAGGTGTGACATGTAAGAAAATTAGCCCTAGAAAAAGCCAACTTTTTTGTAGATGGATCCAATAAAGATTTTGCACATGTTATGTACCCATCAATTTGACGGAGCAATACAAGTAAATAACATTGCTGATTTTTACCTCTTTGTTATGCAAGAAAATTAATCCTAAACTTCAAAGTTCTTACATTTCTATAAAATATATAGAGAGTTTTGGAGCTAAATAATCTGAATTTTAGCGAGTTTTATTAGAAAAATTCGGTCACATTATCTAAATCCAAAAGGCTTAAGGTTTAGATTATTCCGCAATACTTTTTAACGATTATTGAGAATGTCAGAGTCCAAAATTCAAATTATTTAAATCTAAAAACCCTTCAAAAATAGAGCAAGTTACGACTGACAAAAATATTGATAGGCATAAAAGTTTGCAGAATAACAGGCCTTTAAGCCACTACCAATAGTGAGAATTTTTTCACTTGCACACAAGTCGAGATAAATATGAGTGAGAAAAATGCATCTAATGACGAGAGAAGTCGTATCATGGGTGAGGAAAATATTTCCCACCCATCTACACGGGTAAACTTACAAAGCATAAATTGTGTGGGCTCCATGTACTTTTTTCCCTTTTGCATACCCGAGTAAGGAGAGAGAAAGAGAGAATGAAAATAAATTTTATTATAATTTTTTTTATATTTATTTATAATATTTTAATTATTGGGTGAGTTAGATTTCATTCACTATTATAAATTTTTTTTTGAATTCAAGTGAGTTATTACTCACATTTATGATATTTTATAAATGGGCAGGTAAAAATTTACCCATGATTGGTGATCGCCTTATCAAGGGTTTTCTTTATTTATTAGGTGTAGTCACTATTAGAAGTATAAGTATATATATAACTAGGCTCGACAATGTGATTGAGTCTATAGTCTATGCTCTAAGCTCGTAAGCCCAACCATTGCTTCAAATAATAACAAGGTACAGTAAGCCTGTTGAGTTGTCCCACATCGGCCTTTGACACCCATATTGTGGTGTTTGTAATGACTTGAGTGCCTCAACCTCCTAAGCTAGCTTTTGGGGTTGAATTGGGCTCAAGTCCATTATTTCACATGGTATCAGAGCTAGGGTCATTGATGTTGGGGCCGCGCCCGCAGTTGTCTGCGCCTCGTGGTGAGGGGGGCGTGTTGAGTTGCCCCACATCGGCCTTTGACACCCATATTGTGGTGTTTATAATGACTTGAGTGTCTCAACCTCCTAAGCTAGCTTTTGGGGTTGAATTGGGCTCAAGTCCATTATTTTACAAAGCCCAATCGCATGCTAGGATATATAATTTTTTTAAAGAAAAAAAAACTACCCTTATGAATAAACCCCAATGATGAATGATAGCGTGAGCAAAAATTCGAGTCCAAGTAAATTTGGATCAAACAAATTCGGATAATATCAAAATTCTGACGAGAAATTTATGTCCGGACCTGGTTTTATTTCGGGTCGGACAATTTGGACGAATATAAATTTGGGTGAAAATTAGGTTCAAACAATAGAAAAAGAGAAATTTTATGTTCGAATATTCGGTTACTTCGGTCAATATCAAAATTTGAACGAAAAATATATGTCCAGACCCGATTTTTTTCAGGCTGGACAATTCGAATATTTCGGATCAGATAAAATTTTACCAGCTCTAGATAAATATTTATTTCAGGTAAGGGTAAGATAAAGTTTGAATTGAATGACGTTTCAAATTTATAAATATTTTGAATCAGTCAATTATTATTGGGTTTGGTTGATTTTGAGTTTTTTTAAGATGATGTTTGCTCCATTGATTTTCATGTAAAATGGGAAATATGACTATAAATAATAATTTATTAATTACTATAGGGTATGTATGTATAGTTAACATTGGCAAAATTTTGATGATCCGTAGTTAAATATATGTTATGATTTAAAATATGTAGCTAATGTCATTGACTTTGTTATGAAAAACGCTTTCATATGAGTATACTGGTGTATTTTTGTAAATACATATTAATAAGGAAAAAATATGCCTATGATTACATCATTAGACATGTCGGATTCAGTTGCTAGATAGACATTCAGTCAGACAATCCAATTAGAACAAGTAAAAACATCTTAAAGATTTACATTTTTACGAGGCCAAGTTTAGAAGATATATTTATAAAATAATTTTTTTTATGTAATAAATTTCATTGGCAAAAAATTCTTGCACCATATGTCCATACCTTCACTTCTTTCCTCCATTCCATGCATTTGGTGCACAAACCGTTTTCCACGCCTTAATATTCTTTCTATTTCATATTTTCATTCCTCATTTTCCCTCTATATTTATCACTCTCCCTCCTCACTTTTTTTCATCAATAACAATCCTTTTTACCCCAAAAAATAAACCCCTATGAAACAATAATCCCAAATATTATTTTTTTTTAAAAAAACCCAAAAAATAATAAATTAAATCAAAATTAGAAAAATTATAAAATGAAAACTATTTCCATAACCACTATTTCCTTGCTCCTTTTTTACATCTTCACCGTCTCCCACGCTCTCTATGTCTTCACCGACCTGACCCACCTCTCCAATGTCGATATCGATGCCGATGACGACTACCGTGGACCCCCCAAGATCCTCCTCCCTTCTGGAGGAGAGGGGCCCATGAAGGAACGCCACCGTGTACCTGCAAAGTTGCGATTGTTCCCCCACCAGTGCCACCAAAATGGGAAGGCCCATTCCGATATGGTGGAGGCCAGCTTTGATGTGGCGAAGTCGGTGTTTGGGGAGAATGGCGGTGGTGCCAGCAGTGATGATGGGACCCACGAAGGACACATGGCACAGGTGAAAGAGAATGTGATGATGTTGATGCTTAAGAGGCCCTACTCTATGATCCCATATCAGCGGGTCCACCACAAACAACAGCAACAGGAGAATCAAAATGGAAATGACGGTGTTTCCAAAGATAAGGAGGAAAACAGGAATGAAGAGGTTAAGGAGGCTGATAGTTACGTCCTAAAGAGAATCCGAAAAATCATGTCTAACATTTAAGATATGGTAAATTATTATTAAATTTCTTTAGGAATTAAATTAATTAATTTAGTGTGGTAAAAAGGTCAAAGTAAGGAGATTAGAAGGTAAAAAGATAGCAGTATTTAGATCGACTTTTTTTTTTTTTAACTCTTTAAAATGGCACCGGTTAGTGTTAAAACTACACAATCATGAAAAATTGGTACTTGATTTAGTGTTTAGGTAAATATCATATCAAGGGTATTGGCTAGCTAGATAGTGTTGTAATCCATAAGTCCTAGATCATTTGGAATTTTATTTTGAATTAGATGTATGAATATGTAATAATATTCTCCCATTCAATAATGGATGGAGTTGAGATTTAGTTGTCAAGAGAATGAATTTTTTTTTTTTTGAGTTGTGATTTTGTGTTGCTAATTTTCATAGCTTTTTATGTGAACAATGTTAAATCTTAATATTCTTAATTAAACTGTAGTAAATTGGCAAGCCTAAAATCAATAATATATTTTTTCAGTCCAACAATTCTCAAGACATTACCTGCTAAAATGGACACCATGTGTACATGTGCACTAACATAGTGTGGGCCAAATACATGGAAAATATTACGATAAAATAGGGGGTTTCGAAGATAGAAACTTAAACTCAATCAATCACAATGACTTGGTACCATTTCAGCATAGTTTTTAATCAAATTAAAAATAAGTTTATCTCATCTGTTCAATGTCATAAGATCACAATCATACTAGAAATGGTATGTGGAGTTAGCCAACTTAGAAACCCAATGGTGAAAATAGGCTGTCTAGCTAGGTACTCGGCAAAAGGTTAGACCGATCTGAATGGTTAAATTTAATCGACTTTAAAGCTCAAATTTAGGCATTATTTTCAAGATCTAATCGAGTTTGACTTAAACTGTGTTTTTTTGGATTTGGCCGCTTACCCTCCATGCTCGAACTTGTGTTGTTTTTTTTTTTGTGATCTTCGTATTATCGGGTAAAATTTAACCAAGCTTCATGATTTTTCAATGCCTTTTCCAAAGAAAAATAATTGACCATTCACATCTAGATACTGTCAAATTCATGGATAAAAAATAGTTGAGTAAAAGTTAAATTTTGGTAACTTTTGATAATTTTTGATAACTTTTGGTAATTTCTAATAACTTTTGGCAAATTTACGTCAATATATCAAAATAATTTGTTTTTGTTTTTTAAATTTGGTATTTTTTGGTAAATTTTAATAAATTTAGGCAAAAACTGGCAAATTTTGACAACGAGACCGAATTAAAATCCATTCAAATTTCAAATTTGAAGAAAATGCCGAACTAATTGCAAATTTAACTTTTCGCCAATGCTATTAGAGGGTAAATTGTGCACCTTCACCCTAAGTTTTATTGAAATTATGAAGCCATTGAAATCATTTATCCACGAGGACGCAACCGTAGAAACTATTGATGAATAAACTATGAAACCACACTAACTTTCAGCATAAGTTTTGCATTCACAAGATTTGAGAAGATTTACATGTAGACAATCTTACCTCTATAAATATCTTTATTCATGAAGAGGTTGATTCTAAATCAATCATGATGAATAGAATCTACAAACTTATACACTTTGGTAAATCTTCAATCCTACAGGCTCAAAGGCTATAAGTTATTAACATGTAAATACAAATATATAACACACAAGTACAAATGAGCCCTTGGTGCCAGCTGTATTGTGGTATACTATAGGTCCCGGATTGATTCCTAAGAGCAACACATGCTGCTCTTCTTTGTGGGGTAGAACCTGTTGTGCAGCAGCGGACCTATAAGCTTGAGAGACGAACTCAGTAGATAACCCGATTTACCAATATTTTTAAAAAAAATAAAAAAATAAAAACATATAGGTGTACAACAACACATTGACATTGAGCCCCAAAAAACAGCTCGATCAAGTTTGAGTAAAACATGAACCATGGGCATGGGGGCTCATCAATTCAGAGCACGGCGAAGGAGTAACCTTGAAGGAGGATCCTTCAACATCGGAACATCGCCAATGAGCATTTGTGGCTTTCGAGCCATTAAGGTTGACATCCGAAAGGCATATGTTTGTAAACGGGGCATTCTTTATGCCTTGGACAAACCCAGGATATCGAATTTGTTCACCTGTGATGTTTCTTATTGTGATGCCTTCTACAATCGGAATTGCATTCGGGTTGAACTTGTCATCTGGGTGATTACCTGCATGAGTTTTTGGACAAATTTACCATTAGATGATCAATATCTTTTCCCCCATTTTGCCATTAATATGTTTAAGGTTTAAGGTTTAGGGTAAAAATGTATATTGGATAAAATTGACAAATGAGTTAAAACATACTAAAATTTTACAGCACCAAACTTTTCTATTTTTCCTATACTAACCTCCTTTTACTCTAATTCATCTGACTTTATTTACTTACACTCAACCCGTGTAAAAACCAGGCAGAAAACACAATGGTGTCGACCCGACAAAGAAATCATGATAACACCTCCATTCCTTAATATTTTTCCTAAACATGACTTTTATGAAAGTATTTTTCACTATAAATCTGATGATAGTAGTTTCACATATCAAATCACTATATCTATTCAGAAAATTGCAGTCAAAGTTATATCAGCAGACTGTACAATTTACAGGATGACAAATATTAACGAATGGAGGGAGTAAAACGAAAGGAAACTTGATGTAACTTGGTAGTAGTAAATTTGTGTAAGAGCACTCACCAACATCCCCAGAAATCCGAATGCCTTTCTTGGCCTTGTGGATGACCATATTTGAGATAGTTATGTTCCTAATGAATCCTCCTCTTCCAACCCTGGTCTTGATGTGAATGCCGATGCCCATATTGAAGAGGGTGATGTCCTCAGCAAATACATTCTCAACACCACCGGAAGTCTCACTTCCAACGGCAATCCCAGCGAACGTAGAAGAGCCGGTTAGCCTTCGAATGGTGATGTTCGAGCTGGGGCGATTGTAGGATATTCCGTACTCATCCCACCCACTCTTGACAGCAACGAGATCATCGCCCGTGGACATGTAGGAGTCTTCTATGCACACATTCGAGCTTGAATCTGTGTCCGTTAGTTACAAAGAGAAAGAGGATTGATGAGGGCTTGCTCTTTTCAGCTTATTTGACAATTATTATTTTTTTCATTTGAAATTTGGTAAAGTTGGTTTACTGTGCAAAGTGCAAACTATCTCAGGGACAACCACCAATAGATGTGGATAATGGGCAGAATCTCAATAGGGCTAACAGGGAAGATAAATAAAAAAGGGGTCGCTAAAGGGTCCACATTAATGGGTCAGGTTATTGACGAACCGACCCTTTTAATTTAACAATGATAAAGGGTTGGTGACCAGTCAACACAACAATAACATCAAAATAAATAATTTTCCTTATTAATTTGAATGCATATTTGTAAACTTAACATCAAATAACATTTAGCATGACTAGTTTTTTTTGGTACAAATAAGCTTTGTTAGAGTCAAAAAGGACCGACCTCTATCTTTTGGGGAAAGCCCGACCCAACCCACAACTTCAATGTGTCAACAGTAACCCAACCCAATCCTACATAGCTAATGGGCCAACCATAACCCGACCTGATACGAACCATTACACCTTTATTTCTTCGACACAAAGTGACACCGCATCGCAAATTGGGTAAAATTGAGATTTTTCATATTATAGTCCGCACCAATTGTTCAAACTTGTTTGTGTCCCCCTTTCTAACAAGAGCCGGCTTTGCATTTGATTCTAAACCTATTTGTCGATTTATCTAAGAAACTAAGCTGAAGACAACAAGCCCTTTTAGTCTAGAACATAAGGCAGAAGATAGCAGAGCTAACCAACCATTCCAAAAGAGTCATCTACATACACTTCCTATGGAACAAAAGTCCTCGAAGATCAGAAAATTCTTGGGTGAGCATTTGAAGCGAATGTTTGACGACTCCTTTCAAAGATCGCCATCAATTGCAAGCATTAAACTTGGTTGTCCGGTTTGGATCTATGCCTATAATTTGCCTATAGGACTATACTACAACTCAAATTCTTCATAATTACGTGACGACTATAAATCTTCGGAGAACTGAGAAGTACCTGGATCGATTCCATCAGTATTGGGAGAATCAGCTGGAGCCAGTATGGTAAGAAATTGTGCAACAAAGTTGCTGCAAAGGCCAAACAATCATAAATTGGGTTAGCTTATGTCAAAATTACTACCATTTCCCATAAAGATTTGACACTTATGGCCATGATATGGCTTGTCCTTTTCAACTCATCATAAGTAACTAATTGTTGATTATTGACAAATTCTGATCAGTGTGGATGAATGATCAATAGTACATATGATAAGTTGAGAAGAATAAGTCCTAAACATTGTTCAAAGGCATCAAATATACGAAATTAGTTAGCATGCAATTGCGACAACGATGGTTTATCAAGAATACTCGCACGGTCATACGTACCTGCAATAAACAGGATGGATGTTCCAGAACGGAGAATTTTTGAGGACCACATTAGAAATGAGAATTTGGGAGGAATACATGAATTCTATCAGATGGGGTCTAGTGTATGGAAGAGTCTTTCGCTTAAACATATCCCACCAAACTACTCCTTGACCATCAATTGTTCCATTCTCACCTGCAAAATTTTAAAAACTGTTAACCAAAACTGAGACTGCATGCATTACTCTGAAATACTGGTATAAATGTTTTCCATGCCACATATAACTCATAACTTGCATAAAACCACTAAGCACAACAGGGGACATCATTGTAAAAGACCCAAATATATCCCAAAAATTCCAATGCATGACAGGATGGAGGAATGGTTTTAATATAGCTTACTTCCTACTACTCCAAGCAACATAAATTCTAATCTAATATATTTACAAAAATTACATTACCGAAGTCTTTTTCACGACAAATGCCAATTTCATATTTAATATCATTGTATCCGAAACCAAAACCAATACTATAAAGTCCCACCCAAGCGCACCAGGCGAGTTATTGTTTTATATCATTGTATACATTAAATAATTAATGGTCAAAATTAATAAAAGTTGACAGCACGTACACCATAGTGACAAATAGTAATATGGAACATAGGGAGTAGAATAGATTTACACGGGCATTTTGTAATCAATAGCAAGGGTAAGCAGAGCATGTGAACCCACCAGTAATTATAACATCATGGACATCATATCCTAAGATGAAACTCATGTACCTTCCTCCTGGACGCTCCCTCCCTCTTCCATAGGATGGTAATGGATCAGCTAATGGCCAATTCAACGTGTCCTGCGGCATATAATTACAACATATTAACATAAGACAGACATCGTCACTACCACTGAAAGATAAACCAACTTAGTTTGCGTTTGGTGGGAAAGTTTTTCCGGGAAAGTTAGTCAAGTTTGTTAAGTTGACAAACTTTTTCATGTTTGGTATCTAATATATGGGAAGGTTTTAACGTGTGTCCCATTATTTCACTCTCGAGCTCATTAAACATGTTCCTTGGGGGCGGAGGAAAGATTTTCCTGGAAAATTTTTCCCATGAAACAACCAAACGCACCATTAGAGTAAAGGCAATAATTGGTAGGTAACTCCAAGGGTTACTCCAGCCTCACGAGACGCATCAATCCAAGATCCAACACCCCAAAAGTCCTGCTGTAAAATGAAGTGTGGGCAGTCTGATGATGCATGAATCATGATGGATCCCTAAATTAGAAAATTCATATAGACTGGCAACCAAGATTTTACCATGGTTTCCCATCTACTACTAAATGGTAAAGTAGAAGGGATATAGGGAGTCATTTTGCTTTACTCCATTACAATCTGAGCTAAAAAATAAATCTTCTTTTCAGCTATCCAAACTATGGACATCGGCCTTGTGAAATGCATAATTGATAAAATAATATACCGACAAGACGACATCGGAACTCATCCCTAGAGGTGGCAGCTAAGTTACTACCACCGCTGTCTTACCAATAGTCATACAACTTCTGTCTACTACATTCAGAGAAATTGAAGTAAATGGATGTACTCCTTGATTGTTTAAGGGTTTATATTGATGAGATTGTCTCATACAAGAGTTTGTAATACCTGATTGTTCATATCAATCAATCAACATATTATAAACCCCATAATATATTACCAAGAACACTCATTCATTAAAAGCCACCCTAAAATATCGATCGTCGAAGGCTCAAAGCAATACAATCTCACAGAAGACCTACTAAGCATGATCTGCTATGAACGAACTAATAATGCAACAAAGTAACTTCTTACTAAATTCAATCAAATTGTGACTTCTGCAGAAATGAATTATCAATCAACCCATATTCCATCGTGTTCTGAATTCTCCAAAATGTTTATGGATCCCACCAAAATATACTATCAATAACACTCTTATCCATTCACCATCACCATAATCATAAACAATACCATCCTATGATGAATGAACTAGAAATCAAAGAGTAACATTGGAGATTGTGACAATCAAAAAAACACCAATAATATGGAACGGAAGGAGTACTAAACATGAGTCACTATGAACGAACTAATAATGCAACTAAGTAACTTCTTACTAATTCAATCAAATTGTGACTTCTACAGTTCTACTGAAATCCATTCACCATCACCATAACCATAAACAACATCATCGTATGATGAATGAACTAGAAATCCAGTTGAATGTATCTTAACAATCTGCTCACTACATAGCTATTAAAATTCCAATCCGAATCTACGATGCTACGATTTTATGATCTCAAAATCTTCAATGCGATTCTACTATTTACATTCCGATCCTCGATCATATATGTGTTTATTTTGATCTTAACTACCTCATGGATCCGATTCTAACAATCTTGGTTCACTATAACTATCGAAATCTTTTTTAAAAAACGCGAAATTAATTTCACAATATATATACTCATAAAAAAAGCAATTTCCAGAAGTATGGGTACTGTTACTGTATGTACCTGAGTCGCTTTAATGGCGGCTCCTTTAGCCAAGTAAAGAGTCATACTGCTAGTCAAATTAAACCTCTCCGTCAAAAACACTCCCGCCGGAATATACAGCAACCCCCCGCCTTCGCTCCTCAAACTCTCTATCTTCCCCATCGCCGCCGTGAAAGCCGCCGTGTTCATCGTCTCTCCGTCGCCGACGCCGCCGAATTCCGCTACCGAGAAGTTCCGCGCGCGGTATCTCATCCGAACGATCCCGGAGCACGTCTCACCGCCGGCGACGGCGGAGGAAATCGCCGCCGTCAAGCACAGAACTATAATCGACAGCACTTTTACCCGCATTTTCATCGAATTTTCCGACTATCTAGGGATTGGGAGAATTTCTAGTTCGTTTGAGAGGGTTTTCTGGGATATTCTACGAAATGGAAAACAGCAAATCACGATTCCAGCTGAATTTGAAAAGGGGTAGAGTGGTATGATTCCAAGGGTGAGAATACATTGAACATCCCTACTACTAGAGTAATTCTAGATGTTCCTGTAAATGGAGAATGGTGGGAAAATCGGGGGGGGGGGTGAAGAGAGGAGTGTTAGATTGTATGAATAGAAGATGGATGAAAGAAGGTTGGTTTGGTGAGGAGAACAGGGGTTGGAATTATTGGTAGGCGAACTATTACTGGGGTTGAACTAACGAGAAAGAGAGGAGGGAAATTGGGCGCCACTACCCATTACCCAACGGCAATGGCGGGAGAAAGAGAGATATGCGGAGGATTAACGCCAAGGACCAAGACATTTCACTAGGGAATGTCGGCACCGAGCCACAAAAAAATACGTAGTCACCAGACTGACTTTGCAAAATGGATAACTATACCCTCTTTTTACGCTCCTTTCTTCCCATACCGGCCCGTCCGGATTAAGGTTGTGTTCGGCAGTAATATTTGGGGTAGCGTTTAGCGTTTTGACCAAATCAAAACTCTGATTGCGTAAATATTAGTGTTCGGTAAGCTAGCGTTTTTAGGAGCGTTCAGCGTTTTGATGAGCGTTTTGTGAAACGCTAATAAAATTAATGTTTAGCGTTTGGAGTATAACGTTTCATATTTTTCGGTCAAAAAATACCCTTTGAAAATTTTATCTTTGAAAATTATTCATATCCTTTTATGTCAATTCACTATAATCTGTTAATTCAACCGCTAAATTTACCGAACACAATTTTCATTTAAACAGTCATCCGCTATCCGCTACTTAACCGCTATCAGCTGCTTAAACCGCTATCCGCTACATAAACTTCTATCCGCTGCCTAAAACACTAATTTTGCTGAACAGGGCCTAAGTTTACTCCCTACGTTCCAAATTAATTGACTGACACTTTAATTAAATTTTGATCTTTAATTACTTATAAATTATAATGAATTACTATATAAAATTATCATCATTACAAAGATACTTCGCTAAAAATATGAATGTAATTTCATATTGCAATTCATTGAAATTTGTTAATAATTAATGGTCAAAATTTAGTCAAAGTGTCAATTAATTTGAGACGGATGTAGTATCATTTCACAATATGCGATACAATATTTTGAATGTAAATTTTCACATTTTATCTAAGTAAGACTAATAATATTATATTTAAGTATAAGTATTTTTTATTACAAGTCTAACAATGATATACTCCCTCCGTTTTTATTTAAGTGTCATCTAAGTATTTGTGTCAAAAACTTTGACCACTAATATCTTAATTTCTATAATGATTCATCAAACAAAATTAATATCATTATATTCCTTTTCAAAAATACTATTGAAAAAGTATAATATTGTAATTTTTTATAAAAATATTACGTGTGAAATTGTTATTCAAAGACGAACCTTAAAAAGCGTGAATGACAGATAAAAGAAAATGAAGAGAGTATTAATGTACGTAACGAAAGTGGGTAACTTTAATAGAGATGACGACGGGGCGGGGTGGGTGCGGGGTTATATTCCTCGTCCCCATCCCCGCACGGGCACCTCATCCTCATCCCGCATTACCCGTTGCGGGGGCGAATCTTCCCCCATCCCATCCTCAACGGGGCCCTAGCGGGAATGAGATTAAAAACAAAACTAAGACAATTATGGAATGAGAATAAAGAATTATGGTTAGAGATAATAAATTACTTATATGCGTTTAGAGTTTTTTATTAACTAAAATTATAAATTGCTCGAAATAATACATATAAATTTAATGTAGCAAAGGTATTTATGTATTTAAAAAAAAATGAGGACGAGGATGAGGAATATGTGGAGGAAAATTTTCTTGATCGGGGAAATAGGGGCAGGGACAGGGAAATTTTTTATCCCATCCCCGCCACGTCCCCCCACGGGGATTTAATTCTTGACCTTATCCCCATCCCCATCCCCATCCCCATTGGGAGCGAGAATTTTTTCCCAGAGCGGGGCGAGGCCTTGGCGGGTACGGAGATTCCCCGCCCCACTGTCATCCCTAGGTTTTAATGATTGCACCCTTGGCCAAGTAAAGAGTTATATTACTCGTCAAATTAAACCTCCCACTCAGGCCTTATTCATTAATGCGGCTGGCAGACTGCGGTGCCACACCGCACCACAACTTTCTATATTCTATTATAGTCTACCACAATCCACTACAATCTATTTTTTAAATTTAGTTTTTTTTTATTAAAAGTTAAACTTTTTTCAACCCACCACAATCCACTACAACTTTTCTCAACCCACCACATTCCACCACAACTTTCCCAACACACTACAATCCACCACATTTCCTCCACACCGCACCAACGTATAAAGGAACGGGTCAAATAAACTCCCGCCGGCACATACAATAACCAATGATTTCATACACGATTTTACTTTTTCGCCCTAAAGAACAATAATAAAATATTCTAGCACCAAATGAAAATTAAGCTATTAAATCAATCAACTTGGATGAACAAGTTAAATACAAATCATATGTATATCTGGTTATGGCAAACATATGTCAGATGTATTTTGACTACAATCAAATTTGACATTAACACAACGAGTTATGTGTATTTCGAATTTAGGTAAATACTTATACTTTTTGTTCACACACAAATTTAATTTTTGTACTTGAATACAACAACCAAAAATCATAGCATCAAATGAAAATTAAGCTACTAGACCTATCAATTCGGACGAACGAGTTAAATATAATTCGAACATATAATATATTTGATTAGGCCAAATACAAGTCATATATATTTCAGGCTCATACGAATTTGATGTTAAAGTTACTTATGTTTTACGGTTAGGGAGTGTTTGGTAGGAACCACAGAGAAATTTTTTTTCGGGAAAAATTTATCATGAGAAGTTTTCTATAGGAAAGATTTCCCTGGGATTCTCTTAGCCCCCTAAGGAAAATTTTTCCTAGGAAAATGGAGAAAACGGAGAGCCCATCGTGAAAACTTTTCCGAAGTTTATTAATTTTCAAATATGAAGAAAATAAGTTAACTCGGAAAATGATTATTTCCTCGGGGTTATTGACTAACCAAACACACCCTTAGATAATTTAATATAGAGGTTAGGTATATTTGACCCATACTTCCCACAAACGAGTCAATTAACTAGTACTTGTAAAAATGCACTCATCAACAAATTAAACCAAATACTCCGTATAGAAAATGATAAAAGTCTTGTCACTATAGAAAATCTATATATTTGTAAATTAAATTGGAAAAAAGTTACATAATTGACTTCAATAACTATAATAATATATAAATTGTATAAAATCACACATTTATTTATATTTTTTAAAATTTACAAAAAGACGTCTAAAATATGCCCAACGAATGAGGTTCATTCGTTAGGGTGTCAATTTTGATTGTTGGCGTAGCCAACACATTCCAAACTTCTTATAATTGATAATTAATAGTATTTGTCAAAAAAATTGAGGTTAAAAATGATAATAAGTATTAATTTCATAAGGGAGAAGACATTTAAACAATATCTTAGGGCAAGACACTTATTATCGCCCCACCCCGTGTATACTCGCAAAGTGATCATGGATGAATGCTACATTAATGTACGTAACGTACCTGAGTTGCTCTAATGACTGCACCCTTGGCCAAGTAAAGAGTCATATTGCTGGTCAAATTAAACCTCCCACTCAAATAAACTCCGGCCGGCACATACAACAACGTCCCCCCGCCTTCCTTCTTCAAACTCTCTATCTTCCTTACCGCCGCCGTGAACGCCGCCGTGTTCACCGTCACTCCGTCGCCCACGCCGCCGAACTCCGCTATCGACACCCTTCTGGCACGGCCCCTCATCGGCACCATCCCAGAACACGTCGTCTCGCTGGCCGGCGCCGCCGTGGTCACCGCCTCTACGTCCCAACCGCCGCCGAGTTTGGTGGCTGTGCTCGCCGGCGTAATGTTTAGCGCCGCCATGACGTCCACCGTCAATACCACCGCCGCTGCTAAGGCTGACAAACAGAAAACTGTAATTGCAAGCTTACGGCCTACAAGCATTGTTTTTTTTTTTAAAAAAAAAAAATTTATTCTGGGCCTATTTTTTCGAACAATTTCGGGGGGGAAAAAAAATAAAGGGGAGGGTATTTCGGGTTTCTACAAAATGGACTAAGATGAGAATTCAAGTATTATCAGAAAATTGAATTCCCTTGATCATTTTCTTTGATGAAATGAATTCCCTTTGATCATGCAAAGATATATAAACTAAGTTTTGATGAAAATAACAATTATTGGAATATATTGACGTGTTTATCACATTTTTATATTAGAGATATGAATTGGTATACTGCCTAGAGTTTGACATAAAACAACTTAAATGATTCATTGCTATGAACTACATGCAGTTAACATTTGAAAATTGCAATATTAATATGAGACAGGTTGTAAATTATCATTAATGTATGCTATGAACTACATGTACGTGGTTAATATTTAAAAATTATAAACATTACAGCTCTTCATAAATATACATATATACTACAGTTAAATTTGTAATAAATTTTTATTTTTATATTACAGTTCTTTTTAATTAAGAAAACAATAATGCATGAATTGAAAATAAATATGCTCCCTCCGTCCCATATATCTAAAATTCGTCGTGAAAATAAAATTCATATTTTTGGTGAATATTAATATAACTTTTTAATCTAAGATAGACTTTAGATATAGGACAAAGGGGTAATGCTTTCTTATCTTATAATTAAATTTATAATTAAAAATATATTAATAAAAAATGATTGTCAAAGTATATTACAAGGGACAATAGAAGCAACAACAAGACATTAATTGAAAGGAATGAAGCGGACCACCTACATCATGCAAGGATATTCTGGCAAGAAATACAATTACTTAATTTGTTGAAAACAAAATTAAGTAGTAATTTATTGACATATTAATAAAACGTACGAATTTTTTAGTGAAAATGCATAACATGCATCATTTGTTTTCTCATATACATATAATGATGATATTCCTCACGGATTTGGTCGTTTTATGATTGAATTTGTGCGTTTGACTTTTTTTTTTTTTGTAAATTAGCACCCTAATTGGATCGTAGGCGTGACATGTCAAAAAGTATTGTTTATATAGCATGTTGGAAGGTAAATTTAAGAGTATTACAATCCAATTTTCCTTTGATAAAATTAGCACTTTATATGGTAGATAGTGAGTTTTGGCAACAGACAATAGTTATGTAGTGAGTGGGCAGAATAACAATTATAATTTAGTGACAAGCAAATAGGAATTCATATGAACATATGAAATAAAGTGCTCGGTAAATTTGACGATTTAATTAATTGATGTAAATTGACATTAAAAGATGGATCATACTTGATAAAATTTTCAATAGCTATTTTATGATAAAAAATGATGAAACATTACCCAGAATGATAGACGTTGATTTTATTAACTGTTTCGAAATAAAATCACAATCTAGATTATTAACAAAATTTCAAAACAAGCTGACGGAAATCTCACATCAAAGCAACCCAACAACTCCATGGTCCCATATATCAAGTCATCCCAAACCTATTTTTAAGAGTGAAATGACAAATCTACCCTCCTCTTATAAGGAAAATGCTACGAGTGTCCTTGATATTATTTTCAAAAGAATCGACTGACTTGACTGCCGTATGGACTCTCATTGATTGTTAAGGGGGCCTTTGTACACGAAGAAGCCACCTTAACCAATCGTTAGGAGCTGCCTGAATACGTGCAAAGCAGGCACTCGAAACTGATGAGGTGCCACCCATGCCGCCCACCAAACAACTCATCGAGCAACTGCATGGATAGCTGTGCGCTCGGAGCCGCCCTAAGTTGTCATTCGGAGTTGCCCGGACCTGCTACCAGCATCCCTTTAGTTTCCTACATAGTTAAACCTTTCCAAGGCTTAAGAGTCAAGACCCATAAGTTTGAGTCAAGTCACCGACTCTTGTTTGTAAATCAAATACCTACTTAGGTTCTGTTAAATTCATGGGTAAGTCAAATTTACCAAAATTTATCAGTTTTTGTTTAAATTTATCAAAAATTACAAAAAATTACCATAGTTAAAGAAATAAAGAAATTTTAATTTTGATATATTAGCGTTTTAAGCGAACACATCAACGTTTCAAAACCTAATTGAAACGCGTTTGAACACAAAAAAATAAAATGAAGAAAAGATACTTTAAGATGGAATTGGGCTTGCATTGGGCTTGGCCCATTATCCGCCCTACTTGTTTCATTCACATTCATATCTTCTCCCGCCAAAATTCCACTATTACGTCCCCAACGCCGAATCTTCCCGCCATTTCCAAACCCTACTATCTCTCTTCCTTTCTCTCGTTCATCACCCAGTTCACAAAGACCAAAACCTTCGTTCCCAGATCAAATTTGTCGATCGATCTGCGTTTTTAAAGTGTAAATTATCAGATCCTTCTCAGGTAAGCTATTGAGTTCAATTTGTGCAATTTACGAAGTTAGGGATTCTGAATCAGTTTATTTTAATCGATTTCTTGTCAAATTTATGAGGATACATGTTAAAATTGGTTGAATCTGGAAGAAATTTCTCATTTTCTGGGTAAATTTCGTGGTAGAATTCGAAAAATGACGCGAGAAGAGGCTGAGAATGGAAGGGATGATATGGAAATTGATGGCGTTGATCCTAATCAAGGAAACTCATTATCTGATGAATTCAATGCTAATTATCTCAAAGTTTACTACGGTACTCATTGATTACTGCTTAATTGAGCTCAGATTTGATTTAATTTGCTCTATTTTAACATTTGACATATTTTTAACTTCTTTTTTTATCTGCAGCCAAATTGTTTCCGTATTCTGATATGTTCAAATGGCTGTCATATGGAAATGGTAATCATTCTGGAAGAAACCCTTTTGATTCTGTTCGTTCCTAAATAGTTTATCAGTATAGTGAAATGGTTTATGTTTTGGATCATAAAATCGTAGGATCGTGGATTGGAATGTAGATGGTGGAATCACATTGAGGATTTTTTATCATAAAATCGCAGATCAAGATCGAGACTTTAATAACTATGGGTACAATTGATGAACAATTAGTTAGTGCTCTTGGAACTGGTCCCTTTGCTTGCAAGAATAAACTTTGCACAATTGAGATCCATACTAATGATTGTTGTTTAATCTCCCAGTTGTACAATCTTTCATCTTAATTACTCCCTCCGTAGTCTGTTCTATATTAATTGTCCATTGACGTCATTAATTTCTCCACACATACAATGTTTTAGTATAAGAAAGTACTACCATTAGATTCATCATGAAAAATATTATCGTAAGAATGTAATTTTGTAATTTTTTGATCAAATATGTTAGTCAAAGAAGGGCATCCGAATAATTAATGTGGAACGGAGGGAGTAAATGTTTATCACTTTTCAGGTTCAATGACTATTCTGCCATATTTTCCCTTATAAATGGTTGTTTTTGACAACCCCAACAACATTTCTTAGTTGTTATTCCGTGGTTTTAATTGTACATTAGTTTGATTAATAGCTTTCATGGTGAATGGGAACTAGCTAAATAAGAAGGCGAGATAGTCATATGGTAGGATCACAGGAAGTATCCTAGCCAATGCCATTTCCTGTAATGTTATGGTTGCTAATCCATGGTTTTAACTGTACATTTGTGCTATAGATGGAAAGCACCCGGCATGCGATCAGTCCTACTTTGGCAGAAGGGAATTTTCATTCACATTGGATAATGACATATATCTGCGGTTTCAATCCTTCAAAAGTGCCGGAGAACTTGAAAATGCTGTGAAGGAGAAATGTCCTGTCAAAATAGACATTGGGCCTGTTTATAGTGTTGATGTAAGATTCTAACTTTGTTTCTTTAGTTGCAGATCTTTTCAAAACCAAGTTTACCCCCCCCCCCCAAAAAAAAAAAGAAAAAAGAAAAAAAGAAACAACAAAAGGCTGTCATATACTATGTGCGCTTCACTAGTATGTGAAGAGAAGGCATACTTTGGCACTTTCCCTTCAGTGTGCAAAGTAGGGTACTTTTGGAATTAGAGTCTCTATAACTATATGTAAGACTCTGAATTTGAGACGCTGTTAAATGGATTTGGATGTGGATGTGTGCGAAGAAGTTAGCATAAATTACTAGACTCTTGCAAAGAAGCCTTTCCAACTTAACTTAAGGCAAATTGCTTGTGGAACTTTTCATGCCGTTGGTGAAGAATAGTTTCTTTAGGTCAATGCTGGAATAATAGCCTTCTAATTGTAGCGATTTGTACTTTTCTGCAGCCATCCAAGAGACATGCCTATGGACAAAGCGGTGACAACGTCTTCACTCCAGTGGAAAGGGAGCTGATATTTGATATAGTAAGTTATGCAAATGTGAAAAATTGCAACCTTGAACAAGCTGATTATCCTCAAAATGTGATTTATTTTGTTTTACCTTGGCCAGGACATGACAGACTATGATGATATCAGATACTGCTGCTCGGGGGCTGATGTATGCCGAGATTGTTGGCCTCTGATGACAGTTGCTATTAAAGTTGTTGACACCGCTCTCAGAGGTAGATGGAAAGATGTTTATGAGCTCTGTGACATGTTTTCGTCCCCCCTACCCCCAATCTGTATTATGGTGGTCTCTGTAGTAAAGATTAGGCACGGGGGGGCTATTTTGCAAGGCTTGAAGAACTTTATGATTTACTGTGAGAGCTAGTTATTCCACATAAAGGCACACAGTCATTTATGTTTACTGATTGTCCTACAGTAGTCAGATTTTATCTAAGAGAATGTTTGCTTGATCAAAAACCCTAGGGAAATTGGTCAACTTTCCCAAGTTGGCCTATTTTCCCCACGTTTAGTTACATTTCAGCCAGGGGAAAAGTTTTACTAGGAGCCCACCTTCACTCAAGGAAAATTTCATGCGCGGGGGGTACATATGGTAAACTTCCTAGGGGAAATGTTCTCCAGGAATAATTTGGCTAGGATTATTACCAAATGCTCTCTTAAATGCAACTTGCCTGTTCTCTTAGGCAAAATGCTAATATGTAGTCAAAGAGAACTATGGATTTCTCCCCTGCTTAAAATGTGTGCAAAATGCAAATAATCAAACTATCTCGTGAGGAATTTACTCTTTATAAACTCAGCACTTTATGTGAACTGTGAAGGGCTCATGATTGTGTTGCTGATTTATACAGATGATTTTGGTTTCAACCACATCCTTTGGGCATTCAGTGGCCGACGTGGTGTGCATTGTTGGGTTTGTGATGCCAAAGCTAGGAGGTACGAAACAAATGATGATGGAATATGGATTTTTTTAAAAGGGGCAATTGTTACAACATCTCTTTTAATCTTGATTTTTGGTTTTCTCCATAGGTTAACCAATGAACAAAGGTCAGCTATTGCTGAGTACTTTCATGTGTACAAGGTAATTCCAAACCATAAGATGATAATGCCTCTGTTGGTCCATTCAAGCATTTCTTACCATTCATCCGATCTTTTTTACGTCACCCTTCCAGGGCAATGAGAATAGTCATAAAAAGGTTTCCCTAGGGGGTCATGCACTTCATCCATTTCTCGCGTAAGTTTACATTGGCAATTACATTTGCTATTTTTTTTTAAACTTCGACATCTTCCATCACTGAATTTTCTTTAACTTCGCAGGAGGTCCTACACGGAGGTTCTGAAGAACTTCTTTGAGGGGACATTCCTCAGTAGTCAGAAGATATTTTCAACTGAAGAGAGATACGAGAAGGTCCTAGATATGATTCCTGATGAATGTATGTTAACTAAACTGAATGACTTGTTATTGTCAGCAACATTAGTACCCACCAGTGTCATTTGGTTCATTTTTTGATATGGGAGTTCTGAATCTGCAGCTATTACCTCCGAGCTTCGGGGGAAATGGCAGGATAACCGAAGATCTTCCATCAGTAAAGAGGACACCAATGTGGTCCGCTGGGGACAGTTAAAGCAGGTTCTGCAATCTGGCAGGCAGAAGGTATTAAGCTACTTATTCATGCACTCACATCGCCTCGTTGGATAATTTATGCTTATGTCAGGCTGCAGTTAAGTAGATAGCATACGGATCCAATTATCTTATCTGAATCAACGCACACTGGGCGTTATCCGGTGGCGGATCTGGACATTTAAATTAGGGGTGTCCAATATATTATCACGCCCAATTAATGAACATACAAACTATATTTTTAATGCTAAATTATACTAATTTAAACATCTTTTGGGGGTTAAGGGTGGCCAAGGCCACCCCTAACCTACCCACAAATATGCCTATGGCCTTATCTTAGGGGTAACCACAAGTAAGCTTTACAGGTTGGGAAACAAATAGTAAATACTGAATTTCCCATGACAAGCATGATCCATCAACTTCATAATTTCCACCCATAGGAAAGTTTTTGCTTCTACCAAGAATTGAACTTCGGTGGGGAGCTTGGAAGATGGGGTAGTATCTAGTTTTGAAATTAATGTCATACCACTGTATTTTCAGGCACCCGGACTTCGTAGGTGTGTTGAAGAGATTGTTTTCTCGTATGTCTACCCCAGGCTTGATATGGAGGTCTGCAACACTTCTGTTCTTCATCACTAACTACACCTTCATAGTTCGAGCTACATGAATTTGTTCATTGCTGAGAAGTTTGCTGGTTTTGTACCCACTGTAGATTATTTTAAAGAACCCATGTATCTGTTTCTCAGGTTTCAAAACACATGAACCATCTGTTGAAGGCACCTTTCTGCATTCATCCGAAAACAGGTTTGAATTACTTGCTTATTTCACCTTGGTCTTAGGATGATACCATTAAGTTCAAGTTGATCTCATAGCATCATTAGAAATGTTTGCACTCTCTTTGCACGATCTGTATAATATTATGTACTTCTCTCCAGGTCGTGTCTGTGTTCCTATCGATCCAAACCACTGTGAGGATTTCGATCCAACTCGTGTACCGACTCTTTCTCAGGTAAGCTTCTGGATGTTGCAGTGTATATTTTCCTTTTTGAATCCAGAATTCTTTCTTAAGTTTGCTTGTATATTTTCTTCCAAGGAGTTTTCGCTTGAGTCTTGTAGATGTTTATTACTTGTCTTTATGCAACTTTTCTAGTAGACACATGACTTGTGTAAATGTGCAGCTTTTGAACGAAATGAACAAGGGAGGTCTCGGTATGGATGCTGAAACTGGTAGGTTTACATTTGGTTTTGCATTTGTCAGAGTTGTTGGCTTGTAGCTGTTATGCTTTCGCCCTTTTGATTTTAACTAAACTGAGTGAAACTTGGAGGGACTTATATAGCTATCTGAATTGTGCAACAGACTTGGATGCAACATCGCTTGGCAAGTCGATTGCATTTTTCAGGTCATCATTCTTGCAGCCGCTATTGAAATCGTGCAAGGTAAAGTTCATCTCTACAATCGCTGTTACAGTTTAACATTGGGTTTCAAAGCTCAAATTTTGATTCCAAAGCCTATGTCTAACAGCTATGGACAATAGTTATTAGGCACTTCTTTAAACCCTTGCAAGGTGTATGAAGTGATGAAGAACACTAAGCTGGCAAAATGCTTTTGACCATTAGCTGTTAGCATGCAATGCCATTAATACAAAGTCGCACAGCAGAAACTAGAACAATGACATTCACACGAGGGGTCGTACTAGAGTATAAAATCATCACTGAGCTTTCAACTATCAGCTTAAGTTTTTGGTTGAGATGGTTCCACAACAATCAACGACCTTCTGATTCAATCATTAGGGTTCATCTTCAATGTTAGGGTTACACATGTATCATGTATGTGCATGTAAGACCAAATTTTACCTTATGTTCACGAGTCACGACCAACCAGAAGGCAAAGTGTTTTGTTTCGCTGCATTAGTTCACAGGGAACGATAATGGAAGTTCTAAACCTAGTAGATATTTACACCGGAAAATCGTATAATTGACTTCAACTCTGATACCTGCAGGAAGAGTTGGAAAATTCATACAGCAAAAAGATTCAGCAGACAAAGGATTCACTGAATTGGTAGAGGCATATTTTTGGTTGAATTTCAGGCAGACATTTGTTGTTGTTAAATCAGTTATTAGTTAGACTGATGTAAATATGTAAAATATGAAAGAACTGAACTGTGGACCAAATTTGTTTTGTGTTCCTCATATTGTCATTATCATGTACTTTATCATCTTCTTGTAATTGTTATGTTTCAGTGCCAGTGCACCTGTTAAACAGCATGTGCCTTGTTTACATTTTACAAGTGGTCCTTTTGGGTTTTTTCTTGTTTGGATTTGGATTTAACCCGGTTCTTTTGTGTAACATCATATTGCACCTATCACAATTTAGCAGACTAACTACAAACCATTTCATATTACCATGCCATATTATACTATACCATGACTTTCTTTCTCCTCATTTCTCTCACTTTTGTCTCTACTTTTAACTTTTCTTCCTACTCATTTACTACACTAAATTCTTACCATAAATTTTATCACAACTTATCACACCGTACTATATCATATCCCACTATTTACATTTTTACTATACCATTATCATACTTTATGCCCATCTTAGTAAAGAATAGGGTCTTACTTTACCGTACCTATACCTTCCCTACACTAGAAAAAGAATAGGGCTTAAGGCCCTGTTCTTTTGTACGGTGCGGTATGGTACCACATTCACCATACTACTCAATATTCTTCCACAATTCACAATGTCACACCACACTTTACCACAATCATTACCAATATATCTCCTCACTTTTCTCCTCTACTTTTCACATTCTCTTTCATCGCCTACTATATTAATCACACTTTCCACAAATTTTACCATACCATTCTACACCTGACCGTACTTTCCATACGTAATTTCACCATACCGCATCATTTCTGCACCATATCAATTGGAAAAAAAACAGGCCCCGCTAAATCATGAGGCTGTGCTTTCCCCCCTCCCGGAGGAAATACCCATTTGATATTTCATTCTTATCCAAAATATGAGGCACTAGTTTACTACTGTTTTTGCCAGACTCAAACCACAATTCATGAGATTCATACTACTACTGTTTTTGCCGGAGATGATGATGCAATGCAGTTCAACATTGTCCACAAAAAGGCTAGGTAAAGCTTAAGCTCCCTTGCTGTTTGAAGTTGTATTATTATTATCCTCAGAAAACATAGTGGTACCAAAGTTAAAAGGCATGAATAGGAGGATGCCCACTTGAAATGGAAGTTGAGAGATTGTTTTTCTTTGTGCTGTCAATTAGCTTGTGCAGTGCAGGGTGGACTTTCACTTGCCAAATCATGAACTTGCTTCTACACCACTTGTTTGCAGGGGTTGTCAAAGGGCTGGGATGGACCACCATGTGAAATTCTAACTTTGTGTTTCTTCTCTCTTTATTATGCCGAAGTTGGGTCGTATCGTATCCGATAACCAGCCATTAACTGTTGGCTATTTGACATAGCTATGTAGAGCTAACCTTAAGGGTTGAGAGTTAGATTTTTGAACCGAAAAAGATATTACGAGTCCCGTTGACAAAATTCGATATGGGAATTAAATACATAAAATATATGCCATGTTGTTTAGAATGTTAAGTTAGATTTATTTTATCCTTTCCTTAACGTACTTTACCTTATCTAATTGACCTTAATCTTACAACTCTTAAAAATAGGGTCATAGTACGTAGTTTATTCGACAATATTGTTAAAAATACGGTCAATTATTTATCGATATACTCATTGACCTTTATAAAGACGGGGCTATATGAAAAATTAATGTTCATATGGTACCTTTTTATTTGTGAATATGAATAAAGACGAGTAATTGTACTAATTTTACATCAATACTTCTTCATTATTTGGCCTTGTAAAAAAGAATGTCATTATTCAGCAGCTTTCATGAAAAGTGAATTCGTCCTTTCTAAACGCCAAATTCATCCATATGCATCTTATACACTTATTATACGAGTTTTAACTAACAAAGATTACGAGAAACTATTACCAAGCACTTCTAAGTCAATCATTTCAATTTTTTTTTCTTTTTCTTGAGGTCAAAACAACTATGTACTAGACATTACCTTTGAAGGAATCTGTCTATTTATTCATTCACTTCTCTTTTAGTTGAGGGTCAGATCAAATCAGATCACCCACTTTGCCAAGTCTACAGTGTTTCCAGGTACAAAATCTATCTTTTTACATGTGATTTGATACAAGTACTGTCATTATCTACCATGTTGTCTACCATCCAAAGTTGATTCTATCAAAAAGCTTTTGACAGTGTTTTTCTGCGTGTTCTCTTCTGCAATGTGGACTGTTGAATAATTCAGTTAATAGAGTCATTAGTCGGCCTCATTTCAGCTAATTAAGGTGATTAGTCAAAAGTCTACCACCATTTATGAACAGCTGCCTTTCATATTTTCCTACTAGTACTACGACCCCGGTTTGGTGAAATTATGGAAACTGCGGTAGAATATGGAATAATAAGGTAAAATTTGTGGGAGATGTGATTGATGTTACAGATGAGGAAAAGTGAGAAGACAATTGATAATGAAGGTGAAATGTACAGGAGAAAAGTGAGAAAACTGAGAAGATATTGGTAATGATTGTGGTAAGGTGTGATATGGTGTGATAAAGTGTGGAAAAATATTGAGTGGTATTATGAATTGTGGTATCGCACCGTATAAAAGAACAATCTAGATAAAAGCTTTGAACGATCTAGAAAAAAAAGGTGAATAAATTTGGAGATACAAATAAGGCTTTGTTCTTTTGTGTGGTATCATACCGCACCTACTATAATTTACTACATTAAACGCAAACCATCACATATTAACATACTATATTACATTTTACTACAACAACCATAACTCTCTCTCCCCACTTCTCTATCCTCACTTTTCTCGTTACTTTTCACTTTTCTTTCTCCTTATCTCTGTACCACATCAACTATTCTTATCACAAAATTTACCACAACTTTATCAACTTACCATACTATACCACATCATATCACAATATTCACATTTTTACCATACCATACTAATATTGTATTATCACACTTCACTCACCGCAGAAAAGAAAAAAAAAGTTCCTAGATGTGTAAGTTTGTGTTGTCCTTATTCAGGCTGCATGTATTGTTCATTTTCTTGGTTATTATTTACTGTTGCATAGCTGTTTTTGCAAAATTATTCATTTATTACAATGCAAATTTTTCAGCATGGTAAAAACTTCGAATAATCAGCATAGTTGTTAAAATCCCGATCCTGATTTACGATCCTACGATTTTATGGTCCAAAATCCTTGTTACGATTCTACAATTTACACACGATCCACGATCCTACATGGGCTAATTTCCGATCCTAACTTCCACATAGTTTCGAGTTAGGATCCCGATTTTAACAACATTGATAATCAGGAAAAAAAAGATCGGTCAGTAAATTTGGAGATACGGGCATTCATTGTTGCAAAAATTTACAGTGATATTTGACCATACTCCCCCTGTCTACGTCTACTCTACTGGATAGATCCACAGGATAAGGCTCAATTATGCTACGTTACTCTGTCACCATTAAAGCACAATCAGGAGAGAAGAAATTTGCTTCCTCTACTTAAATTTTTGACCCAATTTTGTGACAGGTGTATTTTTATTAACAAAAATAAGCAAGCAACACTTCCTATGTTCAAATCAAAAGTCAGCCTTTCTCTCTCCTCTCTGATTGAGTATTTGAACAACTTGTTAGTTACTACACACAATGTTATCAAATTTGTCCCTGTTTGATTAATGAAGTCAAACTTTATAAATTTTGACCGTTAATTTATTAAATTATATGTCGAGTTATCATGTAAGACCACCGTTATTAGATTTGTGATGAAAAATGGTTTTACTTAAATATAATATTACAAGTGTTGTTAAGGTAAAACATAACATGTTAGCAGACAAAGTATGACTTTAAAGAGCGTGAAAAAGTCAAGTGAATAATTTATTTGGGAAGGTGGGAGTATAACCCTATTACGAGTAGGAGAAATTAGATGCATCCAAACTTCTACTAATGAATGTTCGACTTGTTTCCCTTGAAAATCATCCATTAGATTTGAATCTTGTAAATGAAAAAGGAAAATAAAATCCCTATTATGGAATAGGGGGATTATATGTATAAAAACTTCTTAATAAAAATGCTCGGTTTGTTTCCCTCAAATATCGGATTACATTTGAATCTCGTGAATGAAAAAAAATTGAGAAAGTATCTAGTGATCCCTAGCTAGGGATTACTGAATTATTTAGGTGAACCAGAGCTTGATCATTTATAGATACTTATTTTTTTCTTGGGCTATTGATTTTTTTTTTCCTCTTGCAACAGAAAATTTATGGATGCTTTTTTTTTTTCCTCAGAATATAGAGGGTTTTTTTTGCAATGGATAATTTGTGGATAATTTTATTTTTCACATGCTATGGAGGTTTTTTTTACTATGGAGACTTTGTGGATAATTTTATTTTTCACTGGCTATGAAGTTTTTTTTTTTGGATATGAAAAATTTGTGGATAATTCTTTTTTTTTTTTCACGGGCTATGGAGTTTTTTTTTTTTTTTTGTTTATGGAGAATTTATCCCATGTCTCAGTACCTTGCTTGGACAGGATTTCAGAGAATCCACATTTTGATTTTGGTTGCTATGGAAAATTTGTGGATACTTTAAGATTGAGCAAAGTTGATAGAACAAAAAATAAATTGATACAACAAAAAACCCAATATTAAATGCAGGGAGTAAGTAGTATTAAACATCATAGAGATTCATAGACATCCTTACTTTGTGGCAGCCTGGCATGGATTTGTGGGAAGCCATCTACCTCAGAAATCCCCCATTAGATTAAAAAAAACATAGTGGGGGACTAAAACTATCATAATTCTACTAATAACACACAAACCCTAATCTATTCATATTCTTCCTAAGTAAAGTAATTACTCCTATATAACATGTCAAACAAACCCCATTTCACTCTCATAAGTAGACCTAGTAAATTCTGACCTGATCCGATGATCCGATCTGAATTCGCCTGAAATTTCTGGGTTAACACCAACCAACCCTAATTAGCAAGAACTTCCCATATCAACTCAGGATCAATAGATGGCAACCTTGCTAATCCACAATCTTCATACCCAAAATGATCATCCTCCATCATCATCATAGCATAGCTACCCGAATTGGACGAAGGCGAATTGTTGTTCATGGCACTGAATCCTGAACAAAATGATGAAGACGAGGAAGTACACGACTCCCTCGTCAGATAATTCTCATTCCCATTCCCATTACTGTTAGCAGGACTACACTGGAGACTGTTGTTGCTATCGTTGTTGATGTTGATGTCGTTGGTTGTAGTATTCACATTACTGTTAGCGGGACTATACTGGATACTGTTGTTGCTGGTGGTTGTTGTATTGATATTACAACTACCACCACCACGACTCGTATTAGCGAGACTATACTGAAAACTGTTGCTGCTTTTGCAGTTGTCTTCGTTGGTGGTGGTGGTTGTCGTGTTCACGTTACAACCACCACCATCACCACCACCACCACTAGTACTTTCCTTATGATCAATACTAGTGGTGGTGGTGGTGGAGCTCGATTCGAGCTGTTTCTTCTTGGCAACTCTACTGGCCCTTTCCCTCCTGAGCTTCTGACAAATCGCATGTATTTTGGCATCCACGGCCGCCCTGAGAGCATTCATCCTCGCCGAGTCTCCCACTCCTAGCTTCGTGGGATCATCCAAATTGGGGAAATTCAATCTGGCATACTCGCCTCGGAGTTTATAAGCAGCTCTATCGTAAGCATAGGCAGCCGCTTCGGCTGTTTCGTAAGTTCCGAGCCAAATCCTCATCCTGTTCTGAGGGAGTCGAATTTCGGCAACCCATTTGCCCCAATGCCTCTGTCTTACTCCCCTGTATAGCTTCTTCTTGTTCATCATCCCATACGACGAACAACTGTTGCTCGTCGTCATGGGGAAAGTTGCCCGGTTCGGGATCGATGAAGGGTTTTTGGATCGTGTTTCAAGCCAGAATTTCTGGAGTAGGTCCCTCTGTTTTAGGTAAACAGAGGAACCCAGTGGCTCGAAACTTGTCAAACTGTTGTTGTTGCTGTTGTTGTTGTTGTTGTTGGAGTTGTTGTTGGGGAAGTTGGAGAAGATTGAATCCAAAGTGTTGGTGTTGTTAGCTCCTGCTGTAAGAATAAGTGCTGATACTGAATCTCTGATGTCAATTGGTGCAGTAAATGGTGAGAAAACTTTGCCCTCTTCCATCTTTTTAACACAGTTTTTAGTGAAAAAAAGGGTGCTTGTGTAAAAAAATACAAGTACCCTTTTAACCAAAAGAGTGATTAGAGCTTGTAGAATTTGCTTTTGAGGTGAAAAACCCAATGATCCAACAGGAAAAAAAATATGGATCAGTAGATGTTTTCTTTCTAATTGTGATTATGATGATGATGATCAAGAACAAGGGATTAAATTCTTGGTGGGTTTTTTTTTGGGAGAATCAGAAGAGATCTTTTGAGTACTAAAGAGTAGAGAGAGAAAGAAGAGAGAGAAAGAGGGGAGAATTTAAAGCTTCTGAGATGGAAGCTGAGAGTTGGGGGTTTGGGTTGTTTGTTAAGGCAGAAGAGTGTATTTATAGATGGGTTGAGTTTGGTTTGAGGGGAGTAAAATCAAGGCAATCAATTTATTTATTTATTTATTTTAATTTTTTTTTGTTGTGAATGTGTTGCAGATTTGTTTTTGTAGAGGAACAGCTTCAAAAGTTAATGGGATCTGTTTGCCTTGCACAAGAGGACAACAAAACCCTTTTTGAAGGGTGGGTGGGGGGGGGGGGGGGGGGGGGGGATGGATAAAAATTTTCATCAATTTCTTGCCTATCTTTTTCAGTTTTCACACTTTTGTCAAGAAATTTTTGCATCATTTTCCAACCTACCTTTTCTCACTGTTTTGACTCCTTCCTTGTTTTTTTGTTTACATTATGTATTCTAGAAATATTAGTTCCTTTTTTTTACTTGTTTGTCCTTAATTTGGCATTAAAGAAAGAATTTTATGAAATATTATAGTGTTTGCTTTCACTACTTATTAAAATCATGAGTATATATATATATATATATCCTTTGTCTGTATTTATTTATTCACTTATTTTTTTTCTAATTATTTATAATTTGTAATTCTATATTCTCAATGTGACTTTTTATCTATTTCATTTCTATGTTCTTCATCATTTATAATTAATTTTTATCAATGTAAGTAATTTTATAATTTTTCTTGTAACTTTGTTGATTATCTTGATATTTTCTCACTTTCCCAAGTAACAATTAAATAGGGATGGAATGAGTAAATAACTTTCACTACTTCCCTACTATCCAATTTTATTTGTTTTAGTATGAAATTTTATCACTCTTCAATGTTGTTTATTGCTTAATATATATTAATGCATATGAATTTTATGTTTCAGAATATTGGTTGAACAATCACACTATTGAAAGCGAACAGCCCAATTTCTACAATGAACAATCAAATTATTTGAAGTACAAACTCAAAAAATACTCCCTCCGTTCCATATTAACTGTCGTCTTTGAAAATTGTGCAGTCAAACTTCAAAAATTTTGACCGTAAATTTTTCAATATATACAATGAGTTGCTATATAAAATTATCACCATTAGATTCGTAATGAAAAGTACTATCATAAAAATATAATATTGCAGTTGTTAATAACATATTATGCAAGAAATTATCAATCAAAGAATGATATTGGAGACCGTGAAAGTCAAAACTATGACAATTAATATGGAACAGAGGGAGTATATAATAAATTGCATTTATTGCTCATATCCACTACAGGTTGAACTTTTAAAACAAATAATTTTGTAGGATAGTATTTGCTCTATTTTTTCAATTTATTTTAAATGAATTTATTTTAAACTGAATTTACCTTATTTTAATTTGATGAGACTATTCCAAGCCTATTTGTTAAAAATTTGATTGTGAAAGTCTTTTGTAAGACCTCTACAATGAACTGATTTCATTTCCAAATTTAATTATTCTTCTAAAACTTATTTAAAGCAAATTTCTCTTAATTTATTATAAAAATAAATAAATCAAAGAGAAATCAACGTAATTTTGCTAGGACTACTCTAGAATGTAAATCTCCCTTTTGTAGTGGTGGTGCAATATCATTGGTTTGGAGGCTGGTGTGATAGAGCCTCTATTGACTATTGGTTGGTTACCTTTTGGCCTCCAACTTTCATGGAATTGGCAATTATGCCATAGATAATCTTTTTCTATCTTATCCAATTAGAGTTCAACATGATTGTTGATCTTATTAGAATCAAATGTTAATCCAATATAAATTGGAACAATCACTCATTCTTTTATACTGGTTGGGTTGTGAAGTGGTGTGGTGTGGTAATATTGTGGTGGGTTTGGAAAAGTTGTAGTGGATTGTAGTGGGTTGTGGAAAGCTATGGTGAGTTTAAGTTTTAATAATTGTAAATGTGTTGGAAAATGTGAAATTGCAGTGGATTGTGGAGAGATTAATTTTTAATAAAAAGATAAATTAAATTAAAAAAAAGTAGATTGTGGTAGATTGTGTTGGGTTGTGCTGGGTTGTGTGGGTTGTGGTGGAATATGGCAAATTGCGGTGAGATATGACACCGTAGCTAACCAGCCGCATAAAAGAACAGGGCTGAGTAGTATAATAGCTAGTTGTTAGTCATTATGTAATTTTTGCATGTTCTTGTAGATAAGATTGAGAATCTTACATTATTTTTAGGGTTTGTTGATACCTTAAATATTTTCTTACAATTTATCAAATTTGAATTTGAATTTAGCTCTAAGAGTATTCTAATAAATCATTTTTTTAAACAATTCAAAAGAAAAGTGTATGGAGGACTTCGAATGGGTTGAGCATCATTGTAAAAGGTCTAGGTCTAGGCCTAAGCACATGATTATGAATTAAGGCCATGTTCTTTGGTTAAGTTGGATATAACTCTTCCAACTTATCTCAACTTATCCTAACTTATCCTAATTTATTTAAACCTAACAAGATTCTCTAAAAAAAAAAAAACATTCACTCTAAAAACACAATTCCCCCAAAAAATATCATAACTTATCATAACTTATCCATCTAGACCTGAAAATAACCTAACCAAAGAACATAGCCTTAATGTGTTATAGCATATCCAAAATTTATTTGTTTATTTGAATTTATTACGTACGTGCTTATAGTTTAAGTGTGTTATATAGCTTATATCCAAAATTTATTTGATTATTTGAATTTATTTGGACCCAATCAGTTGAACAAAATTCAAGTTAAGCATTATCGAAAGGTCTAAACTTTATTTGTCGCAACAATCTAAATTTGTTTGCGTCTTAATACTCAAGTTCAAATTAACCATCCATGATCGGTATACCCAGATCCACCCCAAATCTCGATATAAAAATGTCCAAATTTTATATTTCGAGGTCAAATTGTGTTTAAGTCCGATATTAGATTACGAAATATTTACTCTTCTAAAGAACATAGGGTAAATTTGCTCCCATAAAAAGTAAATGTAAAATTGTTTAGTAATTGTTCATTTAAAGTCCATATCTCAAGATAATACTCCCACCTATCCATTATAACTGTCATATAATAAATGTAGTGCGGACTTTATTTCATAATTTTTCGCATAATTTATTAAAAAAATTACAAAACCATATTCTTTAAATAGTAATTTTCGTTACGAATATAATAATAGTATTTTTGTATAATAAAATATTACATATGTTGAGAAATTAATAGTCAAAGTTTTTAAAATTCACCAAGGCGACAGATAAAATGGGAAGGATGAAGTCCTTTTGTATTTTACGCAAGGTTGTTAAAATCGGGATCCTAACTCGGATTCATGGGGTACTTAGGATCGAAATTAACCCACGTAGAATCGTAGATCGGAATGTAGATAGTAGAGTCGCATCGGGGATTTTGGATCATAAAATGGTATGATTAATGTAGATCAGGATTGAAATTTTAATAACTATGATTTTACACAATAGATGTTGATGACAGTGCATCAAAGTGATGGATAAAAAAAAGGAGGGAGTACTTTAAATGAGAGGAGACATGGGAATGGAAATGGGGAACAAGGGAAAGGAAATTCACCCATAGCTTCTAGTGGAAAATGAACCTCACATTCTTGTTGGAAAATAAAAACTACTATCACTAGGGCCTTGTTCTTTACTAATGTAGGATAAGTTATCTTATCTAACACACAATCTTTCATAGTGTAATTATTTATTCTCAAGCTACCTTACCTATCTTACATAATATATATATATTTAAAAATTTATATATTTAAATAAGTGATGTGAGCATATGATTGATGTGATTTATCTTTCTAAATGCTATTCTATCTATCAACACTACACAACCTTATTTACCTTTAGCTCCTAATTTTCCTCTAATTATCCTATGATTGAAAAGAGCAAGGGTTAGATCACATTATTTTTTAATTTTTTGTAACGAGGATAAATACAAGCACGTAGGTAGCCCTTCTTTTAAGGGATTTACCAAGAGAATCATCAAATAAAATATAAGAAAAATCTACCGATAGACTAGTAATCCAACTTGCGCACATTGGAGAGGCAAACCAAACTTATCAAATCAATTCGCAGCATGACCTAGATCACATTATGGCAAAATGGTGGTAATATGAATATAATAATTATATTATTGTAAAAAGTAATGATAATAATAATAAGGTCATGTTCTTTTATACGGTGCAATGCTTACCATATCATATCATACCACACTTTGCCACAATCATTATCAATATAACTTCTTATTTTTCTCTTTCCTTACTTTTCTCCTCTAATTTTTACATTTTCTCTACTCACCTACCCTATCAAATATCAACTGTACTTTCCATAAATTTCACCATATTATTCTACATATCACCGCACTTTCCACAATTTCACCACAATATACCATTTTAGTATATTACCAACAACATAAAAGAATAAAGCCTAAATAATAATAGTAATAATGATAATAATGAGGTGGGGATTTGAGAGGAGGGTGATAGAGTGTTAGGTGGTACACGTAACACGGTGTGTAATTTGACCTCGTCTAAGCCAGCCTTACAACAGTGGAAAACCACCGTCTTTTTTCCCTTTTATTTTCCCGCTGAGTTTACTTGGTTTTGACTTAGGCTTATCTTAACATGTTCCATGCAAAGCCAACTTATCTTTTCATAGTCAACTCCTAATTGTTTGGAGGAGAAAAAAAAGGAAAAAGGAGTTGAAATACCAATTCCAAGAACGCAATAACTACACTGTTGCTACGTATCCAGTTGTCATAGGGCTTACACCACTGCCTCACTGCTTTACTTTAGGCATTTTTATTTTGTTAGGTTGGTAAGACGTGAAAATAATGGGGTCTGGTGAAATTGTGGGAAGTGCGGTAAGATATGAAATGATACGGTGAAATTTATAAAAAATGTGGTTGATGTGATAAGTTAGGAGAGAGAATGTGAAAAGTAGAGAAAAAAAGTAAAGAGGGAGAAAAGTGAGGAAATATATTGGTAATGATTGTGGTAAAATATAATAAAATATAAAAAAAATATTGAATGGTACGATGAATTATGGTATCGTACCCTACCGCATCGTGCCGCACTAATGAACAGAGCCTAATGTGTTGGTAGGTTTACCTTGGTGGATCAATCTTATCCCCTCATTTTCATGTGACAATCTTTTTTGAATATTTTTGATAAATATCTTGTTTCTGATTTCATGAGATGATCTCTTGTTTGGGTATTAGGTAGCAAGAAAATTAAATGAATTGTTGTGAGGTAAAATTGTTTTGTACTCCCTCCATTTCTAATGATTGTCCATTTAAGATTTTGAAAGGAAGTTAAAAAGTTTAGTATTTAATTGATATATCGATAAAAATATCTCTTCTTTGATTATATAATTATATTAGAAATGATAAAAGTTAAGAATTACTTTGTTAAATCATCATTGAGGAATGGAGGAAGTATTCAACATTGATTAACACTTTTCAACGACATTCAATCCTGTGTTTAAGTTATACTATTAATTGTAATTAGAACTAATCAATAACAAATGAGTGTTAAACCTTAGGTCAACTGAAATTTGTTTTGGAAATATTGGTTTTGGTTTTGATTTTGAAGTCATATATTATAGGTTGGTAATAATCTGATTGGTCTTATATTTTGCAGCTGTTGAGTTATTGTTTTCTATGGAACTATGTTGGAAATTTTACTATCTGATTATGGCATTGAACAATCAAAAGAAAAGGTTTTCTACTTAAGATTTTTGGGGTTAGCATGAGGAAGCTAGTAAAATTGATGGTTACTGATGGGAAACAATACTTCACTTGTTTCATATTAATTATCGTTTTTGGAAATTGTATAGTTAAATTTAAAAATTTTGACCATAAATTTTTCAATATATACAACGACTTGTTATATAAAATTACTATCATTAGATTCGCAACGAAAAATACTAATTGAAAATATAGTATATATTGTAATTGTTAATAAAATATTATATAAGAAATTATAATCAAATGGAGTAATTGGGTGAACTAATTTTGGATATTGTAGTGCCATGTCCAATTGTCCATCCATGGTAATCAAAGCAGAAAGGCAAATATTGCCATCAAAAAGAACTAACAGTGGGGCCCTTCATTAAAAAATGCATTAAAGTTATAAAGGCAATAGTTGAATTAAATTCAAACCTAAACCAAAAACAAGAAAAAGCAACAAAAAAAGAAAAGAAAAGAAAAGAAAAAATGGACCCTCCCAAAGGACAAAGCTCGTGAATTTCCTCCATCAATGGGCCTAAAAACTAAAAAGCCATCTCTAAGCCCATGTGAATGTATGTAAACACTCTTTGTGTTCCTTCTTTTATAGTCATGAATTTATTATTTTGAGCTAAATTTGACTTTAAATTTAAGAAAAAAATTATAACTAGTATAATGTTTAATTAGTGGCGGTATTCATTTATATTTTAAAAATATTATTTATTTTGTATAAGAAAATAAATAATGAAAAATCATAGTTTGATCCTGCTATTGTGAGATCTGAGCAAAAAATTACTCTTTAAAGCTGGCCAAATTTTGAGCCCTCCAATTTTATATAAGAAAATAATAGTCATATTTTATATAAGAAAATAAATGACAAAAAATCACAGTGTGATCCCGTTATGATGAGGTTTGAGGGAAAAAATCACACTTTAAAGTTGATCGAATTTTGAGCCTAATAACTAACATTATTTTCAAAAAACAAAACAAGAGGAAGGAAATAATAAAGAGCCTCCTTCCTTCCTTGCTTAGCTAACTACACCATCTCTTCCTAACTCTTAAAGTCAAAATTTGTGGGCACCCTAATGTTTTGTCCTTGTTTCTTCTCTTTTCTATCTTCTCTATTGTCAACATCATTTTCCTCTTTCCCATTCATCTCCATGATCAAATTCAATCATCCATGATTAAGTTCAATCATCTATGTTATATGACAACTCATATTCTAGTTTGATAGTTAATTGATTGTTAATAGCCAAACATGGCTCTAAATCTAGTGTCATATAGTTAATATATACATCACAATTAGATTTTTATGTCATTCATAAGTGGGATGTTCAATACTACCTCCTTTGGTCTTCTTTCAAAACTATTACATCCGTCCCTAATGTATGTCACAACAACTAACTCATCAAAACCAATAAATATATTTGTAAATTTCCAAAAATACCTTTAAAAATACCCTTAGAATGAGGTAAAAAGTTTATTTATTAGGGATAAAATTGGTATTATGATTGTTAGCAATGTAAAAATTAAGTAATTTAACAAATAAAAAAGGGGACAGGGTATAGAAAAATTTACAAATAATTAGAGATGGAGGTAGTAATTTTTGAATCTTAATATGAGAATTAAATAGATGCTTAATTGTGTAATTACTGAAGGATATATTAATAAGTTATGAAGTGTTGAACGATGCTGAAGTAACAATGTGAAAGTGCTAATGCATGTCGATCAATTTCTAATGCTGATGATAAATGCTTATTAGAAGTTAAAAGAAACTTTTTTTCAATTTTATTTCAGTTCATAACAAAAGTTGTGAAGTAAATATATTTATATGTCTGCATTATGATGATTTATAATTTAATTTATCCTTTAATAAATCGATAATAGCTAGGCTTGGCTCTAATCTATGAAGAAATATGCAACCAATATGAACCAAATTTAGAATTCAATATAAATGTTGTGCATTTAATTTATTATCTATATATTTACATGACAAGAACTTGCATGTTGATAGTATAGTGTTGGATTTTGGCCAAATGATGGAGATAATTTTATTATTTACACATTTATATGACAAGTACTTGCATAGTTGCATGTTTATCTATAAAAATTTAATTCAAAAAGTACATTGCAAAAGTAGAAATCTGTATTTTTATAAAGTTTTCCACAAAGTTCCAAGTGGCAATAGAGATAGGCATGGATAAAGAAAGATAAATTCAATTGGATATTGAACCCAAGCCTTATCTTTTAAGCTCTATGTTTCACATGAAATACTACACCACGTCTTGCATAAAATATCACTTCTATCTCACAACGTAAATATCCACATAATTGCAATAAGGGAAAATGTTAATTACACATTATTGGAACGTAAGTAAGAGGAGAGGTCGTGGTTGTTTACTGTTTTGACCGTGATTCGTTATATTTTATGAACCTTTAAACCTTTTAACTTTTAATAATCGGAAAAAAAAAGTAAGAAAAGGGATTACATATAAGTTTAAATGTGATGTGTGATTATTCCAACGCCATAACAAAAATATATTATTTGATTGATATGTAATTTTTAAATACTGTGATATTGAGTGTCATACGCCTTATAAACATATTTAAAAAGGGAATATAACGGACATTGGAATATGTGAATAGAAGGGCCACGAATCCATTGAATTTTCGCTCATAAAGAATTGTTATTATGAAATATGTGAAATAGGTTAAATTTTTAGTATTATTGTTCCTTAGATTTTTTTTGATAAAAATTGTTCCTTAGAATTACTAAAGCTAATCCATGACCCTCCTATATATAAAACCTGACTTTGTCTCTAATATGTGTCTGAGTTCCTTCTACTAGTTGAGTGAAATTCTCAAATATATAAAGTAAAATTAAAATTTAAATTATTTACCTCTTATTTTTCTTTTTTTTTCACGAGGAAAAGTACAAATTGGACAAGATTATTTCATTATAATAGTTAAACGATACATATCATATTGAACCAAGATAAATATGACCTCAAATCTTTCTCCAACCAAATTCTTTTGTAAGAAAAATAAAAATTGGAGAAGAGCGTGAAAATGGGCTCTATAAATGTAAATTTATAACACAAAAGTAAAATAAATTACCCCTTATCTTTTAGAGTTTAGACAAATTACTACCTCTATAAATGTAGTATAAGTCATATCTTCAACCAAGAGGACAAACAAGGGTGTGTTTGGAAAGAACATGTAAAAGGCACGTTTTGGCAGTGCTAGGGAGAGATTTTTATATGGTCATTGAAATTGTTTGTTTTGACAACAGAGCCAGAGAGGGAAAAGACCACCAATGAAAAAGAAAAGACCCACCAAACAAACAGAGACTAAAGGCAAAGGGGGTGGAGAAGTGGGCCAATCAAGGCCCAGGTCTTATCATCAATTTATCACCACCTCCAAGTAAACCGGAATAGACCGTGAGGACTGAGGACAGACTATATACAAGGAGAAAAAAAAGTAGCTAGAAAGGTGAGAAGAGGAAATCACATTCTTTGATTTCACATTTGACGGCATGTGGTTAATATTTCATGACCATACTCCCTAATATTCATGACCACATGCCATTAAATATAAAATTAAAGGATACGACTTCTTCTTCTCACCTTCCTTACTCTAGCCCTATATATATGCCATCTAAAATGTTTCAATCTCTTTAACTTTGATGTCCCAATCACCCCATTCTTGACAACCCCACCCTTTACAAAAAAATATAATAAAATTAGATTTACAAATCTTTGTAACAGGGATATGTTTTTTTGTGTTGTTACTTTGATTCTCTCTACTTCAATTAGGCCTCGTTCTTTTATGCGCCATCACACTTTATTACAATCATTATCAAAATATTTTCTTACTTTTCTCTCTCATCACTTTTCTCCTTTATTTTTTACATTCTCTCTCATCGACTACCACACCTATCACAACTCCCACCACAATCAATCACACTTCACCACATCATTTTTTCAAATTCCACCGCACCGCACCATTACCACACCCGCACCGTTTAAAAGAACAGAGCCTTAGAATGTCTATTATTTATTTTTTGATATGTCCTTAAATGTTGTCCATATTTTAAATAAATAAGCACTAAATTTCTTGTAAATGATTTTTGTTTTACAAATAATGGTTTAAATAAGTTGGATTCGATAGTTCATCATATTAAATTATGCCATCAAGTTTAAAAAAAAAACTATCAATAAAGTTCTACAGATCTCCCGCCAATAAGATTATTACACTAATAGTGAGATTTGAATTCATAACCTTTCCTGTTATGAACATTAATTCTTATAAATTGGATCAAGTCTTATCGGTATAACTTAACCTAGTAACAGAGATTGGAGCTCTAGATACATTCTAACGCTTAAATTGTTTTTTTCTCCCCTATCATAAATTCATAATGGATTCTCCATTTCCTATTTCTTTAGATAAAAAACATATAGAGTGTGTTTGGTAGGGGAGAAAATATTTTTTTTGGAAAATGTTTTCCCAATTTTCTAGTGTTTGGTACAAAAAAAGTTTAGAAAATCATTTCCAAAGAAAATTATTTTCCTTTAAAGGGAGGAAATTGACTTCCTTTGATCAACCTAGAAAAATCATTTTCCACCATTGATTGTTGGATCGATTTTTACTACTAACCCTAATTGAAATTTGAGGCCAAAATTTAACATTAACGGTTTTATCGAAATTTTGTAACACGATAGAATTGATTAAAAAAACCTCAAATATAAATTTTTAGCTCAAAATATTTTTATTTGATAACATTTATTTCGATATACATCAAATCAGAAGTTTTTGCCCTAAAACTGACTGAAACTTTTAAAAATTCAAACTGAACCGTTTGAATCGAAACTTTATGATTTGATAGTATGAACTAAGAAAAGCTCAAATATAAATTTTGAGCTCCAAATATTTTCATTTGTAACATATATCGCCACTTTTATCGACATTTTTTTTGCGGTTAAGTATGACTGAAACTTAAGAGCAAAATTCAATTTTCTCAGTTTGTCACGAAGCTTTACAATACGATAGAAATGATTAAAAAAGCTCAAATATGAATTTTGAGCTCCAATTGTTTTCATTTGTAACATATATCGCCACTTTTTATTACATTTTTTGCGGTTAAATATGACTGAAACTTAAAAGCAAAATTCAATTTTATCGGTTTGCCACGAAACTTTATAACACGATAGAAATGTTTAAGAAAAGCTCAAATATGAATTTTGAGCTCCAAATATTTTCATTTGTAACATATATCACTACTTATATCGACATAAATGATCATTTTCCGAAAAATAATTTATCTCCTACCAAACAAGGGAAAATTTGGCATGTGAACCCATTTTCCTTGAAAAACCATTTCTTATGGAAAACCATTTCCTCAGAAATCATTTTCCTCTCAACCAAACACACCCATAATGAAATTTTACATAATATAATAATAATTATTATCATTATTATAATTAGATCCCCTGTATTCATAATTATTGAAATCTCAATCCTGATTTACGATCATACGATTTTATGATCCAAACTCCTTGATATGCGATTCTACTATCTACATTCCGATTCACGTTACGATCTTACAAGGGTTAATTCCGATCATAACTACCCCATGAATCCGAGTAAGGATGTCGATTCTAACAACTTTACTTGTATTATATTTTAGGATTATTGGATGATAATATACTGAACTTTAGGGGTATTGGACAATAATGCACTGAACTTTTTTCTTGGACTCTAATACACTGAACTTTGAGGGTATTGGACTATAACGCACTCAGACCAATTAATTTGGTGGTTGTGGTGGTGTCTTACTTTGAGGTGTTATTTTTATTTTTTTAGAAAAACTTTTGCCGTGTAAGAAATCTGCATAAGCGGGATGACTAATATATTTTTTGGAAAAAATAAAAACGATACCTCAAAGTAGATGATCGCAACCACTAGCTAAATTGGTCTGAGTGCATTATTGTCCAATACCCTCAAAGTTCAGTGTATTAGAGTCCAAGAAAAAAGTTCAGTGCATTATTATCCAATACCTCTAAAGTTCAGTGTATTATCATTCAATAATCCTATATTTTAATCATAAACATTAGATTTTATATTATTTTATTTTATTTATTGGTAGGTGGATGTCTTTGTCAAAAAAGCATACAGGGGAATGGCGAAGGTGAGTAGCCCATATTTTGATTCTTCATGTGCCCCTACCCTTTATATGGGCTTGTCTTTCCAATCAACACTTTCATACCAAAAAAAAACAAAAATCAAAAGAAAAACAAACAAACAAACAAAAAAATGAAAAGAAGGTTTCGAAACGGTTGTCTTTTGTTTCAATATGTCTTAACAAAATAACAATCATTCTTGGATAAACTGGTCTATTATTAGTGGTTACTAGCTAGTAAATGTGCAAAATTCTCCCCTAAAATTTTACTGTAGATTGGATCAAGTAAAACTCACTACGGCCAATCGACCATAATAATCAGAAACCTTACCCTCAAAACTTGTCAATTTTATTTGTAGTCCAAATCATTGAATACTAAAAAGATACAAGATTAACTTTTGGTGGACAATGTTTTTACTCTATTCTTTTGTGTGATAGGTAGGTGAGATAAAGTGAATAAAATTGGATAAAATAGGTGGAATAACGTGGGGATAAATGAAATAACGGTGCAAGTGAACAAAATAGTTATCTCGCCACACGCACAAAAAAAGACCTTTAGGCCCATTCTTTTATACGGTACCGCTGCGGTGCGGTAAGTTGTGGTGTGGTAGAGTACGGTAAATTGCGGTTAGTTGTAGTAAGTTGTGGTGGAAATTAAAAAGTGGGTATTGAAATATATTAATTAAAAAAAGGATTGTGGTAAGTTGTGGTGAGTTGCGGTAACTTGCGGTATCAAAAAGTGCGGTACCGTATAAAAGAATGGGGCCTTAATCTATTATAAAGGCCTAGCAAATCAGACCTTACTTGAAACCGATCCGATTTTTCAAATCTGAAATATAAAAAAACCCAGAAAATGATACATACAGAACTCAACCTGACCCGCCTTGCCTGAATTGACAGGTTTAAATTTATAACAGAGTTAAAAAAATAATATTTTTCGAACCATTCGGATCATGGATGCCGAACAACATGTCAATCTTTCATTTTTCAAGAATCGATTGTCTTTGATAATTAATCACGTGCCATCTTAGCTTGTACTAGCTACTTAGATTGGATGAGTTTTGGGGATTAGATGTTAATCTCTTATACTAACCAAGATTAGATTTTAATCCCTTGTACTAAATAACAACACCAACCATTTTTAATGTGTGTCACGCAAAGTTTTAGTGGAAGTCATGTTCTTTTTTATGATCGGATAAATTTAACTACACTAACCATATTTTACTAACTTTATCAAACCACACTACTTGTTCTTGCCTTTATCTATCAAACTTAACCATCTATAGCCACACTAACCATATTTTATCAACTTAACTATAGCTACATTTTACCAACCATAGAAAAGAACAAAGCGTCTCATTAAATCTCGACTATTTCTTTTCCATTTAGTAGTAAATAACGGTCAATTTTTAAATCTTAGGTCAATTGGAACTAATCTATCTAGATTGCAAAGTTTAGAGGCATAAAGAATTTTAGATCCAGTCTCTCTAAATTGCAAAGTTTAGATAACTCTGCTGTGTCTGACACTTCATATCTGGCGAGATTTCAGAGAATTAATTTTAGTTTTAGCATGAAGGATTAACATCTAATGTAAGTATTAACACCCAAGTTATAAAAAGTGTCTAATCTAAGTATTCCTAGCCAAGATGCTCACGATTACAGCCATTGATTAGTGAAAACAATGGCTAATTAATTAATTAATTAAGGTTGATAATTAATGTAGTAAAGTACGTTGACTCGGTCAAGTTTTGTGTTTCTAGTAAAAGTTTAAGATGGCCAGGTGTAAGTACTAGAATGAATGGGCGACCGATGTGGGCACTGGCCAGCTAATACAAAACATCCACAACTAACCCATCCTTTCAATTTTTGGTCCACGTACTGTTTTTGAAGTTCAAACTTAATTGTATTAGAACAAGGAGGCTAGTGTTTGATAATTGTATTTAGGCAATTTAAACTTACTAATTAAGATTATGTTCTTTTCATTGATGAATAGAAGTAAGATAACTAAGGTTATATTGTTAAGGTAGAACTAGGTAAGTATTGATAAGTAAAGCAGTATAAATAAAAATATGTAATTGTTAAAAAAATATGTGTAAAGTGATGTAGGCATAGTTATTAAAATCTTGATCCTGATCTATGATCGTACGATTTTATGATTCAAAATTCTCGATGCGATTCTACGATTTACATTGCGATCCACGATCCTACATGGGTTAATTCTGATCCTAACTACCCCATGAATCCGAATTATGATTCCAATTTTAACAACCTTGGATGTAGGTAAGTTTGATCTCAAAAACAAATGTTGATAAGCTGAAGTATGCAATTGTTTAAATAGGTACGTTGTAGATACCTCGTAAAGGACCAGGACCTAAAATTGGACTTGTCAAAATTGTCCTGGGACCCAAACCGAAAAAACTGAAGTCGAATCAGAACTGATGCTTGGATGGGCCGATCTTGACCAAACCCAAAGGAAACTGGTCCGAACTGTTACTCGAAAAGTGACCCGATCTTGACCGAACCCGAAGAAATTAGTCAGAACTGTTACCCGAAAAGTGACCCGATCTTAACCAAACCTAAAAAAAAAAACCGATTCGATCTGCTATCCGAAAGACGACCTGATAAAAAGATCTACGCCTGAATGACCCTAAATTGAATCAGAACCCAATATGAAAGAATTTCATCTGAAACAACTCGAATAATAGTCACTTAAAATCAATTTGAACCCAAACCTCACCCAAACCGATCGAACACAACTCAAACCAAAATTAGTTAACCTAACACCAACCTGAACCAATTCACCCATTTCACATGTCTTTCACAACATTGATCCAAACTTCTGCAAAACTAACGAAAGAAACGCAGTTACATGATTCACTACTACCACGTACCGTCCATCTTTCTCACTTCCCTCAACTACTTCGATATTTTCGTATATTTTCAATATTTCACTAAAAATAAATCAATAAATTCGTATTCTAATGCATCAATATATACATTAATCGTAGAGGTGACACATGTACTCAAACTTGAGGCCCGTATTTGTCAATAGAAAGATGACTTGGAGTACAAACTAAATTATCAGTGACAACTCATCACCTTTGACTATATTTGATTTGATGAATTAGTGTACGAGTAATGGGCGTATATTAGAATGAGTCAAACATTATGAGTTGCAAATTGACGCTGACTTGCATGCATTTGCAAGAACCCTCTAGAGTGACCCCATGTATGCAATTATTATCATCATCATCACTTGATTGATATGATTTGTATATAGTAATGCTAAAGTTTTATGTGATTATAATTTTTGAATTTATTCTATCTAAAAAAACTTGATATAAACCATGTTATTTTCTACCGTAAATAAAGTGTGGATATGGTATGTTACAGTAAAAATGTGGATAGTACGATATGATGAACATGTAATAATATCATAAGAATAGTTGGTGTTATAGGTGAGCAGAGAGAAAAGTGAGGAGAAGCAAAATTATGATTCTTGTAATAAAGTGTGGTACTGCATAGTATTATATGATGGATTGTGGTTAGTCATGAGATAAACTATGGTAGGTGCAGGATGATACTACACAAAATAACAGAGCCATAGTTATAAAATTTTAATTGGAAACTTATATTCAAACATAACATTGTTTATCTTAGGCCTTATTTTCTTTAGATGTAGGATAAATTAATATTATTTTACCTAATTCACTCTTACACAATCTTTCTTATCTTATTTACTTGTTCTCAAACTATTTTACGTATTTTACATAATATATATTTAAGAATCATATAATTAATAAGTGATGTGACTTATTTTACTCAAAATATCTTATTTAAAAATTTATATATTTAAATGAGGTGACCGATATGATTAGTCTATCTAAAAATTATCCTTCCTACCAATATTTACACGGCTTTACTTGTCTTTTCGACCTAACCTTCTCTCCAACTATCCTACATCAGAAAAGAACATAAAATTATTTTATTATCTAAATTTGATTTAATCTAATTCTTAATCATTTTGCAAAAAAAAAAGTATATATTAAATATCAATTTCTCATCTGCGTTTTATAAACACCCTATATGTGCAATTATTTATTTATATACTAAAGGGTCCCTCTATTTTAGATGCTTCAAGGTTTTTTTTTTTTTTAGTAAAGGAAAAACTAATGAGCTGTCGGTGTCTATTTTTAAAGTAGTCCCCCCTCTATCATCTGCTTTATGTTTTTGTTTGTGCAGATTGCAGAAGAGGATATGGCCGGTTTGACATTTTCCTTGATAATTTCTTCCAACTTACAATGAAATTGAGACCCCTTAGACTTTTGCCTCTCTCTCCTCTCTCTCTAACATACAGTTGAGAAGCTTCAATATTGATTACATATTTGCTTTTAGAATATAGCTACAAGCATTCTTAGCTGCAAAATTGCATTGTTGAATTCTACCCTACACACGCGCGCGCACACACATATATATATATGGAAATTAATCATATGTAGATGACTCTTTGATGAGCAATTGGTTGGATATCTGGCGGATAACAAATATTATTTTCGTGGACATCAAGTATGAAATGTGGATATCAACATTTGATGTCTGTCAAGCAAAACTTTTGGATTCTCTTGTGTTGGGTTTTGTAGCCCATTGGATCCTCGGTAGGGTCCAGAACGAGAGAAGAATCGACAAATATCGCGAGCAGCGGCAAATTGACGCGACCAGCGTCGAAATCAGCGCTACCAGCGCCTAGTTGCACCAAGGGGACGCTACTCCCTTCTTCCAAACGCTATTCGCGTCCAAGTCAGCGTGTGACACAGTAAGGCTGAATCTGAAGACGCGGCCAGCGCCTTCTAGGCGCTGCAGTTGCCAGCGCTCTTCTTGGCCGACTTTTGACTGCAGCGGGTCTATCCTTTTTATTATTTAGGTTATTTGTAATTTAACCTAGTTTCCTTCTCTCACAATTAGTACAAATATTACACATGTATCTCCACCATAATCACGGCCCGGCGTATGGCGCATGGCGCACGGCCCACGGCGTCGTCGAGCACGGCGAACATTGATCGAGTTATAGAGAGTCAGAGAGGGAGAAAATATTGAGAGGGAAAAAGGTCTCACCAATATTTTCGATCCCAGTTGTATCCCGAGAGAGAAAGATTGTGATTTGTGAGTGAGAGAGATTGTGATAGTAATCTCCTCTTTTGTGGATCGCATCACACCCTGTGATAGTGATCTGGTTGTACTCCTTCTTTCTCATAGTGGATTGCTTTCTGGCTGTCGCCGTTCGTGGGTTTTTCTTTGAATTCTTCGGTTTCTCACGTAAACCTTGTGGTTGTGTTCTTTTATCTGCTCTTTTATTTTGTTCCTGAATTTTGTCGTAATTTCCGTCGTCTCAATTCGATTTTATTATTCGCTTCCGCTGTTACCTTGATATATTATTTTTCCCTAACAAGTGGTATCAGAGCCTCACAAGGGTATCTGAGCCTAGCAAATGGTATCAGAGCCTCACAAGGGTGTCTGAGCCTAACACTTTGCTTACTTGATGTCCACGAAAACAATATTTGATACCCACCTTTTATACTTAATGTCCACCAAAATAATACTTGGTGTTCTCCAAATATCCTATCATGCTCACATATTTATCAAAGAGCCATACTCATATGATAAAATTCCTTACATATATATTTATATATATATGGAACGTTTTGTCTTTCATTGTTGATTAAATTTGCTGTATATGAGTTCAGAAGCTCCATGTACGTACCTTGTGTACATTTTCACTGTCTGCATTATAGAATAAGGAATGCATGCATATGCTTTCACACTTCGACCCACTTTATATGAGATAGTCCGGATTCTTAACCTCCATATAGTAATGGATAATTTTTTTTCGATGGAATAGCAATGGATATTGGATCGTCCGAATTATTAACCTTCATATAGTAATGGATTTTTTATTTTTATTTTTTATGGAATGGCAATGAATATTTGATCACATTGATAACTTATTAATTAGTTAATTAACACCCGAGCCATAAAAATTAAGAAAACTTTTGAGGAAGATAATCAAGATGGTAATTAAGTTAACATATACGCGTACGGTACACCAATTTTTGAGTAGTTTAGTACCATGTTTGGTTTAGGGTTATCCAAAGACTAAGAAGTGTAGTACATAAACCCATGTTAGTAAAATCCGGTGCGACGGTGTGGGAATTAGACTCAGGGTACTTAGGGGTCTAAGTAGCCCTAACATGAATGAATAGGTTCATTATATATAGTTTAATACTAGTTTTAACTTTAGTCTTTAAATTTGGCGCCAATCGAGAGAAAAATTTAAATATGGGAAGAAAAAGAAAAACAGTATATATTTTTTTCAGCCCACAAACTTTAAGATCCTTTTATATTTAACATACAAACTTTAAGGTTCAAAAAATTAACGGTAAAAATTAAAGGTCAAAAAATTAATTATTCTATAGTTCGAGGTTCAAAATGCAAACAACCCAAAATATTTGAGTGTAACAAATAGAATTGAAAGGAGGGAGTAGAGTAGAATATATTCATCCATGAAACTCAAACTTAACCCAAAACATTTGAATCAATCTACATATATACGCTTCCTACTTAATTATGCATGGCAATTGGCAAAGTAGGGGGTACTTAATACTTATTGTGAAGTTGATAAGTAGCCGTATAATTTGGGTAAGTTGACTTTTTTATAGGGTTGACATGTGGCATACCGATCCATATTAATGTTTGGTATATGCTTTAGTTTCCACCCTATTTCATTAATTATGTGGGATGTATGGTAGGGATATTGATTAATTATAGCATTATCTCCTTTTAAATAGTCGATTTGGGCCCCACCAGACTCATTTTAGAGCTCATTTTAGTGGATGGGAGGCATGGGCGGCCGACAACTGGGTTAACATTCACATCAATTTAGTTATACTTATACTTATTAATAAGTTCGATACAGGTCATGTTATTTAAAGTGGTAGGATTGAGTTAGATTTGATAAGATAAGGAAAGGAAAGGTGTTGGGACTAGGATCAAATGCATTGCGTCTGCATTTACCAAGAACCTCAGATGGAGCTTTGACAAGGACCTTAGATAGAGTTTTGATATAAAAATAAATTTATAGAAGCAAGAAAGAGAAGTATATTATATTCCATTCTATCCAAAATTTGCCTCTATGTTATTGAACATAACTTTGGATATGAATCATGTAAGAAATAACTATCAATGAAATCCAAAGATTGAAGGAATCAAAGATCTTCCTGCACCAAACCTGGAAGGAAATAAAAAAAGCACATACGGAAGGAATCTTGAAGTTGCTGAGTAAGGAAGCAGACGTTAAGCAGATTGTCACACCTCTCAAAAGGAAGGAAATCAACATTAGAGAATATAAAGTCATCCTCGGCCCCAAACTAAAAGAATATTCGATTCCAAGGGCAAGAAACCGAAGGGTTGTAGGAAATTTTGAGTGAAATTTTTTTGAGTTGTAACCAAAGTAACTTTAGTGAGATTGTGAGTAATCAAAAGTTCGTTCTGGTGAGATTAGACATCATTATGTACTTGAAGAACAAACATATGTTCTTACGTGAGTTGAGAACCTCACCAATTTGACTGGTGAAGGTTGAGTATTTTTTAGATCACTTCCTCATTGTGAGCTGCATCAAGGTCCTCCAACACTTGAGCTGTTGAGATTTACTGGTTTGCGTTAGTTCTGTAATGTTCTTTTGTGATAAATGGTATGGTACGATAATATTGTGGAAAGTGTGGCATGGTATGATAAGATATGGTAAAATTTGTGGTAAAAATGATTGATGTGATAGATGAGAAAAGAAAATGTAAAAAGTGGATGAGAAAGAAAAGTAAAGAGAGAAAGTTATGATTGTTGTAGTAAGATATGAAATGGTATGGTATAGTATTGAAGGATTGTGATAATTGTGAAAAAATGTGGCAGGTGCTTTGTGAAATCGCACAAAAGAACAAGGCCTGATAGATGTTCACACAGGATATTAACAATTGCATTATTATATTTTTAGAATAATATTTTTCAATTTTCATTATGAATCTAATGGTAGTAATTTTATTTAACAAACCATTGTATATATTAAGAAATTTATGGTCAATTTTTTTTTAATTTAAATGCAATATTTTCAAAGAGACAAATAATATGGAAAGAAGGTAATAACTCAATAGATACATGCTTTCAGATCAACTTAACTATAATTTGCCACGTACAAATTTCGATATAATTTCATCCAACTATTTATTTTGAAACAAGATTTAAATATATGACTAATCTAACCAAAGAAAATGATTTGATGTTATGATATATGTTGCCTTCTCTCACTATATAGTAGGAGTAGTGTATGACGTAGCACATAAAATACAGTGATCCAACTGCTTGAATATTAATAATTCATTAATATTGAATATTGATAGGGCATAATTAATGGCATATCATACAAACTCTTTTTCAAAAAGCCATTATCAATCAATAATTTAATTTTAATATATGCAACGAGATTCTTCTATTAGGAATTTCGTAATCCCTTTAAATATGTCGTAACTTAGGACAAATGATTTATAATTAACATGGATGCAACTATAGTACAATGTTTATTAATGTAAATTTGTCTATTATTTTTTTTTTCCAAATGTTATAAAGTGAGATACGTGCTAAAAAGTATGGCATAATCCATCTATACTCATATTACGGTAAAAAAAAAACTTTTCCTATGCTTCTCAAATTCATGTTGCTCTGTTTTGACATCTATCACCACATTCAACGCCAAGCGCATCGATCAGTTACTCTTCCTGTATATTCTAACAAGCATAGCAAAGATGTCAACCAAAAAATTGTCTGTGGCTGAAACGCATAAATACCTTCTTTAACCAAACAAGGTTAGCTAAAATTTAGACCTAATAAACCCTACTTCATGGGGTGGCCAACTAAGAAAGTCAACCCAATTCACGAGATGGAGAGGACGCTAATGGATGGCCAAATTCCCCGAATTGGGATAAAGTATCCCAAAGACAACAAATCAACACAATCCAACAAGCATAATGTCAAGTGTTTGGAAACTGAGTGAATCCATGTAATGTAGAGTTCATGGCAAAATGTTAGACACTAGAAGCGTAGTGGAGGAGAAGGATGAAGAAGAAATACATGCAATGAGACGAAGTACAACATCATTACAGGAAGTATAATGCAATAAGCTAAAGACATACATCATTGAGATACAAATATACAATGGTGAACATTCAAACGTATTCAACTAGGAGGCACAAGTGGAGTACCGAGGAAAAATACGAGCAAAATGGTGCGCATGTCAATATCATGAGATCCTTAAAGAGACCAAGGGATATCTGATTCCAAAATGTCCATATGTATGTAGTACAGGTAAATATATTGTATGTACTATAAAATTAACTTTGAGATTATTGGATTCAACTATTTATTTACATATGGACATTTCGGAATAAAATTCAGAAAACATTGGGTTAATTTTGTTATGGGCTGAACCATTAACTTGTGATAGGCCCAATATATACAAGTGCAGGTGTTCAACAAGCCAACTACAGTATGATAAATGATAATTTGTCAGTGTTCTTGGGTTCCCAAAACACTGGAAATTTGCTTGTATTATGATGAGCCATTGGTCCACATGGGAGACACTGGGCTTGAACCACTGGCCCATTATCTGTGTTAGAACTTAGAAGTGGGGTTATTTATGTAGGCCTATTGGGCTAGCCCACTAGGTCCTGGGACCTAGGTATCCTCACCTTCTTTAGCTAGTCTTGCTTGATACCTTAAGATAGTTCTTTATATAAAGGGTTATTGACTCTAAAGGATGGCCCAAGAAGCAAATTGACCATAAAGTCTTAAGAGGACAATAAGGTCCTAAATTATAAAATATGTAGGGACCATCAAAACTGACGTGACATGATTTTTTATAAAAAAATATTATTTTTAATTTTTTATATATTTTTTTTAAAAAAAACTCCAAGATAGCTCAGGAAAAGGAATTTAAGAAAATTATTTTTTTTAAAAAAAATATGTCACGTTAGCTTTGGTGGTCCCCACCTATTTTACAATTGGGGACCTTATTGTCCTCCTAGGTCTATATGGTCAATTTGTTTTTTGGCCATCCTTTAAAGTCAATAACCCTTTTATATAAATTTTTGGATTATTGACCCCAAAAGATGGCCCATGAAGCAAATGAACTATGTAGTATAAAATTTCAAGTAAGACTATCAGATTTCAATTTGTAAGGAATATATTAAGGCAACTCCAAGCTTAGAGGGCTTGTAAATGTACTTACATATAGTTCACTAACAAAATTTTCACAACAACATTGAAATTTTAACTCATGACCTTTGGAGTTACAATTCCTAATCCTTATAAACTAGGATGAATCTTATTAATGAAATTACAATTGATAACTATTATATATATGATAAAGTACATCAGACGCTTAAAACTTTGTTTTTAGCTTTTCCAATTACAACAAACGTTGTGGTGAAGTGCAAAACAATCCAATAGTAAATTGTCAATTACCTCGTGTTTGAATGGTAAGAGGTTTACTAACTATCCCCACCCTCCAATTGTTCGAATTTTAGGGAAGTATTTTTTTTCCTTATCATTTCGGAGAATGCTACTGTAGAAGTAGGGTCCAACTTTGAGTCATTGTTATCTCTATTTCTCGTCCACTACAGGCCTGTTAGATTATTCCCTGAGGTATATTTAAATTATTTTAACGGAGAATGTTGCGGGTAAGAGTCGGATTCAGCTTTGTGTCATTGGCACTTCCATCTCCTATCTACTACAAACCTGTTAGATTATTCCGTGAGGTATATTTAAATTATTTTAAAATGCAGATACATTTAACCGCAATCAACAGAATACTCCATCTCATTATACTATATCATTTTTTGAACAAGGGGACAACTTCCAAAGTCACAATTTGCAATTTGTAGTGCATGAAGGCTATGCTTTATTTTTCCAACGTAGAATCACTCACAAGTCACAAGTAACTCCTACTACATGTCATGTTTGCATGTCGAAGGAGAGAAGATGGACCACCACACTTTGTTACGTCTCGTAGTCTCTTCTGCTGAGGGATCCGTTATCTCGGTAACCATGCCCACCACCTTGCTCCATAAACTCCAAAATTTGCCGTTGCATTATGAAATTTCCCATGCAAAATTCCAACAAAAATAAATTATTATTAAAATGGAGTATCCAAGAAAATCAATGAATTTTGGGCCCAGAAATCTCTTACAGTTTACTCCACGTTAGAGAAGTGGATTCGCCTGTCCATTTTTTTTTGTTTTCGTTTATATTTTTCATATTAAATATTGTTTTCGTCTCTTAGGTTTAGATCCTGTTATTTAAAGTGGTAAGATCAAATTAGGTTTGATAAAGTAATGAAAGGAAAGGTAAAAGATAAAATTTCGACTTTGGTTTGAGTGATTTTAAGGAATCGGGTAAGATGACCCTGTTTGGCAACCAACTGTTAGCTTGTAGCTGTGTTCGAAGTTGTTTGACTTTAGTTGTTTGGGTTAGCTGATTGCAGGAAAAGTGTTTGGTAAAGTAGTTTTTTGTGAAAAAACTAACTCAAAAAACTTCATCAAGTAACTTTTCGAAAACTAGCTTATTGATTTCAAAAATCTAATATAAAAAGTTGCTTACCAAACACCTCAAGTAGTTTTTTTAACCTCATAGAAATTTTCCTCGTCTACATGAAGCTCGTAGGCATGTACATGCCTTTTCTTGTCACAACCCACTTGTTTCCTCTTGCTCGTTCTTTCTTTTACTGCTTAAAAGTTGGGTTAAATTTTTTTTGCATGGGTCCACTAAATAGTTCATGGAAGAAAGACTGCTTACGTTTTGATTCTTTAAATTGTGCACAAGCATGTTCCTCTGAAATTTGTTGTTGTTATTTAGCTTTGATGTTACACTAATATTGTCCGGACCCGATCTTTTTCAAGTCGGACAATTTAAAGGAACCAAATTTAGGGAAAAACGGGGTTCGGACAATAGAAAAAAGAAAAATATTATATCTAAATATTCAATCACTCTGATGAACGTCAAAAATCGAACAAATCTTTTAACCAAACACAAATTTTTCCGAGCCAGACAACTTCGAGTATTCGTGGCGGATAAAGTTTTGTCAATGATAATAATACTAGTATATGAGAAGGATTTTAAATATTAAAAAAAGGGAAATTAAAGCAAATAGAGATGAGATTGGCGTGGGGCTGAATGAGCACGAGCAATGTTGATTTCCGGAATCTGATTTGTTAGTGAGTCAATCAATTTCTGTCATCTTTTTTTCTAATTTGGTCCCTAAAAATCTTCTCTACGTCTTTTACTAACAACCAAATTTTGGAATTGTATTGTGCGTCAGGAATAGGAATATAGGATTGGCCCAGCTTCCCATTTTCTCAACTTGATTCCCCTTCAAATCAAAGAAAAGTATCATCACCTTTGCTCTCTTTTTCTTAGAGCACTCACAATGCATATTGATTTAGATAATGCAAGGGAAGAGAAACTACTTCAAATTGCATAAGACCATGATTTTATTCTCTCTTTTTATTCATCCGAATAATTACTACAACAACAAATTCTCGACTCTCTTGAAGCTTCTGAGTGTGACGGGTCTGGGGATGTTTCGAACAAATCTATTACGGACCCTATTTAATGTTGTCTTGGATAGCAACAAGCATGCAAGTAAGCTGACTTACAAGGATGCTCTTTTGAGTGGTTTCAAAACCAATCAAGTGATGGAAGGGGATCACGGAGTTGAATTTGACAGTGATCGCACTCATAATAACCCAATTGGATCATTTGATGGTGTGGTTGAGTGTGAAGTATTTGCTGATATTGAAAATTCCATCATTGAGGCTTCGAAGCGTAAAGACAGGAATAAGAGAAAACAAAGCATGGTGATGAGGTCTAAGTGGCAGCTTGTCTGAGATGCAACTTATGGGGTTGTCCGTGACCAAAAGGATGATCAAAAGGTCAAGATGACTAGGCGCGTGAACATCTTGGAAGATGACAGTCTTGCTGACATTGATGTTGAGATAGACCGAAGAGCTGTGATTATTGGTAATGCTATTGGCGTGCGAGTCCTCGATGATCCACCAAATTGAAGTTATTGACCTTCTAACATTGTGCTGGAGATGGGATGGTTTTTGTTGTGTGAGCGCAATGTCTATGTTGTTTGCTTATGTTTAGCAGTGTTATTTTGTAGCATTTATCTTTTGAAATTGGTGGTTTGCTGATTTGTATTGCAGTTTTGATGTTTTTTGTGAACGTTTAAGATTGTTGGCTTTTAATAATCGAAAAAAATAAGTTTGATAATGTAAAAAAAATAGTAAAAAAATAGAATAGCGCAAAAAAATGGTATGGACATGGTAAGGTTGAATTCTTTTATCTGTCGACTGAATTCAAGGTCTGACTGTGTTAGATAGTGATCCGAGAACGACTAGGAAAGCGAGATTAAACATCCAATGATCACAATTACTCTAGGGTTTGAGAAAACCCAAATTAGAACTCATAAAACTACCACTAATTTTTAGGGTTTTTAAGATAGAGATACAAGAACAATTAAAAGAAGGATATGACTAATGTAAAGAGTAATTAACTCACCCAATAGCCTAAGAATCACAAGAGGTTGCAAAGAAAACCTTCACAAGCATCTACACTTGTTCTTCCATGAAATTCCACCAAAGAGAGCTTGAAAGATGCACAACAAACTCACAAATCAAAAGGAAATTGATTAAGCACACCCACAAAGAATTAAACTTAATTACAAAGAAATTAGGGTTTGAAAACTCACAATTACAAACTCTCCAAGTGAGAGGATTTTTTAGTCTAATTCCTAAAAACTTCAAAACTTCTCTAATGGAGTGAAGGTATGTATTTTTCTCATGTCCAATTTTACCCGATTTCTTCATTTTTCTCCTTCATTCATTCTACTCTTCCTTCCTTGACTTTCCTTCTTCTTTCTTCTTGGTTCCTTGGACTTGGTTTTTTTAGTGTTCTTCCTTGATGCTCCACGAACCTGACCTCGACCCTTGTGAAAAGACCAAAATGCCCCTTTGCTTCCAAAATAGTTGATTTGAGGCTTCAAAAGCGATCTAAGCTTGACTTGAAACAAAACTAGCTTGGACCCCCTCCCGTTCATTTTCTTCGATGCCATGTACCCTCGGGAAATATGGATCAGATAGATTCTTTTGGAGTGTCAGCTTTTTCTGTTTATTTTTTAATGGTTTTTTTTAAGGATTGTCTTCCTGGTTGTTTTTATCTATAAGATCTCAAGGTCTGGTTGTGTCAGATAATTTCTTTCTAGAGCGTTTGGATTCTCTGTTTCTATTTTGACAGTTTTCTTTGTGGATCGTCTGCTTGGTTTGTTTTTATCCGTGCTTGGTGTTCCTTGGTTTGGGTGGTCGTGTTGTTATCCTCTATTTTGGTGGGTCTGGGTGTTATCTCTGTTCTGCTTTAGATTGTGCTTGAGTGTTATTTTGGTGTGGACTTTCTCTGTCATTGAGCTTTTAATTATGGATTTGTGCCTTCAATTATTGAAAAAATGGTTAAATTCTTTTTTCAAAGAGTAAACGTAATAATGTGATAAAATTAGAATTTACAGGCTAGGTATTTTTATAAAGTGAGTCATGTATAGAATAACATAAAAAGCTTAAAAACTAAACACATATTTAAGATATGTGCCAAGTTTTAAATAATACTAAAAATACTTTAAAACCATTGAGGAGTCAGAATTTGGACCTAATTTGACTTGACTCAAAACTAAAGCATTGGGACTCTACTCTTTTGTGTAGTATTATACCGCACCTATCATAATTTTATCACACGTATCATACTTTACCACAACAATCATGATTATCCCTATCTCACTTTTCTCGTTATTTTTCATCTTTCTCCCTCCTCAAGTATATCACAAATCATTTTTAATACAAATTTCACCACAATTTATCACATTTTACCACATTATATCATACTATCAACATTTTTACCATATCATATCATGATCACAATTTACCCATCACATAAAGGAACAGAGCCTCAGATCTCTATATATGTTCATTATTTTGTTTACTTTCTATTTTGGTGGAAAGTGGTGTAGTTTTCACAGGAGTTTTGGACGTCAATGACTACTATTTGGATGATTAATTAAGATTTGTAACTGTCGGTATGATATTTTGTTGCAATTATTAGGATAATTAATATGATCGTGACCCATCCTATCGTGATCGTGAGTGCTTTTGTTCGCCAGTGCTCTCTAACTGCAAATAATAGTGTTTGTGTGGGAGCGCATGTCGGAATAAAACCATTATTTAAAAAAATAAATGGTCACAAACAAATCTCATGGTGTGATAATTAATTACTTTGATTAGCGGTAAATAATAAATACTCTCTCGGTTCCATATTAATTATCATTTAGTTGATAGTTAATATCTTCAATGTCACTTTCTAATTGATAATTTTTTATATGATATTTGATTAATAATCACTTTATTATATTTTTGTAACAATATTTTTCGTTATGAAACTAATAATAGCAATTATATATATATAAGTATATAAAAAAATCATTATACATATTAAGAAATTTATGATCAAAAATTTTAAAGTTTAACTGTATAATTTTTAAAGACAACAATTAATATGAAATGGATGGATTAGTTTTATATCATGCACCACTATATATATATATATATATTCTATATTTAAATTAGGAGTAATTTATAGCAAGAGATAAAAATAAAAGGAGAGGATAATAGGGGTTTGTGGTGGAGGTTGAAGAAGCGAACGAAATGTGATCACAGAATAGATAATTAATTATCCTCAGTTTCGTATGATTTGTCATATTTAAAAATACACGTTCAAATTTCAAAAATTATGATCGAAAATTTATAGCTCAAGATAAATGACTTACATATTAAATTTGTAACGGAAAACAACATTTTTAAAAGTATAATATTAGAAAAATAATATTGCAGGCTTTGACAGTTAATGATTTGCATATTAAATAAACAATTATATGAGAAAATATTAATAAAAAAATAATATTGCAGGCCGTGACAGTTAATGAAGCGACAAATAATATGTAGGGCTGGCAAAAATTTATCCGACCTAATAACCCAGATTTGTCCGACCTGGGAAAAACTAGGTATAGTTATCGAATTTTTGTCCGAATTTTGACATTGACCGATTTGACAGAAAATTCAAACACGTTTTCTTTTTAAATTTCTATCGTCCGAACCCAATTTAAACCTGGATTTATAATTGTCCGATTTAACTGACCCAAAAATTCACGAAAAGTTGGACATCGGATCGAGGTTTTTGTCCGATGTCCGATTTATCCAAACTCAAAATTATTCGGACCTATATTTTTGCCAACTCTAATAATATGAAACGGAGGGAGTAATTAATTGGGCCAGTTTAATTAGTTGGAACACCCGTGAGCAAACTCGGGCTCAATGATTTGTTGTTCTTAGGTAGCTTGTCACGGATCCTCCCATTTAATTTGTTGTTCTGAATGATATGATATGATATGATATGATATGATATGATATAGTTTGAGTTGTAAAGTGAGCATGAATTAATGCAATTAAATCTTCCAAAATTAGGTGCACGAGTACATAGTAGTTGTGTTCATTTCCATTATCAATTTATGCATGAATGAATGGTGTCTATTGCATACTCCCTCCTTCCCATATTATTTGTCTCTTAAGACATAATTTAAAAAACCAAAAAAAATCCCCTCTACATTAAGTTACCTCATTGGAAATGTGAAAATGTTGAATAAAATAGTAAATAAAAAGGAAAAAGGTGAATAAAATGGAAAAATGGAAGAAAACGATATAATTAATAGGGTTAATTTGATAAATTAGTAATTAATGTGTTATTGAAATTATAAAATGACAGATCGATATTATGGGAAAAAAGAAAATTAATTAAAGTGACAGATAATATGGGAAGGAGGGAGTACTTTTTTTCGTCGTGCTTTCTATTGAAAATTTACAATATATAGGATCTATTTTTTTAAAAAAATATTTAAATAAGTTCAGTTTAAAGTAAATTAGATGAATTTGTTTCGAAAACATAAGTTTAGCGAATAAATAAAATTTTTCATGTAGAAAGTTAAAAAGTTCAAAATAAACTCAAAAATTATGTTTAAAAAAAACTGAGTATAAAAAGTTTTGCATGATAGTTAAATTCAAATATGTACTTAACACAATAAATTCAATTCAGGTAATCTCAATTCTCAAATAATACGTGTTTAATAAATCAAATTGAATAACCAATTAACTTTTGATAGTACAAGTTTATTAACATATATAATATCAACAAATTTTCATACTTACTTTATATTTTAGACTTCTAGTAAGTTATCCTTGTTGTATATAGAATACTAGATTGCTCGTAATGTTACAATGAAGCTAAACGAGTTGTAGTTTTTTTAAAATTTTTGATATTGAATTATAGATTAATCAATTAAAGAATGACGCTTGTGCAATTAACTTAGGTATTCTTTGCCTTCCTCCATTAAGACATTAACTATTAATTCTGTGCCTCTCCTATGAGATATCATTTCTTAGTACCAAGAAAAATTAACTAAATACATATCAATTTAAATTTTTGGTTAACGTAATTCTTGAACAAAAATGTCTATATTAATTTTATTATATCATAATTAATCATCCCTATTTGTTTGGTATAGTACTGCATTCATATTGAATTCATAAAATTTAGAGATTTATAGAATAAACTAATTCAATACTACACGAAATACCATTACATGAATGAAAAAGACTCAACACCTACAATATATGTTCTTCAAAAATAGAAGTCTTACCAAAAAAAAAAAAAAAAGACTCAACAATTACAACCACAAGAGTACAAACCTAAACATGGTACTTTCTCTAAGAGTAACATGGATCGATTTTGAAAAATAGGAAATATTTACTGATTGATATTTTATATCACCCTTTATCATACATAAAATAAAACAATTTTTCCCCACACACTACCATTATTGTATCTTATGTCCAATTTATTTTGAAATACATGTGAAGGATGGTGGATAGATCAAATCAAATCCACTTATCCTAAAATACCTATTGATTTCCTCTATTTTAAATTGCCCGTTGTTACAATTTTTTACCAGTAATTTTTTAATAAATTAATATGTATAATATTTTATATGTACAATTTATTAGTTGTAGAACTTATAGTCGTATAATTCTACTCAAAAAAACTTATAGTCTTATAATTACTTCAAAATTATATTGATGAAAGGTAATGACCAGAGTTTTTGTGATCATGAAAAAATTAAAATCAACATATAAATTAAAATGAAGGAAGTAAATATTAAATAATCTCATATTTAGTACATTTCAATTTTCATACACACGTATACACCTGTGTGTGTCAATATATATATATATATATATATATATATATATTGGCAGAAAAAAAATATAAATATATATATGAGGCCCTTGGACATTAAAATTAGGCCCCGTTATTTTATATGGCTGGCTGCGGTATGGCACGGTGTAGTGTGGTGGAATTGTGGTGAATTGTGATGGGTTTAGAAAAGTTATAGTGGATTGTGGAAAGTTGTGGTGGGATTTGATTTTAATAATTGTAAATGTCTTGGAAAATGTGAAATTGTGGTGGGTTGTGGAAAGTTTTAACTTTTAATAAAAAGATAAATTAATTTTAAAAAAAAGTTGATTGTGGTGGATTGTAGTAGGTTGTGGTGGAATATGGCAAATTATGGTGAGGTGAGGCATCGCAACTAGCCGTATAAAAGAACATGGTCTTAATTGATGCCACAATGAGAACACCATAACTATATAGCCTTTACTTATATACTACCTCCGTCCTAAATTGTTTGTCCATCTATCTAACTCCCTTGTCCCAAAATGTTTGTCCATTTTATAATTCCAATGATTGTAATTCCTATTATACGTACCCCTAATAAATACTCTTTTGTTTCTTTTTTATTTTTCTTCACATGAGAAAAGTAAGGATAATTCTGGTACATTACACATTTTTCACCCAATTTCCCATGATCATTGAACTTTTAAATATAGTTGGATGGATAAACAACATGGGACGGAGCTAATAGACAACATCTTAAATCCTCAAAAACATGGTGGTCCAACGCTCAAGGAGAGGACCTAATTAATCAAAATGTTAATGGGAAATGATAAAAGTCTTGTGCAAGACACATATTTTGTGTCTTGTCATTATAGAAAATCTATATATTTGTGAATTAAATTGGAAAAAAGTTACATGATTGACTTCTATAACTATAATAATATATATAAATTATATAAAATCACACTTTTATCCATATTTTTAAAAATTTACAAAAAAAGTCTAAAATATGCCCAACGGATGGGGTTCATTCGTTAGGGTGTCAATTTTAATTGTTGGCGTAGCCAACACATTTCAAGCTTCTTATAATTGATAATTAATAGTATCTGTCAAAAAAATTGGGGTTAAAAACGATAATAAATATTGATTTTATAAGTGAGAAGACATTTAAGGAGTGTCTTGGGGCAAGACACTTATCATCACCCAATGTTAATAGGCTAAACTTCCAACCACCATCATCACTTCACACTCCCTCATGCATTCAAGTCAACCATTAGTTTACATACGTGATCTACACGCTTCCTCCCTCAAAAAGTGTTTTCATTACAAACATAAAATAATGTTTTATATTGCATAAAAACTTGCATACAATTCGGTTTTATACTTTTATGTGTTTATTTAGATTGATTATCTTATGGTGTTCGAATAATTGTATTTAATGCTCAAGTAAAATGTTGGTATTTTGGAGCATATCTTAGTTGTTATGTGTTTTTGGACAAAAAGCAAGCATAAAAAATATATGGGACGAGTTTAGCTTATGTTCTTTTGTACGGTTGATCATATATAAAAACGGTGTGGTGTGGTATGGTGAAATTTAGAAAGTGTGGTGAGGTGTAAAATAGTATGGTAAAATTTATGAAAAATGGTTAATATAGTAGATGATGAAAGAGAATGTGAAAAAGTAGAAGAGAAAAGTGAGGGGAAGGAAAAGTGATAATTGTGGTAAAATTTGGTGTGATATGGTGAATTGTAAAAAGAATATTGAATAGTATGGTAAATTGAACAGAGCCACAATATTACTGGCAAAGTTAGAATATTATTTCGGTCCTGTTCTTTTCTGCGGTTGGCAAACTGCTGTGCCACATCCTACCGCAATTTGTCACAACCCCCCACATTTTACCGCAAATCATTACTTTTCTCTTTCCTCACTTTTCTCCTTTATTTTTTACATTCTCTCTCCTCACCTACCCTACATACCAATAACCTACCACAATTCCACCACACCCCACCACAATTCCACCACACCATTCTGCAAAATACCGCATAAAAAAACAGGGCCTGCATTATGTTTCTAACCCAATTTTTCTGAAAATTATTGAGTGCAACTTGTTTTTTTATCAACTCACTGTAAATACTTATTATTAATACTGAATACTCATAACCATCTACTAAAACCGACCAACTTAATATTTGATAAACATTCATAAACAGTGATTAGTACTTACTAATCAGTAATCACCCTCATTAACATTAATAAATTATACATGAAAAATATTAACGCAACTCCGTGCAAAGACCTAAATCCAACATATTTTGAACTCTAATGCATTAAAATATGTTAATCTCATGTGAGATGTTTAACTAACGACAAATCATCATAATTAAATGTATGTATGCCAAGATTTTCCATGTGATCATTATCGATATGCATTTTGTTTGCTAATTGACTAGGCTCTTCTAGGAGTTAACAATTAATCGTCACTACTAAACCATTTGTATTGGAATGCTAAATATGGCTTAGTTTAACTAATCACTTTCACAAATCACAATTAACATGTTGACACGAATTCTATTGTTTATAATACACATTATGGACAAGTCTAGGAGTAACGCTTCTCAAAAAAAAAATTGAGGAGCTAATTAACGCCCGTTCTTTTTTACGGTGCGGTTGGTTGCGCTGTGGTGGAGTGTGAAAATTGTGGTGAAAATAATAAAAAGTGGGTTGGTATATTTTAATTTGAAAATAATGGTAGGTGGAAATAAAGTGAAAGTTTTGATTTTTTTTATTTGAAAATTTTTCACTTTTAATAAAAGGAAAAATGGAAAGTTATGGTAAGTTGTGGTGGAAAATGGAAATTTGCGGTGCGGTGTGGAACCGCAAACGATCCCACCACATAATAGAACAGAGCCTAACTCTTTCAGTTTGTCTTATTTCATCATTAATTTTAATTGGTACTCTCTTTGTTTTAAATTATCAATATACATTTTCAATACATATCATCTATCATATAAGAAGTTCATTGTGAAAAATACTTTCATAAATATATATTTGTTATAATTGTTTCAACACACGGATCAAATGTTGAGGAATGGATACATGTATGCAACAATCAACTTACATAATCTAGGTTGAGAACAATGCTGTGTGTCAGATGGAATGTCCAATACAATGTTTAAGTGTTTTAATTTACTTTTTATAAAATTAATATTTATTAATTATTATAATTTTTGATATTAATTCTTCGGCATATACTATATTAAATATCAATTATAAGAAACTGGAATGATATGACTACATTAATAATTACAAATAATATTCTAATTGCATAAACCTCACCCATTATATATATTTTAGACATTTATTTTATAATTTATAAATTAGAAATAAAATATAATTTTATACCGTTTATATATAATATTATAGTTATATAAGTCAATCGTACTATTTTTCTTTAATTTAACATGCACACATATGAAATGGAGGGTGTTGGCTTGTTGAAAAATTGGTGGTGGCATGATGATCGAGTTCTTTTGTGCACACTTGTTTTTGGCATAGTCCACATGCTATGATATATTATGTCATGTGTATAACTATAAATGACTTCTTTTCGCTCTACCACATGCTTTGAGTTTACACGGTCCATTGTATACACTTTTTAGGATATTACCATCAAATCTTTTATATCATTTCCTTTTTCCTTCAAAAAAAAAGTTATGTTTAAAATAAGGTTAGAAAAATAAACTTATGACCAATAAATTAATTTATAAAAAATTATAAATTAGATTAACCAAAAAACATATATAGAAAATTCAGAACAAGTTCTGTAACTTCGGATTGATTCAATTTAAATAATTAAAATCAGTACAAATAAGTTGAATAGAAGTATGATCTGTATTGAACAAACACATAATCAATACTCCTTCTGTTCTATATTAATTATCGGTTGATGTTATTAATTTTCGATATATATATTTTAGTATAAGAAAATATTATTATTTGATAAAGAAGGACATTGAAATAATTAAATATGAAACAAAAGAAGTATATGAATTTTAATATCTATTCGGTCTAATATATTGAAATAATTAAATATGAAACAAAAGAAGTATATGAATTTTAATATCTATTTGGTCTAATATAAAGCTACACAATATTATTATCTTAGGTTTTTATTTTTTTATTGAATCTTAGGTTTTTTATTGGGTTTTTATTACAAAAGTATCGTGTGCACGCGAATTGAAGATAAAAAAAATATTGACATAAAATGGGATAAGAATATTTGGTAAAGACTAGAGTGCATATATAATTTAAAGGTAGATTCTTTGAGCTTGAAAACGTGTGTTGATGTTGGTAAGCCTATGAATTTCAACTGTTCTAAACTATTTTCACACCAGGTATTTTTTTTGGTATTTTTTTTACAAAAAAAGAAAATATTAGTGGCAAGTAATAGTCAAAGAGGAAATAACACTGTGTGTTTACATTCACTTTAATTTTCTCTTGATAAAAATCAAGTTATAGTGTATAACTTTTCCTTTCCACTGCAAATATCTTGACATTTCAAGGAATATCATATCACTAAAATATTTCATCAGAAAAATATCACTAAAAAAGAAAATACAACCGATAACATAATTAGTACTACTTCCATCCCAAAATATTTGTCATTTAATTAAATTTTGATCGTTGATTACTCACAAATTACAATGAGTTACGATATAAAATTAGCGTTGTTGTAATTTTTATGAAGATATATTTTTCTAATGATGGCAATTTCATATCGTAACTCATTATAATTTGTGAGTAGTCAATGATCAAAATTTAACCAAATGACAAATATTTTGGGACGAAAAAGGTAGTACATTATAGAAAACTAGGATGCCTTTCTACACTATAAGTCTTCTCACTTTAAACTATTTATTCACAAATTATGATTCTTCATTTAATTAGTTTTTGCTGCACTACAATGACTCCGAAATATTGACTCCATAATAGTCAATACATTTAGCTTCATATTATAGGCCTTTCATCAACAATTATTTTTTCAAAAAAAGTCAACTTTATTGCCTGAAACAGGAACAAGTGAGTGTAAAGTTAGGTAGAAAATGGACAAAATAATCCTTAAGAGTAATACTTACTTTCCAATTTCCATGCATTTTATCAATTATTCATTGATTTTTTATATGATCTATTTTTTTTATCAATAATTCGTTCTATTTTCTTAGTTATTTATTGAAATTTTATAGTAGTTATTATTTTTCATCGATAATTTCTCAATTAATATATACTTTAGTATATATTCATTACAATATTATTTTTTTCTTAGTTCTATATACATTTTTACATTTCCCATGATATTAATTGCTTTTGATCACCTAATGATAGTAACTTATAAATTTGTATATTTATTGAGCAATTAATAAAAAAAATCTTAAATTTATCATATGCATGCACAATTCAAAGTAAAAGTTAAGTGGGAAAAAGCATCAAATTAAGGCATCGTTCTTTTATGCATTAACGCACCCAAACGCAACGCAACATAACGCAAATTATCATCAATTTTTAACCATTTCCAACGCAACTAAACGGAACGCAACGCACAAAAAAACGATGCCTAACTTTAAGATTTAGACTCCATTTTATATTAATTGTCGCCTTAATCTTCATGTCAGCCAAATTATAAATGTTTTGACGAAAATATTATCATTATATATATAACGAAAAATACTACTTCCTCTGTATCTAAATAAGTGTCAATTTAACTACGCTTTGACTGTTAATTACTCACGTATTATAATTAAGTACAATATTTTTTTGCAAACTAATGAATTTTACAATATAAAATTAACACTATTGTAAATTTTAGTACAATATCTTTCTAACGGTGATAGTTTCATATTATATCTGATTGTAGTCTGTGAGTAAACCATGACCACAAATTTGTCAAATTGATATTCATTTAGAAACGAAAGTAGTATGATAAGAAACTTCCAGTCAAAGAAGAACATAGAAACCGTATATGGAGTATCATTAAATTTGTTAAGCAACCATTAATATAAAACGGAAGAGTAATAAACAAATATGAGACCACCAAGTCAAAATAAAAAGAGTATGATGGATCCAAGAAAACTGAAACTCGTAAATTGAGGGAATTAATGGAGCTAGTTTGTTTGAGTTTTTGTCAAAGTGTTTAATTTGATTAATTTGAGGAAATTAATTATAGTTGAGATTAGTGCTTAATTGTAAAACCCCGAAAAATCCAACGATGTTGACCGTGACGTCGTTAATAGAACAGGTTTGACTTCGTTATTTACTGTTGTTCGTAATGTGTTTATTTATGCTAACGCTTGAGCTCGTAGGACCGTCGATGGACTAACAAGGGTAGAATAGTAATTTTCGTAGGTTAATTTTATTATGTAAATAATTACGTGAATATTATTTGTTATGTGGTTATATGATTATTAAAATTAATATTATTATTCTATTATTAGAATTATTAGGAAGAAAATCAGGTTTTTAATTGTTTAGTTGGGTTGGGTTAGGAGTGTTAACTGGGCCCTAATTAAGTGGGTAGTATAAAAACCCTCCTTCCCCCTCAAACCCTAAACCCCTCTCAACTAAAACCCTAAAATCCTAGCTCTCTCTCTCTCCCTTCTCCGCCTACCACCGCCGCCACTGTGTCGCGGAATCGCGAACCACCGCAGCCATGCCCACCACCGCAAACCCCCTCTCCTTCTCTTTTCTTCTTCTCTCTCTTCCTCCTCTCCTTCTCTTGCCCATGCCCAGTCGCCCACCGACGCGTCTACCACCGACGCTGCCGTCGCTGCCGCCGCATCACGCCGACGACCGGTAACCACCCTTTCTCTTCCCTCTTTCTCTCTCCGATCTCCCTCCTTCTCTCATCGCTTTCTTTCTTGAACGTCCGACCGCCGCCTCGCCGCCGCCACGCCCACCATCGCCGCTGCCGCTCGACCACCAGACGACCCTCGCCGCCTCTAACGCCGCCGGAGACACCTACCGAAGGGGTTTTTCCGTCATTGCCGCCGCTCGCTTAAAACCCGACGCCGACCGCCATAACCGCCTCCAACCGCCACCGCCGACATCGCCGACCACCCCACCGCCGCCGCTTTGAACCCATCACGACTCACGGAAAAGCTACCCTAACCTACGTAAACCCTAAACCCTAACCCTAATCGCTTTTTCCTTCTTTTTCTTTTCTTTTTCCTTTTTCTTTTCTTGTTTTTATTATTATTAATCTGATTTTATTTTGTAAATTATTATTGTTATTAATATTCTGTTTTTATAATTATTGTATTGTTAGTTTTGTAATTAGGAAAAATTATGTGTAAATAATTTCTTGGTTGTAATATTGTGTAGATTATTTGTTATGTATAATTTGTTTATTTATTATGTGTAATTTTATGTTGTAAATTGTAATTAGTTTTTAGGTTGTAATAGTTAATTGTTAAGGTTAAATTATTTTATTGTTCTTTAATTTATAAATCATGTTAGGTTAGATCACAATGTTATTGTATGCACGAATTCGATAACTAAATTATCTAGGTTAAATTCTTGACTAATAAATTAAGTTGGTTATTTTAGATTCAATCTTTATTAGTTTTTCGTTTCTTGTTTAATACTTGTTTAATAAGTTAGGTTGAGATTATTGTTTATTAGTTCTTGTTTTAATCTTGTTTAAAAGAAATTAGTTTGGTTAGGATTCTTGTTTTATAGTTTAAATATTTATTTGTCCTTTGTTTTCTTTTAAAGGTTATTCATGTTTAAGTGGTTAAATAAATTAGTTAACCTAATAAAAGTACAATTCTTGTTTAGTAATTCATGAGTCTTGTTTGAGTTTAGTAAAAGAATTAGTTGTTAGGGTTCTCGACTAGTAATTACATGTATATTGTACTTTATGTTGTATTTCCTTAAGTTCTTCTTGATTCTTGAAAGTAAATTAGAGTCCTTGTTTTGGTTAAGTTAAAAATTACATGTTCTTTAAATTCCTTGTTTCTTGATTAAAGAAAATCATATGTTTAACCACCCTTAAGGTTTCTTGAAATTCTAAAATTTTGTTATAATTTTTACTTGTTAATGGTCCATGATGGTCATTAGATTCTTGATTAAGTAATTCATGTTTAGTATTAATATTCTTGTGTGACTTGGGATAAATTAGAATTTATTAAAGTGTCTTCCATGTTTCCTAAATTAGGTTTAATGTTGCGAGTTTAATTGTTGGACCTAAGTTAAGATGGACTCCATATCTTAGACCCTAGCTACTGTTTCGAGTCCAAAGTAGAACCCCGAGACCGATGGGTAAAAGTTAGAACCGAAATAGCAAATTAAATAAAGACCGGTAACGGGACAGTTTTGTTAATGTCTAAAGATTGGTTCACCCCGGATAGTAGAGTCGTCTTTTGACCAAACCCTTTTTACTGGAGGTTCCTTTGGATGTTAGGAACCATAGGAATTTGACGGATCGAACGTTTGACTTGTATAACCCGAGTTATAACCGTTTTACAAAAACCTGTCAGTTCTGGACCAATTAGGAAGATGTGAGTTTTTAGAGTCCTTCGGGACTGAATTGGGCCTAGTCATCAACATAAAAGTTTTAGTAGACATTCTGAGGTTTCCGAAAAGTCCAGAATCAGACCCGTAGGATGTCGGAAAGTCGTTTTATGAACCGTTTTGTGTAAGCGTTATATTCTGTCCCTGCTTGCCTTTATACATGTAAATTGTTGATTAAATTTCTATGCATGCTTTGTTCTATGTTTCCTAAGTGTAGTATTTTAATTGATAGGAACCTAAGTGTTCCTAGGGGATGGGTTAGATAGTTGGTAGTTAATACTAACCTCGCTAGAACGCGTTTTGATTAGATAATTACTTTTATTCTAGGCCCGAGTTAGTACGTGCCGGTAGTGAGCTCAAGTGTGCCCTTCGTTACTACTATCTTGTGAAGTATCCAGGTAATTGTCTATGCTCTAATCCCCACCGGGATGCTCTTTAAATGTGTTTTGATGTTTTATAATCTATTTTGAGAATTGCATCCCGAAATGGGACTTTTGTGGAAATGCGACCATCTATTTGTTAATCTTTTGTTTTCGTTTGTGGTTTTGGTTTATTTGAGTTGAGAAATTGGATGGTCTTTCTTTCAAAGTTTTGTTAATAGTTTTGATAACTTGGGATGGTTGACTTGAGAGTCGTGAGTTGAGTTTGAATACTGAATTAAATAATTCAAGTGGAAACGTTAAGCGGGTTTCGGGGGATAACCTGTTGTGCAGGTGTAACAACCTGCAGGGTTATGGACCAGGAGATCAGGGCTTCCTTCCCTGATATAGGATAGTATTTTGATGCCTTTGGTAGGCGATGTTTATGCCTTTGGTAGGCGATGTTCTTGATGCCTTTGGTGGGCGAATGTTTCGATATGCCTTTGGTGGGCGAATGTTATAATGCCTTTGGTAGGCGATGTTCTTGATGCCTTTGGTAGGCGATGTTACTTTAAGGGATTTGGTATCCCGCCCGCAAATTTAAAATATGGATTGGATGGGTTGAGGAAACAGTATGGGATTAAAGATTTCTAAAACGTTTGATTCGATCCCTCTCCCCAAAATGAATTGAAATGAACTTAAACTGTTTTAAACGTTAGGGGTAGACATTATTGAGATTTCCCCCTCATTTTCTGAAATGTTTTGATTTCAGGTGGAGATCTAAGTGCTGGGAACGGGAATTAGAAGTGAGGACGACGAGTCTAGAAGTCGTTGAATCTTTTATATTGTTTTCGTTATGAATTCTTAAAGTTTGTTGAGTTGTTAGTAGTTGTCGTTAGCAGACAGTTGTGTTTTCCTTTCTCGCCTTGTATTCCTTCGGGGATACGGCAGTGACGCCCAAACTAAATTTGAAGTCTTCCGCTAAGTTTTGTCTGTTAACGTTAGTTTGACTTTGACTTTCTATAATTGAATTTCCGGGGCGTCACATTAATTGTATGTCTATAGTGAAACAGCAATCCTCGACTTGCTGATGAATGTTCAAAAGTTGGAAATTGATTAGTGGGACAACCCTTGATCCACTATCACAACTTCCTACTCAATAGCAACATTGTTACTCGTTCTGGCCATAATTAATTGACACTGTGACTAAATCTTAATTGTTAATTATTGATAAATTGCAATGAATTACAATACAAAATTACTGTCATTACCACTATTAGGCCCCGTTCTTTTATATTGCTGGTTGGTTGCAGTTCTATCCCGCACCATAATTTTCCATATTCAACCACAACCCACCACAATTTACTTTTTTAATTTAATTTATCTTTTTATTAAAAATTAAATTTTTCCCAACCCACCACAATCCACCACAACTTTCCCGAACCCGCCACAATCCACCACCACTACTACTTTTCTCAACTTAACACAATCCACCACATTTCTTCCCCTCGACACCGCAACCAGTCATATAAATAGAACGGGGCCTAAATAACAGTGGTAATTTCACATGTAAGTCATTGTAATTTATGATTAATCAACGGTTAAAGTTTAGTCAAATTGATACTCATTTAGGGATAGAGGAAGTAATGTGACTAAGATAAGTCACATTAACCACATCACTTATTAAATATATAATTTTTATATGATATATTATGTAAGGTATTTTAAATAGTGTAAATAGATAAATAAAAATAGATAAGATAACTAGGACAAGTAAAATCTTACTCACTCCACAAAAAATAGGCCATGAATTTACCTTGATTTTACTCGAATTTATATCTACCCTACTTAAGTACGTTTACATGTAAAAATAATGTTGTGAAAAAGTAAAGTAAACTTTAACAAATGCCAATGACAAAAAACTAAAAAGCATACATATAATTGGACATCATGGAGGTAACCTAAAGTCCTGAAACCCCATAGTGGAGACAAAAACAAAAGTTTGTAGTCTATTATAAGAAAGAAAAGTAAACAGATCTTTGCTTTAGGGTGCAATTCTAACTAACTACAAGGAGATTAAACTTGATCTAATCATCTTTCAAAAGATTATTTATATTCGACTAGTCTTACAATTATGCATGATGAGCCCACTTTTAAACCCTATATATATATATATATATATATATATATATATATATATATATATATATATATATATGAAAATTGGATTATAATAATCCCTACTTTCACCAATTGGACAATGGTGGACCGTACTTTCACTTTCTATTCTGGTAGTCAAAAAAAAAATTGGATTGTAGTGGGATATTTTCGAGAGAATCATAGATTTTGTGTTGCATTTGATTCAAAACTTAGTATAACACTTTACAATGATTTTTAATGAATTTACAGCGTTTCTCCCAAATTTGTTTCATTTTTTTTTTACTATTTTTTACGATTTTTTCACTTTTATTATTTTTAAAACATTATAATAATTATTTGGAGTCTCAAAAAAATAATTTAAAAAATGTTTTAGAAACTACAATTCATTAACTTTCTAGGGGCATGAACGAAAAAAACAAAAACAATATAGTATAGGAATGAAAAAATAAGAAGAATGTGGAAGTAGATTTGGTACCACTACAATCCAATTTTTTTTTTTTGGACCACCAGAATATAAAGTGAAAATACGGTCCACCATTGTCCAACTGGTGAAAGTAGGGATTATTAGAATCCAATTATCCAATATATATATATATATATATATATAGATACACATATATAAAGATCATCAACCCTTTTTTTCATGCATGAAAGGTTTTTTAAAAGGGTGTGTTTGGTTGGTCAAAAATCTCAGGAAAATTGTCATTTTCCTGAGTTAATTTATTTTCCCATATTTGAATGTAAGTTGATCTTACAAAAAAATTTACGGTGGGCCCAACATTTCCTATCTTTTCCTTTTTCAATAATGATTTAGAAAAATCTTTTATTGAACTAAGAAAACAAGAGAATCAAGAAACACAAAAACTATGTAGTTGCATATTCCAAACGATTAACGAGTCGTTAAGTAGAAATATTTATTTCCTCAAAGTTTAAAATACTAGCTTTCATGCATAGACTGGCATTTTTGCCTGAATTGATCTTTAAAAAAACCTTTCATGCATAAAAAAAACCTCTCAAAGTTTAAAATACTAGCTTCTACATAGTTTTAAAAAAAAAAAAGTAGTGATGATTGATCTGAATTTATGTCTGAATTATGACAAGTATAATTAGCAGCCTCGTGGAAATTACCCAGTAATTAATTTCACATAGACTGGCATTTTTGCCAGATCACAGATTTGCTGATTTGATTTTGACAGCGTATAAACACAGTGCACTGAAGTATTCTTTCCATTTCGTATTAATTATGGCATTTAAAAATTATGTAGTTAAATTTCAAAATTTTGATCATAAATATCTTAATATATTCAATAAATTTCTATATAAAATTATCACTGTTAGATTCGTAACAAAAAAATACTAAAATAAATGTATAATAATATAATTGTTAATGATATGTAATAAATTATCAATCAAAGAGTAATATTGAAAATCGTGAAAGTCAAAATTATGACAATTAATATGAAATGGAGAAAGTAATTTTTATTTATTTCCTCAATTTCATATTAATTGTTATTTCGATGATTGCTATGAATATAATTTTTTATATAATCTTTTGTTAACAATTGTAAGATAATATTTTTATAATAACAATTTTCGCCACGAATCTTCTGATTATAATAGTTTTATATAACAAGGAGTCGTGATACGTATTGAGAAACTTTTATAAAAATTTTAAAATTTAACTACACAATTTTCTCATAAATTAATATTGAACATATTGAACATTTTATTTTTGTAGTTAACAACTGGTTCTATATCTTGCGATTGCACTGATAGCTTGATTTCCACCACATTTCACCGCAAATCATTACTTTTTTTCTCTCCTCACTTTTCTCTCTCCTCACTTTTCTCCTATACTTTTTACATTCTCTCTCCTCACCTACTCCACATACCAATAACATACCACAATTCCACCACACCCCACCACAATTCCACCACACCTCACCGCAAAATACCGCAGTATAGAACACGGCCTGAATTTTGTAAGGTGTCATGGCAGTAATTGCGGGAAACGGAGGACATTCGGTGACGGCGCGAGAGAAAATACGCTGTCGTAGAAGACCAGTTACTGGCGCTAGCCGGTCTTGCGGAATGTTGTTTCTTTGACCTCGTTTGACGTGTCAGTTTTTTGTGATTTTCCAGTTTTACAATTATGTAGAAAAATAGTTTTTTTTTATAAAAATTTAATCACAGTTAAAAAAATTCAAAATATTATTATTATAAATTATATTTTACCTTTAAAAAATTTAAATTAATATATATTGATTTGTTGTAACAACTGGTATTATTTATTGAAATAGAATTTTTATAAAGTTTAGGTCTTGCTGTTTTGTGTGTTTAATTGGTGGGGTAAAATGGCTAAAAATGAATAAAGTACGTAAAATAAAGTGGAGATAAGAGCATTATTGATAGTGGGTAAAGTTTCACCTACCTACTTATTAAAATATTATAAATATGAGAGATCATTTGCTTACAATGAAATGTTTTTACAATAGTGGGTGAAATTTGTTTCAAAATTAATTTTGAGCCCACTTTCTTCACTTCAAACTTTTTTCTTTTGTGTTAGTGTATTTATTGTATTGTTTTTTTAACAGTTTAGGCCCCGTTCTTTTGTGCGTTAACGCAACTAACCGCAACGCAACCTACCGCAACATAACGCAACATACCGCAAACTACCATTACTTTTTAACTATTTCCACCACAATTTAACGCAATCTAACGCAACTAAACGTAACGCAACGCAAACACAACACGCAAACGTAACGCAACATGCAACGCGCAAAAGAACATGCAATCTAAGTCCATTATTTAATGGTAGTCACATATTTATTTACGTGGTGCTTCACGCAGGTTGACAAATGAGAATTGATTTACTCACCCGTGAGATTAATAATCAGTTTCTTCTGAAGGGCAAAGAAGGGGAGGGGAGAGAAATGAAAATTTTTATTCATTTTCTTTTTGTTTGAAAATAAAAATGGGGGGGGGGGGGGGAGGAGTGAAAAGAGGGGAACATTTTGCTTATACTCCCTCCATTTTTTTAATACTAAAAAATAAGAGGAAAAAAAAGGGGGAAATGAGTAATTTCTCTTCCTCATAAATATACCCAAACAATGTTAATACTAAACATCTTCCTTTCCTTTCCTTTCCTCCCCCCCCCCCCTCTAAAACAAATCCAAACATATTGTAAGTTTCTCACTGTTGGATGCTTTTCCTCACCCATTAATTGCATTAATTTGTGTGTCGAGCGAAAATTTTCTCGCCACTAACAGTGGCCTACGTGAAGTGAAGTATGATAGGTGGGATAAAGTGGTTATCTCACCACATAAAAAAAATGACACATTAATATTTTTAAGGAGATTTTACTATAACTAACATGTTTTTAATGATCACAGTTGACAAATATAATCACTTTTAGAAAGATGAATATATTTTGATTAAGGCCATTTCTTTTGTGCAGTTAGTAAGATGTTGTGAAAATAGTGCGGTGTGGTGAAATCGTACAATGTGTAGTAAAGTGTGGATTGGTATGGCAAAATTTTTGGAAAGTGTGGTTGATGTGTTAGATGGGGGTGAGAACGTGAAAAGTAGAGGAGAAAAGTAAGAAGAAGGAAAAGTGAGAAGATATATTGGTAATGATTGTGGTAAAGTTTGAATGAATATTGAATAGTATAATGACTTGTAGTACTGCACCGCACCTCATCATAAAAAAGAGCATGACCTAAAGTAATTTGTCCTTTGCAGTTAGGCCCCGTTCTTTTATGCAGTTGGTTGCGGTGTGGTAATAGTGCGGTGCGGTCGAATTTGAAAAAGTGTGGTGAATTGTGGTGGGATAGGTGAAGAGAGAAAATGTAAAAAGTAGATGAGAAAAAGTGAGAATAGAGAAAAAATGAAGAGATATAATAGTAATAATTGTGGTGTGTTGTGGTGAATTGTGGTAGAAATTAAAGAGTTACGGTACGGTATGGTATCGCTCCACAATCTTCCTCATAAAAGAACGGGGCTTTATTGTATGTTTACACATAAATCTTGTTAATGAATACAATGTTTTTTTTTTTTTAAAACCGAATACAATGTATTTTAGCCAAATCAATTGAGAAATTTTCAAATAGTTGAAAAAAATAATTATAATATTTTTTTTAAGAGGAGATTCCACCAATACCATAGTTGAAAATAAATATAAAGAAACTAAATTTTGGCCGCAAGGCCGTTGATTGCGGTTAGAAGTAACCGTATAAAGCGTCCGTCTGACATTGGGACTCCCTTCTCTTTGACCGCTTCTTCTTCCCTCCTTGCGGCTGCCCTATACTTACCACCTCCCTACAAACTTCCCCCTAAACTTGCACAAATTTACCTGAATTGCCATTACCGTTGTAATTTTAGGGTTTAGGTTTTACCAGCGTTTCCAGCACTGTCGGTGGCGGCCTATAATTTGGCCATTTGGTTAGCCCTGGGTATTTGTAATTGAACGATATGGTTGAATGGTACTATCTCAGTTCTTATTATTTGTCATTTACGATTTTTAGTGTCAATCTTTAATTAATAATTTTTAATATAAAATTTTTATAAAATAATATAATATTATACTTTTTTAATAACATTTTTCATTACGAATATAATGACATCAACTTTGTACGATGAATCATTATACAAGTTAAAATATTAACGGTCAAAGTTTTTAACACAATTTCTTAGATGACAAATAAATAAGAACGGAATGAGTATTTTTCGAGTTCTCGGATCCTCAGATCCCCTATTATGGGTCGAATATCTGTCATATTTGCTTCATCTTTCATTCATTATTAAGGGTTAGAAAATTTCTTTAACAAATTAATAATATGATACAAATTAAATTTCGATAATTTGAGTTCATTGTTTTTTGTGGTGTGTTTGGTGCTTTTCTAAGAAAGACCTTTCTGTAAAAAAAATAAAATAAAATTTGGAAATACTTTCCCTAGACCACCATTAGGAAAATATTTGCTAAATTTGAGAGTGAAATAATGGGGTTTACACTAAAAATTTTCATCTACTTATCACAACTGAACATGGGAAGTCTATCCACTTAGAATGTTCATTAACTTTCCCGGAAAAGTTTAGGAACCAAACACGCCATTAGAGCTTTAGTCATTAGTGTGCCTGTTGAGGACTTGAATACAATAAAAGATATTGTCATACAAGATATTAAACTATTTGTTACAAGCATTATCCATCAATCTCACAAATTTCATTTATGAAAAATTATATTTATTCCACTAAGGCCCCATTCTTTTATACAGTTGGCAGACTGCGATGTCACACCGCACTGCAACTTTCCATATTCCACCACAATCTACCACAACCTACTTTTTTTAATTTAATTTATCTTTTTATTAAAAGTTAAAATTTTCACCGCATAACCCACCACAATTCACCACAACTTTTCCTGACCCACTACAATCCACCACATTTCCTTCACACCACATTGCATCATACCGCAACTAGACGTATAAAACAACATGGCCTAAATATTACACTTTATGAAAATCTTGAAAATAAAAAATAACTATAATTACCTTTTTTATAAAAGAGTGATTGGATACATTAATGGAAGAAAACAAGAGAATATGGCATAACATGTTACAAAATAACTTGCTAGCTAGTATTTTAAAGGAAGATAGGGCAATATGTCCCATATGGTCATATCTACCCATATGGGAAAACATATCATAAGAACAGGGAAGACCAACTCTGAAATGTTTTTGACCATGTCCCCCTGCATTTTCATATATATTTAATTGTTAAGCTATTTTCTTGACATAATTTTTTTTTAATATTTCAGAAGCTCATGTTATTTACTTGTTTTTGCTTGCTGAATCATGACCCACCTGTTATTTTTGTGGGAAACTACTGCTCAATGTACTTCTTTTGTAATGGACTGCACAGTGTACTTGAAAAGGGCATCTTCATGAGGGAGGGGATGGGGTAAAACTGTGGAAACTATATATAAGGCCATTATCCGTAAAATTTGGCTCACCCATTCTTTAAAATATAATAAAAATGAGTCATCATTGACTTATAATTAAAGTGTTTTATTTTTTATTTTTTATAACGGTGAGTCAAGTTGGTGTCACAGTTAATGTTTGGGTTCACTTTTTTATTTTGGCAAATAAAAAAATACACCAAACAATGACATGAAGTGTTTATTTGGCAAATCAAAATGTGACAACTTCACTACTTTCACCCCGACTAAAAAACTTGGTGGGACGGGTGGGAATCAATTCCCTCACCCGCCCGTTCATCACACCCACGGTTGGCTATTTACCCCTCACCCAAAATTGCTTTTCTTTTTGTGTGGGTAAGCTTCCCACCTACTTTTGGTAGTGGCCTAAGTCGTCAAAAAATAAAAAATGTGTTTCACATTATATGTTATGGAGTATTAGTTCAAGATAAATTCAATTGTTATAAGATTTTGTGTTAGCATCTTCGCCGATTAGATTTTATTTCCGTAATAAATTGAGTTTTGATAATTTATTGCAATTCTAAAATTATAGTTCTTTTCACCCGTCATAAGTAAATTTATAGGGGTCGACACCTAATTAGTATCAATCAATACTACCTTCATTTTGTTTTATCTGTCGCCTCAGAAATTGTGGCAAAAATTTTGAACGTTAATATCTTAATTTGTATAATGATTCATCATACAAAATTGATATCATTAGATTCGTAATAAAAATTACTATTTAGTATAATATTATATTTTTCTATAAAAGTTTTATATTAGAAATTATTGATTAAAAATTGGCACAAAAAATCTTAAATGACATATAAAAAAGAATGGAGGGAGTATTAATTAGTAGTGACGAGTGTAAAAACATTAACTGGTGTTGAACCGTTGATATATCGGCCAAGATCTTAAAAAATATAACTTAAAAAATGTGATAAATGCATGTTCTTCTCAATTTATCAAAAGCAACTTATTGACATATAGATGAATGTTGAACCCATGAGAATATTGATTGGTGTTAATGTTAATTGAAACTAAAAATTTCGCTTGAAAATATGACCTAATGACAATCATTAATGAGCAGTGTGGATTAATATTTAACGATGTAAATTAATGCTAAATGCTAAATTACAAAACAAGGCTTATAAAAGGATGCTTTTGGAGATGCAACGTATTTTGGAGATCTCATTGTACCTTTTTTAACATCTAGCTATTAAAAAAATTATTTATAATGATAAATTAATCTGCTTTAATAATTAGGCTACGTGTGGTATCACAATTCACCACACTATTCAGTGTTATTTTATATTTTACTACATTATACCACACTGTGTCATAATCATTATTAATATATATTTTTTCACTTTTCTCATATACTATTCACATTTTTTATCATCACATACGATATCAATCATACATTCACACTTTCTATAAATTTTGGCATACCATTCCACAACTCTCCGCACTTTTCACAATTTCACAATATCACACAATTTTCGCACGGTTGCACCATACCGATTGCATAAAAGAACAAGACCTTAATTAATTAAAATTTATTTCTAAAAGATTTAAGACGCTATTCTTTTGTACGATGCAATACCGTACGGTACCACAACTCACTATACCACTTAATATATTCTTCTACACTTCACCTCACGTACCACACTTTACCACAATAATTCTTAATATATCTCTTCATTTTTTCCTCTATTTTTCACATTCGCTCTCTTTACCTACTCTATCAATTATAATTTCCACAAATTTTAACATACCAATATATATCTGAATGCACTTTTCATAATTTTAGCAGACAACACTATCCATATATTTTACCGAAAAACAGGGCCTAAATGGAAACCTAGTTATAGTAGGAAACAAGAATCCTAGCAAAAGCTCAGGGGTAGACTACAGTCACAGCCCCATTTCTGACTGCAGTAATTTATTACCCCATTTTACTATTTACCACCACACCGACGGTAAATTCCAAGTGGGGCCGCGGGAGTTAACGACACCCACATGCCCCTTTGTCTTTCTTTCTTCCCCGCACCACCCTTTCTCCATATGGAAAAATAAAAAAATATTTTCTTAAAAAATACTACTACTGTACTAAACATTACATAAATTAAACAAAAAGGAAAAAGGCGTATTAAATAGTGCCTGTTTTTCTGCAAATTTGGCACCCAACATTGTTATATAGAGCCCCTTGAGCTTCTTACTTCCCCTGCCTCACTCACTCTTTCTCTTCCTTCTTTACTCTCTCAACTTCCTTCCATTTTGTTGTTGGTGTTGTGTTTATCAAATTTTTAGTGATAAACCACACCAACATTTCCCCATTTTACCCCTCCAAATTGTAAAAAACAAAGGAAAAAAATCACCTATTTTCACCGTTTGTTTGAGTAAGAAAGCTGTGAATTCCAGAGGAAAAGCAATGGGGAAGTTGCCAAGTTTGATGGATGCTACTCTGTTTGTGTTTGTGCTTGTTTTAGGGGCAAAATTGTCATTTGCTAGCCATGACTATGCTCAAGCTATGAGTAAGGGTATTCTGTTTTATGAAGCTCAGAGATCTGGGATTTTACCCTCTAATCAAAGGGTCACTTGGAGATCTCATTCTGGGTTGAATGATGGAAAAACTAGTGGGGTAAATCTCTTTTTTCTCTCTCTTTTTTTTTCCAGTTTTAGTACAATTTTAATCAAATTCCCCAAATGGGTGTCTTATATTTGCTCAAATTGTGCTTAAGTAGCCTAAATGAAAATTACTTTATGATTTTTTGGGATTTTTGTTACTAATTTTTTGGGATTTTACTCTAGTTTCCAAACAAATGCCCAAAATGGGTGTTCATGTGTTTGCTCAAATTGTGCTTAACTATCCAAAGTGAAAATTACATCGTGTTTTTTTTTTTTAAAAAAATTGTTTCCGAATTTTTTGGGGGTTTTAATCTTCTTTTCAAACAAATGCCCCAAATGGCTGTCCATATGTTTGCTCAAGTTGTGCTTAACTATCCAAATGAAAATTACTTTGTGATTTTTTTGATTTTACTCTTCTTTTTCAAACAAATGCCCCAAACGGGGGTCCATATATTTGCTCATATTGTGCTTAAGTATCCAAAATGAAAATTACTCTGATTTTTGTTTGGAATTTTTGTTCTTAATTTTTTGGGATTTTAATATTCTATTCAAACTAATGTCCCAAATGGGTATCCATACATTTGATTGTTGGGTCTTTAATCCCATTTTCAAACAAATTGTGTACTACAACTATCCAAAAATGAAAAATCAAATGATTTTTCATTTGTATGTGAATTTTCCTCTAATTTTTTGTATGATTTTGGGTTATGGCAGGTGGATCTAGTAGGAGGATACTATGATGCAGGGGACAATGTGAAGTTTGGGTTACCAATGGCATTCACCATAACAATGATGTCATGGAGTGTGATTGAATATGGAAGGCAAATGGCTTCCAATGGAGAACTCAGCCATGCTCTTGATGCCATTAAGTGGGGCACTGACTACTTCATCAAAGCTCACCCTGAACCCAATGTTTTGTATGGAGAGGTAATTCAAATACACCCTCGTTTTCATATTATTTATGGTCTTTAGAAATTACGGAGTCGTACTTAAAAAATTTTGACTACTACTGTAAATTTCGCAATGTATACACTAAGTTTCTATATAAAATTATCACGATTAGATTCGTAATTAAAAATATTATTATGAAAGTATAATATTGCAATTGTTAATAACATATTATAGAAGAAATTATCAATTAAAAGGTATATTGTAAATCGTGAAAGTCAAAATTATGACAATTAAAATGAAGTGGAGAGAGTATTATGTTTGTTTAATTTGTTTTTGAGATTTTGCATGAATTTATTATTGTTTTGGTTTTGTAGCAACAATTAGGTCAAATTGTAGTTTATTCATTCATGATAGAATTGACAAGTATGAAAGTGCTCCTTTGTGTCATTTTCAGACTTATTTATTGTGTATTTAACTAATGTTTGGTTCCTCAACCAATTTAGATTTGGATTCTGAACAATAATTACAAATAAGTTTTGGGCTTATATATTATAATATTATATAATATTATATATACATAATATTACGTTATTAACCAAGTAGTTTAGTGTTCAAAAAGAGCATTATAAAGTGTGTTTTTTTCTTTAGAGTTTGTTTTAATAATAAATTGAGGCTACCTTTTTTTTTTGAAGGTGAATAACATTAACCTATGTCCTAATTATTTTACCTACTTTTACTAATATTACTCCCTCCGTCCTAAATTAATTGACATTTTGACTAAACTTTGACTGTTAATTATTCATCAATTACAATGAGTTACAATATGAAACTACCTCCATTGTAATTTTTAATAAAACATATTTCTAATGACGGTAATTTCATATTGATACTCATTGTAGTAATTAATACTTAGCCTAATGTCAATTAATTTGAGACGGAGGGAGTACATTCTATTTAAGATATCTCAATTTACCATTTAAATATTTATATATTACTATTTATACTATTTTACTTATCAATATTTACCAAATTCTATCTAAACTACTCAAATTTTATTATAGGTTGGAGATGGTAACACAGACCATTACTGCTGGCAAAGGCCGGAAGATATGACCACCGATCGAACCGCATACAAGATCGACCCGAGCAGACCCGGGTCGGATCTCGCCGGAGAAACTGCTGCCGCCATGGCTGCTGCCTCCATCGTCTTCCGCCGCTCCAACCCTGCTTATTCCGCCGAGCTCCTTACCCACGCGCGTCAGGTCTACTCTCTTTAAGTCTTTCCCTCCTATTTTCAATGCCTTGTTTGGTTGCCGTGAATTTCACTCTTGGAAAAATGGTTCATTTCAGAAGTTTGTCATTTTTTTGTCATACTACACTAATTGGTTGGGTTTAATGGTTGGGAAAGTTTTACGTGACATCCATTATTTCACGTGGGAGAGTTTTCTATATGTGAATTGAATTCGATGGGGAACCAAACGGGCCCTATACGGTGGTTTACATCTATCAGATTTGGTAATTCAGATTTATTCAATCTTGAAAAAATGGGTACTGATATAGAATTTTCGTAAAGTTTTTTGACATTAACCATTTTGATTGAAATTAAAATACAATTTTTTTCCAAATTTCTATTGTCTAAACCTAATTTATATCCAAATTTATGTTTTTGTCTGATTCATCCGATGAAAAAATATGCGAAGAAACTGAGTGCTTTCTCCATTCTATTTTAATTATTGTCTTTGGGAATTATGGGTTTAGACTTTAAAATTTTGACATTACTATAATTAAATTTCTAACGAAAGTATAATATTATAATTGTTAATTAAATATATTATAAAATTATTAATAAAAAAATTATTTAAAGTCGTGATAAATACTGTAGTTAATTAAAAGACAAATAATTAGCTTAGAAGCTCTATACGGGTCATTTTTGGAAGATAAAGATGCTCTTTTACTTTTTACTGTTATTTACTGTTACTGGGCGTGCTCATTTACTTTTTACTGTTACTTACTGTTACTGGGCGGCGCATGTTTTTCTGAAAAGGAGGGAGTTTTTTGAATTTTGCCATAGAAAAGGAGGGGAGATGTGTTGATAAAAAAAAAGGAAAAGAAAAGAAAAGAAGGGAGTTATGAGACGGTTACTCTCTCAGTCTGTCACACACACTGCACTTTCTGTTGGGAAGCCCTCATTAATTTCCCAACTGCCTTCACCAAAAGTAAAAAAAAAAAAAGAGAATTTTACGGGGAATAAAACTGGGAAAAGAAGAGCCATTGATGAGGTTTTGCGTGATATCAACGGCTGAGATTCGATGTTATTTTGGAGGGAATAAAGGAGAGGGAAAAAAGGGGTTTTTTTTTATTGGGACACTAAATTTGTATTTTCAGCCGAAGAAAGGGAAAAAGTTTACCACTTCGTGAGAATATCATGAAGATCTAGTAAAATATTATTCGCATAAAGTTGCTACTCACTTTATTTTAGAATAGATATAGCGGTAAACGTGATATTTTATACTAATTTATATGTATAAAATTATAAGTTTTTGTATGATCTTTTTGAAGTTCGTGTAGATAGTTTTTACTTTTTAGAGATGGTTAATTCAAGATAAAGGGTGTAGCTATATATTTGAAAGTTATTTTTGAGTAAGTACGACATTAGTACGGGTTTGTTTAAGTGAAAATGAAATGAATTGATGGCTACATCTTTTACAAGTCACACCTATAATAACAAACAAGGATCGATCGTTACACCTTACTTATGATATTTATATAATTTGTGACAAAATATATTGTAACACAAAAAATAAAACAATTTATATATATTTTGAATAATTTATTTATATGCTATGTAACAAAATACGCATAAAAGGGTACTCCTTCTGTTTTTATTATTTGTCATTTTTTGACCATTACGGTCTTCTATGTCACTTTTTAAGTGATAATTTCTTATATAATATCTTATGAACTATTGCAATATTATACTTTTAGGATAATATTTTTCGTTACGAATCTAATGTATTAACTTTATTTAACAAATCATTGTATAAATTGAGAAATTTATAATTTTTATAAATTTAGCAATATAGAATAGAGGTAGTATAATAATTTATAGACTTGATTAATATATGGCTTAGTTTCAGATTGATGCCCTTGTGTCTTGTGACTTATTTTGCATGAAAAAATTAGAAGCTTCAGTAAAAAAAAATAAATTAAAGCTGAATAAAAATGAATCAATAACTCTAAACAGTAGGGTAGTTTTAAATCTGTCCAAATATGCTTTGTCTTTTTCTCTTTTTCTTTTATTTATTTATTTATTGATTCCGTCTATCACGGAGAGTGCTTCTCAATCCACAACGTGGAACAGGGAAAGTAGGGGGGGGGGACCACATAAGATCTGCACCGTAGGTTCCAATCTTCCAGAATGGATCTCAACCGTAGGTTCTGTAGTAGCACAAAATGTCATTGCGAGTCACGTGACATCAACTGTCGGTGGCTTTGTCCATAATAAACTTGGAAAATTACCTTCTCTGAATTTTACCCTTGGCCGCCCCACATAATTTCATTCTCTTACCACTGGGAATATTTTTTACTGTTTTACTGGTTAGCTGACTGAGTGTAAATTTAATTTTTTCAGCTGTTTGACTTCGCGGATAAATACAGGGGAAAGTATGACAGCAGTATTACTGTTGCCCAGAAATATTACCGATCAGTCAGTGGTTATGCGGTAAGTCTCTTGTGTTCTAGCTCTTCTGGTTTGATCATAATGTTGTATCTATATCATTGTCAAATTTTGTCCGACCTGAAAAATCGGGTCTAGACATAGACCGACTTGACCGAATATTCTGACATAAAAGTTTTTTTTTTCTATTTTCCAAATTCGATTATACCTGAATTTGGTTTCATCCGAATTGTCCGACCCGAAATAAAACCGGTTCCGGACATGAATTTGTCATCCAAATTTTGACATTGTTCGACCTGAATTTACCCTGACCCAATTTTTTGCCAGCGTTATCTATCTATATATCTCAATGAAATTATAAAAATTACTCATAAAATTATTTTTTTTTCCTGAATTTTTTCTTTCAGATATAAGTAAAATATTATATACATTACTCAAATTTTTTTACTCATTTTACCTGCTTTTTCTTACCTTACCTTAACTACTGTTATTTATCTTACATAGTGTTTCTTACCTTAATTTAGTTACTGTTTTTACCTTATTTTTCCATTTTCTTACTCACACTTTTCTTCCTCACGTCCAAAAAGAACACCCCATAAATCTAATGGCGATTTACATTGCCATGTCTTTGTAAAATTACAAGTTTATGTTCATATAGAGATATTTTCTAATGTAATCTAATGTTGATTGTTTTGTACTTGGGTGTTTGTTGTTGTTGTTGGTGTTTTTTGGGGTGCTGTTTATTGTATATTCTATCCTCTTCAGTCCTTTTGGATTTTGAATAATAAAAAAAATGCGCGTTTGGATAATTTTTTACTTCACGTTAGACAAACGCTAATAAGAAGTCAAAACGACAATTATTTTGAAACAGAGAGAGTAACATTTTCAATTAGTAAGTTGTAAGTGATGTTGGTTGAACATTGTGTTGTAGGATGAGTTACTATGGGGTGCTGCATGGCTGTACAAGGCAACCAACGATGAGTACTACTTGGACTACCTTGGCCGCAATGGTGACTCTTTGGGTGGAACCACTTGGGCCATGACCGAGTTCGGATGGGATGTCAAGTACCCCGGTGTTCAAGTCCTCGTTTCCAAGGTAACATTATATTTCTTTTGAATTTGTCGAGGTTTTGTTATCTTCATCTTATTTTGACTCAACTTATTCTAAACCTGACTAAACTTAGAGTGTGTTTGGTTGCCCAATTTCCGTGGGGAAATCGGTTAACTTATTCAAGTTTGACTGATTTTCCCATGTTCAATCGTTGCTTATCAATGAGAAACATTTTTTGTGGGGCCCGCAATTTTACAATGATGATCATTACAAAAAATTTCATGGTGGATAACAGGGTCCAAAGTGTTGAAATTTCCTAAATATCCTACTATAACAACCCCAAACCATTAAAATTACCATAGTTTGTACATCTTACACATGTTTCCAAGGAAATCCGCAACCTCAAACAAACACTGTAAAACACACTTTCTGACGCAATTTTCCAAGGATTCTACTGAATGCAATATTCTTGATCTTTGTGGAATGACTGATGATATTGACCATTATGATGTCATGAACATGCAGTTCCTGATGCAAGGGAAGGGTGGTGCATACCAATCGGTGTTCGAGAGGTACCAGCAGCAGGCGGAATACTTCCTGTGCTCGTGCATGGGAAAAGGCAGCCGAAATGTACAGAAGACACCCGGCGGACTAATATTCCGTCAGAGGTGGAACAACATGCAGTTTGTCACCAGCGCGTCCTTCCTTCTAACCGCCTACTCCGACTACTTATCATCTGCTGGCAAGTCCATGCAATGTGCAGGGGCCCACGTCGCCCCTTCTGAGCTCTTCGACATGGCTAAATCTCAGGTAAGCTAACTACTCCCTCCATTGTTTACTTTCCATAATATATGTCACTTTACAATTCTAATACTATATTAATGAGAAATTTCTAAATTTACCTCTTATTTTTATCATTATCAATACAACTATATAACTAAAATTGAAATTTATCTATTACTTTGTCATTTCCAACACAATTATCATTCTCAATACTATTTTCTTAAAATCTTCCAAAAATTCAAATGTGACAATTATTGAGGAAAGGAGGGAGTACTAACTTGCACTCTTTCTTTTTTACGGCGAATTAGCTGGAGTTAAATCTCAGTAACTTGCAGTTATTTACCTCGACCCTAATTGCTAATGTTTTGTTCCTTTGTTCATTTACTGACCTTTTTAAACTCTGGTTTACACGACATTTCCTTGCCAATGGAAAGAATAGTTAAATCTCAGTAACTTTCAGTTATTTACCTTGACTGTAATTGCTAATATCTTGTTCCTTTGTTCATTTACTGACCTTTTTAAACTCTGGTTTACCCGACATTACCTTACCATCGGAAAGAATATGACAGAATGTCAAAAGGAAACTCAAAGTTATCAAGAGTGACAAATTTGAGCTGTTGTTGGCTCGTGACGTGAGATTGTATTGAGGCAAACTAGTGAGGTTGATCATTTGTATTGTATAGAAATAAGTTGAATGAAGTTTCATTTATGACATGATACGATTAGCGTATTAGTAGAATTCTAGTTTTCCTATGAAACAAAATCGAACTGAATTTGATATCCTCTGTCTATTTTGAACAAATAAGTTTGTAAGTTTCACTTTCAAAAATTGACGTCGTTTTGAGGCAAGTCACGGTCAGCTTGATGAGTTGCGAACTCAATTGATCACATTCTTACCGTGTACATTGCTGAAATACTTTGGAATTGTTAGTCCTTGTGTTAATTGCTAATGAAGATTCATTCATTCAATTAGTTTCCCTTACTAACTCATGGATATTTTTTCAGATTGACTATATCCTGGGAGACAACCCGAGAGCAACGAGCTACATGGTGGGGTACGGCAACAACTACCCACAGCAAGTTCACCACCGGGCTTCATCCATCGTGTCGTTCAAGGTGAACCCGACATTTGTCCCCTGCAGGGTGGGATACGCCACCTGGTACGGCCGCAAGGCAAGTGACCCGAATGTCCTCACCGGTGCCATCGTTGGTGGGCCCGACGCCTATGACAACTTTGCCGATGAACGTGACAACTACGAGCAGACCGAGCCTGCCACTTACAACAATGCTCCTCTCATCGGGGTCCTGGCTAGGTTGACGGGTCCTAGCCATTACAACCAGCTATTCCCAGGTAGAGTGAATTTGACCTGACGGACGAGTTGTTCGATTTGTAAGTTGGGTGTGTTTTGGGTCAATTGGTGATGAGGTTGAGTTTGGGTTGGGTGATCTTTGGCTCTAGTGTACCAATTTTAGACATGACAAAACAAGTCATTTGGTTTGTAAGCGTCGGGTGAGTTTTGGTTCAATGGATGTTGAGCTTGAGTTTGTGTGGGGTGATCTTGGGTTCTAATGAACCGATTCTAGACCTTACAAACAAGTCATTTGGTTTGTAAGGGTAGGGTGAGTTTTGGGTCAATTGGTGATGAGGTTGAGTTTGCGTTTGGTGATTTTCGGTTCTAGTGAACTGATTCTAGACTTGACAAAAAAGTCATTTGGTTCGTAAGTGTTGGGTGAGTTTTGGGTCAATTGATGTTGAGGTTGAGTTCAGGTTGGGTGATCTTGGGTTCAAATAGACCAATTCTCAATCCGACGAATGAGTCTTTCGGTTTGTAAGTGTCGAGTGATTTTTGGGCCAATTGATGTTGTGTTTGAGTTCAGGTTGGGTGATTTTCGGTTCTACTGAACCAATTCTTAGTTACTATGTTTTTCGTTGAAAATGAGGGCATCTTCGAGAAAAGAACTTTTGGTCGGGTGTGTTGGTTCAGCTAAGCTTGGGGTTCGGTTTGATTCGGGTTTTGGGTCCACCTTCGAATGAAGCCTTTTTCGTATCGGTTCAGGTCGATGGGTTCATGTTTTGGCTGTAAGTTTGTCTAAGTTTTGGGTGAAACCTTTTGGGTGTCTTTTCGTGTATAGGTTCATGTTACCTAACTGAACATTTTTTTGGTTCAAAAAGGTCTAAAATTAAAGAATTTTGAGTAAGAATGGTGCTGATGTGTTTTGGTTTTTGTTGCAGTTGACATACCAGAAGTTAAGCCACATGTCAGCAAGCCGACGCCAGCTCCACAGGTCAAACCAACTCCGGCTCCAGCGGCCAAGCCAGTAGCGGCTCCAGTGGCTAAGCCGAAGCCGGCTCCACAGGCCAAACCAGCTCATGCTCCAGGTACAAAACCAAGTTCACAAACCTCAACATCTTCAGTTTTTATGGACCGTATATTGTCTGTTAAGAGGGATATTATTATGCGAGGAGTTTTCAAGACCGGGTAAAACTGACCCGATACGAGATTAATTCGTTTGATTGAACCTAAGTTGGTTAATATAAACCTGACAAAAGTGGGACCCACACTTGGACTCGGGTAACAAACCTCACCGTCTTCATTTTTATGAACCATTGTGTCCCTTTAAAGGACATATCATGCAAGGAATTCAAGCATAAGCCTAGTAAAACTAACTCATACTTGATTAACTAGAGTGTTTTTTCGGATTATTTAATTTGAGTTGTTATTATGTAGTTGTGGACTAGGTATTTCCTCCCACATTCTTTTCGAATATATAAAAGTGAAAATGGGGAAATAAAGGTCGAAAAAAAAACTCAAACTATGAATCTTTGAACCAATTTAGACATTACATGGTGAAAGTGGGGGTTACATTGGTAGTTGTTTTTTTGTTCGATTCGAACAATTTCAAAGCATGATTTTTATCTCTTTCATTCTAACGGAGTCGGTTCATTCAATTTACAGCTTCATACTCGGCCCCCATAGCTATCGAGCAGAAGCCGACGACTTCTTGGGTGTACAAAGGACACACATACTACAGATACTCCACCACAGTGACTAACAAGTCTGTCAAAACCCTCAAAGACCTAAAGCTTACTATTAACAAGCTTTACGGTCCGATTTGGGGCCTTACCAAATCCGGCGATTCCTACACCTTCCCTACCTGGGTCAACTCACTACCCGCTGGAAAAACCCTCGAGTTTGTCTACATCCACGCGTCAACTCCCGCGGATGTTTCACTCTCAAGTTACACACTCGCCTAAGCACGCGAAAAACAACACCTTTGTTCGTTTTTCTTAAGTTATAGTAGTAGTAATAGTAGTAGCGAAAAGAAAGAATGGTTGGTTAATCTCCGGTTTATTTTTCATGAACTCGGAGGTAGTCGTTTGTGGATATGTTTTGTCAAAGACGGGTGTTGATTAGGGTAAATAAGAGTGAAGATCGGAGGGTGAAAGGAGCGAAGAGACGATCAAAGGGAAAGTGTGCTCATCCTCTTTCACCGCGACTTCACTTCTTATATATATAGATAGATATATATATGTCAATGTCATATATATGTAGTATTGTAGTAATGTAGATGATGGTCACTTGGAAAAGTGAGGGAGAAGTGGTCATGGGAAGCTGCTTCTTGGAGGAAATTACAGTACTTCTCTTATTACTTTTTAGGAGTGTTTTTAAGTTCCTTTTGAGTTTTATGTACTTGGAAAAGATGGTGCATTTGATGCAAAATGATGTTTCCTTTTGTGAAACTTAGCTTGTTTTTGGTGTTGTAAACTCACCAACATTGTACTCCCTTTCTGAAATGAATGTAGTTTTGTGCTAATGTGTAGCATAGTTATAGCATTTCAACAATGATTCAATGATTCATTATGTTCTATAGTAAAGGGATTAATAGTTGTAAACTTGCACATTTAAAGTTCATGAAGCAAGCTTGTTAAAACACTTTACCAATTTATCTACATGTGGTAAAGCAAGCAGTTTTATTCGAATAGGTAAAACAAACTTATTAATGGATGTGGTATATCTAAATAGGTACACCATGGTGAACGGTATAATTTACGGCTTGTGGTAAACATATAATTATTTTTTTCTCTACACGTATCTTTGGTGTTTCTCAATGAATAAAATTGTCTTTCAAAATAAGTCTTTCTGCATCAAATTCTTTCCACATTTATATAAATGAGAGTTGTGTTGGATGTCATTAGTTATTGCTTTGTATACTGACACATCTATACAAAAAATAGTGTAAAACTTTGACCAAATGATGTAGAACATGAGTTTTTTTTTTAATTATTTTTTTTATACCTCATGAAACTTGTTGGCCAAGCTTTGTGGTCGACTCTAATATGTCACTTCAAATTTGAAAATTTTTGATCATTAATTTCATATTATATATAATGTTTTAATTATATGAAAGTACTATAATGTTTTATTTATAGGATTTTTGGAAGTTAATATACTGGACTTTTAGGATATTGGACAATAATATACTAAATTTTGACTTTGAACAATACTACAATATATTTTAGGGGGTATTGGACAATAGTGCACCTACCACGTAGAATTGCTACCGAGTCAGTCACCGCCGATCCAATATCTCCCAAAGTACAGTCTATTATTATCCAATATACCAAAAGTTTAGTATATTAGCATCCAAAAACCGTTAATTACATGAAAGTACTATTATAAAATTCGTATCAAAAGATATTATTATAAAAATATACTGTTGTAATTTTTAATAAAAGATATAATTTAAGATATTATTGATAATAGTATGGAATTTATGAACTGACAATAGTCACAATACCAAATGGACGAAGTAACTAATGGTATTGGTCCAAAAATAGAGCGAAGATTTCAATTTGCATCTGGACAACATATAAAAAGAAAACCAGTTCTCACGCGCGTATAAAATCCCCGGCGGAAGAGGGAGAAGCCACCTGAACAGTGAACATCTTACAACGATTCAGACTTCAGAAAGAGAGAGAGTGAGAATTTAGAGAGAGAAAGACAGAGAGTTTAGACTTTAGAGAGAGAGAGAGAGATGGAGGTTGACAGTCCACTGGTACGGCGGTGCATCGAAGCAGCAAGTGAAAGCAGCGCCGCCGTGGAGCGGTGGCGGATGCAGCGGCGTACTCTTCATCGCCTCCCTTCTCCGATCGCCTCCGCACTTCTCCACCGCCTTCTTCATTGCCGCCTTCTCTATCCTTCTTTGCTCGAGTAATAACTTCTCTCCTTCTCTCACTTCATTTTCAGCTTTTTCCACAATTTTCATCGCTATTTCTGTTCTTTTCTTCATAATTTCGTGATGCGATTACGATTACGATTTCGATTTCGATTTTCCGGCTAATTCTGGTGCTTCAAGTTAATTGAGCTTGTTTTGTGAGTGAATTTGGTGTTGTTTGTGAATTTAGGCTTTGTTTCTTGCTTGATTTCGTATTTGATTGAGTTTTCGATTTCGATTTCGATTTTCGCGCAAATTCTGGCGGTTCAAGTCAATTGAGCTTGTTTTGCGAGCGAATTTGGAGTTTTGCTTGATCGTGTTTGATTGAGTGAATTTTGCGGACAGCTGGATGTTTGATTGGTCAACTGTTTGATTTTTGTTACTTCGTAATTTCCCGATGCGATTTCGATTTCGGTTTTCAAGCTAATTCTGGTGGTTCAAGTCAATTGAGCTTGTTTTGTGAGTGAATTTGGTGTTGTTTATGCATTTAGGCTTTGGTTCTTGCTTGATTTCGTATTTGATTGAGTGGATTTTGCGGACTGCTGGATGTTTGATTGGTCAACTGTTCTGGTCTCTTCATCATCTGGATGAGAAATTTGTTTCGATCGTCATGTGTTGCTTGTTCTTGTAATGTAAGTAATCGTGAGATTGTTCTCCTGAATATATGAGCAGCAAGATTATTCTTCTTTTCGTTGAGTTGAGCTACTCTTTTATCGGAAGATTTTTCAAATTGATATGAGCACTAGGCTGTCTGAAACATGGAGTTGATGAGTTCATTTGATCGCGTGAGCCTTCGTTAGCTAATTGAGCAATGTTTTTTGGCAATTAAAGCTTAAAATGTTGATTTGTTTTGAGGATATTGTGGTTTCGATCATCTGTTGGAAACTGGTTAGAAATTGCCAAATCTGAACAAATTCTGTGTTTTCTGTTGCTTGATTCTGTATATGATTATCCATAATTCTGAAATTTAGGTTTATCTGGATGTTGAAACTGTTCTTTCCTCATGATTTGCTGTTAGGAAATTTATGTTTAGGATGTTCGAAGAAAGTTTTTGAGTGGCATATGATGCTTTCACTGTGTTCGAATTAATCTGGGTAAGGATTTTCAAAGTTGAAGTAGTCCTGTGAATATTGTTGCTTTTAGAGATCATGGAATTATCTCCTCAAGATCTATAGGGCGAGATAATATGGAAGTTTGATTGTCAACTATTCATTCCTCAGCATCTTCATTAGAAAATTTGTTCTAAGGTTTTGAAGAAAGGTTTCGAGTGTCATGTCACATGATTCTTTTAATGTTATGCCTGAAATTTTACTGGATTAGGATTTTGAGATTGAAAATAGTTCTGTGTGTAGACTGTAGTGTTGCTTTTAGTGATCGAGGACTGATCGGGAAGATCTAGGAAACTGTTCTTCATTTTGTTGAAACTGTGCTACATAACTGCAAGATGATTTTTCGATTTGTTTGTTTGAGCGTTTTGCTATGACAGCCATGGAGTTGTCTGTTTCATTTGATTGTGTGGTTTGTCTATGGTCGCTGTTTCTTCAGATATTATCCAGTCTGAGATCTTGATGTGAGGTTCCTAGTTAACTGAGCTGTGATCTATGATTTTCTGAATAACTTTTTATACTGAGTTTCGAATTTGATGTTGCTTCTTGAAGATTTCCTTGTCGATGTAATATTTCACATTCATCCAGCAGTTTTGAATTAATGGTATATAGCATTCATATGTCCAACTTCTTTCCTTATGCGTCTCCTCGATGTCGAATTTCTAGTTTTCTTTCTATTTTAATTTTGAAAGAATTGATCGTATGCTATGTATGCGTTGAACATTATGCTTTCTTCAGATTTTACACTTAGATCTTGATGTTTTCTTACACTTGTTTAAAATGGCAATCAACCTAGTTTTTCATCTATTTTGCTTGACTTAGGAATCATTTAATTTAGAAGCCATTGTTTGATGGTGTTCTCTTCTTTGCTCTTCTTCCATAGAATCTTCAAATTCAGCGTAGACGAAGTCGATCTCAAAGGAGAGAATTCTGTGGATGCCGAATGGATGGCATATTTAGGAGCCTTTTCCTATTTGCGCTCGCTCAATGTTTCCGAGTGCCACAGGATAAACAATTCAGCTCTTTGGCCTCTTGCCGGAATGACAACCTTGAAGGAGCTCGACCTTTCAAGATGTACAAAGGTCACCGATGCTGGTATCAAGCATCTTCTTTCCGTTTCAAGTCTGGAAAAACTGCACCTTTCACAAACGGGGGTAACTGCAAGCGGTGTTAAGCTTCTTTCCGCCCTTGTGAACCTATCTACATTGGACTTGGGAGGCTTACCTGTTTCTGATGCTGCTTTGAGTTCTCTACAGGTTTGTACCGGTTTTCTAGTGTGTGCTCGTTTTGTTTTGCTTTATTTGTTGATGTTTACTCAGAATATTCAATTTAGCTTGTCGTAATTCCGTGTTTCCCAGCTGTGTTGTTGGTACGTAATTTAATGTTCGACTATTGCTCACCATCCCTAAAGTTAGCTGATAATTAACACAGGTGGGCTATCTATGCTGTTAAAGTGTTTCCTGTGAGGCCATTAGACAATTCTTATCTCTAGGCTCCATTTGGTTCCTGGAAAATAAGATGGAGAGAAGATTATTATTCCTCATTAATCTTATTTAAAAGGTTCTTTTTTCAATACCAATCCTTCACTTTATTATCCCACTCCCCAATCCCTCTCTTCCCGTTTAGCACATCAAATTTTCCTCCCACTTGTGTCTCAAATTTGGAGGGAAAATGTTCACAAATTTTTTATAAAAAATATGGCGAAATGTTTTTAGATAGTTGCCATTCTTATCATTTTCTTTAAGCAAAATGAAGGAAATAAGTCTTTTTTAATTTTTTTTTCTCTCAATCTTATTTTCCAAAAATCACCTGAGAGTTTACTCTAGTACTCATTTCAGGGGGGGGGGGGGGCAATTTGTTATGTCGGTAAACAGTTTCTGTATCGTACTATCGGTTGATGTCATTGTGAATGCCAGTTGCACTTGTCGCTGTTGATGTTTTCGTAGTAAATAGAATGCTGTTTATTAGTTTGGGTGCTTGTATAAACCTCATGCATCTTGATCGTCATATTTTATTTTTTGTTTTCTGTTACTTTATCCTTCCTTTCCAATTATACTCTGTTACTTAACCTTCCTTAATGAAATTTTGGAATGCATTATGATTTCTCTAAAACTTGTCCCGGCAGCGTACTTCCCAATTTGTGTCAAATGATTGCCCTGAATTTATTAAGCTATCTGGCCTTAAATTGTAGTTCCAAGCTCATGTTAATGACTTTCCCTTCCAATAGATAGCTTCTGTTTCTTACATGTTTTCTGGCAGTCGGACATGATTAAGAAATAGATGTTCTGTTTTCACTGGTGTTTTTGATGTCAATTGGAACCCGTCTCTTTGAATTGCAAAATTTAGGGGTAAGAATTCACTACATTGCACCCATCCATACCTCGCTTGGTGAATGGATTTTGGAGCATTGGATTCGGATTTGGATTGGTGTTACTTCGATGTTAAAACTATAATGGGATGTGCTCTTCTATTCATAGATGTCTACATTGCTAACTCTTTGTGTTCTTTATGTAGGAACTTACAAACTTAGAGCATCTTGATCTTTGGGGGAGTAAAATTTCTGACAAATCCATTGCAACGTTCAAGAAGTTCCCCAAATTGCGCTTCTTGGGTCTAGCTTGGACCAACGTGACGAAATTCCCAAATCTGAAGTCCCTTAAATGTTTGGACATGAGTAATTGCTCCATCAATTCTGTATCCAAAGACACAACAAGCGATAAAGCCGCTCTCAAAAAACTAATCCTCAATGGCGCTTCATTCCCAGATGGCGGGAATATCTTTTCAAATATCGACACGAGCTGCCTGTCTTTCTTGAACCTGTCCAACACGTCCTTGAACAATTTCGCCTTTCTGCACCAAATGTATGCACTAGAACACCTGGATCTCAGCTATAGCACCATACAGGATGATGCAGCTGAAGCAATTGCTCGTCTCGGTGCAAATCTTAAACATTTGCACCTGAACAACACTAAAATCAGCTCTGCTTCGGTGGAGATTTTGGCGGGTCATGTCCCTAATCTTGAGGTTCTGTCACTTTCTCACACATTGGTTGATGATGATGCCATAGCTTATATTAGCATGATGCCTGCACTGAAAGCCGTCGACTTGAGCATTACAAACATCAAAGGTACTCCTGAACTCCCTTTGTATCTTAAGGCCCCGTTTGGTTGGTTCTTGGGAAGTGAAATGGAAAGAAAAATAATTGATAGTGACTTCCTTCCCTTCATTTTGCTCGAAAGAAAATTGGAAGAACAAAAGTTAAGAGTGAAATGTGAGACTAAGATGTAGGGAGGGTGGATTGAGGAGGGAGAAAATAATGTGAGAGATTGGCGGAAAATTGTTATTTCTTGGGCACTTGGTAAAATTTCTCGGGAAAATTTGTCGACTTTTCCAAATTGACCAAATTTCCCTTTGGTTGGTTGTGTTTAATGGATAGAAAAATCTCCCTGCCTTTTTTTTTTCCCCGAGAATCAAACAAAGCCTAAACTAGCTACATTCTTATATTGTTAGGGTTTACTCAGCATGTGAGCGACAATCAGAATGAGGAGGCTCCTTCGTTAACCTCACTACAAGATCTGAAGTACTTAGAGAGTTTAAACTTGGATGGTACCCAAGTGAGCGACGCATCTCTTCACGAGATTTCCAGCCTAGAAGAGCTCCGACATTTGTCAGTAGGCAGCGCCCACCTCACGGACAATTCTCTCGATTTTCTGTCATCTCTCAAGAAGTTGGTAAATCTTAGTATTCAGGGCGCTTTGTTGACCAATGCATCTCTCGATTCATTCGACCCTCCTTCGACCCTTAAGGTGCTGGACTTGAGAGGCTGTTGGCTTTTGACGGTTGAGGCTTTGACATCGTTTTGCGAGTTTCATCCGGGTATAAAAGTGAAACATGATCATCTCTCGATGCCCTCAACGGACCATGATGATTTGCACCTTCATGGAAGCTCATCTTCCCAAAAGGGAGCGGGTTCAAGCTCATCAAAATCGAAAGAAAAGGTCAGAAGATTACAGAACACGTCTCCGTTGTTCCGAAAGGATATTTTGGGTAAGCTTCGTTTATTTTTTCATAATAAGATCATAAGTTCAACTAGTAAGTTTAGGATAAATTATGTAAAAGGAATATTGGATCGTAATATACCAAGTTACCAACTTTTCGTGGTATTGGATAGTAATATACTAACCTTTAAAGTTGGACATCAATATATCTGACCTTTATCTTTATGTGTTATTGATGCACCGTAGTACATTAATGACACCTAAACATAAAGGTCAGGTATATTGGTATCCAATTTTAAAAGTCGGTGTATTAGGATCCAATACCACCAAAGATTGGTACATTATGATGCAATAATCCTATGTAAAAACCTCCACAAAAAGTTCAGAATAAGGTCAGGAAAACAAATGCAGAATTTAGTTCACTTCAGAATTGGTTTCAGTCAAAATAAGTTGATAGAACTGGTTCTAAGCTAGGTATGTCTTTGTTTTTCTTACCTTAGTTTTTGCAGATATTCCTGTCTACTAATTCTATTATTTTGTTCTGAAATAGATCAAAGGGTAAAGTACGGTATAGAGGAGCTACTTGCTTTGCAACACCAATCATCAGCTTTCGTTCTGCCTCCTGACTTTGACACAAATGTGTTCAAGGTGGAGTAGTTTTCTGCAGATTCATCTCATTTTACCTTTCCTTATCATTGAATGATAATTTTTTTTTTACTTCCATCTATTTCGATGCTAAACTTCTGCTTGGTGTTTAGCGAAGAACCCATGTTATTACCCTCTCCCCATTCTGATCCATCTAAGCAGTTGAAGTGTTTTTGCTGGGCAATGTCTTAGCAGCAGGAATGCCTGAGATCATAATATAGGTTTGTGTCGCTCTAAGCTGAATTTTTGTGAAATTAATATCAAAGCTATTCTCATGAGTTGCTTCACATCTTATGAGTTGTCCCATCAAGTAATTTGACAAGTATTTATAGAGATTGTGTAAAAAACATGGCGCTATTTTTCCATTGGGGCAAAGGGTAGTGTTATGGTTTCAGTCATTGAAGAAGAGGTTTTGGGCTTGTGAATGTTGCTAGGCTTTGACCTTAGGATGGAGTGTAACTATTTTTGTATTAATCTGACATGTTAGGTGTTGGATTCTTGTGAATTTTTCAACTGTGAATTTTTTCACAAACAGTCAGCTTATTTCTACCAAAATTATTATTTTCTTAAAAGTAGTTTCTGATTGTTGTGAATTATTCAACTGTGATTTTTATAATGAAACAGTTTGGTGACTGTATCCTGCCTTTTATTGTTCTATTTTAAATTTGAGCCATACTTTCATTCTTTTGGCTGACTTTTGTATTCTGCCTCTTATTTTTGTCATTTTTTGCTTAATCCTAAGAATGTAGGGAAATAAACAAAACAATAACATTTTGACTCTGAAAACTTGAAAAATCAAAGGGGAAAAAAAACCATATATATAGGTTTGTCGTCCACTAAAATTCTAAATAAGATGAAAAGAACTATTTCGCCTGTTATTCAATCTTGCTAGTCTTGCAAGGTAATGCATGTACAAAATTGTTGGCCGAAGAGGGCCAAAAGATAGTCTTTCAGGCACTTGGTTGGCTTGCATTTTCATACATTTCATCGATGACTTTCTGCATCAAAAACAATTATAGTAAGTGCACACTTCTGATAAAACTACACACCTAATGGATTAGAATAAAAGTTCAATTCCGACCAAACTAAAAAAAACTGGACATAAATCATGTAAACATTTGCAGATTTGCTACTATAAAATGAAAATACACACATTTTTAAAAAATAGAAATAGGGTTTTTACTTGTAGGAGAAACTTACAATGGTTGTCAACTATGACAATCGTTATCAATAAAATAAATCTTACTCATATCCGTATTAAGTTTCATCTTTACCTTTTATTTTTACATTTAATACAAAATTACAAAATATATTTTTTTGATTATGATTTATTTTTAAAAAAATTTAAAAATCAAATATTTTCCAAGATTTATTTATTTATTAGGTTAAAACTTTTTGGTAATGCATGATTTTAATAGTAATTGCATTTCTTCCTACAAGAATTGGAAATTACTCTTACTTTAATAAATACATATACAAAGTTATTAGAAATAATAATTGGCAAATATTACTATAAACTAAATGGTACGTGATAAAATAATTGAGAATAATTGCAAATAAGATTTTACCCCCTAATTTGGATATGGACTGCTGGGTCAAAAAATGAAGCTGATTTTGGTTTGGTTTATAATATTTATTGATTATTATTTCTTATAATTTTGTACATGTATTTATTAAAGTTGGAGTAATTTTCAGTTCTTGTAATTTGATCAAAGTCTCGGAAGAAAGTTACAAGCAATTGCTATTATTTTATGGCAAACCATGCATTATCAATTTGATGCTCAAATAGTTTTACATACAAAGTCAAGAACCAATATTATTTGTTACGAATTATTTTCTTGGCTCATTTTCGTAGAGAGTTAAGATATTTAAAATTTTTGTAAATAAATTTGTAATTAAGAAAATATATTTATAATTTTGTACTAAATTAAAAACTGAACTGTGCAGATAAAATTTGACACATATACAAATAAGATTCGTTATGGTTGTCATGATTGACAACATTACAAGTTTTTCCGTTCAACAGAAATCGAACTGGCTGACTCAACACGATTATCAACTCGTACCAAACACAATATTAAACAGTTAAGGTAGATATTTTCAACCCATTTACTTAAAGAGGTTGACATGACAAACTTGTTTAGTTAAATGAGTTAGGTTCAAGTCATGGTATTCGACACAACACATTATTACCCGTTTAGTCTACAGGTTAGATGGATCAACTAATTTAACCAATAATTATTATCTGATTAAACCTTTTATCCATAAATTTAGGTGAAAAATTATTGTTAATACTATTTGAAATATATAAAAGACTCATAATTTTAACTCATCTATATCCTTGGTTATGGGTTAAAGGCATTTCCTTATAAATAACTCAAATTATATTTACCACGCAAAGTGTTGAAAGCATAATACGTTATTATTCCAATCCCCATAATGATTTGTGTTGCATAAATAGGTTAATGGGTAACGTGATTCTAATACGATTACTTAAATGGGTAAACAAGTCAAAATAAGGTCAATCCATTTAAACTTTTTATACTGTAAACGGTTTCGACTTTCAACTCGTCTAATAAAATGGGTTAAGTTCAGGTTAGAAGATTTTAAACTCGTTTAAGTTTGACACGGACACGAACTCGACTCGACCTGACGAAAGAGTGTGGTATTCAAGTATTTTTAAGCTTAATCATTCAGACTTTTACGTTGTTCAAGCAAGTAGATGGCGGTTAGTCATTTACTGAGCTCCTAATCGTACCAAAATTTTCAACAAAAATGCTTATATGAGACTGTTTTGAGGTAACTTATCGTAAGAATATCCCACACAATTATTTTCATTTTTGTTTGTGATGGTGGTTACCAAGTACAAGACCAAGCAAACAAGTCAATCGGTTCGGGTCGGTTTTGGACCGACGTTGGGGAAGTTTTATTCGAGTTGGTTTGTGTGATGTTCTTTTGGATTGAGTTTTGGTTTGATTTGAGATTATTCTGGTTTGGATCTTAATCAGGTCACTTTTCGGATTACGGTTTGGATTGGTTTCGGGGCGTGGTTATCTTTGTATTCAGGTCAAGGTCGGTTCATCCATTTAGGTGTCAGTTCGAATCCGGGTTTGGTTTTCGGTTCAAGTTTCGAGTCTCATATCAGTTTTGTCAAGTCTAAAAATACGTGAGACGGTCTCAAATCTCAAGACCATTACCATAAGACCGTCTCAAACAAGATTTACTGTCAGTTGCCCAGTGTCATTGTGTTACCTGATAGTATTTAAGCATCTGAGGCCTCTTCTTCTTGTACGTCGGGGTGAGAAGGTCACGGTCCATGTCAAAGGGCACCGGGTCCAGATGAACTGCTTTAATAAACTCGAACCCTTTCAGCTATTCTCACCACAAAATGAAAATGCAAAACTCAAATTCAATCATTCACGCATCTTCTCAATCTATTCTAGACAGAAGAAGTGAAATAGCCAGATGACCGAACAAAGAGCTTGATCAATTAATTAATTACCTTCTTTTCTTTGGCAGTCTTTGCAAGCTCTGCAACAGTGTGTTCCTTGGCCTTGGGGTTCTGACATAGTGCTTCGAAATCCCCATCAATCTGATTCTCTTTTGCCCAGTGCTCCAGTGCCGCCTTGTTTGGGTTCACAACTGCTACCAGGAAGGACTGGAAACTGTTTCCGTACACCCATATCTGAAAAAATTCACATTCAGGGTCTCTCTTTTAGTGGCTCAAACCTGACAATTTTCCTATTTAAGGTTGTGTTTTGGTTGAGGAATTTTTCTAGGAAAATGTCAACTTTCCCAAGTCGACTAAACTTTCCCGTGTTACAAATAAGAATAAAGAAGTTTTGTGGCGGTATCAATATTTTTTTCATGTTGGAAGGGAAAATGTTTCTCATGGAGGGGTTAGGAAAGTTTGTTTCCCATGGAAAAGGGAAAGTACTTTAATCAAATTTTCCTAAATAAACCTAACGAAAAAGAACGATGAAGATATAGATCCTGGATGCAGAATTGAGAATAGTGAACACATACCGCATCGATAGCAGAGCAATGACCAAAAATGTTCTCTAAGTTTTCAACCGCGACATATTCTCCTTGGGAAAGCTTAAATATGTTCTTCTTGCGATCAATAATCTTCAGGCTTCCATCAGGCTGCCACTCACCCACATCACCTAATGCAACCAACTCCATTAGATACAAACTTCTTAAGAAAAAGCCCAACTACAACATTAAAAAAAAAAAAGAAAAAAACCCTTAAGATTATCAATGTTGCAAGTTTTTCCTTGTTCGTTCACAAACCTGTATGGAACCATCCATCAATCATGACCTCATTAGTGAGATCTTCGCGCTTGTAGTACCCTGAGAAGAGAGTTTTTCCCCTTACACAGATTTCCCCACGGGGAGTCTCAGCAAGCGCATCGTATCCCATCTCAGGGACCGATTTCAGGCATACATCAACATTTGGTATCGGAGGGCCGACTGTTCCGAGCATCTGAAGTTCATTTGGCAGTGACACAAATGTTCCCGCGCAGGTTTCAGTCAAACCTGCATTATATTTTCTCCCTCAATTTCAGATAATATAATGATAATATGCACTGTGAAGTGTTTTCCTTGGAACATTAACTATGTATGATTGTCCCTAGCCTGGAACATTTAAGTGTAAAAACAGCATACTCCCCCGCCAGCAGACAATGTTAAGATGCCTATGTGGGTCAACTACCACATTACTCAACCCAACCCAACCCAACTTGACCGGTTATTTCCATATTTTCAACACTTAACTTTTTAACTTTTATCTAAATTTAACCAACCTTACCTTAGCTAGGATCTCGGGAAATTTGATTTGGGTTGGTTGGGTAAATGGGTATTTACTATTTACCACTAGTGTAATCACACATTTGAATTTTTGAAAATCTATTTTCCATGAACATCTAATATGATTGCCGCTAGCCTGAAAAATGGAGCGGGAAAGCAGCATCCAACCCCACCCCCCGGGTCTCCGAAAATGGTAGTCTGCCTTAGCATGATCTGGGGATATCTAACTATAGACAGACAAGAAGCGGGAAATGCAGTAAAACTGAAATTATAACTGGGCCTTCGGATTTCTAATGATCATACCATATCCTTGTAAGACATAATAACATGCTACTACTCGGAGAAAAGTCTCTACATGGGTAGAAAGTGGGGCAGCTCCGGATAATATTAGCCTCACTTTTCCCCCTAAAGCTTCCTTTACCTGAATCCGAAAACATAATTTCGAGTGAGTATGAATTTGCAAGTTGGGGAGGTTCGAATGGAACATGACTGGGGAAAAATAAGCGACAGTAAAAGCTCTTCCTACCTTGCTGAAGACAATCTTATCGAACATTGGAGCTGCCTCAGAATGTTTGGCTCCCTTCTTCATACTAGTAAATTTCCTGCAGGATTATTAATGAATTAAACAAATGATGGTCACAAAGGAGATTCACATTGTACGGTACAAGAGCCAAAGCCAACTAGTTTTAGCATGATCGAAATACGATTCAAGGCACTAATATTCAGCTATTAATGAATACTTTTACCAAGTCCATTAATTGTACTTCAGTAATAGTAGAATGAAACATAAATACACATACCGTGAATATGCAAAGCCGAACAATGCACGCTTCAATGCACCTCCAGCACGAAGTTTCTCTTGCAAGCCTGAAAAATAAGTGCAACAGTCAGTAGATCATATCAATTTAGAAAGCATCGTGTTTTCCCCCCCTCTGAATAAATAAGTTCAATGCATCAGGCAAATCCACCCCCCCCCCCCCCCCGAGTGAAATAAGTCCACTCTTGGAAACTAGAAGAAATACAGTAGGTAAAATTGTGTAGTATGACAACTATCACCGAGTATTTCCCCTACTTTTATAATGGACTAGAGTGGTTGGTAGTCAATACCTTCCAATCTAAAATGCAGCAGTAACAGCTTCTTACCAAATACAGATAAGATTACATTCATCTAAATAGAGTATACTTCACCTAATCTATCCAGGACAATGCAAACCGCAAAGATATGAATGGGAAACAGCACAATGCAGCGTTTGGTTACATTTCAACTTTTTGGTTACATTGACCAAAAATGTTCTACTACTACCGCAAAGATATGAACGGGAAATCATCAAATCAAACTATTGTAATACACAGGGGGCAATCTACCTGAATATATTCTATCCAGGACACGAGGAACAGCACAGAAAACTGTTGGCTTCAATACTCCAATATCTTCAAGTAGTAACTTCACATCCTGTAATTAACAACCCAAAGCGCATTCCATAACGATTTTCCTCAAAGCCATAAAGAATAGAATACATGCAGTCATACTGATAATAGTTTCAAACAATTCAAGATGAGAAATTAAATATTCTTACCCCTCTCCAAAACCCTATGCGTGCTCCATGAGAAATAAAACACTCCTCTATCACCCGGTCGAAAATATGAGCCAAAGGCAGGTAAGATAAAAAGACATCATTCACCGTCAACTGCAAATGATAGTCAAACGAAATACAAAAACAAGTCAGAGATAACAGAACACAAACACCTTATCCTTTCAAAGACCATAAAGCAACCTGGTTCTAGACAATCACCTGTTCATTCATACTTCCTAAAAAACGCTGCACACCGGCTATTAGAGTGATAATAGCTTCATGAGATATGAGCACGCCCTTTGGATCACTGGTTGTTCCACTAGTATACATTATTGTGCAAATATCAGTTCTTTCCTTCTTCGCTAATTCGTATTGTGTATCACCTCCCTGCAGTCAACAGGTATCCGCATAAAAATTTTGGCACAAGCTGGAGACTTCTGAACGTAAATATTTGTATTCCATTGTAAACACGAGAACAAGAACTAAAAAAAATTGACAACAAAAGACAGAATTGTTGTCTCTGATTATCCAACTTACCAGTTCCAAAAACTCCTCCCAAGTATACATCTTTATGCCAAATTTCTCAACTTCTTCTTTCTGCTCAGGTGTAACCTTCCCAAAGCTCACCACAGCTACACAGAACATACACATATAACTCCCACAAAACTTATTTGGGAAGTACAATTAAGGCAAACAAATGCAACTTACTCTTCAAGTATTTTGAAGTGTTCTCCAACGTTTTAAGCAGCTGCAAGTAAGCGAAAGCATATTTTTAAAAATAAGAACATATTGCAACAATAATGATGATAATAATAACAATAATAATAATACACCTAGGTCATGATACCTAAGCAAAGTTGAAACAGATTATAGTTTAGCAGTGAAATACCTCAGGGATCTTTTTTTCTTCCACGAAAGCAATTGACACTTCCGCATGGCATATTACAAATTCCACAGCACCAGCCCCTGTAAATAAATAAAGGGGGATGAAGATCCAGCATATAGCCCAAACTTTATGCATTATGACATAGCATTGTGTTCAGCAGACACCTTATAATGTAGAGTGGGTCTCCAAAATGCAAGTAAACATTCTGTATACACCCCCCCCCCCCAAAAAAAAAATAAAAAAGAAAATTAGATGGAAGTGTAAATCATATTGAAATGACGGGGCGCACCTAAAGTATCATACAAGGGAACACAATAGATTCCGTGGGCATTGCAGGCCTGCACAGTTTCTTTCACGTTAGAACCATCAAACACAAACAATATAAAGAGTAATCCTTGCTGGAAATTCAATTTTGTTCCCAGCTCGATCAGTATGTTGAAGTTTAGGTACTTTTTGCTACAACCATAGTGTAACAAAACAATAGGAAATGCCATACAAGTGAACCGAGATACGGTAATACCGTATATAGTCATTAAGGCTGGGGTGGGGGACGAAAAATGGATTGAACAGGAAATGCCAGCTTTAGAAGGCCAAGAACAAAGAAAACAATCATTACCTCCATGCTTACGACCCACTCTGCACAATTTACTCCGTAGAAACCACAACGTCCTCCCTGATGACAATTACAGATGCAATCAGTGCAAGTATACAATACAGCAGGACTTGAGTGTTACAATTATGAGGGTATGGTTGGGATTTATCAAAACAAAGAAATCAAGCAAGGGAGAGCATGGATTTGCCGAATCTAACAATCTCAGACCAATCTGAGATTGATTAATTGAAGCATAGTCATGAAACAATGGGGTGAGATAACGGGATAAATCATTATTGGGTTAGTAGGCTGTTAACAATTGAAGCACTAGATATTGTGCTAATAGTCATACTACACAATGATAAAAATCCACACAACATAGATAGCCAAATATTTGAAATAGGGTGCGGTGAGCTGCTATCGACAATGGAACCAGACCGCAAGCAATAATACCTGAACAAAACATAATGTAGACAAAACACAATCGTCTAAAGAAAGCTTACGTCTTCAACGCAACAGTGACGGATAGAGTTTCCCACTTTTATTACGATGTCATATACCTCCTTGTAACTAAGCCATACATAATTACCGGCCTGCAAAGACACATCAAGAAATTTATATCTATGAATTCTCCTCATGGAATTAAGGAGGGCCATAACCGTTAAATCTGCTATTCTAGTATTGCGTTGCTGTATGATAGATAGTGTGCATGCAAGAAAAGTGTACCTTTCCATCCACAATCTCACGACGACCAAGCATTGGATTGTCAGGATACTTCTCCACTGACATGCTGCAAAGGATGTTAGAAACTGTGTTATGCCACAGGACTCGTGCTACTCCAGATAAAAACCATATCAAAACTCAAAACTTTAAACTTTCATCAACAGATCAAAGCTGAAAATCGGAGCAGTCAAATACAATTTCCATAGCAAGTAGGCGCATATGAGTGGTGTAAATAGCAAGTAAATGAAATAATATATGCCTTGATACACAAGCTAAACAAAAAATACTTCACCATCCCGATACATGGTAGCCATTGGAGGATTTGTATGCCAATATGAGCCTGTGGTCATGTCCTGAACTAAACATCTGTCCTAAGTCCTAAATCCTATGTTGTACATCTGACAATTCCAAGCGGCTACTTCCCAACTATGTACATTCTCCTAAGTCTTAACATCCATCAATCCAAAACACAGATGGGATCCTGGATTACTTGAAAACACTCAAAACAAAGCCTATGACAAAACATTGTTATGTTCTGCACGCCCAAGTTCAATGAAACTCAGTCACTGATCAGAGCCCTGTGAGTTCTTGCTCACAGGAAACAATGGTAATGGACAAGTGCAATTTATAGTCCTTTGTTCATAATAAGGAAGACCAACGCATGAAATTTGAGAAAAACTTAGAAAGAGGACCATAGCTTGCTTCACATTCCATTTCTTCTCTACACTGCCTCATAATTCAAACAAGACTAAAAAACTTGAAAAATGGAGTATCCAAAGGAATTCTTATTTCAACTTAACTGTGAGTTTGTTTGTCAAACCGTAAACTACTAGCTAATCAGAATTCATTGACACCAAAACAAGAAGCTATCAAAAAAAAAAAAAAAACAAAAGAAAACTGATAATAATAACACAACATCCACAATCCACATGCACACGGCTGATTTTAGGCTAAAGCAACTTGAAATCAAGAGCAGAGTTAAATTAAGCAAACTAGGACGCAAAAAGTTTCAAAAACAGAACTGGAGTAAAACAGTGCAGGAATCAGAGCAGTACACGAAGTCCTCTAGCTCTAAAAATCGCAGCAAAATTCATCAATTCACAACGCCACATAATATATTGAGAAAAATGACACGGAAAAAATCCCCATGCAGCTAAAACAACTTCAAATCAAGGACGCAGTTCAATTAAGCAACGAAAAGTTTTCAAAAAACGGTTCAAATACAGCAATGTAATCACAAGCGGGATCAGAGTAGTACGCAAAGTCCTCTGAAAATCGGTAGCAAAATTCATCAATTCAAAATGTGACATTAAATCATTCAAAAACAGTAATAATCCACCTGCATAAACCGAAATCAAGCTAAAGCAACTTGCACTGCATTGCGCACGTAGAACGTACATTCGAAAAAGTTAACAAACAACAAATTATACACCAGCGAATTCGAAACAACAAATCGCAACAAAATTCATCAACTACACAATTCATGAAAATGCGACACAAAATCATTCCAAAGAGACCAAAATCTGCACGATCGACCTCAAAAACACGACGAAGGAACGAATTCAAACGATCGAGTGATGAGAAGATTACCGAAAAATATCCCAGCAAGTGTCCATGCCTTCAGGAGGCTCAGGAAATCCATCTTTAGCGAAGATGCTACGATAAACAGGTCCGATCGAAGGTTTTCCGTCTTCTTCAGGCTTCGCTGGCTCGATTTCGTATATGAATTGCTTCTTCTGCGTCGTCGACATTGTTACGAACCTTCAATTCGCCTTCTCTCTCTAAAACACACGCACTCTCTCTCTAAATGTCTCTCTCTAAATCTCTCTCTCTCTCTCTCTCTCTCTCTCTCTCTCTCTCTCTCTCAAATCCTTCTCTCTCGGTCGGTCTGATCGGAGAACTAACAGTAAATATGGTGTGTGCGTTGCTGGTAATCGGAAATGGTTTGGCGGCAGAATATGATGAGAGAAGGAATAAAAAAACGAGGGGGAGTATTTTAGTTTCTTTTAAGTACCAAATGCATGAAAATTATATGTAAGAAATTTACAATTAAAGATGGACATTAGAAACCGTGAAAATCCAGATTATGATAATAAATATGGAATGGAGGAAGTAAATCGTTAAAAATTATTATAATTCTTTTTTATCGTTCTTTTATGCGTTAACGCACCCAAACGCAACTCAACATAATGCAAATTATTATCAATTTTAACCATTTCCAACGCAATTAAACGTAACGCAACGTAAACGCAACGCACAAAAGAACGATGCTTAAATTGTATAATGATTCATGCTATAAGTTACTCTCTTCACTCTAATTAATTGACCATTTCACTAAATTTTGACTGTTAATATTCACAAATTATAATAAATTACTATATGAAATTACCTTTATTATAATTTCGATAAAGTATCTTTTAATGATGATAATCTCATATTGTAATTCACTGTAGCTTGTAATTAATTAACGATCAAAATTTATTCAAAGTGTCATTTATTAATTTAGGATGGAGGGGATAATATAATTAGATTCGTAATTAAAAATGTATTAAACAACAAGTCATTGTATATATTATATTTTTAGGATAGTATTTTTCATTATCTATTTAATGCTAGTAATTTTATATAACAAGTCATATTGAGAAATTTATGATAAAATATTTGAAAGTTTGAGTACACAGTTTTTATACACGACTATAATAATATGAAACATAGGGAGGGAGGGAGGGATTAATACATCTTATAAGAATTGCTTTCAAAATTCTCAAGTTCTATTTTTTTCCAATAGTTGATAGTCAAAAGATTTAAGAGTTTTACAAATTAGAGCAACCCACCAGATAAAACAACAACTAACTAACTCAAAATGTTACAACCAAATATAGCTAAACATAAATAACTTAATCAGGACGTTCACACCCCAACTGTCAAATCACTCTGTCAAGAGATCAAAACTTCAGTTTAGAAGACCATCGAGGAATCGCAACATGAGCCATCCGTTTAATTTGATAGTTCATTTCCCAACTGGATCACAATCAATGATCATATTCATCACTTGCATAATCATCATCACTATCATCATGATCATCATCATAATCAAGCCCATCCCGTGCAGCCATTTCACCCAAGATCCGGGACGCAGAATGCCCGGATCCGGACCCCAGCTTACCCAACCCGGAAACATGACCCGGCGACGTGACCCACCAATTGGCGCGCTTGTAATTCAAAGCCGCGTCGGAGGCCCGGCTCCTCTGGGTGCCCTTCTTACTGTTACATTTGCCCCTCGATTTTCCGGCTGGGTTGTCGGTGGTACGGTGGCCGGAGCTCCGTGCTCCGGCGAACTTGACAAAGATTCCGGCAACCCGGGCCGAGCCCAGCTTGTTCAGGGTCCGGGCCGCGGGCCTCGGGTTCTGCGGGTACGGTAACATGGTGAATGTCAGCACGGTACGCCCCTCCCTTTCCATGTTTTGGGGCCGGGTTGGGTTGCTTGCGGGTCCGGGTCGGGTTAAAATTAAGTTAGAAAATGAAGTTGAGAGATGGATCGGGTTCGGGTCGGGTTAGAATAAGTGATAAAGAATTAATTAAAAGATAAAAAAATATGTATAAGTTAGTTATATAGGAAAGAGAAGTTAAGCACTTGAGGGGTGGCTGAGTGCTGCACTTGAATTTCTCTGCCTCATGTATTCTGCTATGTATAGGATGGGAAAGTGTGGGGAGCAAGAAAAACTTTTTTTTAGAAAAACAAAAATGAAAAAGTTGACTTGTGCACCACGTAAAAAGTTGGACAATGGAGTTGATGATAATTGACCAGTCAGCTGAGATTACAGGACTTGATGATAGGAGCAACTTGACACTTATGAGTGAGTTTCCTACCATGGGCCGGTTTTAGGGTAGGTCTAGCGTTTAGGTCCAAGTAAATTTAGATTTATAAATTTGGTTAAATGTTAAAATTTGGATGAAAATTGATATTTGAATTCGGTTTTCTTTTGGGTTAATAATTTGAATGGAGCTAAAATTTAAGTCAAAATCCAGTTGGGACAGTAGGAAAAAGAGAAACTACATCAGAATATTCAATCAATCTGGTTAATGTCAAAATCAGGTTCAGACGCAATTGAATTTTTTTCAAGTCGAAAAATTTGAATATTTAAGTAGGACAAAATTTTGGCTACATTAAGTAGGCCTGAGGGGGTTCTCCCATGATTGACGATTTAAAAAAAATGTTTTGGTTTAAGGATCTAACATGCTATATACATAAAATAAGCAGAAAAAAAGAGGCTTATGTATCACTTTGTACAAACAAAAGAAAAACAAAGATCGCCATTAAAAGAGCATAAATTTATAAATTGATCTGCTATGTTGCCGGACCCAAAAAATGATAGGACATGGACCCAAAGGTGCATTCTGAAGCTTTTTCATTTGTTCTGTCACTAAAAATCAAAAACTCTTATTTAGAGATGATTTTTTGGAGTAGTTTTATCAATTTTTCGTTTGTTTGAACTTTTCTATTATTTTGGTTCGACTTTGTTGTTGTCATTTATTGATATGAAAGTCACCGTGATTGACTCAGTATCATGTGTGAGATCGAAACATTTTTATTAGAATTCAAAGTATACAATAATATAATCCAAAACATACAATTGCTTGTTAATTATACTAGCTTATTCTTTCTTCATTGGAGCTCCTACTGCCATTCATTTATTCCATCCTTCAGTTTATCCTGCATGAATTCAACATGTAAACTTAATTAGCAATCCTTATACAACCTTTTCCTTCAATTAAATCATCTGAAATCAAATATGTGTTGGATCTTAATCATTATAGTCTCACTTATTAGTCATAATAAAATATAAAAAAGGTATCCTTAAAAAGAGTTGTCTCGCATTGATGATCCAAACTCTGATTCCGTTTCTGAAAACCATGCTTGAAGAGTGTCATTGTAACCTAACATCTTAGAGCTCAATTTTTTAGTTTATGTTGACTTTGTCGAACTTGTATATTGATTATCTTTGTCGTTTTATTTTGCTGCCTCTTTGATGCAAAATTTTCAATCTTGTAAATAAAGGCCCCATTTGGCAACATAACTTTTTGGAGCAAAAAGAATTTTTTGAGGTTGATTAACATTTTTGACCAGTCAAAACAACTAATATAGTGTTTGGTAAATAGCTTTTTGAGTAGTAGTTTGAATTGAACAAACTGTTTTTTGAAATGTTATCCCAAATAACTTTTTAATAATAGATGTTTCTGAAACAACCAATTTTACCAAACACCGTTATTGCAATCATCTAATCTAAACAGTTAACTGCTAACACCTAATACAAACAATTAATTCAAACAGCTAACAACTGATCGCCAAACATGACCTTCGAATAATTGAAAAAAATAACCCACAAATAAAAAAAAAAGGGGAAAAGAATTAGCCAGGATAGGAGAGGAGCTTACTTGGAGCAGTCATAGTGTGCATCCATAGGAGGCAAACTAATGCTAAGCCCACATTGTTTAGGTAGATTAGAAACAAGTTTACCATTAACATTCCCAATTATTGGAAAAAGTGCCACAAAACAATCACAAACTGCTTCTCTATCATCCTTATTTCCTCCATAACTTTGCCATATTTCCTTCAACCCTTGGCAACAACTGCTGTTGGGCTTGGGCTCTCCTCCACCCACATAGCCCATACATGGGCCCATTTTCTCAAACACATCCAAACACGGGCTTGCAATAGTCCTATTTGGGTTGTTCAATATGGTCAAGAAAAGAGCTACATATACTACTACTACCAACTGACCCATTTTTTCTAAAATTTGGTTGAAGGATTATTAATTAATTAATTAATTAATTAATAATTAATTAATTGTGTAATATTGAGCAAAAAGGGTTTGATTAAGTTTGTAAGTGTGTAAGTAGGGTTGGAGAAGATAGATGTGGGTTTATGTGTTTATGTATTTATAGGAAGATTTATGCATGAAAGTTGCATGGAGTTTGATTGAGTTGAGGTTTTTGTGCTGATTTTTGGATTTAGATGTGAAAAATTAGTTGTGTTCAATTCACACTCTTGTGTATGATTCCAGTGGAAATGGAAATTTATAGCAGAAAAGAAGCACATGAACATTGCATTCCCTAGGGTGTATTTTGGTGAATAGTAATTTAATTTGGTTTGACTGTTTGTTGGCTTTTCACAATTTATAAAGTTACTTTTTAAGTTGAGAAAGTTTTACATATGACATCGTTCTTTTATGCGTTAACGCACCCAAACGCAATGCAACATAACGCAAATTATCATCACCTTAACCATTTCCAATGCAAACGTAACGCAACGTAAACGCAACGCACAAAAGAACGTTGCCTATAATCTTTTATTAAAAGTAATAATAGTAAAAAATTTTTGATAGCACTTTTCATCAAGAATTTAACGATGGTACGTAGTTTTACATGATGAGTCATTATATTATATATATTTAAAAAATTCTAGATAAAACTTATTTTGAAAGGGAGGGAATAATTTCTTTATTGTTGGAAAATTAACCAACTTGTGTATATGTTTAGAAAAAATTATTTAAAGAATCAATTGGCATCACCTTCTCAAGGTCTCGACACAAATGAGGCATGATCCAACATAAACCTTGTTTTTTGAATTACAAGGCTGAACAGGTTTGGACCTAGTCATATCTAGGTCCAAACCTGTTTGGCCTGTTCCGACTAAGATATGGCTAGGTCCATATCAGTTCGCCCTTATAATTTATGAAACAAGGTTATCTATAGCCAAAAGCATATGTATTGTTTGCAAGAGCAGTCAGTCAATTTTTCAAAGTTAAAACAAGGCTAAACCACCATATATTATAAGATCATTAGTGAACTACGAGCAATAACAGAACATTTTAAGAGAGATGTTAAAAAGAAACGATGACAAAATGTTTGATTTTATTCTTGGAGTGGTTTGTTGATTATATGGTCTTTTTTTTGTCACTTGGTTATATTTTTTAGCTACTGTAAATTTTTTCTTGTTGTCTTTTTTTGCTATTCTACGAATCTTTATAGTATTTTTGATGTGATGTTTATCCTTTTAATGAGTTATAATAATTAAAAAAACAAACAAGGCTTAGAGATTGTTGCTTTTGTCCAAGTGGGATGGATGGATGAGTTTATTATTATTATTATTTTTATTATTCTCAGTTTTAATAAGATAAAGAGACAGAAATAACATTACGAAAACAACAAAAAATGCAACAACGTCAAGACAACTTATAACGTAGAAACATCCCAGTCAAACAACTAGAAAGATATAGCAGAATTAATTCTTTAAATTTAACATTTTCTCTTTTCATCATTTCTTCTTAAACAGTTTCACTGTAGTATCAAGATTTTACGAATGAAGCCTAAACTACAATCAAACTTTGACACTTTGCATACTATGTCATTCTATGATTTTGAGGAAGTTCTGAGGACTCTTATAGCAAGACAATTCTCTTTCCTTTCCTTCTATTAGGTTCCTTAGACCTTATAGGAGGGACCCAACATGTTGCTTGGCTGATCAAATGCCATTTAGACTTCAGCAAAGTCTTCCCCTTCTCCTTCTTGCTAGTATGTCCATTGGAATCCTCAAAGAGAGAGTCCTCAATATTGACAGTGGTATTAGAATCACAGTGAACTGACAGAGAGTCTGTTTCCTCACAGTCATTCGAATCACTAACAAGGACAATATCGGCGTCTCTCAAGTGACTCGAAACTACACAAATTGAGTTAGAAATGATTCGTTCAGAATCCATCGAATTATCACCAAATGGAAACTCATCAAAACAACAATAGGATTGAGCTGAGAGCTCATAAAGTTGTCTGTAACTATCACAACCTCAATTGATATCATTCTTATCTTATGGATATGTTTGATGCTTTTGACATGGGTCGACTTGTGTGAATTAATGTGAGAAAATAATCAGCCCAACCACCATATTTCGGTAGAGTTTACTATATTGAAAGGAACAATGATATTTTTGTTGATTGATAACCGATTAGTTCAATAACAAATTCGAAAAATTAATTTCAAAATACAATGATACATGTATTTATACTGCACCAAGAACAGTATAATACGCGCGCCTTCCTTAATTTTATGAATGTGTTCTCTAATTTTGTATAAAAGTCAAAACTTAGCAATTAACACACAAACCCCCCCCCCCCCCCAAATAAAATTACAAAAAATAAAAAAACAAACCTATACAGGGGTAAACAATCACACCTAACATGTATGTAATAATTTATACGGGTAATTAAATTTCAAATAAAAAAAATCAAATTCAAATAATAAAACCTTGAAATAAAATTAGAAAATTTCATTTGTTAGGCTCTAACTTTTGCCTATTCCGAGTGGTCAATCCTTTAAAAAATTATTGTAAGTGTTATGCTTATTTTGAAAATTATTTCATCCCATATGCTCCTTCGATCACATATACTGCTATTAAATCGTAGCTCTGAAAACTTTCCTCCCCTCTCGCTCTCGCTCAACTTACCCTGCCAATCTCACACTCGAATCACTTGAAATAATTTTTAAAGTGGTCGACAACTTGGAAATATTTTAAAATTTTCAAAATAAGACTATCACTTAAAATAATTTCTAAAATGGTTGAAAACTTGAAATAGGTAAAAGTTGAAGCCTATAAAATGAAATTTCCCAATAAAATTTCAAGGTCAGGTATACCACCTACCTACGATTGTATTCAAGAGGGTGGCTTATTATTATTAGGTGAATTCCTGCACAAAGGACAAGTCGCATTCATTCTAAGCCATTCATCAATGCATTCCGCATGGAAATAGTGGTTGCACTCTGGTATGGACCGCAAGGTCTCCTTTGGCTCGTACTCTGCCAAGCATATGGGACATGTCCCATCACTCAGCTTAGGGAGCCGTCGACTCTCCCCTAAGACTGTTTTAGGGTAGGACTCGATGGTGGGTCCATCGAGTCCTAGGGTTAATATGATCGGGTGAGGGTATATCGCTGGTGAAACCTCGCTGGTTGTGTGGCGACCGCTGCGTTGGTGGTTGTAAGCCCGGACCCTGCCACTGATGTAAAAGGTTAGACCTACCATGCACACAAGACCGGGGATTCCGGCTCCTAAGATTAACCCGTATTTTACACCCAGGGATAGGCCTGTAGAAAGAAGGAGGAGAGAATTAGATGCTTGAAATCTAGTTGATACAGCTTGTTTAGTTAAATTTGACATAGATTCCACGAGGGTAATATTGTAGTAAAAGAACAATTAACCAAGGTTTGAAATATGCTTATTAATAAAATTTATCCGATACAAATGACTTGTTACAAAATTGATCATCTTACATATGAAACAAAATAAACAAGACAAATACTATGGTCCAATATAATATTCCAATCCCATGATAGGCATGCATACTTGCATAAGATTTCAATCTCATTGTGACCATAAATAAAGTAAAATAGATGCATTCATACACCCAAATTAGGAGCCACATAATATGGAGTTAATTAATTATAGAGTATGATTTTTAGTGCATAGAATGGATGCATCTCAACATCACTGAAACAATCCTACAGCAAAATGACACCAACAAAAAACTCAATAATAACTAAATAGTAGAACCACCGTTATACATGCTGTATCATGTCACGATTCAATTCTTGAGATATTTTTTATCGGTGAATATTAGAGTACTGGCAGCTCATGGAATGAGGGAGTAAAAGATGATATGCGTGGAAATAATATAGCTACAGCAAAATGAAATGAGATGGAGGAACGTAAGTTGGAATGATATCAAGTTCTTCCATGCATGCCAAAATTATAAGGGAAAAAAAAGATAAAATATTTGAAAATTAAATCAAGAGGCTGAATTTGGAAAATATAGTTCAAAAATTAATTTATATTTGTAATGGACAGGGGCCCAAATTTAATATTTACATTAAAAGAGTGGAATGAGTTCTAATTGTTGAGGGAATGAGTGGAATGAAGTTCCAAAAAATTAAAATTTTAGATGATGTGGATAAGTGGACTACTATCAACATTCCATAACTATGTAATGCCATTGTACATGCTCTTTAACCAAATACTACCCGGTACATAAAAAGTATGATTTTAAGATTCCATTTTAGTGCATCTCCTTCAAATGATAGCGAGGATACATTATCAGTTCAATTTATATTTGAAGTTTCTCTTAGTTTTGACTTTTGAGGATTTTATTTTAGTGCGTTCAAAAGTTAGCTCTAGAAGTAAGAAGAGACAAAAGACATTGGTGAAATCTAAGTGGAGGTTGGTTATGGAAGCTACTCGAAATATGAAATTAACTACTAATGAAGCTCGTTGCAATTCAAAATATTTCAAGGATATTGAAGCGGTGCTTGTACGTTAGAAGACTTCGGTGAGAAAGATTTGTAGTTTGAAGATTACATCGGCTGAGAAGAATTGAAGACCTTTTGGAGTGATTCGATCTGATGTCCACATCTTTTAGCTACTTTTAGTGTTGTTTAGTTTTGGGATTTATTAATTTATCTTTTAGCTATCGTGGTTTAAAATTGCTATTTTTCTATTCTTTTTATTTGATAAATGTATATAGCATCTTTGATATGAATTTTATCACTTACGGTTTCTTTATTATAAAAAAATGTATGATTTTAGTGAATAAATTGAGTGTCGACATCATTGAAATAATCACAAAGTGAAATGACACCAACAAAATTGAATAATATTGGATGGTGGAAGGGCTCTTCTCCACCGACCTTACGTGGATTACACGCCATGAATTTCCTTAATTTTGCTCATTTATAATTAGTACACATCTTACAATATAATTTTATATAAATAGTACTGTAGTTGTTAACCTACCCATAAAAACAACACTACCTAATATTTGTACATATGGTGGAATTTATTGACTTAGTTATATATATATATAGAGAGAGAGGAACATTAGATTTTGATAATCGCACCTTTTACAAATTGGATAATAATATTTCCTACTTTCAATTGGTATTCTGGTGGTCCAAAAAAAAAAATTGGATTGTAGTGGCACATCATTGGGAGTATATTCTAAATATCATAGATTTTGTGTTGCATTTCATTCAAAACTTATTATAACACTTTACCACGATTTTTAATGAATTTACGGCATTTCTCCCAATCTTTTAAATTTTTTTTAAATTTTTTACGATTTTTTCACTTTTATTCATTTAAAAAATCATAATAATTGCTCGGAATCTCCAAAAAAATTTAAAAATTGTTTTAGTAACTACACTTCATTGGCTTTCTAGGGGCGTGAATGAAAAAACAAAAACAATATGAGTTAGGAATGAAAAAAATAAAAAGAATGTGGCGGTTGATTTGGTACCACTACAATCTAATTTTAATTTTTTTTGGACCGCCAGAATACAAATTGATAATAGAGATTATAAAAGTTGGGATTATTATAATCCAATTTTCCTATATATATATATATATATGTGTGTGTGTGTGACTATATGAGTGTCTATATTTTATTTTTTGTTTGAATTTTGGGGAATTTAACTGAATTTAACTAAACTAGTTTTTTTAGATGGTTTGAATTAAATAAAGTAATTCATGCTAAAGTTCTTAATTTATTTTCTTAAATAACACCAAACTCAAACGAAACCAAATTATGTAATTTTTCATTTATTGTAGTTCACTAAAGGGTAAGATAGTTAAAGGGAGTACGAATGCTTGCTTTCGAATTTTCTATCATTGTTGCTTAGCTTGTACAATATGGGGAAAGATATAGTCTCTAATTAACTTGCATCGACAGCAACCAACTAATTACTCCCTCCGTCCCAATTAATATGTCCACTTTATTTTTTCACGGTCTTCGATGTAACACTTTGACCATTAATTTTTCACATTTTATTTAAGCAAAATTAATAATATTGCGTTTAAGTAAGACTATTTTTCATCACAAATCTAATAGTGTTAGTCTTATATAATAATTCAACATATAATTTGATAAATTAAAGGTCAAAATTATATAATAATTCAACATATAATTCAACATTTTATTTCTCAAAAAAAAAAATAAGACTTTGACCTAAAAAGTTAAAAGTCGACAAATTAATTGGGACGGAGGGAGTATAAAATTACATTTTAATAATTGAGGTGGAGATTTATATATACAACTTTTAGTTTATCTTTTAGATGGAGATTTTTATATATACTTCAACTACATGTATTTTAGAATATAACTTTTCCTACCTTCAAAATTTGTTACAATAAATTTCGATAAGATGTCTTGACTCTTCGTCGATACGATTTTTAGGAAATATTTGAAGTTTCAAATTTATTTCGAGCCACCTCCCTTGACAACTTGTAAATACGATTTTTAGTATCATTGTTTAGACTTATTGGAAGGTTGCATTGTGGCTGCTTTGATTTTCAAATGGAAAATAGAGCTAGCATGCATTAGGAATTTTTCTTGTGTTTAACAATTCAAAATTGATGTCATGTATTTGAATATTCTAGTGGGAAAACGTCAAAGATACTCAGCCAACCAAAAGTTAAAACAATGGTCTCGGAGGGTAATGAATGATTTAATACCCTGATTAATACGTCTTCTTAGAAGTAGGGAACTAGGGATATGACGTGATAAAAAAAAAAATAAAAAAAAATAGGGATATGACTTTATGAGTTGGTCTTAGATCCGTCCCAGGTTCATTGGACCTGTTTTATTTAGGTGGGTTAAGGTTAATTATTTGGACCTAGGGGTGGGCAATTGGCTGGTTTGGACGGGTCAGGGTCAACCCATTAGTTATGTAGGGTCGGGTCGGGTCAAGGTTGACTCTTTGTAGTAATTGGTCGGGTCATGGCTTTTTAGTAAAAATAAGGGGTCGACCCATTTGACCCTAAAGTTAAAATTATGTGTATTTGTACAAAAAAGTAATTATGCTAATTATTGTTTAATGTGGAGTATTAATAATATATTTTAATAAGATTAGCATTTCAAATAATAGAGAAAACTATTTATTTTGAGTTATCGTAGGCCGATCCAATCCGGTCGATTCACCGACCCTTTAACATTGGGAAATACGTAGCTTATTAATGACCCGACCCTTCACCAACCCGGCCCTTTGACAACCCTTAGTTTTTAAGGTTCGACCCTCTTGACCCTATGAGGACCCGACCCGTTGCCCACCCTTATTTGGACCTAATAAATTTGGGGTGGGTCTGAGTTACATGTATACTTGAATTTATAGAGTCGACCTGTAGACCCATCAATATATATAAAATTATGATATAAAAAATAAAAAGTTTAAAATTTGAACAATTATCAACTTTATTTTTGTAATTTTAAAAACTTTATGTTTTGAAAATTACTCAACATTAATGAATAATGATATTTCTGTCTTTTAATTTTATTAGTACATTGAACTTAATAGCTAGTAGATCATGGTACTGCATAGTTGTCTTTATTGTGTTGAAAATAATTGTACTCATACAAAATTCTCCTTATTATATAGATGCAATGTAAGTAGAAACTAACTAGAAAAGTTGATAAAATTTATTAAAAATAGATTGAAATGTTGGACCCGTTAAGGACATGCTAAGGATCCATGGACCCACGAAACCGACGATTTTGAGTCTGACTCTAATATTTGACGAATCTAAATTTGTATCCACCGTCCTAGACCCACCCAACTATCATCGCTACTAATTAGGCCCTATTCTTTAGAGTGGTAGAATTAAGTAGGATAAACCTAACTTACCATTCTAAAAAAATAGGACCTTAAAAGCACTACTGTTAAAAAAAAAAAAAAAAACTTTTGATAACATATATATACAAATAGTTTTGTATCCTCACCTTTCTGACCAATATGAGACGCATATGTAGATATTTAAATTTTTATTAGATTTATATACTAAAGACATTTTTGTCTACATAACTATTTAATTGTTGTTTATATAATTTCTTCCAACTAAACCTTATAAAATTATAGATATATATCATTTTATGGCAACAAAAAAAAATACAAGGAAACTGAAAATAGGATGGCAAAAAGTATTGATCCATTCATCAAACTTAATATATAACATATAAGATACCCAAAAGGGAAAAGAGATGATCTTTTTGTTTTAGATCATTCAAGTTTGCGTTGGACAATTATTCTTGCAGTGGTTATATCATACTCGTTGAAGTATATATCTAGCTCTATTAACGTATTAAATCTTTTAGAAAAGATTATTGATATTCATTATTAAATTCATCATAAATTTATCAATACTATTATAAAATTTATCGATATTTTTAAAATTTATCAATTTTTTACACAAATTCATCCCATAAAAAATTGACATATTTTAGTAAATGTAGTGGATCTACCACAGTGTACCTTATGATTCACGATCATTCTTGGGTACTTGATTATCCCAAATTATATATTTTTTGTTAAAAAAATTAGTACGCCCTCCGACTCTATATAAGTGTCAATTTAACTAAGTTTTGACCGTTGGTTAATCACAAATTAACACCATTATAATTTTTAGCATAACATCTCTCTAACGATAATAATTTTATATTATAACTCATTGCAACAGCGAAAATTTATTCAAATTGACACTCGTTCTAATTTATTTATTGAAGTTCAAATGATAAAGACTTACCCCCATTGCCGCCAGAGTCCACACACCTAACAGTCCGACCCAAAATATCCTCAACATACCCACACGAACCGCCCCGAATAACACACTTCCTACACTCCGGAATATCCCAGCTCAGCTGTATAAACCTCTCGTCCACGTCATCACTCGAAAAATGCCCCGACCCGGAACCAGACCCGTACACGGGACCCGACCCGAATGGCACCAGCCACCACGCCGGGGCAACCACCCGTTTGAACAACACACACTCGGACCCACCCACCAAACCCTTCTCCATCGTGGCGACCACCGTGTAATTGCCCCCGCTCATGCACTTAATTACCGCCGTGCCACTGCCCGGGCCGTGGCCCGAGCAGTTGAAGAAGGAGAACTCCGCGGTGTCCGGGCCCAAACCGAAGGGGGACCCGGTCAGGTCGAGGTCCCCTTCGAGGACCCGTCTTGGGATGCAGCCGTTTGGGTCGGATATCCACAGGACCTGGTACGGGTACGAGATGGCTTCGACCATAAACGGGTCGTCGTGGGGCGAGTTCGAGGGGAGTTTGAGGGTAGTTTGGTCATTGTGGCACGAGAGGTCGAACCCCGGGTACCCGCACCGGGAGGACTGGTTTTGGGGTACCCGGAATGGGAAACGGATCGGGTTGTTGTTGTTGTTGCTGCAGGAGAAATTGGGGCAGGTTTCTAGGGCTTCCAAGGGGTAAATGGAGGAGGATAGGTAGATGATCATGAGAGAAAGAATGGTAGAAGAAGTGAAAAATGTGTGCATTTTTATTTTTTATTTTTTTTTTGGGGGGGGGGGGGGGATTGAGGGTTGTGTGATGAGTTCAATTTATATTCTACTAATCAATTCCTGGTTTGATGGAAGTGGAGGTGTGGAAGAAGTTTCTTTAATGAGTAGGATTATTTTAAACGTTGTAAATATTTGGTTTGTGTCAAGTTGGGTTTTTAAAAATTTATTATGTGGACCCTGTTTAATAAATGATATAAAGATCATATTTTGATCTTGGTGTTTGATGTTCGAATTGGACACAAGGATACATCTGTACGTTGGTATTAGAGTGGTCAAGTATTGTTTGATTGTTAATATTCAAATTATACATAAAAATAATTTTAAAACCAATCTAAAAGTGGGTCCAAACGTTCACCAATTTAAAAATTAATATATACCAATGTAATAACAATCAAGTAATTTCTATAACATAATTTTATAGCGAAACTCGTAAAAAGACGAAAAGAATAACTTGCACAGAGATAAGTAAAAAAGACATATATCAAAACGAGATAACATACTAGTGTTATGGTAAAAAGACCAAGATTGCATCAAAAATCAACTCAAACTCTCAGATACGGGGACAAAAATTTATAGAATTGAAAGATAAAACTAATATGATAAATTAGAAAATATGAGTTTGTGTCAATTGTTGCTACAATGACCTAAGTACGTGGAGTTCCCACTCATCTACATGAAGCTCACACGTATGTAATCTCAGTATAATTCTGTAAGCCTCTTAATTCCTCAGTTTGCCTTCTTTTCATTTGAACGGTTTTTCCAATTGGTTTTTTTTTTTTTTTGTTTCAACTGGTTTTTCAAAGTTATTTTCCAAAATGTTTTTTTTATTAGTGGGATCAGCCTCTCCATGAACATTAATTTATAGGGGGAAAGCCACATACATTCAGATCCCTCACACCATGCGGAAACATGTTGTCTCTGAAAGTTTGTTGTCGTTGTTGTGAAATCTTTAAAAGTAACGCTAGTAAAATTTGTGTTCGATTTAATTTCGGTCAAGGTTAAAATTTGAATGAGGAACTAACATTTGCATTTGGTTTTTCTCTGGATAGAACAATTTGGACAGGTATAATTTCGAATTAAAATCAGGTCAGTACTTCACAAAATGAGAAATATTGTGATCGAATATTTGGTCAGTTCGATCAATATCAAAATTCATACAAAAAAATCTATAACCAACCCCTTTTTCTGGTCAGATAAATTTGAATATTCAGGCCCTATTCTTTTGTACGGTGCGACACCACAATCCATCATACTACTTAATATTCTTTCATACTTTACCATAATTATTACTTATATATTTCCTCACTTTTCTCTCTCATTACTTTTTTCCTCTACTTTTTACAATTCTACCTTCTCACCTATCACATCAAAAATATTTTCCACAAATTTCACTATATTATTCCACACTTCAGCATTTTACCAACAGCACAAACCAACAAGCAGATTCCCCAAAATATTACCCACGCAAAATAAAATTATAAATACATTTTTTCTTATGGTCAAATACGAGGGAAGAAAAAAAAGAATCGCAAAAAATAAATATGGGGGGAAGAAAAACAATAGGCAGTTAGGCACATCAACAACGACCAAGTTCAACTAATAGATAGAAAAAAACATACCTCCATTCCCGCCAGACATGAAGCACCCGACACTCAGACCCGAATCACCATCAAACCCGCACGACCCGCCCCGAACCACACAATCCCGGCAACCCGGAATATCCCACCTCAGCTGCACCAACCCCTCGCTCAAATCCTCAGGCAACGACCCGGATCCGAATTCGGGCCACCAAATCGGGGCGACGACCCGTTTGATCCGCTTGCACTGCAACCCCCTCACCAGGGTCTCCTCCACCCCCCTATCGATGGTCGTGACCACCGTGTAATTGCCCCCGCTCAAGCACTTAATTACAGCCGTGCCACCCCCGCCCGTCGCCCCCGGGTCGACCCGCCCCGAAGAGCAGTTGAGGAAGGAGAACTCCTCGGTGTCCGGGCCCCAACCGTAGGGGGACCCCGACAGGTTGAGGTCCCCCTTTAGGATCCGACCCGGGATGCAGTTTCCCGGGTCGGATGCCCATAGGAGTTGGTAGGAGTAGTCGATGCCCTCTATGATGAACGGGTCTTTGGACGACGAGGGTAGTTTGAGGGTAGTTTGGTCATTGTGGCACGAGAGGGCGAACCCCGGGTACCCGCACCGGGAGGACTGGTTGCGGGGGACCCGGAAAGGGAACTGGATCGTGTCGCGGCGGTGTTTGTTGCAGGAGAAGTAGGGGCAGATTTCGACCGCGTCGAGGTGAGGAATAATGGAGGATAAGAGGATGATGAAGATGGTGAGGAAGCTCAAAGAAAGAATGGTAGGAGGAGTGATGAAAAGGGTGTGCATTTTTTTGTTTTTTGGGGTTTTTTGGTTTTGATATTTTTTGGGTTTTTTGGGGTTGGGGTTTGGTTTGGGGAGAGGAAAATGAAAAAAATGAGTGTTTGTGAGGGTGGGTTCAATTTATAGTCCTAATCATTTTCCTGGTTTGATCGAAGTGGGAGAAGTTTAGGAGTAGGAGTATTATATTTAAAAAAGATGACCTAATGTGACAAATGTGTTCTTATCAAGGGTTAGAATAGTTTTTAAAAGTTCAGTTATTCATTTATTTTGAATTGGTGATTTTTATATTGTAAAACTATTATTGCTTCTTTAATCATATGCTAAAATTATTGATTGAGATAGATTTACATGTAAGCAACCTTAATTTATAGCATCTGCTCTTTAAACATTTTGATACATTTATTTCGGACCTGTAAAATTTACAAATATCCTTAAAATAGAGTTCAACAGACGAACCAACTTACTCTGTTCTTTATTAAAAAAAATGTTGAAATCTAAGTTTGTTGCTTAATTGATTATGTGGTGGTGGAGGAAAGGGGGGATATGGATGTCATTTTAGCAAAATTAGAAGGGTTGTGGTAGGGCCATATATAGGCTCACTTTTAGATTTTTTTTTTTTTTTTGTTGTTGTTGTAGTTGAAATAAGCTTATAACTATAGACCTCTATAGTTATAGTCAATGTAAGAGCTTGTTTCAAATCTAGCTACCTAGCTTGTATATTACTAATTTGCTTCTAAATTCCAAGTCATGCCCAAGAAAGGGGTAAGCATGTCTAATAATTACTCCTTTCCATAATAAATGTTACTGGTTGAGGTGTTTTTTTATTGATAATTTTTTATATAATATTTTTTATAATTATAATATTATATTTTTAAAATAAGTAATATTTTATTATAAATTTATTAATAATTTTATATAAAAAGTTATTTTTTATATTGAAAAATAGTGCGATATTTTAAAACATTGACTCATAGATTTCTAAACCGTGTTTATTTTAGAAGGGAGTAGGAATTTACAAATAGTAGTACTATCAATCTTTGTCATGACTGTTTTTGTGTGGAAAACTTGAAATTAGTTATATATATATATGGAATATTTAAAGTTATTTGGTGAAGTAAGAATGCCACTTTGTCCACATTCCACAAGCTATAACCAAGTCTTAGTCAAATATCAAATAACTTAATTACAAATATCTGCATGTTCACCAAAATGGGAAAAGAGAGAGATTCACACTAACATAAGACATAATTGGTAAAATACTTATGTCAAATGGATTAATACTTTATGTGAAAGAGTATTGGATTAATGAAGGGTATTGGATTAAAACAATATGAAATCAACTAATTAACTACTCCGGAGTACTCCTTCCGTTTCATATTAATTATCATAATTTTGATTTTCACAATCTACAATATCACACTTTGATTGAGAATTTCCTACATAATATGTTATTACAATAATTGTCATATTATACTTCTATGATAGTATGTTTCGTTATGAATCTAATGGTGATAATTTTATATAGCAACTCATTGTATATATTTTGAAATTTATGGTCCAAAATTTTTAAAATTTGAATGCACAATTTTTAAAGACGATAATTAATATTGAATGGAGGGAGTAAATTACATTGACAATTACAATAATATAGTTTTAGAATATCAATCAAGGGTATTGGATTAATACTTGTATGTGAAAGAGTAGAGTGACTATACATAAGAAATTTTACGTTCCCCTAGTTAATTTCATATTATTTGTCATTTAACTTATTTTTACAGGGTTCAATGTCATTTTTTGACAATTACAATAATATATTTTTAGGAAACTACACTTCATTACAACTGTAACAAAGATAAGAAATTAATGTATATGTTGAGAAATTATAGATCAAAATTTTTAAAGTTTTATTGACACTATTTTTTTTTTTTTTGATTATTTGCAAGCCAAAACAAAGGCTAAGAAAGCATCACAGATGCTACAAGACCGCAGGAACAGCAGAAGACCAAAATTCAACAGCCAAAAAGAGCACAAAGCGCAACAAAAGGACCACAACCAAACAAAAGAAAAACATCTATCTAACAAGCATCTTCTTTTGTTCCAGCATATCATCACGGAAAGCCTTAGTCACAGTCTCCTGATCCTCACGAGACATTTTTAACAAACTCACAACTTTCGCTGCTCTACGAGCCTCCTCATCCAGTCTTTCCAAGGAGATATTCAAAGCATTTAAGACGGTTCAGCAGAACAATCAACCACATTTTTACTACTGGAATTGCAGCTTCAAGAAAGTTTCTTCAATCCTTTAGCACGACTAGGACCATTAGAGTGGACCTTACATGAAGCTCTACTCACCAGCCTCCATTTAGAATTCCACAATAAGTTCACCCTCCTTTTTTGTCGGCCCTTTAGCACGATTAGGCAATAAACAACGTGGAATGGATGAAGTACATAATCCAAAGTCGGCTGTAGTCACTGGTCAGAAGTCAGAACATAAATTTTTCGTTCATATTTTAACAAAATTGACTAAATTTGAAGAATTAAGATTAAGGAGTTGACAAATACTACCATATTTTGCTTACATTTTATACATTCTTTTCACACATTTCCAACTGGGCCGGGCTAAACGGCAGCCCCCTGGGCTACAAGTAGGCTTTTATGAGTAGCGCTGGTAAAATTTTGTGTGATCTGAATTTGTCCGACCTGAAAAAAAAACCCTAATTTCGTCATAAATTTTTCATCCGAGTTTTGACATTGACCGAATAGACCGAATATTCAGACACAGTATTCCCATTTTTCTATTGTCCAAATCTAATTTTGACTTGAATTTAATTTTGTCAAAATTCTCTAACTTGAAAAAAAAAGGACCCGGACATCAATTCCTTATCCAAATTTAACATTGATCGATCCAAATTTAACCCGTCAGAATTTTTGCCCGCACTACATATGAGTCAATAATTAGGCCACTCACATTTGTTTTCTTATCCAAAGTTATTGGGTCATAGCCCATTATATTGGGCTATAAGGCAGGCTACTATGAGTCTATTAATTTGGCCCACTTACATTTTGTTTTTCTGAATACTCTTGATTTGATGTAAATTTGTTCTCTACTCTAACTACATAGAAATAAGGCTATGTTAACTTTCCTTTTTTTTTTTTTGGTTTGGAATAATCAAAGTGAAATCTGTTAACAATAAGATTAAGTCAATTACAAGCCATTGAGCAGATGAGGAGACTCAGCAACCTTACACCAAGCAAGATAAGGAAGGTAGGGTCAAACAAAATACAAACTTATGCATTCGACCGCAAATCATCTAGATAATTTGCATTAGTGGGGCGTTTGGTTGCGAAACTTTCCCAGAAAAGTTAGTCAACTTTTTCAAGCTGACAAATTTTCTCATATTTGGTTTTCCATAATATATAGGAAAGTTTTGATGTAGGGCCCATCATTTCCCTCACAACATCAGTAAAAAGTTTCCCGAGTGGGTCTGCGGAAAATCTTTCCCAGATGTAAATTTACTCATAAGGATCGATTATTTTCACGGATCAATGTCCAGTTACCTAGCCCGACTTAAATTTACTCATCATTTTCATATTTGCAATACTCATTGTTTTCAATTTTTATCGAAATTGATCAAATCCTTACTTTAATCTACCTTCCTGTACCCCTAAAAAGATCTTTGCAATATGGCATGGCTTCGTGTACCAAGCAAGATAAGGTAGGATCAAGCAAAATACAAAATCATGCATTTGAGTGCCAATCATCTAGATCATTTGCATTAGGGATCGATTCTTTTCACGGATCAATGCCTAGTTATAGCGAACCCAACTTAAATTTACTCATTTCCCCCATATTTTCAATACTCAACTTTTCAATTTTTATCAAAATATACGAATTTTTACTTTACTTAACCTTCCTATACTCCTAAAGCGATCTTTGCAAAAGCATAGCTTCATAGCATAGTTCACCATTTCTTTGCCAAGGTTTAAGGCTCCACAAAAGGGTTCCTATATTACTTGGATATATAATTCTCATAATATCATAATTTAGGTCATTCATGATAACCTCTTTGATAGCAAGATTTGGAAGCATTAGTGTTGAATAGTAATGGTGAGATAAATTAGGTGGATATCAGGACATTAAGATTCAGTTGGTAAGATTTTAAGGGACCAGATATCCTCCATTAGATCAGCTAAACTGTGCATAATAATATCGAGTTGGAGTTTAAGTTATTGGTTTTATTTGTGTGTATCTTCTAATTTATGGAGTGTTCTCCCACCGTTTCATATTAATTGTTCATGATTTTGACTTTTACGGCTTTCAGTATCACTCTTTGATTGATAATTTCTTGTATAATATGTTATTAATAATTGTAATATTATATTTTATAATAGTATTTTTCATTACGAATCTAATTATGATAATTTTAATTATATAGCAACTCATTGTATGTATTGAAAAATTTATAGTACAAATTTTGAAATTTAACTGTACAATTTTCAAATATATATAATAATTAATATGAAAAGGAGGGAATAGTTTATTTGAATAATTACTGGTTTGACTGCGTTTATTATAATAATTACAAGAAAAGAAGAATAGTGCGGCAGAAACCACAGATAACCTCTTGCTAGCAATAAAAAGCAACTTAGTTTCAAAAAAAAAAAAAAAGCAATAAAAAGCAACGTAAAACCATCTTCCCCGCCCGCTCTTTTTTCCCGAGGAAACATGGTGCATGCAACTTGTGTGGCCATTGGCCAAACCACATGATTATTACTACCTTCGTCCCAATTTATTTGTCACAATAACTAATTTTTCTGTCTCATTTTATTTGTCATTTTTATAATTCCAACAATCGTTATTCTCATTTTGCCCCTAATAAATTATTTTATTTAGAATTCCAATAATTTTCATTTTTTGTGCACATATTTTATAAGGATAATTTCGGTCAATTCACAAACTTTTCACCTCATTTCCAATATTCCTTGGTTTTACAAAATTAGTTAAAATGACAAAGAAATTGAGACGGAGGTAGTAGTATTATATTCTTGGAAGTAGTATGCTCGTGTGTTCTTAGGACCAGTTTTACCGGTATATTTATATAATTCTATGAACATATATGATAATATGAACCCTATTGGGATTGGATTCACAGAGTCCAACTTTTGAATGACTCGTCACCTCAAGGCTCCGAGGGAAGGACGGGTCCTTTCCTTTCGAGGTCGGGTGTGCGGAGCACTTTAAGAAGGATTCCGGACCATGTTAGGGAAGATGCTTCGAGCCCTCCTTAGGGACAATCTCGAGCCTCCTTTGGAGTTCCGGATTTATGGGCACAAATAAAGGTCTAGTCAAGTTTGACTTCCTTTTGAACGCTAAACAGTAAATAAACAAATTCCAAGGGCATTTTGTTATTTTCACACCAAAGCAGGTCATTCTGAGGTATTGTGATCTTTTGCAATTGACGACATCATGCATGCTCATCACTCCGAGCACGAGACGGGTTGGGAGATTCTACAAAATAGTGAAAGGAAAGGAAGGAACATGGCACTCATGTCATGTACATACACGACCGTGTCCCTTGTGTTTTGGTGACTTTGGGAAGATCGTGGAGGACACGATCGTGTCGGCATGTGACATGATTGTGACCCCCTTTTATCTCTTCCCTTTATTTACATCTATCCTTCTCCTTGTAGTAATTTTGGGTTCTCTTTTGTCCCCAATTATAACTAATGCACCTCAAGGTTTTTTTCCACCTCAATGGATTTTGCATCAAGATCTCCTATGGAATTCTATATATATTTAACATTTAAGAGGAAGAATTCAGGTTTGATGTTTATGAATACAAAGAAGCTTATGGCTATCTATTTCTCTCAAAAATCATGTTTACTCAAAATATTTCTCACAGTACACTATTTTCTTTTAATTCAATTTTAATTATACACGACATTATGCATATGTAATAGAGTTACTATAAACTTTATATTTCACCTAAAATATCATTTCTGATGGTATACTTGAATTTGCCCTAATTTTCTTATTTAAATATACTGTCCAAATTGACATTTTAGCCACAATTTATTAAGTTTATTGGAATTAATCATTTTATATTGAACTTCAGTTACGGGGTAATAATGTTTACGTTTGTATTCCTCAGAGCACAGTCAAACATATTTAAGAGGTTGTTGAAAATTGATCCGGGAACGACTAGGGAAGCAAGATTTAATACCCAAGGACCAACAACCAACCTAGGGTTCAAGAAAACCCCAACTTAGAACTTAAGAACAACACCAATGTCTAGGGTTTTGATACATTATCAACAAAAACAACAACAATAACAAAGAAGATATGAACAAGGATGAAGATTGCTCACCACCTTGAACTCAAGCCTTCCATGGATGCTTAAAGGAGATCCACCAACAAGCCAAAGAGAGACCCAAAGACTTCACCAAGATTAGCATAAAGAAACACCAACTAATTCCTAAATGAGCCACTCCCAATTACCACCATTCATGGATAAAGAAGAGGAAGATTTGAGGGGGTTTTCAATACCCAAGAAGAATTTATCTTCAAAGTATTTACAATTTTCATTTCAAAAATCTAAATTTTCCCAAGAACCTAATACAATATATATGGGGAGGGGAGGAAACAACAACAGAAAAAAAAAGCGAGAAAGAGATGTCAGCAGGGTTAGACGATGGTGGCGTCTCTAGAGACGCTGCCAGCACCTAATCTAGAAAGGAACGGTAAAATGACAGCATAAGGCGCTGCCAGCGTCCAGGAGACCTGCCGAGGTCTGCTGACTTCCAACGCGCATAACTTCTTCATTTTAGCTTCGATTTAGTCATATAATATATCGATGAAAAGCTCTTGATGTGTACTATAAGTTTGCCAAATTTTATAGCCATCGGAGTTATATAGAAGGAGTTATAATCAAAATAGTGAAGATATATAATTTCTTGTTGTCCAATTTTGCCCAAAAACATGATATTCTTCAACTTGTTCCCTCGTAACTTCTTCCTAGCCTCATTGGGGTAGGTTTTACAAGCTCGACTTGATGTTCCATGGTTTCATCCTTAACCTTGTGTAATGACCAAAATGCCCCTTTGCTGGATTCCGACCCCGACTTGACTCCTCGGCTTGGCATTGGATCTGTTAACTCCGTTCTTGTTTTCATGGGTGATTTTTCGGGCTTGAGTGTTAATAAATTAACCGCTTCACCATGAGACTTCTTGGATTCGAGACCAAATTCTCCAAGGTATTTGAAAATCTCGGGATTGGACCATTAGGCTAGTAAGGCCCTAAGTACCCCTTATTCTTATGGATCAAACATATTTGATGCTTAACAATTTTTTGATAAATTTGAATAAAAAGAACATTATAAATGGTGGTATATTAGTTCAAATGATAATAAGATTTTTGATTCCAAATGATATTCTCATACTATATGAGCTTAAAAAATGATCTCTTTGACCGATGAGTTGAATAGAGAATCAGAGACTAATCTTGCTAGGCTCTTTAATTAGTATGTTTTCAAGTTAGCTCAAGATCAACTAAAGCATAATAATTATATAATAGTGTAAGTATGGAAGATAAGTGAGGTTAACATTAACTGCTGGTGGGTAAGGTAGTGTGTAAGGTAAGTTACATTAACCGCATCATTTAAAGCCAGCTAAATATAATGAATTTTCAAATATATTTTATAATTTTTAATAATTGAAATCTTAAAAATTTTCATAAAAATCAATCACATCAGTCATATATCACTTATTAAATATATATATTATTAAATATATTTACTTGCCTCTCTTAAAAAAAAAGGATCAAAATAGATGAGCCAATGCATGAGTAAAAAATAGAGGTAAATAGTGATATACTTGACTATTAGCTTGTCAGTTATACCAAGCTTAATTCTTGTTCTCCTACCACATGTCCACATACTGTTTCCAAAAACATAACCCTGATTTTAAGCCTAGTTTTGGACAATCTTACCGGTGTCAACTAGTAGTAGAAAAATTAAGAAACACATCAATTTCTTCCAAAAATTTACAACTTAATTACAAGTTGACATGGGTAAGATATGGGTGGGTGGAAATGTAATATTTCTTTTTAACTATTCTATCTACTTCTAAATAATTAACTATCATTTTAAAGGGATAAAAATATTTTAAAAAATAGTAACTAGCTAGTGGAGATAAATCATATTCATGATAAAAATATCCTACTTTGACCAATTTAGTTTATTGAAAGTGACAAAACTAACAATCTATAAGCATAAATACAGTAAAATTAAATTAAACAACCATGCAAATTACATTTGAATGGCAAAGTGGCATATATTATGGAATTAAAAATATTACTTCTTCTGTTTCATATTAATTGTCGATTTTGGAAATTGTGTAGCTGAATTTTTAAAATTTTGACCATAAATTTATCAACACATATAATGACCTATTATGGAAAATTATTACCATTAGATACGTAATGAAAAGTACAATCATAAAAATGTAATATTACAATTGTTAATATATAAAATATTATATAAGTAATTATCAATCAAAGAGTAACATTGGAAATTAGGATAGATAACTAAGCCCGTATTCTTTTGTGTGGTAATTTATCCACTTACCACACTTTGTTCTACCTACTGTATTTTATTTCAACTATTTTTACTTTAGTTCACTCACTTTATCTAATTTTATTCAGTTTATCCCACCAACCAATCACACAAAAGAATATGACCTAAGTCACAATAATATAAAACAATGTCGTTTTTTTTTTTTGTTTGGACAATAGAGATAGAAGAACCGAAAACAAAAGCTTACTCCTATCACGATAATCTAGCCTGAACAGCCAGATCGTGAAGAGAAGCGTAATAGAAATTATGGATATTTTGAATGATCGAAGTTAATCAATGAGAGGAGATTATGAAATTTTCCTTTTTCTTTTTGTGGTTAAATTAAAGATGGTGATGTTACTGTTGTTGTTTTTAATTGGACAACAACGGTCAAAAGGGAAAAGGACATTCAAAGATGTTGAAATTTTACACTAAAATTAGTCAGCTTACTCTACCTAAAATTTGATGTCTGTCTCTGAAATCATTGGGTTGGTAATTTGGGTTTTCCTGAAAATGATGTCTTAAAAGTTTAATATGATGGAGATGGCACTTGTTATATTAATCCATGGTTAGAAATTCTGTTTGTACTTCATTTGTTTAATGGTGGTAAACTAGTGGTTGAATTTCTTTTTCTTTTCAGGAAAGGGATTCAATCAAATAGATATTTTTTTTGTTACTAGGGTAAAAATGAGTAAGATATTGAGGTCATATTTTTTTTTTATAAAAGTTACCTAATTATATATATGTTCAACTATCAAACAATCTCAATGATGCAAAAAAATATATACAAATGTCTCCTTTTTTTTATTATTTAAAGTTTAATAGGACAAAAGTTTCACAACAAAGTCGTAAGCATACACTTGTAGATGACACCAGTAAAATGGTAAAAAAATAAAACATCCAGAACACTAAAACAAGCAAAAAAAAAAAAACAGTTTTCAATATTTATGTTTCATCCCTTTTTTCTTGCCACATTTCTTTGAAAAATTTTACTGATACCTCTTTTTATAAAGATCTGTAAGATAACATGCATAACTAAATCGTAAGAAATGCACTAATCAGTTGTTTAACATGCTCAACTAAAATCGTAAGAAATGCACTAATCAACTGTTAATTATTTTGGTTATCCTTATGAAAGGATGCTTTCTCCCTCTAACTTTCACTAAAGTGTACGTCCATCAAATCAAAGTCTTTCCAATAAATAGTCTTATATGTCCTCATATTTTACCGAAGAAAAAAAAAAACTCTAATCATTGGTTTAATTAGATTAATCCATTTGGGGTTCAGTTGTCACTATCTAAAGCTGCTATTTGCCAATTGCCATTGATAATTTGCCACCCCCGACAAAAATGTAAATGTTCTTTTTCTTTTGTGAGCTTTTCCCAAATTCTTGTTAAAAATCACTTCTTTTTTTTAAAAAAAAAAAACTCGGGTAAAAAGGATAAGATTAGTCCACCCTTTATAATTTACCGGGTAAATTGATGAGGGCAGTCAATTCGTGGTTAAAAACCTTCAATCTCAAGATCAGCAATTAGCTAAAAAAAGCAAAGATGGAAAAAAAACAAAGACGAAAATAAAACTAAGTAAAATAAATAAGGAACTAAACTGAAAACAAAAAATTAAAAGTTAATTTTAAGTTGACACGATCCATATTATCAATGATCCATGCCCAACTATATAACTATACCAAGACAATGTATATTTTTCGGCTAAACATATTTTATTCCTGTTAATTAGTTATGTTGTCTATGTGGTTCATGGCTTATATATGAATATATGACCTTTGGGCTCTGGTCGATACTGTTAGGATCGAAGAGCACTCAAACAATCACAAATAATAGGAAATAATAGCGGAAGAGAATTCAGAAATTGACACCAGAGGTTTAGCGTGGAGAAAATCAAAGCGGAAAAAAAAACCACAGAATTGATGCACTAGTAATGGGAGGATTACAAGTACACAAGTTGTGTTTCTCTCTATATCACTTGATGATTTAGGGGGAAGATTTTATCCCTATATATATTAGTGGCACAAGAGAAACTAGGTTATAATAATAAGCTAAAACTGTCGCAGAAAAAAAACATCTACAAAAAGAAAATATCCATAAAAAGGAAATATCTTCAAAAAAAAGAAATATGGGCCTTGAATGGCGTGCTTTCCCTTTTTCCTTTTATTTCCCACTTGGTCTCCACACGCAACACATATATGCCATGCCCACGGACATGTGTGCCTAGTGGCAACCCCATAAACTCCCGAGTCGATCGTCATAGTTCATCTGACTTCAATTGATGTATCTTCCTCGAATCTCATGCTCTTGGAATATCCCAATAACAAGTGTTACACGTCGATATTATGTATAAATTATTGTTAAATAAATTAAAAGGTTAGTTTTTGAAATAAATTTTCAGTACTAATTTATATATAATACTAGTAAGTAATTTTGAGACATGCATACTCTTTTATAATTCAATCAATTGTTATTGTTTATGGAAATAAAATCAATTATTGAGCATAAAATGTTTGAAACAGTTTTTTTTTGTTTGGAATTGGAAAAATGACATTGCATCAATATGCCCTCCTCATTTTCACTAATTTTCCCCACGTACATCGTAAGCGTCATGCATGGTCATGATCACGTCAAAATTATCAATGATATAAAACAAAGGGCTTGCCAAAATATTCAAAAAAAAAATTTGTTAATTAGTAATTAGCATAAAAAATTATCGATTAGTAGCTTTCGGTGGTAGTTGCACTATTACTTGATGATTTCATGTATGATGTAATTAATTTTCTATAGCATGCAGTATAACTGTATACATGTTGTTAATATAATTATTCAGATTAATTAATTTAATTAGTTATGAAAGAAATATAATTAATTGGTAACAATATTTGCAGCTCTATGTTTGAGTTGCTTAGTGTTTGATTAGTCCTTATCTCCCGCTTGAGCAGGTGAGAAAGATGACAATTACATATTTTCTTGAAAATGCCATGATTTTGTTAATTAATTTGTTTAAGTTTGATTTTCAATTTTCTTAATGATAATTATCAATTTAATTAGGGGATTAGGTGTGAAATGCTTAGACTGTACTGTATTCGTCTTTGAAGAGGAGATTTGCACTTGTCATTTACAATTTATATAATTTGAACAGTTTTGTGTGGAATATCTAATGTGTTTACATTAGTTGTTACAAATTATGAAAAATTAATTTTGAGAGTCTACCAACCCCATTTTATTATCGTAATTACATCAATTTATTAATTATATTGTATTTATATTGTAGTAATTAATCTTTTTCTCATGGCTCCTGCGAACTAAAAAAAAAAGGAATCCAATGACAATTGAATTGACTATGCTATAAGTGCGTTACCGCAACTAACCGCAACCGCAACCTACCGTAATATACCGCAAATTACCATTACCTTTTTACTATTTCCACCGCAACTTACCGCAATCTACCGCAACTAACCGCAACGCAACGCACAAAAGAACGGGGCCTAAATGATGTAGGTAGCCCTTAGGCCTATTCTTTTATGATGTGGGTGGAATGCACTGATGGTGCGGTGTGATGAAATAATTGAAAAAGGTGGTGAAATGTGGTGGGTCGTGGTAGGTGGGGTAAATGAGAAGAGAAAATGTGAAAAGTATAAAAAGAAAAAGGAGGAGAGAGAAAAGCACAAAAATATATTGATAATGATTGTGGTAAAGTGTGGAAGAATACGGAGTATATAGTAAATAATGGTACTGGACTGCACTTCACCATATAAAAGAAGAGAGCCTTGGTCCCTTAATTACATGCATGCTTGAATCACTTTTCTTTTAACTTTTTTTTCTGAAAGGAATTGGTTTTTACATTGTATAATAAAGTGCAAAAAAGAGCTAATTTTTATTGGTTTTTCTGTTTATTTTCTGAGTAAATTCAAAAATAAGTAACATATATAATGTACTCCCTCTGTTTGGTTTTATCAGTCGTTATGGAAATTGTGCCAAAAATTTTGACCGTTAATATTTTAATTTGTACAATAATTCATCATACGAAATTGATGTCATTAGATTCGTAATAAAAATACTATTAAAAAAAGTATAATATTATTTTTTTTGCAAAACATTTATATTAGAAATTATTGATTAAAAATTGGCACTGAAAATCGTAAACGACAGATAAAAAAGAACGGAGGAAGTATACAGTTAAATTTAAAATAGTATTAGAAAAAAATTTCTACTTAGTTATCCCCACCATCGGATGACTTTCTTGTCTGTGTTCAAGCCTTGGTGGAAACAAAAATTTACTACATACTTTCCCGTTAGTTTCCCCTCAGTACTATTAAGAGAGCGTTTGGTAAGTCAAAAACTCTAGAAAATGGTCAATTTTCCCAAATTGACTTACTTTCCTCACGTTGAGTTACATTTTGATCTTGGAAATTTTTTTAATAAAGGACCCACAATTTCCCGCATTTACTTAGGGGAATTTCCCCCTAGGGGAGGTAAGGAAAATTTTTCCATTTTCCCTAAGAAAGATTTTCCTAGGATTCTTCCCAAACACCCTGAAAATTGTAAGATTGATGGACCATGCTTATCATGGATAATTTGACATCTCCCTTCTCTAGCCTATAAAACTTGTTGGTTATTAACCCTAAAATAGAGGCCCAATAAGTAAGCTAAATTTTTCCAGAGTTAATTAACATTTAAATATTATGTTATTAACATTGGCCATAAAATCCCCGCTTCAAACAACAAACAACTACTAAAATAAACGTTGCCTAGTAACATTTATTAATATACACAATGAATCCTCATATAAGATTACTATCATTATATTTGCAACAAAAATTACTATATATGACCATGAAAGGAAATAAATTAACATTTATTATGGAACGATGGGAGTATTATATTTTATCATATTGATGCTCATAAATTACAAATTTTGTTATTTTAATAAAATTATTTTATCAAAGTAAGGATATTACTACCTCTGTCCCAAAATGTTTGTCAGTTTAACTAATTCCTTTGTCTCAATTTGTTTGTCATATTTACAATTCCAACGACTGTCATTCTTTTTTTAACCCTAATTAATAAATTTATTTGTCACTTTTTACAATTTCAATAATTATCATTTTCAATTAATATAGGGGTAATTTGAGTAAGTTATAAACTTTTCACCTGATTTTCAATATGCATTAATTTTTTGAATTTAATTGAAGTGACAAACAAAATAGGACGGAGGTAATATTATCTACAGTATAAACTTCAAGTTATCACCATCAATTATCAATTTCTGAGTATTCTTCAATTCAACCATTCAAAATAAATTCAACTATGTAGAATTTTCATATATTTTGAACCACTTAATAAGACAGCAAAATCCTCAAATATTCACCTAACAACTGCCCTTTAATTTGAGACATTGATGATTAATAACCGCAAAACAAACAGTTAGCTTGGGAAAAAAGTGGTGATCTAAATCTAACATCCATGAATCTAAATCTACCAAATCTCAACTTTTAATTTAGTGATATCTTAATTAATTAATTAATTAATTTCAATTAATTAAGTTAAGTAGGGCCAGTAACATGTGGGGGTTTAAGTTAAACCTTATTCATCAAAGTGCGCAGAACAGACAATCTTTATGACGTTTGCCCGTACCTCTTAAGCAATCAATCAATTTATTGTTCAATCATGCAAATTATTTTGAGTACAATTCGTTGATGGATAGCATTAGATTTTTTTTAAAGGGCATGTTATTGATCATCGAATTTTATCTAAATTAATCAACAAAATTAGGGGACCATCTTTCAAGAATTTTATCTAAATCGAGAAGGTCTTGGTTGTGTTCAGCAATAAATTTGGGATATCGTTTAGCTTTTTAATCAAATCAAAATTTTAATTGCATTCATATTAGCATTCGGTAAGCTAACATATTATTACGAATAATATGTTTTCAAATGAGCGAAGTAATGATTGTATAGTTTTTTCTTTATTCTATAAGATGTATGATTGTATAGTTTTTTCTTTTTGTATTTGTATTTATAGGGCACAGTTGGGGTGACTAGTTGTAGGACCATTAGTGACTCTAAACCTTAGCATATTGCCCACTTAATTATATATATACCCTCTTCCCCTAATCCTTATCTACCCCTAATTAGGTCTCACCTATCCACATTGTCATTTTAGAGAGAGAGAGAGAGAGAGAGAGAAACAGAGATGGGAAATTGCATGGAGATTTGTAGTGTAGAAGTGAGAGAATTAAAAGAGTGTGAAGAAAACAGCAAACTAGGGTTACTCAGAAATAACATTAATGGCAAAAAGAAAGTTATTAATGAGTCATTAGTGAAGAGCAAAAGCAGAATAAGGGTGAAAATGGTGGTGACAAAAGAAGAGTTCCAATGGCTGATGATGGAGCTCAACTCCAAGCAGCAATACTCACCTCCAGAAGCTTCTGGAAACATCCAGAACAACAACAAGAGGTTCGAGAAGCTTCTGGAAGAGATGAGAAGAAGGAGATTAGCTCAAAGTGGTGCTGCGAATTGGAAGCCTTCTCTTGATAGCATTACTGAAGATTAGACCCGTCAATTCGGTCGGGCGGGCGGTTTCGGGTCGGTCGTATATCGGGTTCGGGTAAATACGGGTCGGGTGTATTTTGGGTTCGGGAAAATACGGGCGGTGTATTTCGGTTTCGGGTCAACCCAACGGGTTATGATTGCGACATTTTTCGCTTTTTCTTTTTAAAAAATGACCTCTAAATACTACTTTTTGTACAATATACATAATAAAATATGATTATCTTCTAACAACGATAGATTATTGTAACTATTTTAACTTAAATTAGATAAATAATGAATAAATAAGTTGCGCTTATAGTTTAATAGTTAAAAATCTGAATGCAAAGTCACAAATTTTAATAAAGTTCAACTCAAAAAGTTAAATTTTCGGGTCAAACGGGCGGGTCGGGTTTGACCCGCTAATATTCGGGTTCGGTATACTTTGGGTTTAGTTGAAAAAATCGTGTTCAAAACCCATAAATTTCGGGTGGGTTCGGGTCGGGTTATCGGGTCGGGTCAGAAATTGCCAGGTCTACTGAATATCCTTCATCTGTTTCCTCATGACCATGCACAGATAATAAGGAAGGAGTAGTATTTTATTTTCCTTTTTTCTTTTCTTTTTTCCTGTTTATTAGTGTTGTGTTACTGCTAAATTTTTCTCTGTCTTTTAGTTTTTTACCCTTCAAGGTTAATTTTGAACCTTGAAAGTGGGTGTGTGGTTGTAAATAGTGATAGATAGACTTGCTTGAGTTCTGAAGTTTCTTCTATATTGTTAGTGGGGGGGAAGAGAAAAATAAAGAAGGTTTTTTTTTTTTTTTTTTGGCCTGAAGTTCTTTCTTAAAAGTTGAGAAAAATTTTAGTTTAGATGTCCTGAAAATATCATCAATCTTTCTTTATATTGATTAATATATATCATTTTTCATCAACAACCATATATATTTTAACTTAAAATTTTATTCACTCAATATTCGACAAGTTTATAGGAATGAAAGCATGGGAGGGCATTGATAATTGGGAAATTGAAAAAAAAATCCATATTTTGAGGATATCGGAAAAAAAAATGGAACTTAGAACTATGTTATGATTGAACTTAATTTTAACCTTTATTATTTTAGTTCCATATTTTAACCTTTATTATTTTAGTTTTATGGCATTGATAATTGGGAAATTGAAAAAAAAATCCATATTTAGTTAAACTTTTTCGAAAAGTGACATAGTGATGACAATATTACACGTGAAACATGCTTTTTACTTTTTTTTTAGCTGCAAAAAGTTCTATGGCATAATATCGCCACCCCCACTTCATTTTCCGGACGATTTTAACTTAGTAGTGGATACTACAAATAATAGAGGTTAAAGTTCAGTTCATCCATAATAAAATTGTAAATTCCATTATTTTTTTTAATACACCAAAAATGTGGATTTTTTTTTTCCAATTGAATTATGATATATGAGGCATACTCATTGTATAATTATTGACATCTAAGGCTATTATGTCGGTCGGTCAAAATGACACAGAAAATGACGCATTATAGATACATCATACATATGTATATATTGGGCTTTAATCAGTCACTTTGTTCTTGGTTAATAGGGGTTAATGGGTCGGGTCATATTGGGTTAGATGGCCAATTATCAAGTGGGCCTTTATGGAATTACGTTGAATTAAATTCTTATGTGAATTAAAGTTTTCCTTTTTGTTATTTTTTTGAGATGAAAACTTTGTTCGTTAAACAGTATGGTAAGATTGAATAAAGAAAGGTTGAGAATTAACAATACAAGGAAAAGTGAACAAACTTAGGTTGGATTTGGTAAATGGGGGTATGCAATAACAAGCTCTTAGGAAGAATATGTTTATGCGCCGTCTCAGAAATCCAGAATTTTAAATATAGGTAGTCTTTCCCCTATGAACTCATGTCCATGAAGAGGTTGATTCCTGCAGATTCATAAAAGATCTTTTAGAAAAAAGCTTTGAAGAAAGCCCAAAAGGAAAGCCCTTTGAAAAGGAAAGAAGGCAATTCAAACTATGAGCTTAAGAGGTTGGCAAAATTATAAAAGGAGATTACATACTCGTATGCTTCATGTAAGTGGGAGGGAGCTGCACGTTCTTGGGTCACAAAAACAAAAGACGGAAAAGGACAACAAAATTAGGTAGGTCACGGTATCTCACTAGCGAATCTCACCCTATTACATTAGTCCTTGCTTACCAAAATCTTTTATCTAATGTCATGTCTTCTTTTAAGCCTAGAAATAAAGAGATTAATTTTTTATGGTTGTTCGATGTTTGTACCTCATTTTGTACAAGGCTTAAAAACATTGATAGCTTTAACCTTGAATGCTTTTGTATGTTAGGTTTCATTTTCTAGCTATATTACTCCTTGGGGGACGAATTGTAGTTCTTACACAGTAACTTTGTTGAACTCTCCAACATTGTAAAGTATTTTGTGCTGTATGGCACTTCTCATTATTTTGGTGAATAAATTTTGAGCTTTATCTCTCCGAGTTATTAAAAAAAGGACTATTATTGAGATGAATTAATAAGATATTTGGATTGGGTAAATACGACAAAAGGAACAAGAAAACTAACCCTTGCTTCATATTTCTCCTACTCATTCATGCTATCTTTATTGTTATGCAGTGAAATGTCTTATAAACCTCATCAACTTATTTTTTATGTAACAGTAAGTAGTAAATGATTTTTTTCATATCTGTATAGTAAATGATTGGGTAAATATGACAAAAGAAACAAGTTAATAATTCATTTTTCAATCATCGGAATTGAAATGAAAGGTAATTCCTTACAATAATAATGAAATGAACATACAAATACAATAAATGTGAATTCAATACTACATGGACCCTCTTATAAATACTTCCTAATTTACCTCACATAAATAAAAATTACTAATTATGCGCACACATATATATAGATCAATACACGTATTAATCAGGGTAGAATTCCTCATTTTCGATTAAGAATTCCTCGTTCTCTTCAGAAATGGAACACAACTTTTTATGATCTTGTCGCGTAGAATAACTCGTACCAAACGAAACGACTTCGACACATTGAGGTGGGCGAGTGACAAGCTGATTAAACACATCCTTAAACTTCAAAGTCCCTTCTTTTGTGCATTTACTCAATAGCTTATCTGCCTCTTTCTTTGTCATCAACACTTTCACCCTAACGTTATTTCGATCGGTTTTCGTCGTAGAGGTGTTGATATGGATACCCTTTTGCATGGAGGTCTGCAGTGGCTCAAGAATTTCTAAATTTTTCTGATTCTTAGTTAACATCTTAGAGAGAGAGAGAGAGAGAGAGAGAGAAAAGGGATGTTTTAGGTTTAATTTTGTGTTTTTAGGGCTGACAATTGATAAAATGATGAGATATGAGAGAAGCATGCATGATGGGTTACTTATAGTAATATGCTGTATGCAGAGGAAAAACATGCCAACTTTTTTCTGTTTATTTAGGAGTTTGTAGTTGAAATTTTGGATAAAAGATATAGACCATACCTAAGAATTAATCTGCATTTTACTCCCTCCGTTTCATATTAATTGTCGTCTTTGAAATTTTGGATAAAAGATGACTTGTTATACAAGATTACTACCATTAGACCATTTGTAACGAAAAATATTATCATAAAAGTATATAATATTGTAATTGTTAAAATAATAATATACTCCCTATGTTCCATATTAATTTTCGTCTTTGAAAATCGTGGAGTCAAATTTAAAAAAATTTGACCATAAATTTCTCAATATATACAATGAGTTGCTATATAAAATCACCACCATTAGAATCGTAGTGAAAAATACTATCATAAAAGTATAATATTGCAATTGTTTATAACATATTAGGCAAGAAATTATCCATCAAAAAGTGATATTTAAGATTGTGAAAGTCAAAATTATGACAGTTAATATGAAACGGAGGGAGTACAATTAATATGAAATGGAGGGAGTACAAGAAATTATGACAATCAAAAGACCGTGACAATCAAATATATGACAATTGATACAAAATAGAAAGAGTAAAAGTTAGGATAATTCAAAACTAAGTGGAATATTTTATTGATTGTTGACGAATCTTAAATTGTTCAATTTGTACTCTTAGATTCATGCATGAATAAATTGTATAGAAGTAAAGTGCTCTTTTTTTCATTTTGGTGATCAGAAAATAGTGTTATTACCAGTTTTGCCACAGTGTTGAAAGTGGGAACAAGTTGAAATTGTTTGAAATTTTTTGCTCAGCCAGCTATTTCACTGTCATAAATTTAGGTTACCATTGAACATAGACTTTGATCAAACCCTTTTAATAAACATGTCAATTTTGTGTTCATCACGTTTGAAAAATAGATGGATTTACTTAAATTAAAAATATGTTTTTAAAGTAAATACTTAACTTTGGGTTGAATTCATGTCCAATTCGATCATTTTTTAATATAATTTTAGATTGAGTTCGGATTGTATTATAATATCTTCTTGATCTTTGTCAATTGTCATGTTTTTTGTTTAATCAACCTAATTTCATCTTCATATTTACAGAGTTGTATCGGGCGACGCACCAATATTAACCTTAGGGATAGCCATGCATGATCGGCTGATCACCCTTAACACTTTTTTTTTTAACTTAATATAACTTTGGATCAAAATATATATTCGTCAAATAGATAAATATAATAATGTTATCGATCATCCTTAATTTGAATGCCTTGACCAATGAGTTTCGGTGTCAAATCACGGATGAAGAAGGCCAATGAAGTCACTAATTACATCAACACCCTAATAGACTCTCTCGTATAGTCGTATGTACTATGTGGAGAAAAATAGCACCACCAAAAGTTGAGATGATGGTATACATGTATTGCACTCTTAGAAATGCGAAACACCATATCAACTCTATGTAGGAAAGCTATCTTTGCACCAGAGGCTAACATATGCAAAAAATTGTGAAAAACATTATGAGCAGATTGATCATGTGCTATTAACATGCCCCTTTGTGTGGTCCATATGGCTAGGATTAATGGGTGATTCGGGTCACTATTTGCAACAATTTTAAAATTCATGGGAGAAAGATTGCTTACATTTGATTCTCCCATATCACGGTCAAACATGTATCCAATGAGAGATTGTTATTATTATTGCATGCCACTATTTCCGTCTGACACATTTATCTCTAATACTTTTGTTTTTTCGACCTTACAAACTTTGATTTATAAAAACAAAATATATCGAATATTGATTTTCCTTTTCCTTCAATGCTCATTTCATCTAGAACAAATTAACTCAAACCTCAATTTTTAACACGCATAAACTTTCAAAATTCGATCTTAAGCCTGGGCTCACCATCCTCTTGTGCGCCCAACCCAACCCAGTTAATGTGGGGTCAACACATTGAATGGATTTGTGGAATGAAGCCCAACCCATGGAAGACGGAGGTACGTAATGAAGCCCATGCAGAGTGGGGCATTTCTTTTACATTTTTTTAGCCCATTTATTTTAGCTCAACCCATTTATTGTTGGATCAATTATGAACATTCATGTTCAGGGATATGAGCATTATTGTATTTGTTTATGAGTATTTATGTTTAGGGTTATGAATGTTGTTGTACTAGTTTATGCGCATTAATGTTCAGATATGAGCTTTGTTGTATTGGTCATGAGTATTAAAGTTATAGTTTATGAGCATTATTGTATAGCATACTTGTTGAAGGTTATGAGCATTGGTATTCAGAGTTATGAACAATGATTTTTAGTTTTATGAGTACAGTAGCTATAATTTATGAGCATTGATGTTTATGTTTATAAGCACTCATGTATTATTATATGAACGTGTGATCCCATTGTTGGGTCACAGATATGGATCACTGATGTGAATTAAAAAGAAAAAAGGTATGTACTCCCGGAAACTGCATCGGACTTCATAGTATTTCATTGTGGCACCATTCATTAAGGCCCCGTTCTTTTATGCGGTAGGATCGTTTGCGGTTCCAGACCGCACCATAAATTTCTATTTTTCACCGCGACTCACCATAATTTTTCATTTCCCTTTTTATTAAAAGTGAAAACTTTTCGAACAAAAAATTAAAACTTTCACTTTATATCAACCCACCTTCCATTATTTCCACCACAATTTTCTACATTCCACCACGCGCAACCAACCATACCGCAACCGCACCGTAAAAAAAAGGGCTTAAATTGAATAGTACATGAATAATAACTTTATTGACCTAAAATCTCCCAAACCAACCTAATTTCATATTCACAACCATCAAAACTCTAACACGTGATCAACTCCCACTGATCACAACATTAGCATCCTACCAAATCTAGGCCTGTCAAATTCATAACTAAAAAATAGTTGCTTAAAAATTAAATTTTGGTAACTTTTAGTACTTTTTGGTAATTTTTAGTAACTTTTGGTAAATTCTGATAACTTTTAGCAAATTTACATCAATATATATCAAAATTAATTTTTTTAATTTTTTAAATTTGATAAATTTTGGTAAATTTAAATGAAACTAGTAAATTTTGATAAATTAGATTTCCCCATGAATTTGACAGGACGCGTTTTTTTCTCTTTAAAAAAAAAATCAATTCTTGGGCAAAAAAAAAAAAAAAACGAAAACTAAACGACTAGGTCACCTCACCGTTGAATCCTGAACAGGAAGAACATCCCACGTTCTTTTTTCCTTTTTTTCCCCCGTGTCTCACCAAAATTCACGCAAATATATTTTGCATTGGCTCAATTTCTCTCCCCAATTTCAATTTTCTTCACTGATTCTACAGAATTTCAGATTCAAAAATTTCTTCGATTTCGATTCAATAATGGGTGGCGGTGCACAGGCATTGAAGAGGATCCCTCGTATCAAATTTCCTCAACGACGTCCTAAACTTTCTGGTAAGTTTCTCTAACATTTCTCTGATTTCGATCTTTTTGAATTTTTTGAGTTTCGAGTTAGTTTTGTGGGTTTGTTTGAATTTTTGTTTCTGTGATCTGTTGCATGGATACTTTCATGGTTGAAATTTGAAAATATCAACGTCTGGATTTCGTTAAGTTTACATTGGTTTAGTTTCTGTATTGATTTGATTTGTCTGTTGATTGGTGCAATTTTTTTTGCATGTTTGTTTGGTTTTTGATGAATTTTAGTTGGGATTTAGATTCGATGGTGTCTTAGAATTGGTCTCTTTTTGGCTTAGATTTATGGGTTTCTCAGAACCGTTCATATGAATATGATTGATAGCATGAATGATTTGAATCAGAGCCGGCAAAATTTTGTCTCACCCGGAAAAAAATCGGGTTTAGACATAAATTTTTCGTCCAAATTTTGAGACTCACCGAATATTCAGACATAAAATTTCTCTTTTTTCCATTGACATAACCCGATTTCGAACTGAATTTGACTTTGTCCGAATTGCCCGACCTGAAATAAAACCGGGTCCGGATATGAATTTCCCGTCCGAATTTCAACATTGTCCGACCCGAATTTACCCGGGCGTAGATTTTTGCCCACGCTAATTTGAATGTTTTTGGGTAAACTGTCCATCTCTGGATTGATGTGAGATTGGTTTGTTGTTTGGTGTAATTTGTTTGCATGTTTGTTTAGTTTTTGATGAATTTTGCTTTGAAGTTATTTGCTTGTTCTTGTGGTTTGAATATGATTGTCTTGAATCTCTTGATTATGGAAAAGGTGAAGAAATCTTCACCAGCATTGATGATTAATAGAATTAGATTAGCAAATTAATGCTTGTTTCTTTTGAACTTTTGAGAACAGAGATTGTAGATTTGCAGATTGGGATTTGGGGGTCCTACTTGAACCCTAGATTTGTCTGATTGGATCTATTTAATGTTCTTCAATATATGACAAAAGGGGCAAAAATTTTATGACTGAAGATTTTGTTCTAGTTTAGCAATCTTTCCTCGTTCCGGTTTGCTAGGGCTTAGGGCTTGTGTTTGGCTTGTGTTGGATTGATTTCTTGATTTGCAGTTTTCCGGACCATTTTCCGAATGATTAGTGATTATTTGCTTGCTAAAGTGAGAGTGCACTAACTAGGGTCTTAGTTTTCTGGTTTGATATGAATTCTGGGTTTATATAGCTTTTGTCGAAAAGGAGCTAACTGCTAAGGATGACTATTTAGGTGACCATAACACTGGTTACTTTGTGAAAATCCCAAAATATGCAAATACTGCAGTCTTTCTGCCCAGGACATTGTCAAAGATCGTATGCATAAATGGCCAACCTTGAGCGAATGACCGATTTCATGTAGATTTAGAAGCCTATGCACTATACTTTGTACGGGAACTGATGGATCACTTAACAAGATCGCATAAAAGCTAAGGAACTAATGAGTGATAGATTGATTTTATACAGATTTAGAAGCGTATACACCATAATTTGTTTTGTGAAGTGTAATCTAGTGGATTAGTTTTTAGAATTTGTTCACCATTTTTGTGACTAATTTCTCATGGAGAGCAAACTATTAGTGAGGGAGTATTTGGTAGAATGTTGAGAAAATTTACACTGAATTTGAGTGTAGAACTAATGTGCCCCACAGTTTTTTTCCACCTATTAAACTCTAGCAAACACGAGAAATTTGGCATCCAAATGCCCGCTGAACTGTTTTCATTTTCCGAAACGTTATGGTTTTTTCCTTGCTCTGTATGGCAGATTCTTCGTCGCAGACTAATGCTTCTGCATCGTCTCAAGACGACGCTTTCAAAGCGTTCATTTCAAGGTCTGGATCGGGAAATTCCACCTTGTCTGCTTCTGGGAGGGCTTCTGATCAGCCTAAGCGAACACCCGTTTCTAATGAGGAGATGGAAGCAATCCTGGTAACATAACGTAACCCTTTTCCCGAATTGTACCATAGTTTGAAACTGCCCTTACATTCATTATATTTACCCGAACGATCCTTCTAACACTGTAAACTACAGTTTCCCCCGGAAGTTTTCCCCAGGAAAAGTTTCCCTAAGATTCTTACCAAACGCTCTCTTAGTCTTGTCTCTCAGCACTCAGTTACGTATGCTGAGGCAAGACTGTCTACATCTGAATCTTGTCAAGTAGGACCCACGATGAGAGTTATGGATGATGTTTCTAATATTTGTCTTTTACCGTGTTTGGCAGCTCGGAGGATGCATCTAACTGGTTTTTCCCGAGACTGCCGGATTTTCCTTTCTTCTAGAGATGGAGAAACCGGTAAACTGGGTTTCACTTTTGAGATATTGTGACTGTTGTGAACATCTTGTATATTTTATAGGGTTGTGTTGAAAATACGCCAACAACACATTTTACTTCTTTATATACTTGGAGCATATATGTTTTGGAACTACCTACTGAATGAAATAAAATTGTACTGCTTTTGTATATCTGATTTTGGGGTTTTGTATCACCTCGGTTTATTGGTGTGCCATTTGACATACAAAGAGTGTATTGAGTAGCAGCAAGAGCTTTCTAGAGCTTTGCAGAAATCTCTAAACATCCCCGTGAGCTGCGCTTAATCGACTATTGTCACCTCATGCAATTTCTACAATTTTCTCATGAATTCAAGGGTAATTTATATGTACTTTTACAGCTTCACACCAGGAATTGTGCACTTTTTTACAGGTAGTTACAGATTCTAGTATTGGCATGTTAAGGTCATGGTAAAAAGCAGCAAGATAGCTATAAAGCATAGTTATCGGGAATGCTACATATGCCTGTGAGTCCTGTTCCGAGAACAAACGTTCTAGAGTCAAAACTAGACTAAATTTGTCCAAAAAATTAGCGATCTACGTTTCGAAACGAACGACCCGGGAAGTGTTCCCGGTAACTATGCTATAACGTATGAACAATGAAGAAGACACTTTCATTACCTTGGTTCATTTTGACAAATATGATTGATACTGTATGTATGATTGAACTAGTACCAGCCATCTATCTGTACAAACAAGGGTAAGATTATAAGGAAGAAAATCAACAAGAAATTTCTTCTACATGTTCTTACTATCGATGATCTTTGCCGTCTTTCTAGCATGAATCCTGCAGGAAAATAGACTTGATTAACCATTGAAGCACCTTCTTAGTTGGAGTGACTTTTCGAACGTGACTAATAATCTGTCAAGGATGGCTTTGTAGTTACGAAAAGTCACCAAGAAATGCACGTGTGACGATAAATTTGTGGTAAGACGGTCTCACAGAATATCTATGTTGTCCTTAACGACTTCGATCCTCCCTTGTAAACGAAGACAATTGAGGCAGTTTGATTATGTTGATTGACCTTGAGACGAGCTCATTGATTGCACTCTTTTCGGCCTCGATCAGATCATGAACTGGGTACCCTTCTAGAAACTTCTGTAAGCCCTTTTCACCCCCAGGGAACCCACCAGTTAGCCCAAACAACTCCTTCTCAAATGCATCACCCGGTATTCCTTCATTTTCTTCTGTTGTAGTCAACTTTTCTCCGTTTTCGACACTCGTTTTTGGTGGGTTTTCGGGCTCGTTTTCGAGCTCTCGTTGAAGACCCACTTCACCATTGCATAAACCTCGGCCACCCAGGAGCTCGACAAGCTCGAATTTGGCTCTAATGGTGGTGGTCGGGGGCGGTTTGTTTGGGGTTGTTTTAAGATGTGTTGGAGGTTGTGTTGTGAGGTGGTTTTGGCCTGAAAAATGGGATTTATGGGTGATGATGAGGGGACCTTGAAAACCAAGGGTGGATAAGGAACATGAAGCCATAATTGCTTGAAGGTTGAAGCAAGTTGTCTTGGAGAATTTAGTGGGATTGTCTTTGTTTTGTTGTTATTTTGTGACCACACACATTATGATTTCTGCGGGGATGATAAGGGAGGTGGCAAAGTTTTTCTTTTCTTTCTTTTTGGTCGATCCAAATGCTTGAATTTATTTAATTTGAAAAAAATCTGGTATAGTTAAATTTTTTAGCGCAATCTTAACATTGACTGAATTGATTGAAAATTTTGTTACGATGTTAAAAGAAAAAAAACTATGTACAATCATATTTTCTTCCCAATTACTTCAAAAGTTTGGTTTACTCCCATCTAAAAAGTAATTTTGTTATCACTTATCATCATCATATTAAAAGAAAGAGCGTGCGTTTTGGAACTACCTACTGAATGAAATAAAATTGTACTGTTTTATACATCTGAATTCAGGGTTTCGTATTGCTTCGGTTTATTGGTGTGTCATTTGACATACAAACTGCGTATTGAGTAAGCAGCAAGAGCTTTCTAGAGCTTTGCAGAAATCTCTAGAAACCCCGTGAGCCGCGCTTAATCCATTGTTGTCTAAATCCATTGTTGTCTAGACCTGTCAATTCGGGCAGGTCGGGTCGGGTTCGATATACCCCGTATTCCGGGTTTGTCGTATTTTAGGCTTGGAAAACTGCCCCGGTCAGTTTCGGGTCAGGTCAGCTTTTCCCAGGCCTAGTTGTCACCACTTATTCACTCTTTACAATTTTCTCATGAATTCAAGAGTAATTTATATGTACTTTTACATCTTCACACCAGGAGTTATGCACTTTTTTTTACAGTTAGTTACAGATTGTATTATTGGCATGTTAAGGTCATGGTAAAAAGCAGCAAGATAGCTATAAAGTATGAACAAGTACTGCACATGATGAAGAAGACATTTTCGTTACCTGGGTTCATTTTGACAAATATGATTGATACTTTATGTATGATTGAATATACCAGCCATCTATCTGTACAAACGAAGGTAAGATTATAAGGAAGAAAATCAACAAGAAATTCCTTCTAATGTTCTTACTATCGATGATCTTTGCCGCCTTTCTAGCATGAATCTGCAGGAAAATAGACTTGATTAACCATTGAAGCACCTTCTTCTTAGTTGGAGTGACGTTTCGAACGTGACTAATAATCTGACAAGGATGGTTTTCTAGTAACGAAAAGTCACCCAAAAGTGCACGTCTGACGATAAATTTGTGGTAAGACGGTCTCACATAATATCTATTTTGTCCTTAACGACTTCAATCCTCCCCTGTAAACGAAGACAATTGAGGCAGTTTAATAATCTGTCAAGAATGGCATCTAGCAAGAAATATATACAACCATGAACCCATTACATCAAGGTTTCTTGCACAAGGCAATATCTGAAAAGCTGGGACACCTCACTTAAACCTGCTGACTATTCAAACTTACATTCAGGACATAGAATTAGAGAGCAAATCAATGAAATAAATCTGTAAAATATAAAACCAGACTTTGTTCATTTCATCATCTTGAAATATTTTCAACATTTCAAAGAAGACGAAGATTTCATAGCCAACTGAATCTAACCACTAGAAAGCTAAGCTAAGGTTATTAAAAACAGTATATGCTGCACGTTGGGCACACCACAAGCTGTAGAATGTTGATATGTCCCGACATCTTCTGTCTGAATTCCATTTTGATCATCCTCCTCGGCTTCTACATCAACACAAATCTAATATTCAGGGGAATTCACTGCCTTCACTCTTCAGGGACACAAGTCATATCCACACGTCTAAACAATCATACTTTGTACTTCAATATAATAGAAAAGACAATGGGCAAGATATGCACCTAACGGTCATTGAAACGGGAGCGCCTTCTTCGATAACTGCAAGGAACAGTGCAACAGTTTAGACATATTTGTTACATATGCTAACAAAATGTGAACTACTCAATTCTTGATCACATCTCAAACTACTTTTGATGACACTGATAAATGTATACAGTATGCATCGTCTCCCAATTGACGCGTCAAATCAAAACCAATAGTATACTAGCTGCACACATCATATATGAATATTGTATAGGTGAGAGACATAATACAAAATTACTCAAAATTGATAAACCAAGGTTTCCATTGATTAAGACGGTTATATCAGCCAACCTCAAGAAATTAGCACAAGGCATGTTTCATAGATCTGGGTTTTCAACCAGCTCAGTTGTTGGAAGTATACCACGAAGTTGGGTTCAATTCAAGTAAATCTGACACTGACTTTGTTCCCCTGAAACCTCTTAGAATCCAACTAGCCCAAATATCAATCCCTTAAAATCTAAACAACCAAAATATCAAACCACTTACTTGTCGGAAACAAACCACTAAGCTTAGTTGTCAGACATACACCATAAAATTGCCCTCTACTAGTCTATTTCCAGTATTACCTCCCAGTTCCCACTTTCCCGATGTTCCTTGTTCAGCATAGTCAAACTGTTTTCGACCTTAATTCCAAATATATGTTAAAATGGATGGTATGATCAATGGTCATCCACCAGATGGAAATAATTCAAAATTATACCTCCGAGTCTAAAAAAAAAACCCAAACCTAACACAGAAAAACATATCAACAAAACAGAAACCATTGGGCAATCTTTCCAGCAGCTTCTTGACCCCGTAAAGTAAGTCAGTCACCCACTAGGCCACTTGTTCATCAGGCTAGGCATTGACAAGCAAAAAAAGAAGTAGAATGCCATTCAAAGGAGATCTCACTCTATCTTCTAGCTACATAATACCATCTGACAGCTCTCTCTACCAAATATGCAAGCACAAACAGTAGCAACTGAACCTGAATATGGTTATATTTTTTGAGGGGAAGAATCAATTAATGGTAAACAAAACTAAAATCCAAGATAGAAGATAGACGATATCCCCACAAAAAAAAAAAAAAAAAATGCTAAACTAACCTCCGGTGACTGGAACTACTTCTAGCAGGACCTCTGTTATTAACAAAGTCTTCACCAGTCTCATCCCCCCTATAGTCTGGAAATTCTATTGAAGTCACAGAGCCATCGTCTGAATTAGAAGTATCATAGCTGGAGCGGCGGCTTCTTCGTCTTGCATCACTAATTCTAGCCCTTCTCCTATTTCTAGTACTCCGGAGATTATCAAATACCTGATACAAAATGCAGGATGTCCACCAATTCCCTTCATCACCAGGGAAATCTTCAAACTCATCTGCAGTATCATCATCACCATATTCAATCACATAGTCTCCCAAAACCACGCCACGAGGAACTTCTGAATGGATAGTACTGAGAACATCAACGATTTCCGATGACTGCTGAAAATTCTCCCAATCAAGCTGCCGTGCAGGATCAATTTTTGATGGACGTGAGTCTGGATGCTCTTGTTGAGCATGTTTCTGCAGCTCTAAATATGTACCAACAAATGCACATCGCTCTTCTTCACAACAACGTTTCTTCTGATCAAGATACTGTCGGGCCTTCTCAATGGTAACCCACCCGTCTACCTCCCCCCTGCATAGTGGACAACTTGGCTTACTGTTGCTTTCAGGAATTATGGGTCTGGGATTGTCACTTTCTACAGCATCTGAAGATGATGGTGATTTTGATCCAAGTGGCACGCCATATGCAGTTTTAAAACGCTCCAAGCAATTTGAGTGCAAATGGTTTGTGTCGCACACAAAGGCACGACATCCTTTCTCATAAGATGAGCATTGAAGCAGCACACCGTTATGAGGATAATCCAAGCATATTGGACAAGTCACATTGTCCCAATTGGTATTCAACTGAACATCAGCAACATCAGAAGACTTGGACTGAGGTTGATTGTTCTCACTTCCACCGTTGCTCCGTTGGGCCCCCCTTTTATAGAAACATTGGAAAGCCATGAACATGCTACACCCAAACCTTTTAACACTATATAGTTTTCATAACACCAACAAAACTCAACTCCACTGCCAGAGAGCAATAAAAAGGTGCTAGGTTAAGTTCACTTAGCAATGTAAGGTGTTCACTCTGCAAATAAAAAATTATTGGTTAAAAGGCAAACTTATAGTTCAGTGAAACTGGTTGTCAATTCAAAAAGGAGAAAGCAAACAACTTTGATCAAAACAAGAATTGAACACTGATGGCAAAAGCCAAGAAGAAATTTAGTGAATACTCAAGCTCAAGGGTATGACACAAGTTATTCTCCAATATGGTCTTACACATCTTTGATCAAAATGAAGTGCCAAGTCCCCGAGTGCAAGTTAGAGTGTCAAGTGTCCAAGACATTTAGTGGGGTTATTTGATGAGTCCAAGTGTTAAGTAACATAGGTCACATCATATGTCAAATGAATGGAAAGGGGACAACGGGAACGTTTCACCCCTATTCAACCCCATCATCATACTTCATATTTACTCCCTAAATCCATGGCAGATGATTTTTAATAACATAGAGCAATAACAACAAGCATCATATTTTGGCAAGGAAATTCAGAGATATACCAATTTTATTTCAGTGAAGAACAGGATGGGATCTAGATTGGAAGGTTGGCTATGGCGGTGGCTGGGGTAGAAGGAAGATGTGCGTATTTAATTTTGGAGTGAGATTTGTTTGGACCCTTTTGTATTTGAATGTTGTTGCTTTCACTTTTGGGTGTGGCCTTTTCATTTGTTGCCAACCCATTTTGCAGACTTGGTCGGCCAAGTTGGCTACTTTTGGGCCATCTGCCTTAATCATCAAAAAAAAAAAAAAAAACATAGAGCAATAACAACAAGCATCACCACCTTTTAACATGGAAAAACATGGTCTAGGGAGGTCCAAATACATGTGAAAGTCGACGCAAGAGCCCAACCGAGAGTGATTAATATGTGTTGGCGAGCGCTTAATGAGGCACTCCCAACAAGGGCAAATCTTGCAAGGAGGAGTATGAAAGTCGATGCTTACTGTCCAATGTGTGGAGAAAGTTATGAAACGATAAGTCACATCTTGTTCGGAAGAGAGCTATGAGGTTTTCAAGGATTGTGATGACCAAGTTAAAGGGCTCTACATGAATATTTTATGGCAGATATGGCACAAAAGAAATAAATGGTTCCATGAGAAGAAGAGGATTCCAACACAAATTATTATTAACAGGGCTGTAGACAACTGGGTGAGCTACTTGAAGGGTCAAGATCAAGGAAAACTGGAACAGCAAAGGGAGCAGACGATACAGCATTGGACTCCACCAAGACATGGGGCTGTCAAAGTAAATACTGATACATCATTACAAATACAAGGGCAAATTGGAATGGGGGCTGTTCTGACTTCTGAGAGATGAAAAAGGGCAATGCATTGCAATTGCAAGCACAAGGAGTGAAGGCTTTTGGAGCCCGGAAGTAGCGGAAGCAGGTGCAATCCGCTTTGGATTTGCAAATAGCAAGTGTCATGGGTTTCAGACGGGTGGAAATGGAGTCAGATTCAAAAGGAATTGTGGAAGCTTTGAACAACAGACAATCGAGCCAGAACTACACCTCATCTCTGTTGCAAGATTGCTTTCGTTTATCTAGTTATTTTCAAAGTGTTTCGTTTGGTTTTGTTAAGACAACTCTAAACAAAGCTGCTCATGAAGCAGCAAAAGCTAATATTGGTTGTAACCACACTACAGTTATAGAGGCAATCCAGGACAATCTGGTTTCTCTTGAGTTTTAATACATATTCCTATTTTGGCCTCGAAAAAAAAAATACATGTGAAATACTACACCAGAGAAGTAGATATGCTCTACGGCTCCTGTGTCCCAAATAGGGCTGTCAAAAAATGTCCAACCCAAAAACCCGGTTCAGTCCGACCCAGAAATAAGCGGGTATGGTCATAGAATTTTTGCCCGAATTTTTACATTGATTGATTTTGAAAACTCGAAAACAATATTTTCCAATTTTCTATTGTCTGAACCCGGTTTAGACCCAAATTCATGCTTGTCCGATTTGTCCGACTCGAGTCCAACCTAGAAAATGTTCCAAAAAACTGGGCATGGGACATCAAGTTTTCGTCCGATGCCCAATTCGTCCGAACCTGAATTTTTGACAGCCATAATCCCAAAATATGACAAAATCAACCATAACCTCTTACATGATTGTCCTCTCAAATATACTCATTAATCATCGACTTGCAAAGATTATCAGTAACCAAACTCAACCAAACACTCCAATTAACATAACAAAACATAGATCTATGTTCAGACCCAGAGACTTTTCTCAATAATAATTGAAAAAAAAAAAGAACGATAGACTTTCAATCAGATTGAACCAAAAAAAATTGAATCACAAATCCCGCAGCATGCCTAAAGTTGATTAAAACAAACAGCAAATTCAATCAGTACACCCACAAATCAAGTTCAAACCCAAACCCAGTCACAAAAATCAACCATGATTCCAAATTCCACAAATAACAGCCAGAAACGAAACTGACAAATAGAATTAAGAAAAATCAAAACCCAGAAAAATTACCGAATAGTTACGGCAGAAATGACGAAACTGAGGTCGGTCGAAGCGCGAATTGAAGAGCCGGATGAAACTAAAGGGTAGGGGTTTCGGAGGGTTAAAGCTTGCGAATAATTCAGCCGAGAAAAAATCAAAGCAGGGTATATTTTGCGATATGGTTGATTGAGATGAAGGGGTCAGCTCCCCCTGGGAGTAGGTAAAGTCTCTCTCTCTCCCCTTTCACATCTGCTTTATATCAAAGAATGGCGAGCATGAATGAAATGTTGAGTGCAATGACTCATATGCCCTTGTATTTCGACATTCTTTTCCTACCACATCTCAATTGGTGCAACTTTTTTGTCTTTTTGGTAATTTCATGCTTTTATTTATTTATTTTTGTGTTAAAATAATGTACTTTAAAAAGGGAAAGATTATAGGGAAAAGGAGGGAGGTAGGGAAGTCCCAGGTCAACTCAATCAAGATTTTAGAATTAATGTCCCTTACCATATATTAATAGCAACATAATAAAAAATATCATGCCTGACATCATCTCAAACAAGCAGAGTGAGTTTGTTCAAGGTCATCGTGACAATATTCTCGTAGCTTATGAACTTTTCCATTATATTCATTGCTACACAGGCACCAACGGCCATATGTCAATCAAGCTTGATATGCAAAAGGCCTTTGATAGAGTGGAATGGGCCTTCTTGAAGAATATTATGAACAAGCTTGGTTTCTGCCAGGCATGGATTGACACAGTTATGATGTTTGCTGAGTCCCCCACATTCTCTTTCATAATTAATGGTAGCCCGACGGGGCTTCTTGTCCCCTCCTGCGGTTTACATCAAGGTGACCCCCTCTCCCCCTTCCTTTTCATTATCGTTACCGAGGGGTTGTCTGCCCTCATGAGCGATGCGGTGAACTCGGGGGCCATTGCCGGCATTCAAGTCTGTAGAGGGGCGTCCATTGTATCCCACCTATTATTCGCAGGTGACACAATATTATTCTGCAAAGCTATAGAGGACCAAACCAGGGAGATAAAGAAGCTACTGAGCATATATGAAAAAGCTTCGGGACAGCAAGTGAATTACAACAAGACGGATGTGGTCTTCCACAAAAATGCACCAGAAGAAAGGAGGAGGGACATCACAAACATTCTTGCAGCGAGGTTACTGAAAGCTAAATATTATGCAAATGGAGACATATTTAGTGCCCTCGTCCGAGCTTCACTTGGCGCAGCATTTATGAAGCAAGAACCCTTGTCCAGAAAAGACTAACTAAGGTGGGTCGTAGGAAACGGGGAGCAGATACATGCCTAGGAGGACAAATGGCCCTCGTCCGAGCTTCACTTGGCTTGCTAAAGGGATTCTACCATCAAGAATCTAACGTACATGTTGTGTTCCATTGTCCGCCTTCAGCCATATGATTTATCTGTTCGAACATGGGTGGAGGAGGGTTCTGAGGTTTCTCTCGCCTTGGCCTATAATGATATGTACTGTTTCTTAAATACTAATGAATAGTCCTCCTTTGGGGACGTTTTTTCCTCAAAAAAAAAAAGCATGATAAAAATTGTCTAACTTAAAAAATTGACTAATTTTCATGAAAATTTTCCCAACCAAACGCTACCTTCATTTTTGTTCCTAAGTTGACAATGGTCGAAAATTTCCAATTATATATTCGTATTTATTTTTTCTTGCAAAAGAGGGATTGGGCCACAAAATTGTATTGTTGATCATGTCGATGTATTTATGTAGTATCTCCATCCCTATTTGTTTGTCAAATTAACTAACTTCTCCGTCCTTTTTCTTTGTCAAATTAGCTAACTTTTACAATTCCACTAACCATATTACCAATTTTATCCCTAATAAATAAGCTTTTTACCTCATTCCAAGACTATGATCAAGGGTATTTTTGGCAATTTATAAACTTTTCACCTCATTTCTCATGCTTATTGGTTTTGATGAATTAATTTTTATGACAAATAATTAGGAACGAAGGTAGTATGAATTTTTCCTCTTTATTCATTATTGATGAGTGAAGAGTTGAAGGTTGGCTGAATACAAAAGAGAGCTTGTGCCTTTTTAAGTATAGAAAAAGTAGATGGTTACAAAATGTTATCCCAAAAAAAAGGTTATGACGGAACCTCGATTAAAGAAAAGTGTATGGTATTTTGGTTAGATCCATCCAAGTATATGAGAGATCACATATATGTAAAGTCAGGTTCAGCTTGAAAATTTGCAGGTTAGGTTCAAACCTTTTAAACTCGCCCCAAACTTGACTTGATGTTTAAATAGATCTAATATAAAAAAAGTTATATTATGAAACAATAAAAATTATATTATTAAATAAATATTCTAGATATTAGGATTAGATAAGCCGCTGACCCTACCCTTAATCCAATGAGTCAGGGATACCTTAATCTAAAGTTGGGTCAGGTCCAGTCCAAGTTGAGGGTTAATTACTCCCAACCCAGTTGGAGACCAAATCTCACCTTTGAATAGGTCTACATATATCATTGATTCTCCCATGGTGTAATACAACCTATAAAAAATTTGTACAAACTAAATTTTTTAAACTCCACCAAAAAGAATGGTAGGGAACGTTTGATAAAATTATGGGGAAATTTTTTTAATGAAGTTTTTCATGGGAAATTTGTCAATAGAAGAGTGTATTTCACAGCATTTGATTAAAATTGTACATTCCTTAAAAAAAATATTACATCCATCCCAAAATGTTTGTCATTTGATTAAATTTTAACTGTTAATTACTTCACAAATTATAATGAGTTAAAATATGAAATTACCACCATTAGAATGATAATTTACTAAAAAGTACAATGACAGTAATTTTATGTTGTAACTCATTATAATTTGTGAGTAATTAACAGTCAAAATTTAATCAAATGACAAAATTTGGGTTCATATTCATTAAGACGGAGGTATTACTATGCATATATTTTTCCAAAATCTAATGCCGACAAAAACTCCGATCGGTAAATTCGGTCAATATCAAAATTCAGATAGGAAATTGATGTACGCACCTGTTTTTTTAGGGCGAAAAATTCGCATAGAACTAAATCCAAGTCAAAATAGAATTGGGACAATATCAAAAGAAAATATTGTGCCCTCAGTCAGTTCAAACAATGTTAAAATTGACTTGTCCAAACCTAAATTTGACTCACAATTTGTACCATCCAAATTTCTCACCCCAAATCCAGCTCGATTTTACAAATAGACATAATTCAACTGTCCCAGTTTGAAATTTGAACAAAAGTTTGATGATGAGACCCAATTTAATTCGAGCAAATAAATTTCAATATTCTGATCGGATGGATTTTCGACTGGATAACTTTATATCAAACCATCAAGCGACTATTGGGATAAAAATGTGCTTAAACTGTCCAATTTGGCCAAAAATGTCACTAAAATTTTAAAACTATCAAAGCTGTCATCCAACTTTCCATTATGATCAAAAATACCCTTCTAACCTATCATCAATACTCCCAAAAAAATGCCAGAATTTTAATTGAAAACACCCCCTAATTTGAGGTGGATGAAAAACTTGAGTGACATATGACGTTTCTTTTGGGTGAAAACATGTGATTTCATGTGAAAATTGAGGGGTTTTTTTTTTGTATTTTTAGATTTTCACTTCAAATTTTATTTTTAAAAAAAGTTTAGATAATTTACCTGTAATAACAAATTAATTATAAGTTAAAAGAGCATTTTTTATCATACTAAAAGTTTAAATGACAATTTTGATAAAAAAAATTAAAAAATTAAAGGACATTTTTATCCTAGCACTCACACCCACAAAAAAAGCACTCATAGATCATAGCTTTGTGTGTGTGGGCAGCTTTAGGGAACAATATGATTGACTAGCCTTGGCCGCACAAACTACAATACCAGACATGGGAACAGTTCATACTTCAGAGATTATGATATGCAGCTAATTCCCAATTGGTCAAATTTTTTTACTTTCACAATCAAATTACAGAAAGGAACCAAAGCTTAACCTAAAAATTAAACCCTCCCTCAATCTCTCTCTTCTCTTCCTTCCCCCAATCCAGCAAATTCCTACTTCCTCTGAGAAAATCCTCAACTTCCCTCAAATTTCAGGTACTTTAATTTGAGTTTTCAAGTGTTGAGTTTTATATTTCTTTCTTTTTATGTCCCCAGTAATTTGATTTTTGTGATCTTGAGCCTTGCTGGAAATCATACCCTGATGGAGTTTTTTGGGTTTGGTTTGTGAATTGGATTTTTCTGTTTTTCAGACATTTTTGGGGACCCTTTTTGTAGATGTGTAATGGGTTTGTTTTGTTTAGTAGAAATTGCAGATTTGCTTTTTCAAATTTCAATTGTGATGGAAAGCTGAAAAAGGGTGATAATTAATGCTCACAAGTGAAATTTCTGATTAGGGTCGGAGTTCAATTGATGTTGTTGGGCATTTATAAGAGTTGGTCTATGATCTTGGGTCAATCGGAACCGATCTCACCGAGTTTTTGTTGAGTAGAAGTTGCAGATTTGCTTTTGCAAATTTCAATTATGATTCACATTCCTACAGGAATGCTGAAGAAGGGTGATAATTAATGCTCACAAGTGAAATTTCTGATTAGGGTTGGAGTTCAATTAATGTTATTTGGCATTTTTAAGGGTTGGTCTATGATCTTGGGTCAATCGGAACCGATCTCTCAGAGTTTTTGTTGAGTAGAGGTTGCAGATTTGCTTTTGCAAATTTCAATTATGATTCACATTTCTATAAGAATGCTGAAAAGGGGTGATAACTAATGCTCACAAGTGAAATTTCTGTTAAGAGTTGGTCTATGGTCTTGGGTCAATCGGAACCAGTCTCTCAGAGTTACTTTTTTTCAGTTTAGGGATAAAACTTCTACATTAAACGCCCTGCATCATGTTTTACGGCGGGACTTTCTGGGGTTTTTGATTTGGGTTTGGATTTTGATCGATCCCAAATGTTATTCTGAAGGAACACTGTTGATTCGTGGCATGTTGTGATTAAGCTGGAGATGTTATGTTGTGATTAAGCTGGAAATGCTGACTTATGAGTGAAGAGGAAACGATTTAGCAAACTTAAACTGTAGTTGTCTATTGGTGGTGCTTTGATATAATGCAAATCAATAGAGCTACCTTCAAAACTTGGTGTTAATCCTGAGCTGCACTTTTGAGGAACTATCTCTTGATTACATGAACATTACCATATATGAACTGATGGTAATTTTTCGACAATTTTGTTCCTATTTATGGAAATATGGGGTAGCTGCTGTCTAATAAGCTGCTGTCATGTCATTATCCTACTTATCAAGGGCACAATTTGAGGTGATATGCTTACTTTAGGACAAAGTTTTTAGATGATTGAGATATAACCATGTAAGGATGATGAACTGTTTGATATTTTCCAACCGGCACTATTTTCTCATAATTTTCTCATATTTATGTCGATTTGGTTTATGCACGGAGTTCCCTTGCAAATTTGGTGACCTCTTCCTTAAAGCATAAGAGATTGCTCGGAACTTGTTAGATTTTTCTCTGGAATCTCCCAAGTTTAAGTTTTTCTAATGATGGTTTCTTTATTAGTGTTATTAGTTACTGTTTGGATGAACAAATGATAAGTTTGTATAGGCTGCATTCACATTTCACATTCTTTGTTTGGATGAACAAATGATAAGTTTGTATAGTGGTTTGCACTGTTTATCATTTGAAGTTTCTTTGGATCCTTAGGCCTCGTTCTTTACGGCTTATTTTGACTGAACTTAGTTATCTGAACCTATTTCTGAACTTATTTGGATCTTATCAACTCGAAGTGAGAGCTTTTTGCTGAACTTATTCTGCACTTATCGACTGAAATTATTCTGAATTGAACTTATGTCGAAAAAAAAGGGTTGAAGAGAGCACAAAACAGACCCTTATAACAGATTTTCATCCATCATCGGGGAACCAAAAACTTCATTGATGGGCGACGGACCAAGGAGTATAGACATCATACCGGACTACTTTCAAACATCAGGTTCTACAGCAGATTCACCTCACGATAGAAGTGATACGTCAATGTCGGGTGCTGATTCGCCTCATACATCGACATCTGGAGCAAATTCTCATCTCCATGATGATTTGTGTTCATCACATCCTAGTGCTAACAACTCCCCGAGGTACCCTTTGTTGGAAAATTCAAATGAATCCAAAGAATTTAGTATACTGTTGGACCGTCCGTTGGTTTATTCTGGTTTTCTTTGCTTTTTTTGGCTTCAGGACAATTCAGAGTCGATCTTCGACTAGGAAAAAATTGAAAACCGCTTCATCGATGCTCAAGGGGTTGAGTTTGCGCGGCCTGCGTTTTACCGGTGGGAATGGTGAAGATAAGGTGGACACAGTCAAATATGATCCTTTTTTTTTGGGTGTTGGCAGTCGAAATTTGTCTCATTTTCTTTACTTCTCCCGATTTACAGGTTGAGTTAAGTGCTGTAGAATTGGAAACACTCCGGTCAGAACTTGCAAACTTAGAAGAACGAGAGGCTCATTTGAAAGCACAGTATGATATGCTTCTTTCTTTGGACATACACTGCGGCTTGTTCTCTTATTTTGAGTGAACTTATTCGAACCGTATTATTATGAACTCGTTCTAAATTCGAAACCTTTTGTGAGAGCTTTTTGTATGTGTGAACTTATTATCAATTGACCTTATTCGGAAATAAGTTACGGTGAAGAGAACATACCCTTTTATATTCACCTGCTCCTTTGCTAATATGCACTCGTCTGTTATAGGTTGGAGCATGTGGACATTATATTGAGGCAAGCGCGCTTGTGTGGTTACTTGTTCATTAGAACTGTAAGGGCTCCCTTCTCTTAAGAGTGTGTGTGGTAGAATCCTGGGAAAACTTTTCCCGGGGAGAACTTTCCCAGAAAAATCTTTACTGGGAAAGTTTTCCTAGGAAAATATGTTTCTTGACATCCTAAATCTTGCAAAATATGGAGGAAAGTTTTTACAGTGTTTGGTTGTAGCAAAATTTCACGGAAAAGTTAGCTAAATGTCCGAACTACCCTTGAAGCTATAAAAAAATGATGAATCACTTGCTTCAATCTTCTCAGAGATGGGCAGCTTTACCAGGAGAGATGCCTCCCATTGATGACTGTGATGTTGACGATTGGATTCCACGCTTTGTCGTACTACAAGGACGATGCATCTTCTTCTATATATCCTCTACAGGTATCACAATGGATGCTTACTTTGTACTATCCAAACAAAACAAAACAAAACGAAATCAATACTCTGAAATTTCACCCAAGTGGGGTATGGAGGGGTCAGATGTAGTAGTTTGGCCCAAAATTTTGCAATTTAGAGAGACTGGTTCCACGTGGTATGGAGGGTTTACATTTCCCTTGAAAATTATACCCTACTCCATGAGTACCTGCTCCATTACTCGGACTCGGGTACATGTACATATCCGACACGGATACGAGTGTCGGAGTCAACTAAACTTTCAGAAATTTTGTATATTTTCATTGTAATTTGAAGTGTCCAGTGTCATACCCTTGTCCGGGTGGATCCGACACGGGTACGGTAGGAAAAATGAAGATTCAGAGTAACATAGCTCCAATAATATGGATTTGAAAGAGCAGGTTTTCCTTGGAGTACTATATAATTGTTTCATCCTCAATGTATGTGGCTCAATGGGTGTCATTTATGGTTATTTCTCATGCTTCTTTGTTCCTATAACCTTTTGCTTCAAGTAGTATGATGGCATTCGAACTAATTACCGAATACCTCGGAATTATGGATCTTGTTGTAGATTTGAGCCCTCAAGACACGACTCTTCTTGATGATATTATGGAAGTCGGCCCATCGCCGAACCTTGTCAGAGAAAATGAAGAGATTTGGCATTGCTTTTACATTGTAACGCGCTTCGGACTTCGGATGGAGTGCTCCAGCATTTCCGAGATACAGGTACATATAGGGCTTCTTCTCCTGTTTATTTTTACACAAGTTATTATGATTGTTTTGTGAGAGCTTTTTGCGTAACATATTCTGTAGTTTTCTGAACCGAACGTAGAGAACAATTGTTAGTAATATATTTTGCATTTTAGAGAGACTGGTTGTAATTGGCCTAAGATTTAGAAATCGTTCGCTAAGTATAACTCCATAGAAAAGAGGCATTTTGTATTTTACTTTAGTCCATGACTGTGTAAGTTGAAAATATAACTTTTTCAACTATCCAGATTATGGACATGATATTTGATCATGTATATGAACGCAATTCGAGTAATTGTGTTTGTGCAACCGATATCAATATGTTTGTGATCGATGTCTTTCAACTTCTTTTTTTTTTTTTTTTTTTTTTGCCGTCGTGGAGCAGGTTGAAACTTGGCTGACAGCATTACGGACTGACTGCAAACTCGAACCTGACAAAACCGAACCTTTCGATCGTAATTGTAAGAGTAATTCCCAGAATTGTACATAGAGTATGATATCAGGCATCAGAATACCAGTTTGTTGGTTGATGATTCATTCTTTTTGTAAATATGAAAAGATTTGATCAAATAAGGGATCATTCATCATTGTATTTCACACTGAGTTGAAGTATTTTCTGATGTACTTGTACATTTTAGTTGTTGAGATGGTGATTGGTGAATAATGAATATGCAGGTTTCTGACATTCATGTGATAAACTGCAGTATTTAAGCATGGTTTGCTTGTCAGATTATCACAAAATTCTAACCATACCAAACATACTATAGCTTGATTGATAAATTTACAAAGAATATTATTCAAATATTGACAAAGGTAATTTCGATATAAATAATCGACTATTTTTTAGCCTTTCAGGGGATATTATCTCTTATAACTATTACCGACTCACTTAGAATTCATTAGAAACCTGTTTGGATATATATATTTTACATGTTTTTGAAACATATGCTTCAAATACAATCATTGTTCACTAGTATATACTAGTTTGTTCACTTAAATATATTCGGAGCATGTGCTCCAGGTACATGTAATATGTATTTATGATTTTGGTTGGTAAATCCAATTATCCAGATCTACCGTCTACATTCCCAAAACTTTGTGTCATACATTTTTTTTTTCTTTTGGTCACCCACACTACAAGGATCAACTATATCAAGCAATCACCAGTGAAATTACATGTCTTTCGTAACCAGATTGTAAATCTCATTTATATATACCTCGTTCATCCATGTTCTCTTATCCTATAAGATAGGATGAAGATAGCTAGGATGTGTACAACAACATTCCCCACCATTTTTACATGCTGAAAGGCGAAAGCTAAAGAATTCAATGTTTTTTTGTTTTTTTTTTCTTTTTTGCAAAGGTCCAAAATGCTAGAAATAAAATGGGAAGAAATAGTATCATACCATTTTACAAAAATGAATTATTTAAGTCAGATATTTAAAAAAAAAAAGAATTGCAAAAAAAGGAAGTTCCAAGATTTGGGGAAGCTAGAGGTGGAAACAGATACACGTGGCGACTCACAATGTTTGGAGAGATCCCCATTCAAAACAACCTATAAAAAGCAGCTTCCTTCACTCAACAAACACTCTCTTTCATTCATATCATTTTTCTGTTGAAAAATGAATTCCCAAATCTACAGATCTGCTGCCAAAGCTGCTCGTTCTATTTTCTCCATTTCTGCCAAGAACACCTCCCTTGTCCTCAATGGTATTTCATCTTTTCATTTTTATGCATTTTTATCTTTTATATTCAGTAAATCATCTCTTGATAAATTATTCGCTCGTATTAAAAAGTCATTTTAATAATTAATATCACTTATTAATAATAGTAAAATATTAAAAAGGTGATCTGATAAGGGGCGCGTCTCACTATATATTTACATCAATTTATATGAGACGGTCTCGTACTAAAATTGGCAATGTTTATACGTGAAATTGTTAGTTGGTATTGGATTCCTACCTTGCTTTGGGTTATATGCATTGCTCAATTTTGATTCGACCTGTTAAAATTCCGGGTTTGGGAGATGAGAAGAGGATCATGTTCATATCATATAACAAAGAGAGAAATGTTTGTTGATTTAAGATTGTTTATATCTAGATCTCCCTGTAACTCATGTATAAGTAACTACAATGGGTGGGCGAGGTGTTCTAGGGTCTATTCGTTTTCGGGGTATGGGTGAATACAAGTAAAAGTTGAAAAATGGAAAAGTTGGGCGTTGAAAATATGAGAAGAATGGGTAAATTCGAGTTGGGTTTGATAAGAGGGCATCAAACCCTGCTGAACAAACCCTTAATATCGATAGACTTGGCAAAACTGATCCGACCTGGATGTGCCACCCAACCTAGACTGGAAAATTAATTAACTGAAATGGACCTGAACCTGAACGTGGCCCGAATTTATCTTTTACGAAAAATGTTCATTTTTTTAAATGATAATCAACCCGACCTGAAAATAATCCAACCCAAACCCGAACCTTGTTGACCATATCTGACCCGACCCGAATGACCCAATTGTAAGGTTTACTTAGTGATGTGTGACAAATTGGGTATGTATGTATGTATGTATGTATGTATGTATGTATGTATGTATGTATGTATGTGATTTTGGTGCTTCTGCTAATGATCTTAACCTGTATCCAATCCAATGCAGAAGGAAGAGCAGTAGCTGCAAGTACTGTAGTTTCCTTACGAGGGAAAACGCCGGTTTTGGCTTCTCTTGGAAGGTCTGGATCAGCCAATGTCTCCAACGGGTGGTTGTCCATGGCTCTGGCCGTCCCTGCTGCAGGTATGAACTGTGATCTGGGTCTGTTCTTTTTCCGGGGTACAGAAAGGTTGGTTAAAGTAAGGATTGATAAATTCAGGTAAAAGTTAAAAAGTTGAGTAAATTTGCGTTCTGTTAGGTAAAAGGGGCATTAACCCCTGAAAAGTACATATCCAATGTCGAGACTTGCGACTAGAATCACATTATAGTTTGTTTCTGTAAGCAGCATGTACTCGTCCTATAAGTGTTCTTGTTTTGAGTCTTTTGGTTTTGTTTTGTGCTGTTTGTGGTGTATACTATGTACAGCGATTTTGTGATGTATTACGACCCAAATTTATCCAAACTTACCCAAATCTATCCAACCTTATGGGTCAGTTCTGCACAAATAGTATATGCATCCTTGTTCGTGCTCAGAATTGAGGCAATCGTATTAGATTTTGCCGTCATTCTCATGATACTTTCTTGTATAAGAATGACACGAAGAGGAGCCTTGTCCTTTGCTGGTGTTTTAGCATTGTGACATCCGGAACCTCTTCGATATGAACTTTAAGAAGAGATGCAGTCTCGTCTTGTGCTCGAGTTTTTAGCATTGGGGCATTTAAAACCTCTTCCACAAATATGATACTGTCTTAGCCCTTGTTCTTTTTAGCTTATTTTCACTGAATTCATTACGAATCAAACTTATTTTATAGCAAAATTCTAAGCATTTGTATGCTGTCAGATGTCCCAAAATGTGGCCAAATTGTGAGTATTTGTATGCTGTTAGATATCCTCAAAATCTACTATTGCTATATATGCTGTCAGAAGTCCCCAAAATTCAGAGTATCTGAATTGAGTAATCTTCTATTTTCTCAGTTATGTAACATTATTCTGTTCCTATCCTGTTGGATGTCGATCCTCGAAATTTTAGCCGAATTCTGAGTATATCTATGCAGAATTATTATGATTTTGCTGGTATTTATGATTAATTAGTTTCTCCTTTGGATATGATTCTTGAAATTTCATATTCAACTCGCTAATATCCTTCCTTTTTTCTGGTTCTTCCCTCTCTACGTTTCGCGTAGTTTACATGCTTCAAGATAAGGAGGCTCATGCTGCACAGGTACATTGTTTATATATGTTCTTATTATCCTGTTTGGTTTTCTTTATAACTCTTTTTTCACCCTATCCGGTTCGTTCTAAGGGGACTTATCGCGTATAATTTTGTTTTGGCAGTCGGAACGCACTTTCATTGCTATCAAACCCGATGGCGTGCAGAGAGGGCTGGTACTAAATCTCCTAGTTCATGTTTCCCACAATGAGCATGTATTTTTCGGTCTTAGAGCTAAGTTTTTAGGTTCAGAATGCGCTAACTTTGGAGTTTAAATGTTCTTACATCTAGATTTCGGAAATTATATCGCGTTTCGAACGCAAAGGATTCAAGCTTGTAGCCATCAAAATCGTAGTCCCGTCGAAGGAATTCGCCCAGAAACACTACCATGATCTCAAGGATAGGCCATTCTTCAATGGCCTTTGCAATTTTCTGAGTTCTGGTCCTGTTGTTGCAATGGTAAGAATAATAACTTTGCACATTCATGCTATGGATTGTTGTGTAGTGTATTGTTGTTCTTTGCTTTGTAATCTCCGTTTTCGTCTAGTTTGGCTCAGACCTGACAATTGGATCATTTGGGTCGGGTTCGAACCATTTGAGTTGACTTAGTTAGAGCCAACATGGTTCGGCTTGGTTGGGTTGGAGCAGGTTTTCAATCGGATGATTTCAGGACACTTTATTTCTTTTCACATAGGATTACCTTTTAAAACAAACAATTTTGGTGAAAGGTAAATTTTGGTCGGGTTGGATCACTTCAAGTGAACCATTTAGGGTTTTTTTTTTTGGAATTTTTGATTTCGGGTTAGGTTGTTCGAGTCGGGTCAGTTTTTGTCAAGTCATAATAATAATAATAATAATAATAATAATAATAATAATAATAAAGAAGTTGAACTTTATGCTTTTTCGTAGGTGTGGGAAGGCGACGGGGTGATCAGGTATGGGAGGAAGCTCATTGGAGCCACAGATCCCCAGAAGTCTGAGCCTAGGACAATCAGAGGTGATCTTGCGGTCGTTGTCGGAAGGTACTAAAAGATTGTTGCTTTCAAATTATTATTTTAGTTTTCCTTGATAAAACTATCTATAACATAATCTCTTTAGAGTTTAGACCATATTAAAGTGAGACACACACTGAGAGCTGTTGTAGATCATTATCAGTTTGAGTAGAATCTCATTTGCAAAAGTAGGACTCTGAACGAAAAGATATTGCAGACTCTTGTTAGTTGAGATTCTTGTGCATTTCTTGGGTGGCACTCAAAACAATTTCTTTCATTTCATCGTAGAAACATTATTCACGGAAGCGATGGCCCGGAGACTGCGAAGGACGAGATCAAGTTGTGGTTTAAGCCAGATGAGTTGACAAACTACACGAGCAATTCCGAGAAGTGGATCTATGGAAATAACTGAACAAGAAAATGAGGGCAATTTTGAGTAAATTCAAGTCTTTTATCCATATGCATTTAAATTAGATCCTCCGGAAACTACCATGGACGAGATCAAGCTGTGGTTTAAACCAGAAGAGTTGACAAACTGCACCAACAATTCTGAGAAGTGGATCTATGGAAATAACTGAGCAAGAAAATGAGGACAATTTTGAGTGAATTCAAGTTTTTTATCCATAGGCATTTTATATTAGATCATTGCACAATGGTGGAAAAAACGTAATTCGATGACAATAAGCATAGTTTTCGTGTTATGTACCTCAGAAGAGTAACGATATAGAGATGAGATTGTTTTGCAATAAGGCATTTTGGAGCATTATGATCCGATTAATTATCTTGAAATAGAAGTTCAGTGAGTGAGCCCACTTATCTTCTAAAAATGAGGCTTTTTTTTTTTGTCGAGCCAACTAATTGACTTTTGATAAGAAAAAGTAGGAAAATTTTAGGGATGAAACAATTAACTAGGAGCTATGTGATTGATTTTTTTTTTAAAGCAAGATACTCTTATTATTCAAGCATGGTTAATTGGTCCATGAGAACGTAACTGCAAACTTGTGTGGGGCAAACTCCTACCCACACTATAGTTATTAAAATCCGGATTCTGATTTACGATCCTACGATATTATGGTCCAAAATCGTTGAAATGATTCTACAATTTACACACGATCCACGATCCTACATGGGTTAAATTCTGATCCTAACTTCCCCATAATTTCGAGTTAGAATCTCGACAACTTGATCTCGGAATATTCGGGATTCCCACTGTAGGCTGACCCAAATCGTCCTCCCATACTGTTTAGGAGCTATGTGATTGATTGTTATCAAGAAATAGTCGATCTTTCTTTCTTTTTTTTCTTTTTGGATTGAAAGAAGTAGTCAATTTTGAAAAATGTCATATGCTTTCATATATTTTTGGTTGTTGCTAAACTTTTGAAGGGAAACATGATGCAGGATTCTAGGAAGCCACTCAAAGAGAAAGAAAGAGGGCTTCAAAAAATTAGAGAGAAAGGAAAAGAGAGAGAGAATATTAAGGTGATAGTTGTTCCCTCTGTATTTCATTCAGTGCTCATGTATAGCAAGCACTACATAATACCTCAACGGTTTCTGACATCACATAAAACAACAAAACAGAAAATGACAAAAAGGAAATTTAACCGAACAACTTGAAAGATGACAAAATTAGAAAATGTAGCTGAAAATTTGGAAAATCCATATCAAAACAATGCACTTGAACCATTTTTCACATGAGATGTTTTTGCTTGACTATTAAAATAAGTGAAAGAATATCATGTAAATTCTTCTATCTGACTTGTGATGAAAAAATAATACACACACTTAAAGATTGTGAAAGCTTGTTATATTATAGGCTTTCATTATAGGGAGATTCTACCATAGTTGAATTTATTTTTAACTATGGTAGTTGAAATGTACAATTGCCCTTAATTTTGTCATTAAAAATTAAGATTAATATATATATTTACCATATGACTTGTTACAATAAGTAAATTTATATGTTAAGTTATAATTTTTTACAAAATTGAATATTTTAAAGGAAATTCTACCATAGTTGACTTTTTTTTCAACTATCGTAGTTGAAAAGTGAAAAGATCATTAATCTTACCATAAAAATTCAAAATCAAAGTAGGTTGATCAAAGTAACTGATACAATAATTAACCATCTTTAATATAATATAAGTCTTTTTCAAAAATATGATTTATTTTTAATAAATGAATGGTATAAAATTTTCAAATACCATAGTTGAAAATAAATTCAACTATGGTAGAATTTTCATTCATTATAATATTGGCATGTTTTACTTTGTTTATTTATAGTAAGACAGTTTTATATAAGATCTACTAATTTTTTTTTATATCAAATTCTTTGTACTCCAGTTTATTTTGTTTCTCTTCTAAAATATTTATAAAATTTGGATAATTTTAAATTACAATGAGAAAGTATAATGTACACGTTTATCTGGCCCATACACCAACTCAACATTGGAGTGGCGAAGCATTGTATCGAGGAGCATATTCATTTAAAAAGTTGTTAAATCATTTTTTAAGAAACTATAAGGAGTAACCTCTAAGCCTCGTGTTTTCTTTGTTTTACACATTTTTCTTTGTTTTACACATTTTTTTTATTCATTCATTTGATTTAATAAATAAATTCTAGTGTTTTTAGTGGTGGGTGACAAATAAACCTTTTTAGTGATTCAACCATCCAACTAGGCAAGCGAGAAAATAATATTTTAGTTATTTACTGTTTTATGTTTTTATCCCTATCTTCCATTTTCTTTAGGACAATTGGAATCACTTTCTATAAATTATAAAATTTAGGTTACAATTGCTTACAATTGACACCTTTCAAACTAGAAAACAAGTGGGAAAGATATAGGAAGGGTCAATTCTATAATTGTTATAAGGTGTTATCTTTTACTTTTAACATGGTACAAAGCCTTAAGAGGTACATTCAATAATGGAAAAGATGCACCGTCAAAACTATATACTTCTCTATAATGATATCTTACGTAAAAAGTTGCATTACATCATAGAAAAAGTATAACGCTTATAAAGCAAAATAAGCTATTAACTAAATTCAAACCCTTAACCCTATCTCATTTAATAATTTTACCATTGAACCATTATATTGTTGATGATGGGAGAAGACATTATTTTTTTTATTGACTTATTGGATATGAGTGTCCCACAGTGTGCTAGAAGGTGGACCATGGTCCCAGTACTATGAACCACTATGGTCCCAACAATTGTGACTCCTTGCTTAATTTCCGGCTGAGCCTTTTGTTTGTTAATTTTTGATGACTATACTGTTTGTGAACAAATACCGATATTGGTGATCAGACGTAATGGTGATTGTTGTTGGTATTTGTATTGATCAGATTGTATTGGGACGTATTTGGAAAAGTTGTGGTTGATAAAGTTAGCTGATTCTAAAATTTTTTTTGCTAAAATTCCATTTATACCCTTTATCACTAATATGATAAATATGTATCAAATATTGGGACCAATAAGCTTATGATGACATATGGTGTAAATTTAGACAACTTTTGGACAAAATTATCTTTTCCACAATCAGCCATTTACAATAGGCTACTCCCCTCAGCTTATTGAAAAATGGCTTATTGGGACCAATAAGCTAATAGAATGGACTATTTACCAAACACCCCAACAACCTATTTCACCTCTTAATAAGCCGACTTTTGCAATAGACCAATGAATACCAAACATGGCCTATGTGCTCTATAATTGAGCTGGGGGAATGCAGTAAAATAGTCTCAACCCTAATATCTAATTTCTAATAGTGTACTATACAAAATATTCCTTATTATAATTTGCGGGTGACTCTGTATTTGTCACCACCAATGATTTTTTTTAAAAATATATTATTTTATGAATTAAAAATTGTCACAAAATATGGATAAATCTTCAAGAAAAACTTATAATATTTGTAAACCATGACAACTGTAATAATGATAACAATATTTATTGATATATTTGTCAACTTTTATCTTTGTCATTCATTTTTTTTAGTAAATCCTAAATCTTAATACCTAAAAACATTACCGCAAAAATAAGGAAAATAATAATAATAATAATAATACCTTTAAAAAGGATGCTGTGTAAAAAAATGCCCATAAGCAATCGGCGCCCATAGCTAGCCGCTCTATCTACGCCTGGACACCTTTAATTTTTCTTCCCCAATTTTTTCTCCCACCAATTTTTCTCTCGTGTTCTTCAAAATCAACCAAACAAAAATCCAATCCTCTCGTCGCATGCGAATTAGATCTTAGCAATCTCTCTCGAAAGTCGAAACCCTAACCCTAAACTTTATCCTTCCATAATCTTCCTTGAAATCGATTCAGAAGTTCGAATACAAGTTATTTGATCGGTATCCGGTATGCCTTTCCTTCTTTCTTTCTACAATTTGTCCCAGCAAATTAGGGTTGCTTCGTCCTTATCCTTTTATTGTTAGTTGATTGATATTTTGTTTGGCCTTTTTCGTGTTTTATTTGGGAAAAAACTTCGTCGTTTTTCGAATGCTTATCTGTCCAGGATTGATAGGGTTAGTATTAGGGTTTGGAGATGTAATAGATGGATTTATAAGTAGCTCTACGAAATCAGATGATGGATTGTTACGAAATTATTCGTCGCTTGCGCATTTTCATTTCATTTTGTCAAGTTGTCTAAAATTTGTGCTCGTTCTGGTTGATTCAATTGCACTCTTTGTCCATAATGATGGAAATTTGGGGTGTAATTGATGGATTTATGAATAGTTATACAAAATTAGATGATGGAATGTAATGTAATCACTCCCCGCTTGCTCATTTTCGTCTCAGTTTCTAAAATTGTCAGAATTTTGTGATATTTCTGATTGATTCTATTGCACCTGGGAATAATGAATATGGTTGAATCGTTAATATTTTTGTGCTGGAATAATGAATATGGTTGAATAGTTGAAGATTTGAGTTCAATTGGATTTGTGCATGGAAATTTGTTATATAATTCAGAAATACACACCTTTCTGGTGAGGTGTTCGTCCTATTTTGTTGATACTGATTTGATGCTTTTATTTCAGATGGCTAATAAACCACTTACTAGTGAGGCTATAGCCATCACTGAAAAGAAGATGGATATGACTCTCGGTAATCATTATAATCCTTTAGTTTTTTCATATAACATGCTCTTGGGAGACACGTTTTCTAATTGTTGTCTACCTTTCCTATTTGCAGATGATATTATTAAGATGTCTAAAACAAACCCGTCTAAGTCTAATACGAAGCAAAGGGTGTTGGTATGTTCTGTGATTGATGTCATTTGGTTGTTGAAATGCTTTGGTTATTGGTGTTGAATGTATTCTATGCGGATTGTTGTGATGCAGAATAAAAATCAGAGACCATTCAATGGTAATCGAGACAAATCCGCAAAGATACGGCAATATATGGACTCAAGATCTACAGTTAGGCAGGTAGGCAATGATGACATCTTGGGAATTTTCGAAATTGTTCACTGATGTGTAAACTGTTTTATTATGTTTCCTAATTCTGTTGTGAAGATTGCGGCATACTGAGTGTTTATTTCTTTCTATATCATTCAGGGAGTTCTTGCTCAGAAAAGGACCAACTTTCAGGGGAACAATTTCCCTTCAATATCTGAGATTGCCCGGAAGGCAGCAATGGCCCCCCTTCGTAATAGAGGTGCTAACCGTAACAGTAACAGGGCGGCAAATTGGAACAAGCAAAGGTAAAAATATATGTTTACCATTCTATAATATATGTTGGCCGCGCAATAGCTGGCCTCTGAACTCATGTCCAGTAGAATTGGACACTTCTTTTTATGAGAAGCATCTTGTTGTATATATGACTATGTAGTTGTCAAGACCCCCCCCCCCCCAAACAAAACCTTGATTTGCTTTATAGATGATGAAACCTTGGGAAAAGTGCTTATTTATTGCAATTGATTGACAGGTAAACTGTGGTGGTCTTATTCTTCCGGTTAATATGTATGAGTTGTTTTGTGTTTGCACCAAATCCTGGAACATGTTGATATGATTCTGGGCTGGGTTGAATTTTGTACGCCATCTGATTGGTTCCTGGGACTCTGGGTAGCAGATCGATTCTTTTGAACCTTTGTTGTATGAAGTGAATTAAGGCTACCTTGGGAAGCTGTTGACATCTTTAAAACCTTGTGGAATTATGTGAATAAGGCTCCTAAGTTGAAAGCCGGTGCTTATCTGTTGGCTACCTACCTTAAACTAAAGAGTGCCGAGTGCAAAAAAGCGCAGAGGTTCTTGGGGCTTGGGGTGCAAGCTTTTTGAGCGCGGGTGCGGGCTTTTTCGTACCGAGGGTGACATTAGAAACCCAAAAAAAAAAATAGAGAAGGAAGTTTGAATATTAATGAGCAAAAAAAAAGTTAGATATGTGGTTAACAAAGACATCCATAAAGGTAAAAAAGAAATAGTGAATAAGAGAGGAGCGCAGAAGAGGAATAAGAAGGGAGAGAAAGCTAGCCAGACAAGTTAAAATGAGAAAGAGGAAGGAGGAAGAGACTAGAAGAGGCCAAAAGGAGATTTATCTTGAGGCGAGAGAAAGCAACAGCAAATTAGGGTACAAAAAGTCCATGCACTTTGCACCCTGCTAAAAAGCCCAAAACGGCCAGGCTCTTTGTATAGGGCTGGGCTTCGATGTGAAAAAGCGCAAGGGGGTGCACCTTGGGCTTTTTTGCGCCCCAGGCGCGCTTTATAAAACTAAGCTACATACTGTATTATTGCACTTCATGGGGATGGTTGTTGGACTTGGTTGTGCTCCTTGCAGAGGTTTTCAAAGGATTTGAAGTCTGTGTCTGAGTTTTCATACATTGGCACCGCCATCAATGGGACAGGTTAATGTTGTGTACACCTGCATGCCTCCCATGAGAACTTTCTTGTGCCTCACGGCCCTCATCACTTGCTGCAAATGTCCAGATTGGGTTTGGCCCTGTTTTTTAGTTCCTTTGAAGGGTCATTTTTTTGGTGTAGCTTGCAAGGTATCCAAGATTTAACCGAGTTCGTTGGCCCTGGTTGAATTGTTTAATACAATGTTCTTGATGTGCACTTTTCCCATTCGTGGCAAATGTCATGATCCTGATGACAATTCCCGTTAGCCTTTGGTGGGCCGCATAATTATCCTCTATTTTTGGAGGCTGCTACTTGACCGCCTATTCCGACTCACATGCTCAACTTTGTTATGTGCCTCTTGGCTTTCAGTTCTCCTTCTGTAGCTGTAGGACACTATACATTTACTGACGTACACCCGCGTTGTTGAATTACCTTCATGCCTTTGTATTGATCCTGCTATGTTTCTCAGTCATCAGTGTGATCTAATATTGAACTTGAGGAAAGCATAGTGGTGCATCAAGATGTGGAAGTTGTATCTAGAATGTGCCTTGGAGGTTGTAAAGCCAGAAACAGACAGTTGCTTAATTCTCAGTTAATTCTCTGATCAAGAAGTTACAAAATGGTTGTTTTATGTGGGGTTGCTGTTGCTTTGAATTTAGTTGTGCTGTTGAAGATAGTCAGTATTCACTCTTTGAGCTTTGCGTCTGGATTCCCATGAGACCTACTCCTTTTCGAGCTCTGCGAAGAAGTTTGAGCTTTATCATGTCCGCTTCGCCTTGTTGGTTCTGTTCTGGGGTTGCTTTAAATTTAGTTATGCTGTTGAAGATAGTCTATCTCAGAATTTGTGTCAGTATTCACTCTTTGAGCTTTGTGTCTGGATTCCCATGAGACCTACTCCTTTTCGAGCACTGTGAAGAAGTTTGAGCTCTATCATGTCCGCTTCGCCATGTTGGTTCCTTTTGTGGGGTTACTTTCAGGCCTCTGTGTTGGTGCGAGACTCTTGAATCTAATCATACATGCGCTAGGAATAAGGGGTGTTAGTTTCGAAAGCTGGGTTTTTTTCGGACCTTGTAACTCTTTTGGTGAGTATATTCCAACTTTCTATGGTGGTGATCCAACAACTGTTTAGCCATAGAGGAGGTACTTACTCTCTTGCTGGGATTAGTACTATTATAACCTTGTTTCACCTCTGGAATTGTTCCTAACTTTTCAGGACTGGTGATCCATCAAGGCGACCAGGGAATCCTTCATCAAATGGAGCCAACTTTCCAAAGGTATACCTCTGATAAAAACTCGATGAAATAACTTGTAAGATACAGCTGGAATTTAGGGTTCTTTTCCAACCGAATTGACTTGCATGTAAGATACAACTCTAACTCCTCGTCGTCAGACAATTCTCGGTGGGGGAGTTCGAGCCAGAGCGCCATGTACGCCGCCGTGCCGTACGCCCCGCAGGTGGTGAACACGATTCCGGCAGACCCGAACTTCTGGCGGCGGCGTCAACCCATCCGAGGAAGGGGTCGAAGATGAAGCACAACGGCGGTTTTCCGGGGCAGAAGTGGCCGGAGATGAAGTTTCTGAGGCGGAATTCGAGCGACATGGATACATGGAAGAGGGAGATGATGCGGGTGATGGGGAGTTTATTAATGTTCTCAACGCCGGCGGGGAGGCCGTGGTCGGAGCTCCGGAAGGGAACAGGAACCCAGACGTCGGAAAAGGCCGCTGGAGAGCCACCGGTGGATGGTGGAGGTGGGGAAGCGGGGGCGATCTGGAGGGGGTGGGAAAGGGACTGGGAGAATGAAGAGGAGAGAGAAAGGGATGCAGTGTTTTTGAACGGTAAAATTAAGGGTATAAATGACACTTCATTTAATTTTTAAGGGCAAATTAGACTTTTCCTTTTTTCCGGCCAAAAAAGGTCGGAATGTCACCCCCCAGCCACTTAAGTAAATTTAATGTCCCCCGAGAATGCATTAAAAAAAAGTTGTGACCCGCGAGTCAGTTAAAAAAAATGTGTGGCAGCTCCCAGCAATTTTTTGCTAAATTAGGTATCATATTAACCATTGGTATGTACATAAGTCTTTCACTAATATAAAGCCTCAATGAGTCCATAGTTTTCTTCAATAAATTAAAACATCGTGGTTGAAGATTTGCTTTCGTTGTTTAAGTTATTTTGTAGGTCGTGTCAAGAGGGACGATTTTATGTCCTGTGAAGTGCCCAAAAGAAATAAAATCTTATGTCCTGTGAGGTAGGGCAATTCATCGGTTCAGGACCGGACTGGATTGGATCGGATCGAAGATCGAACAAGGAGACTGGCCTAGACTGAGGATTTGATCGAACTTTTTTTGGTCCTGGATTGAATTGATCGAAAAAAGTTGGATCCAGGACTGGGCCGATCGAATAGATCGAATTATGGGGAAGATATGTGATTAAATTTTGCTTGAACCAGTGAAGCGGTTGACTATGCGTGGTGGCTTGCTGAAAACAATGGATCTGAGGAGTGGGGAGTGGTCGAGGAGCGCCGGTGAAGCGCTTGAGTGCGAAGGGAGGGCGGTGGCTCTAACGGCCTTGACGGCGCTAGTGGTGGCATCCAATGACAGCGGGTGGTGGGCGGAGGGTGGAGTGGGGATTGGGGAGCATCGAGGGTTTAAGATTGATAAACTTAGAAACATTAGTGAGCACTGATGAAAAGTTGAAAGCAACAGAAAAAATAATTGGTTTCTAGTTCGATCCTCTAATTTGGTCCAGTCTCTGGATTGAAGACCGAAACTCAGTATTCTTTGGACTGAGGACTGAACCAAACTATTTTCGGTCCTCGCTCCAGTCCAGTCCAGTCTTTTATTCAATCCAGACTGGATTATGAATAGCCCTACTGTAGAGGATAAATTAATAATGTAACATGTCTCTCCTTTTTCTTTCAAAAAAAAAGAAGAAAAGAAATAGGAGCAGAGGAGGAAATAGTTCATAGGTCCATTCTTAATTCTTCCTTGACTTCCATAAGACCCTGTTTTTTTGTACGATCTGGTGTAGTACCAAAAATCACTATACTACTCAATTTTCTTCCATGTTTTACCATATCATACCACTTTTTACTATAATTATTACCAATATAGTTTATCACTTTTCTCTTTCCTCACTTTTCTTCTTTACTTTTCAAACTCTCTCATCACCTACCATATCAATCACATTGTTCACAAATTTTTCACACCATTCCACACCTTACAGCACTTTTCAGAATTTTAACATACCTCACCATTTCCGCACCATACCAACCGCATAAAAGAACAGAGCCTAAATTGGCAAAATTCAATGCCTCAACCTTCAATTAAGATATGCTTTCATCATTTTTATTTTATTTTGATAATTACGCCCTCTTCTTTTGTGCGGTTGGTAAGATGCGAAAAGGCGCAGTGTGGTGAAATTGTGAAAAGTGCGGTAAGGTGTGAAATGGGATAGTAAAATTTGTGGAAAGTGTGGTTGATGTAGTAGATGAGGAGAGAATGTGAAAAGTAGAGCAGAAAAGTGAGGAGATATATCATATATTAGTAATGATTATGGTAAAGTATGGTATGATATGATATATTGTGAAAAAAATATTGGGTGGTATCGTGAGTTGTGGTACCTCACAAAAGAGGGCATAGTAGGCTTGACCAATTTCTTGTAATTGAAAATAAGAACAACATAATGCATCATAAAGGACCCAATTCCTTGTCATTCATGCAACAAAAGCACACCCTAGCAAAAGTAGCATTCACCCATTTTATTACCTGTCAGTAAATTTTTTGACAAACTTTGATAAATTTAGCTTATATTTGGTAGTTTATGACCTTTCAATTACCATTCAATTGTACAAACCCTTTAGTACCTATCTAGAGTGGTTGCATGAAGAGGATGATTTAATTTGTGTCGGAAAAGTAGAAACGAGGCGTATGAGGGGGAGACACTGAGTAGGACCTAGGGCACTCGACGCCATCTGCGGTATCGAGACACTTGTTATAGAAAAGGCCACTTGGAAAGTATTTACCGAGATGTTCAAACATGCTATCTGCACAATTGTTGTTTAGATCATTCAATAATGCAGAGTATGGGCAAGCAAACTGCTTAAACGCATCACAGCATGAAGCTGCTGGGTACTCTGGCCCCTTGCATCTCCAATGTAGTGGTCTCAAGTCCGCCCCCGTGAAATTCACTGGACATTCTGTAAAATATGATCTACAAATTATTATATGAATAATATTTATAAATCGATATTTGTCGGGTCAGATAGAATAATTACAATAGTTGATTAATTACTTAATATTGAGGAAAGGGTATATTATAGACTTATAAATTTTAGAATATGTATGAGACTAAACTAACATCTGCTCTTCAAAGATGTCGAAGAACATGGTTATTAGCATGAAGAATAAGGTTAGTAGCATGAAGAATAATATAGTTTTAGAGCAGAGCGTCAACAAATTTTCCATTAATTTTTGAAGATAATAGTTTATATTGACGCTATAGATTTATTCTAGCTAAAAGATTTTCATTGTAGATGTTGTACGACTTTTACTTATGAAAATTTCTTCTTTTATGAAACAAGAAAAGGTTAAGACCGTACCTTTTTGAGCTTGAAGGAGAGTGCGGCCACCAACGGGGAGGTGAGCCTGCATGGCTTTGCCTGTGTACATGTACAATAATATTATGTTACGTTTTTTTTAAAGATAAATATAAAGGTAAGATAGTTTAAATTCATCATACTCCTAGTTAGGTGATACAATTTGCTCTTTCAAATCATTTTGATAAATTTAACATCAAAAGTCGGTACGTGTGTATGTATTGACATGCGCGCGCTCGCACACACATACATATTATATATATATATATATATATATATATATATATATATATATATATATATATATATATATATATATATATTGGCATAATTACTATTTTTATGTATATTTGTGCATAGGG